>VTFQ01000020.1:36465157-37177657 GCA_036281575.1 Ancherythroculter nigrocauda | reverse complement strand
CCAAAAAAGTTTAACCAAAATTTTGGTTACACCGAATGACAATATTTTCAAACAATGCTAACAGGCTGATATCTAATATCAAAATTAAACAATTTATATTTAATACAAGTTTTTAAAATATTACAACATTTTCAATGTTTTATAGCGGTTGCACCGAATGACCTGATGTTTCGGGACATGCGTATGAACGAGTAAAATATGAATTTTTCAAATAGTTAAAAGAGAGTTAGTTACTTTGCTTCATGAGCATGTGGTCCTTTGCAGGTGTCTGAATGATGTCACATCCTGTCACATGATATTGACCACATGACTTGATCCAAAATGGTCCCTTTTTATTGGTTACTCCGAATGACATCAATGACATAAATTTTTCCAGACATTCTTTCTCATAACAAAGCAACGACTTCTACACATAATTTTAACACCATTTTGCACTATGTTGATATATGATGTTATAAAATCATGCCAAATTAAAAAATATACATTTATTACATTTTAAGATAGTTAAAATGAATGACCTTTTGACACTTCAAAATCTTTAAAATACCTTTATATTTTGCAAAATATAATTAAAACCTTGTGGATTCAATAAAAGAGATCTAGTTGTACTTCCTTACATACTTTGGATGTCATATCTGTGTTTTTTATTATTATTAAGGCCTCTGGACAAAAAAAATGACTCGTCGCGTCTTTGACCCACATATATATAAGGGAATTTTATATATGCATTGAATCATTTACTGTTAGTATGATGATGATGATGATTTGTGTGTTTTCAGTGGTTTAAATATCAGAAACAGAAACTCTTCTGGGATGAGAGCTGGATCATCGACTTCAGTCAGATTAAACAAGGTGAGCGAGAACCCGTGTGTGTGTGTGTGTGTTTGTGTTTCGTGTCTGATGTGTGTGTGTGTTCAGATTACATTGCTCGGGCGACCATGGGCAGCATCATGAGCGTCCCAGCGGCGCACAGCGACTCTAACGCCAGCTGTGTGACGGGCCTGAGCTCCTACACGGGCGCCGCCGCGACACGCAAACAACTCTACACACAGACCGGCATCTAGTGAGTATAACATGAACATTGTTTGGGCTCGGAGATTTTATAATGTTTTTGAAAGAGTCTCTTCTGCTCACCAAGACTGCATTTATTTGATCAAAAATACAGTAAAAATAGTAAATATTTTTACATTTAAAACATCTGTTTTCTTTGTGAATATATAGTAAAGTGTAATTTATAACCAGTGATCAAAGCTGAATTTTCAGCATCATTACTCCAGTCTTCAGTGTCACATGATCCTTCAGAAATCATTCTATATGATGATTTGATGCTTAAGAAACATTTTTGATGTTGAAAACTTTTATATATAATAATATAATTCATTTTTTCAGTGACGGACGAACTGTTGCCATCAAGAAAATAAAATCGAAATCATTTTCCCTCTCGAAGACGATTCGCCAAGAGGTGAAGCAAGTCAGGTGAGAATGACACGAACACGACATCATCTCGTGATCATCAGTACGATCCAGCTGTTTGTGTTTGTTTTCAGGGAACTGGACCATCCGAACCTCTGTAAGTTCTTTGGAGGTTGTGTGGAGGTTCCCAACGTCGCCATAATAACAGAGTACTGCCCTAAAGGAAGCCTGAACGACGTCCTGCTGAATGATGAGATTCCCTTAAACTGGGGCTTCAGGTTCATACACACACACACACACTCTTGCACATGTACACACACTCAAGTAATTACAAGTTTGCGTGTTTGCAGGTTCTCCTTCGCTACAGACATCGCCCGTGGGATGTCGTATCTGCATCAGTTTAAGATCTGCCACGGACGACTGAAGTCCGCCAACTGCGTGATCGACGACCGCTGGGTGTGTAAGATCACAGGTATGGCGAGTGCGTCTCTGTCACACAATTTAAACACACCTGTGCTGTCAGTAACTCAGTTCTGTGGTCTGAGCAGATTACTGTCTGTGGGTTTTCCGGCGCGAGGACTGCGCGGAGCCGCTCAGCACGTACCAGCAGAGACTGAAGGAGGTTTACACGCCGCCTGAAGCCCAGAGCGGCAGCCAGGAGCCCACGCTGGCCGGAGACGTGTTCAGGTGCATACTAACAACATGCATCTTCCTTTAAATGGGGCTTCAGGTTCACAAACACACAATATCATAACGAATTATCATTGATTTTCATTTGCAGCTATTCAATCATCTTATTGGAGATTGCGACCCGGAACGATCCAGTGCCGGTGAGCATGTGTGTAAACGTCTGTTGTGATTATTGATTGATTGTCAGTTTCTGCACACATTATGCTTTCATCAAAACAGTGCAAACTCGATGTAACTAAGAGATTCGTTGAATAAAACGGGAGTTTCGAGTCCAGAACTGATAAACTCGCTCTGTTTGATTGACAGCTCCAGTGATTGTAAAGGGAGCGTTCTTTGAATAATTTAATCGCCATTTGAATAACATATTATTTTCATCCTTGTCCAAGTTGGCCGTTTGTGAATGATTATATATCAGATCAGGCATTAGAATTAACACGGTTACTTACATGTTGTTGCATTACTGTCGAGTTCATATCGTAAAAGTCTGATAATGCCGAAATGCGATTGATTTACCGAAGAATCCACAGTGAAATGTACCGAATACAAATAAATAAAGCTCAACTGAGACATTCACATTGTTGAAAATAAATAACCATTAGGATCCTTTGAAAGGTAATGTTATTTTTAGTCCTGATCAAGTCTCCTATCCTGTCAAAAGCTCAAGGAAAATGACCCCTTTAAAACATCCTCCTTATTATAAACAAAGCATTTAATTAACCAAGCTCCAAAAACAGGATATTGCGGAATCTGTGACGTCACATGGGCAAAATACATTTGCATATTCACGCCTCCAGAGCAACATATCCAATAGTTATACATCATCACACCACAAGCCCCACCCACTGGCACTCAGTCGCTTAACAGCTGACATTTGCCTTCACTGGATGTGAGTGTCGCGTCAAAAGAAAATAGAAGCCATTATAATGACTGATGCTGTCTACACTGGCGTCCCAGAGCGCGTCGGAGGATTATGTTTGTTCGGAGCATTTTATTTTGTAAATGAGGCACAGTGTATTGGAGAGTTCGCAAAGAAACTTTTGTTGACAGAGGAAGCAGCAAACTGTATCGGATCTGACAGCAGCTGTGAGTGGGCGTTGATACTGTTTCCTATTCACTGACGTTAGCCAATCATAACAATGGGCGTTTACTGACACGCCTTAAAGGAGCCGCGCCTTAAAAACAGATAATTTCAGACAGAGCTTAGAATGATGCTTTAAAATAGTTTTTCCACTTATATATTATTATATAAAATATGGAAAACCAATGTGTGTGTGTCAGGTGGAGGACGGCTCTCTGGAGTGTGCCTGGTGTCCTCCGCTGCCGGAGCTGATTTCGGGAAAAGCCGACAGCACCTGCCCCTGCCCTGCTGAATACGCTGAGGTGTGTGAACCGCCAAAATCTGTACTAGTCTCATGAAAACATTCAAACCAAAAGAAAAAATATATTACTTAAAGAAAATAAAGTCTGTTTTAGGACCGATTAAGCTTCTGGAACAAGAACAAATGTAGGGCGGGGCTTGATTTTGTCTGTGGGGAATTGATTGGATGGTTGTTGTTTGCTATTGGTGGATCTCATGTGAGTGACAGGTTGCCCCGCCCTCGTGCCAGTAAACGCATCATCAGAGAAACATTGCAACAACTTTTTTTTATCTAAAGTGACTTACCTTGCAATTCAACAACTGTACATGCTTGAATGCAATTTAAGTTGTAATGTAAGGAGAAGAAAAATTTCCAGTTCTTTCAGCCGTATGAACTTTCCTCCTCTTATTTTTACCATGTATCTCTCTGTTTCTCTTCCTTTCATCCTGTTTTCATGCTATCAGCTGATTCGTCGATGCCGTGCTCATAACCCCACCCACCGGCCCACATTTGAGCAGATCCGCAAGTTTGTCAACAAAATCAACCCGCACAAAGTCAGTCCTGTAGACATGATGATGGAGCTGGTCAGTCCAACACACACACACACACACACACACACACACACCGGAGGGTTTTGGATGTTAAGCTGACTTCTGGGTACCAAGGAAGTGATTTTGTTGGATTTTGTTTTGTAGATGGAGAAGTACAGTAAACATCTAGAGGTTCTGGTCGGCGAGCGGACGCAAGATCTGATGCTGGAGAAACAGAAGACCGACAGACTGCTTTACAGTAAACGAACACTAATGTTACGCAACACACATAATGACGTGACAATTCATTGACCTGATGTAAAAAATAAATCGAGTCAAGTCATTTCACTTTTATTTGTATAGTGCTGATACGACCCCAAATGTAAAGGCAATTCATCAATTCAGTTAATTAAATTTCAGCTGTAACACCGTGTAATAACCAGACGCTATGCAATAATTATTCTAGCGACAAGCAGTTTGTCTGTCCACACCAGATGCGATGCAACTACAAGACACGACAAAATCAATCCAAAATCACAGCCAATCAGAAGAGTTGTGGGCGGAGTCTCTCTGCAAACGCACTGCACTCGCAACTAAATCGATCCAAAATCATAGCCAATCAGAATAGCTTGTGGGCGGAGTCTCTCTGCAAGTGCACTGCACTCGCAACTAAATCGATCCAAAATCACAGCCAATCAGAAGAGTGTGTGGGCGGAGTCTCTCTGCAAGTGCACTGCACTCGCAACTAAATCGATCCAAAATCACAGCCAATCAGAAGAGTGTGTGGGCAGAGTCTCTCTGCAAACGCACTGCACTCACAACTAAATCGATCCAAAATCACAGCCAATCAGAAGAGTGTGTGGGCGGAGTCTCTCTGCAAACGCACTGCACTCGCAACTAAATTGATCCAAAATCATAGCCAATCAGAAGAGCTTGTGGGTGGAGTCTCTCTGCAAACGCACTGCACTTGCAACTAAATCGATCCAAAATCATAGCCAATCAGAAGAGCTTGTGGGCGGAGTCTCTCTGCAAACGCACTGCACTCGCAACTAAATTGATCCAAAATCACAGCCAATCAGAAGAGTGTGTGGGCGGAGTCTCTCTGCAAACTCACTGCACTTGCAACTAAATCGATCCAAAATCACAGCCAATCAGAAGAGTGTGTGGGCGGAGTCTCTCTGCAAGAGCACTGCACTCGCAACCAAAGTGTCAGCGCAGTTAAATCGATAATATTACTAAATATTAATTGTCTTTAAACCGTGATCTTAATCCTAAAACTTTAGAGTATTGTAACGGCAGTGAGATGATGAGTGTTTCAGTGTTTGTGAGTTTTAAAGCAGGTGTGTGTGTTTGTGTTTCAGGTATGCTGCCTAAACAGGTAGCTGATGACCTGCGACAGGGAAAACCGATGCAAGCCCAGAGTTATGTCAGCGCCACTGTGTTCTTCAGGTAAATGTGCACACACACACACACACACACACACACACACACACACACACACACACACACACACACATCCTCTCTCTCACACACAAAACATTTATTAGTCATTGCTAACATTTATTAATAAAAATACATTCATTTTTAGTTTATACAGTTTATATAATAGTATTAACATATACAACTTTTCATTTTAGTAATGTTAACTAATGCATTAACTAACATGTAATGGAATCTTATTGTAAAGTGTTACCAATTCTTTTTCATCAAACTTGACAAAAACTGTGTATTAAAACGTTGACTAAATTATATATAGAAAGCGATCAAAGAACGCTCCCTTTGCAATCGCTGGAGCTGTCAATCAAACAGAGCGAGTTTATCAGTGACTGAGTTCTGGATTTGTGCCAAAACTCCCGTTTTATTCAACGAATCTCTTACCTACATCACATTTGCAGTGTTACGATGAAAGCATTTGTGAGTGTGCAGAAACTGAGTTAACTCAAAATCTGATTCTGCTGTATCTTTGTGTGTCTTCCCTTCGTTTTCTCAGTGATATTGTGGGATTCACTCAGTTGTCCAGCACTAGCACTCCTTACCAGGTGGTCGACTTCCTTAACAAACTCTACACCACCTTCGACGAGATCATCGACAACTACGACGTTTATAAAGTGGAAACCATCGGCGATGCATGTATGTCACTTAACAAATTCAACACCAAACTAAAATTAAAATAGATAAATAGAACCGTACAATTAAAGGGGTCGTATTGTGCTTCATCTTTCTTTAGTGTGTAATGTTGTTGTTTAAGCATGAAAAAGGCGGGAGTTATTCTCTATATCAATGTCAGTGTTTCTGAACTCCCTGAAACACCTCCATGTTGAGTTTTTTTCACGATATTCCTCATTTAAATAATTCATATGCAGAATAAAGGGGTGGGGCCTGGTTGAGTTAGTTAGTAGTGTGTTGAAACTGGCGGTTATGGTAAGGGGCGGGACATTTCCCAAACACCAATCACAACACACTGCTCCAGCCGACCAATCAGAGCACATTGTGCTTTTCAGAAGGAGGGGCTTCATAGAGACAGGAACTAAACAGAGCGTTACTGACAGACTGGGAAGAGAGGACAGTTCACCCAAAAAGATCATTCTGTCATCATTTACTTACCTTTGTGTCATTCCAAACCTACGTGACTTTCTTTCTTTTGTGGAACATAAAAGATATTCTGAAAAATGTCTTTTTGTCCATACAATAAAGGTCAATGTGACATTAAATTATCATTTTAAGTAGTTCAAAGTAGTTAATACCTTCTTTAACATAAGTGTAAATAAATATAATTTATGAAGGAGGTTTGTTAATTGATATTTGTGATTTTGTGTAATGCAGATATGGTGGTGTCCGGTGTCCCGATGGAGAACGGGATTCTGCACGCGTCTGAGATCGCCAGCATGGCTCTGGACCTGGTGTCTGTCTGCAAGACCTTCAGAATCCCCCACAGACCACAAACCCAACTCCAGATCCGCGCTGGAATACACTCAGGTCCATGTTAATCCTGTCACTATGAACATCTACAAATTTACACTTAAATTCAAAATATTTTTTAAAACTATAATAGTATCTGAATCATGCCAAAATGACTCTGCTGTGACGTCAGTGATCAGTCATTGTTTGAGATCTTTGTGTGGTTCAGTCTGGTTTTATCTGTATCTTTCTGATGGCATCTTCAGGTCCAGTAGTAGCAGGAGTTGTGGGAACTAAGATGCCGAGATATTGTCTGTTTGGAGACACGGTGAACACTGCGTCCCGCATGGAGTCGACCAGCGAAGGTAAGAAAAGCATCTCTGAAGTGTGTTTTAGAGTGCTGTTTCCTCGTCATGGTTTAATTGATGGTTTTGTGTGTAGCGCTGAAGATCCAGTGCAGCTCCAGTACGTTTTACCTGCTGGAGGAGATCGGCGGATACGTGCTCACCTGCAGAGGAGTGTTACAGGTGAAGGTGAGACACACTTCTGTTCTGATACTTACAGCCACGCAATCATAATCATAATTTAGTAAGCTTTTTTAAATACTGTAATAGTTAAACATTAATTTTTGTTGGGAAAATACGAAGCCCCGCATATGCAAGAAAAAAAGTAAATCGGGCGTTAACATCATGATTTTCTGTGAAGCTGCTTTGAAGCGTTGCATTGTAAACATTGTATTTAAAACATTGAAACATTGCATTTAAAACATAACATCTATTTGAAATACTGTAAACCTTGTAACACTTTAAACAGTGTATTTTAAACATTGTAACATTGTATTTGAAACTTATTACAATTTTTCAAATACAATGTTGCAATGTTTACAGTGTTTCAAAGGTTTACAATGTCAATGTTTTAAATACAATGTTAGTGTTGCAAATTCAATGTTACAATGTTGACAATCCAGTGTTACAATGGTTCAAATACAATGTTACAATGTTCAGTGTTGCAAATTCAATGTTACAATCATTTAAATGTTACAATGTTTACAATCCAGTGTTACAATGTTTCAAATCCAATGTTACAATGATTTAAATACAATGTTACAATGTTTACAGTGTTGCAAATTCAATGTTACAATCATTTAAATGTTACAATGTTTACAATCCAGTGTTACAATGTTTCAAATCCAATGTTACAATGATTTAAATACAATGTTACAATGTTTACAGTGTTGCAAATTCAATGTTACAATCATTTAAATGTTACAGTGTTTACAATCCAGTGTTACAATGTTTCAAATCCAATGTTACAATGATTTAAATACAATGGTACAATGTTTACAGTGTTGCAAATTCAATGTTACAATCATTTAAATGTTACAATGTTTACAATTCAGTGTTACAATGTTTACTGTGTTGCAAATTCAGTGTTACAATGATTTAAATACAGTGTTACAGTTCTTCAAATACAATGTTTACAATTCAATGTTACAATGTTTCAAATACATTGTTAAAAACTGAAACATTGTAAACATTGTGTATTGTGAAAAGCGCAATACAAATAAACTTGACTTGTGTTTTCTCAGGGTAAAGGTGACATGGTGACTTATTGGCTGGAAGAGAAACATTCTTCAGCTCCCAGTAAAGATGCCAAGAAACCCTTGATGCTGCAGGAGTGCGAGAGACCCGTGAGCTCCCCAGAGAACCAGAAAGAGGATTTTTCCAGTATCCCAGGAGTCCTCAGCAGCTCTGACAGCACTGACCTCCTGTGTGACGCAGACTGACACACACACACACACACACGCATGAACACACTTCTGTACTTCAGCAGCAGGAAGTCTGTCCTCAGAAGAAAAGGTTCTAAATAGAATCATAAAGGGTTCTGTCAGGCACATATAGAACATTTTATGGGTTCCCCATCATGACATCATTATATGGATTTAGTTTTAATTAATTTATTTTGATTTATGTTTCATTTTAATTAATTTTTAAGAATTAAGCAGCTCTATACATACCCAATCTCTAGAAAAAATTGAAATAACCGGTTAAACATGAAAGTGTTATGCAATCATTTAAAACATTCTCCATATATAGAACCTTTTTGGCATAAAGTGTTCTTCAAAATTGAGTCAAGAACCCTAGAGTTTTGTTTCTACGAGTAAATATAGAGTTAGAGGTTTGTGTCCTGCTTGATCATTAATGACCACAGTAAAATACTTCAACATCACAGTGAACTGTAGTTTAGCTGATGTTTATTATTGGTTAGAAAAACTGACTTAACCGACCATAACTGTAATCGCTTTTTCTTCTGTATGTTCTCCTCGTTTTATCAGTCGGTGTTTGTAGCATCAGAACAATGGAGAAAGATCCAATAATAGTAAATAGTGAAGTACTGGTAATATATATTTATTTATAAAAAATAAAAATAAAAAAACACAAATGCATATATAATGATGGTGATATGTCAGTTATTTATTTTCATATGATTTTATTTTATGAAACTCAGTTTGAGGTCAGTAAGATTTTTTTTTTAAAGAAATTAATACTTTTATTCAGAATAAATGATGCATTAAAGGGTTAGTTCACTCAAAAATGAAAATTATGTCATTTATTACTCACCCTCATGTCGTTCCACACCTGTAAGACCTTCGTTCATCTTCAGAACACAAATTAAGATATTTTTTTTTTTTACAAATGTGAGAGTAAAGACATTTATAATGTTACAAAAGATTTCATTTAAAATAAATGCTGTTCTTTTGAACTTTCTATTCATCAAAGAATCCTGAAGAATAAAATGTATCACAGTTTCCACAAAAATATGAAGTTGTCTTCAACATTGATAATAATCATAAATGTTTCTTGAGCATCAAATCATCATATTAGAATGATTTCTGAAGGATCATGTGACACTGAAGACTGGAGTAATGATGCTGAAAATTCAGCTTTGGTCACAGGAATAAATTACACTTTACTATATATTCACATAGAAAACAGTTATTTTAAATTGTAATAATATTTCACAATTTTTACTGTATTTTTGATCAAATAAATGCAGCAGAAAATACTTCTTTCAAAAACATTAAAATCTTACTGACCCCAAACTTTTGAACGGTACTAAAAACAACCGTAATGTTTCAAATATTCCTTCATGCCCATTGACATAACAAATACACACTTAAACATTTCATATTTACACACAATTATGCAAACACATTCACACAACATAAATGAATGCATGCTGAAGAGAGGGATAAACAGTATCTGGGTTACAGAGAGAGAATATGGACTCAGGTGCTGATCTGAATAAGAAGCTCTTCAGCAAATGAAGTGCATGAGAGAGAGACACACATATGTGTTTAATTATAACAGACAGAGAGAGAGACAGGCTGCCCGTGAAGGTCCGTCACACATGTCGACTGCAGCTGATGCAGATACACAATATCATAAAGCATCTGTAATGATCACACTGAGAAGCCTCTTAAATGAACGAATGAAACTTGAAGAATTTCTATTTTTCAGTCGATGTTATACTGATGAAATTAAAATGATTCAATCAATATTATTCCTTGTTTAGTAAAAAGAAAAAATCTATAAAACACTTCAACTAGATTTGCACTGCATTTTATTATATATAGCAACAAATTACATTTTAAAATGTATTCAAATAATAATATTTGACTATTTTACTGTATTTTTGATCAAATAAATGCAGTCTTTGGTGAGCAGAGGAAACTAACCATTGCTGATGATGAGTGCAATTAATGCGTTTGTGGTCCTGCTCAGCAAAAATAAACAAAATAACTGTCCATATTGTGTGTGAAACGACATATTAAGTTCTTTTTTTTTTTTTGTAGATCATGTGTATAACATCATATATATACACAGTCCTACAGGTGCAGTTTCCCGCTGCAGACGTGACCAAAACACACACACACACACTGATTATAAATGTGAAAGAGTTCTGCGCTGAGAGGAATAATCAGGCCGTCTGAAGGGTCTCGCTAATGAAATGCGTGAGCACCGCACGAGCACAAAAGAGCCATTCACTCAATCATTTCATTAACATCACAGAGAGAACAGGAGAGAGAGAGACACATGAAAGCCTCAGAGATCCGCAAACAAACCTGCATCACAAACTACATCAGCGTGATGATGATCTTCATCTAAGTTAGCCTACCTCAAACACTTAGTTCTCTGGTGCTTTAGAAATCCATCCTCTGGAGCTTTACAGAAGCCTGAAACCCAAACCTATAATGAAACAACAAGAACTTAATCTCTTTTAAAAAATCATGTTGCAACTACTAACAAACAAACATAAACAGCCGAACCAACTAAAACTAAAATTATATATATACAGTTGAGCTCAAAAGTTTACATGCCCCATGCAGAATCTGTAAAATGTTAATTATTTTAACAAAATAAGAGGGATTGTGCAAAATGTGTGTTCTTTTTTATTTAGTACTGTCCTGAATAAGATATTTTGCATAAGAGATGTTTACATATAGTCAAAAAAAGCTGAATTTATAAAAATGACCGATTCAAAAATATACATACCCTTGATTCTCAATACTGTGTGTGGTTACCTGATGATCCAAGACTGTTTTTGTGTTTTGTGATGGTTGTTCATGAGTCTCTTGTTTGTCCTGAGCAGTTAAACTGAGCTCTGTTCTTCAGAAAAATCCTCCAGCTCCTGCAGATTCATCAGTTTTCAAGCATTTTTGCATATTTGAACCCTTTCCAACAGTGGCTGTAGGATTTTGAGATTCATTTTATCACACTGAGGACAACTGAGGGACTCAAACTCAACCATTAAAAAAGGTTCAAACATTCACTGATGCTCCAGAAGGAAACACGATGCATTAAGAGTCGGGGGTGAAAACTTTTGAACAGGATGAAGATGTCCAAATTTGTCTTATTTGTTTAAATATCTAATTTTTTCATTTAGTACTGCCCATCAGAAGCAACAGAAGATACTCACATGTTTCCTGGAAGACAAATTAAGTAAAATTGATCTTGATCGTCAAATTCAAAAAGTTTTCACCCCTTGATCTCAATGCATCGTGTTTCCTTCTGGAGCATCAGTGAATGTTTGAACCTTTTTTAATAGTTGTGTTTGAGTCTCTCAGTTGTCCTCAGTGTGAAAAGACGAATCTCAAAACGGGTCATTTTTATAAATTCGGCTATTTTTTGACTATATGTAAACATCTTTTATGCAAAATATCTTATTTAGGACAGTACAAAATAAAAAAAGAACACACATTTTGCATGATCCCTCTTTTTTTGTTAAAATAATTAACATTTTGCAGATTCTGCAAGGGGTATGTAAACTTTTGAGCACAACTGTATATAAAAAACATTTTAATTTGAAATAAACGTTAACTAAAATCAAATAAAACATAAAAACGTACTTGTTTCTTCAGCTAGTTGACAAAGTAGCATCTCATTTTCATTTAATTTAAGTTTATGTTTAAAAATAACTAAAACTGAAGAGATTCTCCTCAGACGGACCGTCACAATAACCGTTGAAATTTGAATGGCTGAGATTCGCGCTTCAGGACCGTGACGTGTACACTCCTACGGTGATTTTTTTTTTAACAGAAAATGACAAAACACAACAAAATAACTGAAATGAAAAACATATTAATAAAAACTACAATAGTCTCTCAATTATAAAAAAGCACACAACCACACTGCCAACATTAATTAATGACTGCCTTTTGACCAGTTAATTTATTTGTATTACCTTTCTAAGACTGCTTTCAGTTCTGTCTGGTGTTTATTATCTTTGCATGAACACACAGAACCAATGAATAACAGACAAACTGGAATATTCCACGTTCTTTCCTCAGATCTCCACACGAGCCCAGTGTAGTGTGCCTATCTAGTGCACTGCACCACCTAGTGGCTGATAGTATAGCAGAAATACAGGGTCAGATCTAAAGAATAATTATTTCATAAAAAAATGAATAAACCTTGTTTGAGAAACATGTTTAAGTAATTAAAAAAATTAATAATAATTTTGCATTTTGTTTTTTACCCTATATTTTGGTGAGATCTAAAGAAAAGGATTTAATTAAAAAAATGTTTCAAAATTGAGGTATTTACATCGTTGATGTAAACAAATGAAATATATATATATATATATATATATCAATCACACATTATTTACCAGAAATTCTAAACACATTTCTGGCATTGATTCATCCTGGATTTTAGTTTTTTTTAAACCTTTATTATTATTATTATTATTATTATTATTAAATAGGCTAACTATTGTTTGCTTTAGATCTGACCAAAAGCATACAGTGTCAGGTCTGAAGAAAAATAATTATTTAATTAATAAAGGGATTTTCATCTGAGATATATATATATATATAATTATTATTAAATAATTATTTTTAGATTTTTAAATCTGACCAAAAAAGTGTCAGATCTAAAGAAAAAAAATAGTCATTACATAAAAAAATAATGAAAAGCCTTTTTGTTTGAAAAACATATATTACAAAATTTAAGTATGTAAATAATTTAATTTAATTTAATGAAAACAAAACATGTTTACATTTTTTATTAAATATTTTTCTTTGGATCTGACAAAAATATACAGTGTTAGATCAAATATTAATAGGAAAAACACTTTCTGTTTGAAAAAATATATATTTAAAAATTCAAGTTTTTACATCGTTGAATAAAACAAATCAAGAAGAGGAATATAAATAAATCACACATTATTCTAAACACAGTTCTGGCGTTGATTCAGTCTGGACCTCCAGATCTCTGCTGGTTTAAGGGCGTTTCCTCTGATATGGGCCTTAGATGAGTCTGTATCGACGGAAGACATGTTTTCTCTTGATTCACGTCTTGATCTGTTCTCTCTTCTCCAGCTCCCATTGGGCGGCGATTCGTGTGCCGTAGATGACGAAGCCCCAGGACAGCAGAACCACGAACACAAGAACCTACAGCAGCACAAACAACCTCCATCTTCTGTATTAAAGAAGATTATAAGATTGTATCTCTACTCTTGTCTTTTTTCTTAAATCTAAAACCATTATCGTTTTGGTTCATTGGAAAAGCTAACGTTACTATTATCTACCTTCTTAATTAGCCTATATATCTTCAATAATTTATTAAAATACCCAAATCTGTAAATAAGTTTATATCATGAACAGCTGTATTTTCTGTAGCGTTATACTCACGATCGAGAATATTCTGTCCAAACAGCGTCGACTGACTTGCATCGTTTTATGTCTGTTTATGTTAATCTTACATTTAAACCAGAGCCCAACCGGAAGTACACGACAACGACCGGAAGAACCTTTAATAGCACTGCCGATATTTATTTAATTATATTTAAATATTCATTAAAATAATTATTTATTTAATAATAACAAAAAATAATAATAAATTTAAATTTAATAATAATACTAGTTTATATATTTGAAAGAAACAAACAAACAAAGCGCGTGCGGTCACGTGTTTCGCGCTGCAGGTGCAGTACCGCTCCAGTCCGTTAGTGGCGCGCGTGCTCGTGACGTCTGCCGGAAGAGGCGCTCTGCTGTATGTTCTGTTTCTCAACAGCAGTGCGAAACTCCTTCACTTCCATCGGTTTTTTATCTACATTTTCTTTAATTTTGCGTTTTCATCATTACGGATATGACGCTAATGTGATATAGATGTGTTTACGGGCGCGCGCGCGCGCATGCGGGTCGGATTATTTACGGTGTTTTCGCGGTTTTGTGATGAGGAGGTGATGATCAGGTGAGAATGTGTTTCATAAAACTGCCTATTTGTTTGATTTTTGATCAGATTTCATTTATTTATCCGTCTGTTATCGACAAAGGTGTTTTGTAATCGCTGCCTTGAAGGCAAGAGAGAGATGTTCAGTGATCCTCGATGAAAAGACAGCAATTTAACTGCTTATTTTTGAAAAAGTCACATTTTTAGTGTCATTTTTTAACATAATTATCAGTGTTTAATGTGTTCGGTAAGATCGCTGTCTTCAGGGACACAATAATGGCTTTATTACTCAATTTGAATCATCTTAATTTAAATTAATATTTTTATTATTGTATTTATGTAAATTAGTTACACACTAAATGATTAGAATGATTTCTGAAGGATCATGTGACACTGAAGACTGGAGTAATGATGCTGAAAATTCAGCTTTGATCACAGGAATAAATTATATTTTCAAGTATATTAAAATAGAAAACCATAATTTTAATATTTCACAATAATATTGTTTTTTTCTGTATTTATTATGAAATAAATGCAGCCTTAATGAGCATAAGAGACTAAGTTCAAAAACATTAAAAATATTAATGTTTCCAAATTTTTCACTGGTAGTGTGTATATACAATAGCATGCAAATATGGTATCCTTGTTATTTTTAAGGCTGTGGTTCAGTTTCAACATTATTTATTCTTAAGACATCATCTATGGCATTTAATATTTTGGCTTTCACCAGAAAAAAATTTGGTGAGTTGACACAGATTGTAAATGTAATTGCTTGCAATGTGCCTCATTATAAGTTGCATTGGATAAAATGTAATATAGGAAGCATCTATATTCATGTATGATGTTTTGTGTGTGCCGTAGATGATGGCGCCCACTAAGATGAAGTTGCGTGTGAGGAAGAGAGACAGCGTTGCCAAATCTTCCCAGCGTTTATTAGCCAATGCGTCGCCAGATTCCAAATGCCCCATCTGCCTCGACGGCTTCAATAACGTGGCGTCGCTGGACCGCTGCCTGCACCAGTTCTGTTTCCGCTGCATCCACGAGTGGTCCAAAAACAAAGCGGAGTGTCCGCTCTGCAAGCAGCCGTTCCACTCCATATTCCACTCCGTCAAAGGGGAAACCGACTTTAAGGAGTTTGTGCTGCCGCCGGTGGAGAATGGATTGGCTGTGAACGCCGCCGCTGGCAATGCGCCTGAGCGCGTGCTCCGCCCCCGAGTCCTCCGAGGCAGAGAGAGGCGGAGCCAAAGAGTGCAACAGCCCGCCCCTTCCTCTTCCCCTCCGCTGGAGGACGACGTCATGTTTGACGGTCTCTCAGACGCGGCGGCGCTAACGGGGAACCAGGACATGCACCAGATGGTGCTGCGACTGACGGCGCGCAGACGAGGGCGGGGCGAGGGGCGGAGCCTGCGGCGCTTGCGGGAACAGGATGTTGTAGCGTTTCGACGTGCGCTTTATAGGACTGGCGTACGTGTGCGCAACACAAGAGACGTCGGCAGGCAGAGGGACATTTCGGCGTCGTTCTTACGACAAAACCCCGGATGTTTGCGCCGACTTTTGCCTTGGCTACAGCGCGAGCTCACGGTGTTGTACGGTTCTCACGGATCGCTGGTGAACATCGTGCAGAACATCATCATCTCGCGCATCATGAACTACGACATGGAGGACTCGGCCATCCGGGACGAGCTCCGCCCCTTCCTGCTGGCGCGCACCGATCACTTCCTGCACGAGCTAGTGAGTTTCGCCCGCTCGACGCTCAACATGGAGGCGTATGACCAGCAGGCCATTTACGACTGTCCCGCTCCCAGCTACGAGGAGGGCAGCAGCTCGGACCTTTCTGTTATCGCCATCTCTGAGGTGAGACATACAAACATCAGTGCTCTCTGGGAAACATTAGATTTAGTGTCGACTGAATCCTTCACACATGAACACTTACATATACCCGTATTCACACCCGTAAGACCTTCGTTCATCTTCGGAACACAAATTAAGATATTTTTGATGAAATCCGATGGCTCAGTGAGGCCTGCATAGCCAGCAATGACATTTCCTCTCTCAAGATCCATTAATGTACTAAAAACATATTTAAATCAGTTCATGTGAGTACAGTGGTTCAATATTAATATTATAAAGCCACGAGAATATTTTTGGTGCGCCAAAAAAACAAAATAACGACTTATTTAGTGATGGATGATTTTAAAACACTGCTTCAGGAAGCATCGGAGCGTTATGAATCTTTTGTGTCGAATCAGTGATTCGGAGCGCCAAAGTCACGTGATTTCAGCCGTTTGACACGCGATCCGAATCATGATTCGACACAAAAGATTCATAACGCTCCGAAGCTTCCTGAAGCAGTGTTTTGAAATCGGCCATCACTATATAAGTCGTTATTTTGTTTTTTTGGCGCTCCAAAAATATTCTTGTCGCTTTATAATATTAATATTGAACCACTGTACTCACATGAACTGATTTAAATATGTTTTTAGTACGTTAATGGATCTTGAGAGAGGAAGTGTCATTGCTCAGGCCTCACTGAGCCATCGGATTTCAACAAAAATATCTTAATTTGTGTTCTGAAGATTAACGAAGGTCTTACGGGTGTGGAACGACATGAGGGTGAGTAATAAATGACAGAATTTTCATTTTTGGGTGAACTAACCCTTTAATATTCATTGTTAAGCGTGAATACCTCAGTTACTGTACTGTGTACAAAGGGAATCCAGTGCTGAAAAAACCTTTTCAGTAACTTCAGATTTTAAATCAAAGTAATGGAGAAAATGGACATTAAATAGTTGTATTTGTGGTATTCAGCCACACTGCAAATGTATCTTCTGCACCACATACGTACTGCAAACTGATCATGTGTGAAATGGACTTAACAATTTGTTTCTGAATTTACTTGACTTCATTTTGTTCTGATAGTTCACCCAAAATTGAGAATTATCCCATGATTTACTCACCCTCAAGTCATCCTAGGTGTATATGACTATCTTCTTATTGTTATATTTAAAAAATATCCTGGCTCTTCCAAGCTTTATAATGGCAGTGAATGGTGGTGTGTGATTTTGAAGCCCAAGAAAGCACATCCATCCATCATAAAAGTAATCCATAAGACTCCAGGGGGTTAATAAAGACCTTCTAAGTTTTTGTGAGAAAAATATCCATATTTAAAACTTTATTAACTAAAATAACTGGTTTCCACTTCCTGCACGAGCTTGGGGTTTCATGGGATAATTTTAATTTTTGGGTGAACTATCCCTTTAAGATGTAAAGCAGAATGCTCACACTGTTTTACTATTGTCCACTGACTTTATGAATTGGTCATTAAATCATTGACTCACCTGATACACTGAAACTGTGTTTTAACCAAGTAAAATAAAAAATTGGTGGTTTTGCAATACCAGTACATGGAGGTCAAAATTTAAACCTCCGTTGGACCAATAGAGATGGATTGACCCTAAAATCAGTGACCGAGGGGTGTCAAGCTACAAAAATGACAGAAAAAAACAACCATGATTTCCTGTTCCTTTTCTTCCACTGGTAGAGTATGTGTTTGCATAAGTTAGATTCTCAAGGAATACACAAACTAATATGATGTATACTTCACTTTGGAACAAGGCGTCCTATCAAATTCTCAGAGGTGGACAATAGTGAAGTATTTTTACTTTACTCAATTTTTTTAAATTATTAATAAAAAATATAATTAAAGTATCTGCACTTTATCAGAGATTTTTTTCTTTGGAAAACTTCTACATTTCAAAGCATAATGTCGTACATTTTACTGCACTACATTTCATAAATAAAAGTTGTTTTTTTAACTTTAATACTTAAGTACATTAAAAATGTAGTACTTTCTTACTTGTACTGAAGTAAATCTTTGACTTGCTTGAGTAAAAATAAGAAAGTATTAGATTTGTAATGTAGTTAAGTATTAAATGAAATTCAATATGAAATGTAGTGCAGTAAAAAGTACAATATTATGCTTGGGAATATTGTGAAGCAAATGTTTTCCAAAGAAAAAACCTCTGATAAAATACAGACACTTGAAAAAATGTACTTAAGCAGAGTAAAGATACTTAACTACTGTCCACCTCTGGAAATTCGTAAATGTTGTTGAATATGTCTATATATCTCTACGTAAGTCATATGATAGCTGTGTGTAAGGAGCAGACCATAATTTAGGTTACCATTCTCTTGAAAATGTCCCCTATGAAGTGTTGTGACACTACTGCTGCATCCCAATTCGCATACTATCTGTCCTAAATAGTATTCGAAAAAAGAATTAGTATGTCCCAAATCGTAGTATGTTGAAATGAGTATTCCAAAGGTACCCGGATGGTCTACTTTTTCCGGTTAGAATTCGAAGTGCAGATCCATGCACACTTCTAATGGCTAATATTGTCCATAACACATTGTGCTGTGGATGAAGATTCGATTAAAACTACAAATACAAATAAAAAGTGTTAAAAAACTACAAACATGACGGATGTGCGAGACCGACGGTTGAGCAGAGCGGTTAAGATAAAGGAGCTTGAATGATTAATAATCAGTATAAGATATTTATTAAATGTTATCCACATTATATTGCATCTGCAACAGCATTGTGAACTTTTATAACGATGCGTTTGGACATTAACTTTTAAATGCATCATTATGCAAAGATGAGGAGAGTTCTCTGCATGAAAGACCCATGACTGGAAGATAAACGTGCGACTACATTTCTCTCAGAAACGGTAGGAAATTAAATTGAATGTGGAGGATTTTAACTGTGATAAGATGATTGACAGGGTAGTTTAAACAGTTACAGGTTGCGTAACTAAGCGACAGAACGTCCGTTAGAGACGCAAATATGACGAGGTAGTATGTCCCAAATCTTGCATGCTCTTTTGCTACACACTCAAAAGTATGTACTTTTTCTTTACAAAAACAGTACATACTTTTAGGATGTAGTATAAGTAGGCGAATTGGGACACAGCATATGTTTCTGTGTATTGTAAGCAGATAATGTCAGAGAACAGCAGGAGGGCATTATGGGGGTTTTGGTTCTGTTTATGCAAGTGTATGAGGTTCAGTCTTAATTTTTGTCATTATCTTTTCTCACAGGATGATGATAATGACAGTGAGGACAATGTGACAGAAAATCCCTCTGCTGTCCAGGAACGCCTTGCATCCATTGCCACTGCAAGTGGAACGGAAAGTTTGCTGAGTCAGTCAGCGTGGGATGACGAGACACCTGGTCCCTCTTATTCAACCATCTTTCCCTCTTCTAGCCAATCACTGGATGAGGGGGCAGAGCCAAGCTCAAGCACAGCTCTGCCTTTCAGCAACCCTGACATGACTGACCATGCGGCGAGTGGCAACGTGTCAGCTGGACTGGGGGAAGATAACGAAGAGGAAGAGTGCCTGATTGTGGGATATGTGAAGCCGATGGCCGAACGGACCCCAGAGCTTGTTCAGCTTTCCTCTGATTCTTCGGAAGAGGAGCAGGAGGCGGCCCCTATGGAGACAACGGCCACAGTAACAAAATCAGAGACATCCCAAATGGAGCTCCCTTCACAGTCCCACATGAACCTGCTTAGTCCCAGTTCCTCCCCAGGCCCTGCTCCCTCATGCAGTCCCCAACGGACACACTCGCACAGCAGAGAAAGAGAGGCTGACTACTTGTCCTGCCGTGGTCACCCGTCCAAAGATGGTTCACATTTACAACAGAATCGAGACGACTCTGAGCTCAGAGCTCACGGGAGACGCAAAGACCGCTCACATCGGCGAGAGAAAGAGAAAGCTAAGAGTTTAGGACAATCACGGCACTACAAGCCCCCAGATTGCTCACCAATCCAAACACGTTCGCCTCCGAGTTGGTCCGGCCAGAGCCCTATGGTGTCTATTTGGAGTAGCAGCCCTGTCTCTGGGTCACACGGTAGCGAATGCTCTCCCTCTCAAAACAACACGAGCCGAGAACATTCGTGCCCCATGCAGGAGATACTCTCACAGTCTCCTACCTACTCCAGAAGGAAAAAAACCAAGGAAAGGAGGAGCAGGTCTCCCGACTCTGACTCGTTCCTTGGTTCCCACCATCCCCGAGAGTCACAGCGCTGCCGTAAACGCCGCAAGCGGGTGGTCAGCAGCAGCAGTGCCGACTCACACTCCGAAAGGTCCTGCTTGGACAAACCCAGTGGCAAACGCAAGTACAAAACCCGTCACTTGGAGCGAGCGGCCCAGCGGCAGCACGGGGAAGGAACCGCAACCAAGGAAAAGCGGCGACGGCGCAGTAGGGAACGATCTCCTAGTGTGGAGATCATCTACGAACGAAGGGCACCCGAACCGCATTGGCACCAGCGGAAGAAGAGGAGGCACCGAAAGCGGAAAAGGGAACTCCGCTCCCCCACGGTGATCACAATTGATAGCGACAGTGACCGTACCATTGACTGTCTGGACCGTGTCATGGATGTTATAGACCAAACCGTTGCAGATGTCGAGCAGAGGGACGGGACTCCTGGGCGAGATATGATCCAGAACACAAGTTGTACCTTGGCCTCCTCAAATCCTCAATCCGAGTCCTCGAGTCCCGTAGGCTGCACTGACCCAACCTCTGAGCGCACACTAAACCTGAATGACTGTGTGGTAGATGTAGTCGACCGCAGTAGTTCCGACTACTCCCGAAATATGGATGGCAGTATCCACGAAGAGTTTGTGCCTGATCCCTTCCCAATGACACCAGCCCCACCTTCAGACACAAGGCTCCTTGAAACTATACTGCAAGATCTTGAGGAATTCCTACCAGGGGTGGAGCCGAGTCCTTGCGCAAGTTCTCCCGTCCAACAGGAACATGCTTCTAGTCCTCAAAAAGACCAATCAGACATGAGAGGAGTTGCGGAAAACTTGGAGAACAAGAACATGGATGGGGAAGGACTGCAAGAGCCGGTGACCAACACTGCTAGCTAGAACTAAAACAGACATACATCAAGACTTTTTGATGCTTATTTTAATCAATCAGCCAGTCTAGAGGTTTTTATAAACTCATTTAAAGATTTCTGCTGGGAACAGATGCTTAAGAAACGTTCAGACGCTTTTTGTCATTTCCATTATTGTTCATGTTGTTTATAGTTACAGTGATCCTCTTCCTCAAAACTGGTGCTGACTTACTGTGCCACAACCCAACAACACTCATGTCTGGATGGTAACCCTTGTTCCCTTAACCTCCACCCTAAACCTTTGTAGCAGCAAATGCATTGGGGTTACTATCTAGACTAGTGGTTCTCAACTTGTTTGCTCGGCGTTTGGCAAAACGACCAAAATATATAGGAAAACTTGTTAGATATCCTAACTGTACTTGATATGGTTAGTTGCATTTTCTGCTTCTTAACAGACCTGTGGTCTGTTTTTTGGACCCGACTCACCAGTTGAGAACCACTGTTGATCATTCGCTATTCAGTCCCACTGAACTTGGAGAATTGTGTCTTTGTTAAACTCAGGGATCAGGTGACGTGTGCCTCCATGCCTCTGTTACACAGTATACTATGTGTATGTGGGACTATGGTGACACCCTGGACATAAAATTCACTGATCATGTCTACTGAAAATACAACGAGCCTTCTTTACAGTAGCTGTCCTTCATGTCAGCCAACAATCAATAAATGCATTTAATAGATGTATAATCCAGCGTCTAAATCTGTTTGTCTTTCTTTATAAACTGCAACATTAGTTACCTGATCAAGATTCTTAGGTTGTGTTCTAACCAGTTGGATGTGATACAGTAGAGCGATGAATCCTGTGCCTTCCAGGTAATGGTTTAAATAGCTTGACTACTGTTTCAGGCATTAGTAGTCTTTTGTAGACTTTGGAGCCGGTTATGTAATTAAGGGTGTTCACACTTGGCAGGTTTGGTTCAATTAAAACAAACTATGGTGCTATTGCTCTGTTAGTGCGGTTCATTTGAATAAGTGTGAACGTTGCCATCTGAACCCTGGTGCACACCAAACAAGTGGACCGAAACCCCTGAAAAGATGGGTCTCAGTCCACTTCCAAACGAACTCTGGTGCGATTTGCTCTATTAGTGCGGTTCGTTTGAATAAATGTGAACGTTGCCATCTGAACCCTGGTGCGCACCAAACAAGTGGACTGAAACCCCTGAAAAGATGGGTCTCAGCCCACTTCCAAACGAACTCTGGTGCGATTGCTCTATTAGTGCGGTTCGTTTGAATAAATGTGAACGTTGCCATCTGAACCCTGGTGCGCACCAAACAAGTGGACTGAAACCCCTGAAAAGATGGGTCTCAGCCCACTTCCAAACGAACTCTGGTGCGATTGCTCTATTAGTGCGGTTCGTTTGAATAAATGTGAACGTTGCCATCTGAACCCTGGTGCGCACCAAACAAGTGGACCGAAACCCCTGAAAAGATGGGTTTCAGTCCGCTTCCAAACGAACTTTGGTGAGATTGCTCTATTAGTGCAATTCATTTGAATAAGTGTGAACGTTGCCATCTGAACCCTGGTGCCCACTAAACAAGTTGACCAAAACCCCTGAAAAGATGGGTCTCGGTCTGCTTCCAAACGAACTTTGGTGAGATTGCTCTATTAGTGCAATTCATTTGAATAAGTGTGAACGTTGCCATCTGAACCCTGGTGCCCACTAAACAAGTTGACCAAAACCCCTGAAAAGATGGGTCTCGGTCTGCTTCCAAATGAACTCTGGTGCACACCAAACAAGTAGACCGAGACCTAATGAACTCTGTTGTGGTTCGAATGAAATATGTACTCAACACGGACCAAAGACGTAAACGAACCAATAACAGGACATGATGTCACAAAATGCGACCCTAAAAAGGATAGAATGCTTAAGCGTTCCTTTTTTTTCTCGACATAGTCGGTTCTGATGCCTGTACTGAACTTTGATAGGCATCATCACAACAGAACCACGTCTCCTCACAGCAGATCTTAATTTGTGTGTGTGACGGAGGGTGTGTGTATCTTTACGCTAAGTGAACCAGGGCTAAATGCATCATGAACTACAAGTGTGAACACACCCTAAGTTGCTGTCAAACCTGTTACTTCAAATAGCCAAATTAATTAATATATTTTGTTTATTGCTAAAAGTAATAAATGTATTGCTTTATAAGTCATAATTTCACCCAGAATCAGCACAGAAAGCTCCAAGTGGCATGTTACTAGTGTTGTTTTTAAATTTAATAATTATTTATTATTCAGTATTTCATTGAACATTTCTGACATCTTTGCTTTCATTAAAACCTATAGGTTAGTTCAGTGAAATCTTTAAATTTGCATTCATAGTGTTGCTATTATGACATATCTTCATGTTTACATGTATTTCCTAAAATCACAAATTGCTGAGGCATCATCGTCCCTCACATGTTAAACTTATATCTAAATATGTTACAGTTTAAAAGTAAATCCACATTGTTCTTAAGAGGGACATCTTACCCTATTATCATTATT
This sequence comes from Ancherythroculter nigrocauda, assembly GCA_036281575.1. Lineage (NCBI taxonomy): Eukaryota > Metazoa > Chordata > Actinopteri > Cypriniformes > Xenocyprididae > Ancherythroculter > Ancherythroculter nigrocauda. The sequence continues at coordinate 37,153,582 of VTFQ01000020.1, read as the reverse complement.
ATTATCAGAAATGTTTCCATAACACGCCCGATTAGCATCACGAGCTTTTGAGGTAAAATTATTTTGGGAATTCCCCTTTAAGGATTTTGTGGATTTATTCGGAAAAGGGACACTTTTGATTTCAATACCGTTGAAATTCACGGTCACGTCACTGCATGGCTTTTTAAATTCTTTTTTCCCCGCCTAATTGAAGAATTAAAAGGCCACCTCACAAAAGGGGCCTTCTGGATGTTTAGTTGAATAAAGTTACTTTCCTTGTTTTTGTTGTTGTCGAAGTGGTTTTTGCAGCACTTAGGAAAGGTAGACTGTTGTTTTGTGAGGGAGTGTTGCTCTGTGTCTTAAATCCTCGTGAGCTGACTAACAAGATGGCAGTTTTGGGCATCGCGAGCGTTTGGAACACGCCTATGTAGACAGCTCACTAGATTTTGAGACAGCTTCGGTAAATTATCTTTCGTTTCCTTGTTTGTAGTTTCGCTTTTGTTTCTGGATCAGCTGTGAGCCCCGGCTCAGACAGGACCCTGCCGTTCTTCATCATAATCAGTCGTGTCCCGCATCGCCGCTAAAATGTACGAGCTGGAAAAGGAGAATTTGCGGCGCTTGAGCGATAATATCGCGCGGTTTTTACAACCGTCACTTATCAAAACCTTCATGACGGCGTACTTTGATAAAGGTGAGCTAATGGACAAATATCAGCAGATAAACACTTCCTTAAAACCTGCAGATAGCCTATTTGTGATCTTAGTCAAAACATCTTTCAGTTGTTATTTGATTTTAGAGTATTGTATAATCTATAGTGTGTTGAATCAGAAAGAGGCTGCAGGAATATTAACATCCTAAAAACACTTTTATGTCCTACGGGATATTGTAACTTATCGGTGATAATAAAAAAGGACCCCCAAATATATATTGCATGTGCAATGTGTAAAATATTGTATATTATGCTTTTTCAACTAATCCTTAGTGTACTGTTAAATTTATTAAAATATTTTTCTTTTCTTTTTTAGATTATACATTTACATTTATACATTTACATTTTTTTTTTTTACAAATTTTCTCTAAACTTTTCTACGGATAACATATCACTCCCTTGTGGACCCCAGTTTGAATAAAAAATGGGGGAAAAAAAGGGAAAAAAAAAAAAATATATATATATATATATATAGATGTTACAGATACATTTGTAATAATTTTTATTTTTTAGTAATTTCTTTTAAGAATCCTACAGAAAATAAATGTGAAAGATATACTATAAATATTGTACACACCAGTGTTATTTTAGTTTTATTATTGTTTTATTGATATTGTGAAGGTTTTTTTCATATTTTTGTTTTTCATGTTAATTTTTTTTTTAATATATATATACTTTTGTTATGTGCTTTTGTCATTTTTTCCTAAATATTGCTATTTATGGTTCATTTATTTTTATTTCGGTTTTATTTATTTCCAGTTAAGAATGTTATTTTAATAATTTGATAATAATTTAATTTAAAACTTAAACTTATTTCAGTTTATTTCATAGGGAACATTTCTAATTTTCATTTAGTTTAACTAATATTTATAACTTATTTTATTTCAGCTTTATTTCAATTAACATAATTTTTATAGTAGTTTTAGTTAACAATAATAACTCTGATTCACACTATGGTAGTGAGTAGGATTTTTTTCTTAACAGTTTGTAAGTTTTTTGTTTAAATTTTAGCAGCTGAGCAATTCCATTATTCTATTCTATTCTATTCAATTCTATTCTATTCTGTCACTCGGCACAGAGACAGTGGAAAAGATTCTCTCTACAGAGGAGACTTTGTCTGTGACCAAAGCTTCCCAGATGCTGCTGGACCAGATGTGTTATCTGGAAAAAGTGGGCTGGTTTCAGGAATTTCTGGACATCCTGTATGCCTCAGGTGAGTTCAGTAATTACAGGAGCAAGTAAAATAATGGTTTTATGCACTCCGTTTAAGATTGTCCTTCTCATGCAGGACTCATAATTGCCTCGAGTTCATGGGAGATGCTGTATCATTCTTAAAAATAAAGATTCTTTATAGGCATCGATGCACTAAGTACAAAAAGCGATAGATGCCATTTACACTAAGTGAAAGTAGCACTATTTTATTTTGCACTATACTTTGTGCAAATAGTGGCAGATACTATTTGCACCTCATTGTATTGTAGTACATTATAAAACAGTATGCAATAACAACAACATATTCAGTGTATTAAAATGCTTTATTGGGACATTTTACTTGTACTTGACATTACCTGCCATAAACCTACCACTTTATTCCCACTATTAAATACCCGTGAGGCACCTTATTTTCACTTTTTGACTATTTTCTTAATTTTTATTTCAAATAAATGCTTCTCCGAGTTGATATGCGATAGGAAAAGGGAGAAGAATGAGTTGGGTAAAAGGCAGATCTGAACTTGGTCACGTCAAAATCTAATGCCACCCACCTTACTCTCCACACCACTGATACTGTTATCAGACAGGTTTCTTTTGTAATTTCAGAAAATGGGTGGAGTTAGTGTAAATAGACCTTCCGCTTAAAATCTGTGGAACCTTTCCATTGCACAGAAGGTGGAAAAATGTTCTTTAGATTTTTAAAATATTCTTCACACTAAGAAAAAAATGGTTCTTTTTAAGAACCGATCATTGAAAGGTTCTTTGAGGAAGTAAAATTGGTTCTATGGCATTGCTGTGAAATCGCTGTTTGTGTATGTTGCTGTAGAATATACTGGTCTGCACAAGGCCATTAAGGAGTGGAACTTCAGTGAGTTAGAGGAACTGGATGAGCACCGGAAGCTTCTGGAGAGAATCGAACCATCATTCACCAAACTCATAAAGCCCAGCGAGCTGCTCGCGTACATGAACGACTGTCTCAACATCAGAGAGCGTGAAGAGATCAAAGCGGTGAGTCCTCATCTTCTGTGGTATCGGTCGGTTGTGTGATGTATGCACATTTGTTTCTGGCCTCACATTCTGTATGTATGTGTATGTTACAGGTGGAAAGCCATCGCGGTTGTATAGCTGCCAGTCAGAAACTAGTGGACAGTCTCCTGCGCTCAGATAAACCCAACTGGTTTAAGGTGCTGAAGATTGCGCTGGATGCCTGCAGATTCGATCAGGCGCTGGAGCTGCTGGAGTCCAGTAATACTGCAATATTCAGCCACTCTTTCATTTGTTCATTCAGTTCATTCTGTCTTATGATGATGATGAAGATGTATGTCCTGCAGATGGAGGTGGTACGGCTGCGAAGGGCTGCGGATCGGACGGGGAGGCGGAAGCCATGACAACAGAAACCACGACGACAGTGTGTTTTGAGTTCAGAGAGGAGCCTGAGAGTGAAGATATGCTGATGAGCGCAAACAACATGACTTCCACAGAGACACCCAGCAAGTTCACAGGTACACAGCCAGACATCATGATACCATCACCTAAATGCTCTTGTGTTTGCTGAAATGTGACCTTTGCCCTCTTTGCAGGGGAACATGATCGTTCAGGTGAGATTAAGCTGAGGGAATATCAGAAGGAGCTGACGGACGCTGCTGTCCAGGGGCAAAACACCATCATCTGTGCCCCTACAGGTGTGTCACACCAAACAAAAGACACTTTCATGTACAAAACACGTTAAACTGACCAATAAGTTCTACCGGCATCCACACAAGCATTGCTGCTACTGATATACCAATATACCATTTGCTAGAAATTATAATTATGGAATAGTAAGTGTTAATGTGTTAAGTGTTGATGAAAAATAGTTAGACAGGTCATTCCACCAGCTTGGAACAGTCAAGGTAAAGGTCTATGAAAGTGAATTTCTACCTCTTTGGGATGGCACCACAAGGAGCTGTTCACCTGAAGAACGCAAGCTTCTGGAGGGCACATAAGTCTGAATAAGTGAGTTTAGGTATAGGGGTGCAAAGCCAGAGGTCATTCTGTGATGCGAGTGGCTATGGGCAACCAGTGCAAAGTGGGTTGGCCAAGCAGTTCTGTCTTTGCAAGGTTGAGTGGAAGATGATGGTCCTTCATCCAGCAATAAATGCCAGGTTTCTGAATGACAGATGTAGTGATGACATGTAAATGTATAAGAGAAGTGGTCCAAGCACTGAGCCCTGAGGTACCCCAGTAGCTAGATGTTGCGACTTGGATACCTCACCCCTCCAAGATACCCTGAAGAACCTACCTGAGAGGTAAGACTTGAACCACTGGAGCACAGTTCCTGAGATGCCCTTTGTCTTGAGGATTGACAGTAGGATCTGGTGGTTGACCGTATCAAAAGCAGCAGACAGATCCACCTGAAGAATGCAAGCTTCTGGAGGGCACATAAGTCTGAATAAGTGAGTTTAGGTGTAGGGGTGCAGAGCCAGTGGTCGTTCTGTGATGCGAGTGGATTCTGGCTACCAGTGCAAGTTTATGAGGAGAGGTGTGACGTGCATTGTCTTCGGCTTGTTAAAAACAAGTCTTGTTGCTGCATTTTGGATCAGTTGCAGAGGTTTGACAGTTCATGCTAGAAGGCCTGCCAAGAGAGCCTAACAATAGTCCAGTCTGGATAGAACAAGAGCTTGGACAAGGAGTTCTGTAGCATGCTCTGATAGGAAGGGCCTGGTCTTCCTAATGTTGTGTAAGGCAAATCTGCAGGACCGGGCCATTGTAGAAATGTGGTCTGTGAAGTTTAGCTGATCATCAATCACAACTCCAAGATTCCTGGCTGTCCTGGAAGGAGTTATGGACAATGAACCTAGCTGAATGGAGAAGTTGTGATGAAGTGTTGGGTTTTGGATCACAAGCAGTATTAGTCAAGAAGCAGGTGATGTTCCTTCATCCAGCAAGAAATGCCAGTCAGGCAGGCTGAGATCCGAGTAGCTCCCGTCAGATCATCCGGCTGAAATGAGAGGTAGAGTTGTGTGTCATCAGCATAGCAGTGATAGGAAAAGCCATGTTTCTGAATGACAGAACCTAGATGCAGAAGAGAAGTGGCCCAAGCACTGAGCCCTGAGGTACCCCAGTAGCTAGATGTTGCGACTTGGACACCTCACCCCTCCAAGATACCCTAAAGAACCTATCTGAGAGGTAAGACTTGAACCACTAGAGTGCAGTTCCTGAGATGCCCTTTGTCTTGAGGATTAACAAGAGGATCTGGTGGTTGACCGTCTCAAAAGCAGCAGACAGATCCACCTGAAGAACGCAAGCTTCTGGAGGGCACATAAGTCTGAATAAGTGAGTTTAGGTGTAGGGGTGCAGAGCCAGTGGTCGTTCTGTGATGCGAGTGGATTCTGGCAACCAGTGCAAGTTTATGAGGAGAGATGTGACGTGCATTGTCTTCGACTTGTTAAAAAACGAGTCTTGTTGCTGCATTCTGGATCAGTTGCAGAGGTTTGAGAGTTCATGCTAGAAGGCCTGCCAAGAGAGCCTAACAATAGTCCAGTCTGGATAGAACAAGAGCTTGGACAAGGAGTTCTGTAGCATGCTCTGATAGGAAGGGCCTGGTCTTCCTAATGCTGTATAAGGCAAATCTACAGGACCGGGCCGTTGTAGAAATGTGGTCTGTGAAGTTTAACTGATCATCAATCACAACTCCAAGATTCCTGGCTGTCCTGGAAGGAGTTATGGACAATGAACCTAGCTGAATGGAGAAGTTGTGATGAAGTGTTGGATTTTGGATCACAAGCAGTATTAGTCAAGAAGCAGGTGATGTTCCTTCATCCAGCAAGAAATGCCAGTCAGGCAGGCTGAGATCCGAGTAGCTCCTGTCAGATCATCCGGCTGAAATGAGAGGTAGAGTTGTGTGTCATCAGCATAGCAGTGATAGGAAAAGCCATGTTTCTGAATGACAGAACCTAGATGCAGAAGAGAAGTGGCTCAAGCACTGAGCCCTGAGGTACCCCAGTAGCTAGATGTTGCGACTTGGACACCTCACCCCTCCAAGATACCCTGAAGAACCTACCTGGGAGGTAAGGCTTGAACCACTGGAGCACAGTTCCTGAGATGCCCTTTGTCTTGAGGATTGACAGGAGGATCTGTTGGTTGACCGTATCAAAAGCAGCAGACAGATCCACCTGAAGAACGCAAGCTTCTGGAGGGCACATAAGTCTGAATAAGTGAGTTTAGGTGTAGGGGTGCAGAGCCAGTGGTCGTTCTGTGATGCGAGTGGCTACTGGCAACCAGTGCAAGTTTATGAGGAGAGATGTGACGTGCATTGTCTTCGGCTTGTTAAAAAACGAGTCTTGTTGCTGCATTTTGGATCAGTTGCAGAGGTTTGAGAGTTAATGCTAGAAGGCCTGCCAAGAGAGCCTAACAATAGTCCAGTCTGGATAGAACACAAGCTTGAACAAGGAGTTCTGTAGCATGCTCTGATAGGAAGGGCCTGGTCTTTCTAATGTTGTGTAAGGCAAATCTGCAGGACCGGGCGTTGTAGAAATGTGGTCTGTGAAGTTTAACTGATCATCAATCACAACTCCAAGATTCCTGGCTGTCCTGGAAGGAGTAATGGATAATGAACCTAGCTGAATGGAGAAGTTGTGATGAAGTGTTGGGTTGGCCGGGATCACAAGCAGTTCTGTCTTGGCAAAGTTGAGTTGAAGGTGATGTTCCTTCATCCAGCAAGAAATGCCAGTCAGGCAGGCTTAGATCCGAGTAGCTACCGTCAGATCATCCAGCTGGAATGAGAGGTAGAGTTGTGTGTCATCAGCATAGCAGTGATAGGAAAAGCCATGTTTCTGAATGACAGAACCTAGATGCAGAAGAGAAGTGGTCCAAGCACTAAGCCCTGAGGCACCCCAGTAGCTAGATGTTGCAACTTAGACACCTCACCCCTCCAAGATACCCTAAAGAACCTGAGAGGTAAGACTTGAACCACTGGAGCACAGTTCCTGAGATGCCCTTTGTCTTGAGGATTGACAGGAGGATCTGGTGGTTAACTGTGTCAAAAGCAGCAGACAGATCCAGCAAGATGAGTACTGATGATTTTGAAGCTGCTCTTGCCAGTCTCAGAGCTTCAATAACCAAGAGCAGGGCAGTCTCAGTTGAGTGTCTGCTTTTGAAGTCAGACTGGTAGTGTGAGATAAGTAGACAGTTGGTTGAACACAACTCGCTCAAGTGTTTTTGCAATGAATGGAAGAAGGGATACCAGTCTATAGTTTTCTAAAAGTGCTGGGTTTATGATAGGTTTCTTAAGCAGTTGGGGTTATCTGAAATATCAAAATATCAACACCATATCCTATATGATATAACGTTATTGAATTTATACAATTAACACATTTTCGCCACATTGTCATAAATGCCTCTTTTATCCATTTCACTTTTCCTCAGGATGTGGAAAAACAATTGTGGCATTGGCCATCTGTGAATACCACCTGAAACAGAGTCCTGGACGGGCAAAGATTGTGTTCTTGGCAACCAAGGTTGACGTCTATGAACAACAGTACAAGCTTTTCATGAAACACTTTTCCCGCACCGATCCCAGCATCAGGCACGATCCCTCTCTTACACACACACACACTCTCACACACACACACACACACACACACACACACACACACGACTCATGGTTCACATCCAGACAGTTCTTGCTCTCTAAAGCATGTGTTGTGTGCTGCAGGGTGACGGGTATGTGCGGTGATATGGATCTGTCCGTGCAGTGGCTCATAGAGAATCATGATATCGTGGTGATGACGGCTCAGATCCTGGTGAACGCACTGCAGAGCGGAGAGGTGCCATCACTGGAGGTGCTGTCTCTCATCCTGCTGGACGAGTGTCACAACACGACTGGAAAACACCCGTACAACAACATCATGACCCGCTACCTGGACACCAAACTCACCTCCAGCACACACTCACTGCCACAGGTGCCACATGATTGGTTTTGTTCTATTCTACACCCAATAAACCACTTAGATGCTGAATAAATAACACCCTGGATTGATGTCCAGTCCTTTGCAGTCTGTTCTTTTAAATTATCCAATCATTGCTTTATTTATTTATTTATAAATTTACAAAAAATATTTACAATTTTGTTTTATGTAATTCATTTTTGTTTTTTGTAGGGTAAACTTTTTTTTAAATTTATTTTATTTTAGAGGTGGATATATAGCCAATTTATTGTGGTCCATTCTATCCTATATTTTATTTTATTTTTTTATTTTATTTTATTTTATTTTATTGGTGGATAGTAGGCCAATCTATTCTATCCTATCCTGTTTATTTTGTTTAAATTAATTTATTTATTTATAACTTTACTAAAAAATTATTTACAATTTTTTTAATTTAATTCATTTTTGTTTTTTGTAGGGTAAATGTTTTTTAAATGTATTTTATTTTAGAGGTGGATAGATGGCCAATTTATTGTGGTGCATTATATCCTATCCTGTTTTGTTTTGTTTTATTTTATTGGTGGGTAGTAGGCCAACCTATTGCAGTCTATTCTATCTTATCCATTTATTTTATTTTATTTTATTTTTTATTTTATTTTATTTTATTTCATTTTATTGGTGGATAGTAGGCCATTGCCGTCAATTCTATGTTATCTATTTTATTTTATTTTATTTTATTTTATTATTTTATTTTATTTTATTTTATTTTATTTTATTGGTGGATAGTAGGCCATTGCCGTCAATTCTATCTTAACTATTTTATTTTATTTTATTTTATTTTATTGGTGGATAGTAGGCCAACCTATTGCAGTCTATTCTATCTTATCTATTTATTTTATTTTATTTTATTTTATTTTATTTTATTGGTGGATAGAAGGCCAATCTATTGCAGTCTATTCTATCTTATCTATTTTTGTTTTATTTTATTTTATATTTTATTTTATTTTATTTGTGGATAGTAGGCCAATCTATTCTATCCTATCCTGTTTATTTTGTTTAAATTTATTTATTTATAACTTTACTAAAAAATTATTTACAATTTTTGTTTTTTGTAGGGTAAATGTTTTTTAAATGTATTTTATTTTAGAGGTGGATAGATGGCCTATTTATTGTGGTGCATTATATCCTATCATGTTTTGTTTTGTTTTGTTGTATTTTATTCTATTGGTAGATAGTAGGTCATTGCAATCGATTCTATCTTATTTATTTTATTTTATTTTATTGGTGGATAGTAGGCCAACCTATTGCAGTCTATTCTATCTTATCCATTTATTTTATTTTATTTTATTTTATTCTATTGGTGGATAGTAGGCCATTGCCGTCAATTCTATCTTATGTATTTTATTTTATTTTATTTTATTAGTGGGTAGTAGGCCAACCTTATCCATTTATTTTATTTTATTTTATTTTATTTTATTTTATTTTATTGGTGGATAGAAGGCCAATCTATTGCAGTCTTTTCTATCTTATCTATTTTTATTTTATTTTATTTTATTTTATTATTTTATATTTTATTTTATTTATTTTTTTTGGTGGATTGAAGGCCAATCTATTGCAGTCTATTCTGTCCTATCCGGTTTTATTTTTGATTTTATTTGACTTTATTTGTCTATTCTATCATGTTCTGTTGTATTCTATTCTAATGTTAATCGCACCTGTCTCAGATTGTGGGCCTGACGGCGTCGGTTGGCATCGGTTCATTCAAGAACAGGCCGGAGGCGGAGAACAATATCTTACAGCTCTGTGCCAACCTGGACACCAGGGTCATCACCACGGTTAAGAAACAGCTGGATGAGCTCAAGACGTACGTGCACACACCTGAGAAAGGTAAGGATTCACATGCAGAAACACACACACATACAATATTACAGTATTATTAATCATGCCTGTGCTTGTCAGAATTTTTTGAGGTTCCCAAGCACACGTATGACCCCTTCATCAGAATAATCAAAAACATCATGAGCAACATCGAACAGCTGGCGCAGAAGGCCTTCAACATCGGTACGTGCTCCTTCCCTCCATAAACATGCTGTGACAGAGACTAATAAACATGCTAACACGTGTGTCTGTGCTTCAGAGAGCCTGTCAAACATCCAGAACCGCGAGTACGGCTCTCAGAAATATGAGCAGTGGATCGTCTCAGTTCAGAAGAGCTGCAGAGTCATACAGATGAAGGACACCGACGAGGAGAGACGAATCTGCAGAGAACTCTACAACTACACCGAACACCTGCGGGTGAGACAGACGGATAGATAGATAGATAGTCAGCTCAATTTGAGTGATCAGAATCTGATGATGCTCTCTCATCCTCCTTCAGAAATATAACGATGCTCTGATCATTAATGAGGACGCCCGCACTAAAGATGCTCTCGATTATCTGGACGGGTTTTTTGAGCAGGTCCGAAACGCCGGCTACGATGAGACGGAGAGGAAACTCACTGCGTTCTACGACAGTAAAGAACTTTAATGTTATTTACTTTTGCTTTATCAGCATTATGTTACATTTGACTTCAGCTTCCTGTGGCAGACGATTAGGAGGAACATCAGCCACTTCAGGGAGTCTGTGTGTTTCTCTGATGCAGGTCAGCGGCCGCAGTTGCTACATTTGGCCACCGAGGGGCAGCAGAACCCTAAACTAGAGGAGCTGAAGTTCATCCTGGAGGAAGAGTATCACAACAATGAAGAGACGCGCACCGTCCTGTTCGTTAAGACACGCGCCCTCGCTGACGTGAGTCTGAGCTCAGTGATGAGACTCCTGCACGTTCTTCAGATGTGATATCTAATACACGTGTGTGTGTTTACACATATATAAGGCCATGAAGAAATGGATCGATGACACCGATTCCCTGAAGTTCCTGAAGCCTGGAGTTCTGATAGGAAAAGGACGAAAATCCAACTTTACCGGCTCAGGTGGGAAATTAAACACAATCACTGCATTCACTGGATTTATGTGCGTCATGATCATAAAATGGCTTTAGCTTTAGTACTTGAATTTAGTTTTACAGAGAGACATATATAATAAAACTAAAGTTTTAATTAAAAAAAATTCCAGACTGAGCAGACAAAGAAGCAACTTATATATATCCAAAATAAAGCCAGATGGTTTAATGTTTGAAATTGTTTGAAATATTACTATTCAATTCACAATTTTCACGATTCGATTTGATTTCTATTCACATGCTTTCGTTTCGATATCGACTGTTTTGGATCAGTTACAGTATATGCCAAATTTTCTAGAGGAAAAAATCTACACATGGGAGTCAGCTGGTACTACTATAATAATAATGAAGGTTAAAATTAACTTATTTATATACAAACACTTAAATTACATTCAATTATGTTTTTTATAACAAGTCAATTTTTAGATTTACATAATCATATTTCTACTCCAATTCGTTTTTTTTTTTAATATAAACATTTAAATCGCGGCTGTCATAACTGATTTATTCAAACATGCATTAAATATTGAAGAACATTAAAAATTATAATGAATATGTAAAGGTGCATAGCTATATTTATGTTTATGGTCACTGAATATGTTTTTCTGAGGTAAATGTGACGTTACGTGACATTGTTTACAAGCTAGGGGTGTAACGATACGCTCAGGCCACGATACGATACGTATCTCGATATTTTGAACAAAATGAAACTGAAATTCAAACAAGATTTATTAAAAAAACATTAACAAATTTCAATAATTTTCCTTGTTGTACATACAAGATCACATTTCAATAAAATAAATAAATATAAAATTTTAATAAAAACCTTCTGTATTCAAATTAACAGTTGAATAGGGCTGTCTGTCACTGAAAAAAAAAAAGTTAAATTTAACATGAACTTAGAATTATGAATAGGGGCCGTTCACATATCGCGTCTAAAAACGCGTGGAAGGCGCGGCCGCACCGCTTCTCCTTCTTTCCAAAGCGCTTGCGCTCCCGTGGCGTCGGTCGTTGCTATGCAACCATGAACTGAGCTCTCCAAGAGGATCAGGATGTTTCTGCAAAGGATAAATGATTTCTAGCCCTTGCATTAGTTTTACTACGAGATATATTGATGGAGATAAGATATAAAAACCACCATGTACAGCTATGATCAGCTGTTCGGCTGAGCTTTTGATGTTTTGTTACGGAAAGGCCATAGCTGATCGGTTGATTCTTGTCACACGACCTGCGGTGCGCTTGCGGCATTCTGAGAAGTTGAGAATTGCATGCGCGTCGATCCCATTATGAGCGCGCCTGCCGCGCGGCTACATTTGAAAATAATAACTGACTTGCACGCGGAAAAGACGCAATATGTGAACGGCCCCACAGAACTTCTTAAAGCAAAGCATCGCAAGCGTCTTTTGCTTTTCTGTGAGCACAGCTGTTGCTGTGCACTGCGGTGAAAGAAAGCCACGACTTTTCTCACGCGACCATGCAAGAGACTGACATGAGAAACGTTTAAACCTGCTTGCAAGATTCAATGTGTGCCCGAAACACTTACTGAACTAGAGAGCTGATTGAGACACACCATCTACGATAAATCGTTACACCCCTAATAGGCTACTTATAGTAATTTAAAAATGTGGTAGCATTGGATCTGGAAAGGAAGGATAACTCTGGGAGTTGGAAGGGGTGTGTCGCGATTCTGCCTTCTCACATCGCGATACAGGTTCGTGGACCTGCGTATCGCGATTTCGGTTTCATATCGCATATCGTTACAGCCCTATTACAAGCTGTTTGAAGCACTGATTGAGCGATTACACGAGACATGATACGGATTTCAGTAAGTTGTACTGTATATTTTAACATACCTTCAGATGTTCATGCATGTTTATTTCGCTGTAACTGGTATTAAAGTGGAGGAGAGGATGATCACATGCTTCTCTTTAACTGAGGTGCTAAAGCGATCTGTCACGCCACATTAAACAGCGCCAAAACGGTATTTATATTTTGAATCTCATAATAAGATGGACGTCATTTGAAATCTGAGACTTTGCTTCATATCAAAAGTAACAAAGCACAAAGATTATTGAGATTTATTGGATGGGAGGCGCTACATATTCTGCTCATTCATCAACTGAAAACAGACTAGACTAATCGATTCTTGGGATTTAAGAATCGATATGGGTTCGTAAAAATGAGAATCGATTAAAATCGAGAAATCAATATTTTTTACCCAGCCCTAATTGTAACCTTACAGTTGTACTATCGGGGCTTGACCCCTAATATTGTTATTATTATTCCACTCTTGAGTCTATGGCAGCCCATAGAACTGATGATAAAATGTTATGAAATTTGGAAATTTATCGTAGCAAATTTGGTGTTTCTACCTCAAACCCTCTAGCGCCACCAACAGTCCAAAGATTCATCATGTTTATGCTCATAACTTTTGACGCGTAAGTCCTACAAACAAAATTCCATGGCTCATGCTTATTCGATGCATCTGTATGATGTCATTTCCCTCATGAAAATTTAGAATTTTCCGAAAAACCTACTTTTTTCAAACTCCTCCTATGGCGTTTCTCCAGTTTGCATGAAATTTGGTATGTCGCATCAACTTACACTCCAGGCGAAAAGTTATTAAAAGATTTTAGTATAGCGCATCAACGAATTTGATGGCGAGCATGCAAAATGGATTTGATGCTGTATCTTCGTAATGATTTGTTGTATTGACGCCAAACTTGGTATATGTCATTACAGGCATAACTTGAGGATACATGCACAGTATTGTCACAGCGCCACCTATGGGTGGCGAGATAGGAAAAATGGCTATTTTTGCTTATAAAATCATGAGGATGGTCTCCTTAAGAGTCCTTGGTCGGCCATTTTGGGTGTCGGCCATTTTGAATTTTGTCGGAAAATGCTGTTTTACGAACACATGAATGTATCATTACAAAACTCGGTATGATTCATTGAGGCCATGTTCAGAGAGGACCTGTAAAGTTTTAGGTCAGCGCCCCCTAGTGGTCAAGAGATATAATGAAATTTATGAAAATGCTTATAACATATGAAAAAATCAACATATTGTCATTTAACTTACCATATTAAATTTCTTGCCTTATGCCGAGTCCTACGATACCAAATTTGCCATATTCTACCATATTTACTGTCCGCCATATTGAATTTTATTCAGAACCTTATTTATCGAACTCCTCAATAATTTTATTTTACTGTACAAAACAATTAATACTTTTTTATTAATAAAATCTTTTTGATATAGCATCACAATTTTCTAGCCAAATTGTGCAAATCTTGAGGGGTTTTTTTGTGTTTTATTAGAAATTTGCATTTAAATAAAAATCTCAATTTTTATCATAATAATCAAAATTAGATTTTTGAAGTAGATTTTATTTTTAAATTTAAATAGTTTCATTTTAATTGTAGTTCATAGTTAATTGTAATAGTATTTTTAATAGTATTAATAGTTAATAATATTTTTGTAATGTTTTTAGTTTTTATGTCAATTTAGTTTTTATTAAATTTAGTTTTAGTTACTTTAGTATTTCAACTCACACACTGTGTATGTATATATATATATATATATATATATATATATATATATATATATATTCAGTTAATGTTTATTTTAAGTAATAAAAATGTTTATTATGGTATCAGTTTTAGTTGACAATAATATGACATTATTTTCATGACAGTTGTCGTTACAGTAATGCAAAACTATGTAAAAATCATATTAGAGAGATTAGACAGTAATTCACACATGATAGAATAGTTTTCATTTGTGTCACATGTTTTGATCACATGTGTTGTGTGTGTTTGTGTTGTTGTGCTGCAGTAATGACGCTGACCAGTAAGAAGGGGGTTTTGGACTCTTTTAAGAGCACAGATCAGAACTCAGATCAGAGTAAGATACTCATCGCCACATCAGTCGCTGATGAAGGCATCGATATCCCACAGTGCAACCTGGTTCTGATGTATGAATATGTGGGTAACGTGGTGAAGATGGTGCAAGTTCGAGGTAACAAACATGTACACTCTTTCACACACATACTGTATAAACACAAATACACTGATTCACCACATACGTGTGTGTGTGTGTGTGTGTGTGTGTAGGTCGCGGTCGTGCACAGGGCAGCCGGTGTTTCCTGATCTCCAGTAGTAAGGAATGCATTGAGAAGGAGCGCATAAACATGATTAAGGAGAAAATCGTGGAGGAGGCCATCGTCCAACTGCAGAGCCACCCCGCTGAACTCAGTAACAAGGTTCGGCACTTTCACTGCATGTTTTAAACATTAGTGCGTCTCTTCTGCATGACGTCGAATGTGTGTGTGTGTGTGTGTGTGTGTGTGTGTTCAGGTGGATGTGTTGCAGAGAGAAGATAAGGCCCGGAGGGATCACGTCAGCGCCAGTCCCGACAAACCCAAAACACGCGGCAGCTACCAGCTCCTCTGCGGCAAGTGCAAGAAGTTTGCTTGCTTTAGTGACGACCTCAGAGTCGTGCAGGTATGACCTTAATAATGAAATAAATGATAAAAATTAAATAAATACATAGGGCTGCACAATTAATTTAAATAAATGTGAAATCGCTATGTGTGTGTTTATCAAATGCAGTGCATGAGTGAAGCAGGTAAAGTACAGTTGTATCATTACAACAGTTATATATTACAATATATTTCTGTCTTCAATTTTTATAAAGTTAAAAATAATAAAATAAAATACTTAAAACCTTCAAACTTCAAGCTTTTTAAACTAATATTAAAAATACCTAAAAACTTGTAATATTTTAAAACTACTTAAAATTTTTAAACTACTTAAAAATACTTAAAAACTTTAAGCTATTAAAACTACTTATCTAAATAAAACTTAACCTTCGAACTTCAAGGATTTTTAAACTACTTATTAAAAAAAACAAAAAAAACAACTTATTATTTAAAAACATACTTAAAAACTTCAAGATTTTTAAACTACTTCTCTTTAAAATACTTAAAAACTTAAAGCTTTTAAAACTACTTATCTAAAAAAAATCTTTAAACTTAAAGCTTTTTAAAATACTTATCTTAAAAAAACTTTAAAACTTCAAGGATTTTTAAACTACGTATCTTAAAAAAATAAAAATTAAAAACTTCAAGCTTTTTGAACTACTTATCTTTAAAATACTTAAACTTAGCTTTTAAAACTACTTATCTAAAAAAAACTTAATCTTCAAACTTCAACCTTATTAAACAACTTATATTAAAAATACTTAAAAACTTCAAGATTTATAAGCTACTTCTCTTTAAAATACTTAAAAACTTAAAGCTTTTAAAACTACTTATCTAAAAATACCTTTAAACAAAGCTTTTTAAACTACTTATATTAAAAATACTTAAACTTAAAGATTTTAAAACTACTTATCTTAAAAAACCTTCAAACGTCAAGCTTTTTAATCTTCAAACTTCAACCTTATTAAACAACTTATATTAAAAATACTTAAAAACTTCAAGATTTATAAGCTACTTCTCTTTAAAATACTTAAAAACTTAAAGCTTTTAAAACTACTTATCTAAAAATACCTTTAAACAAAGCTTTTTAAACTACTTATATTAAAAATACTTAAACTTAAAGATTTTAAAACTACTTATCTTAAAAAACCTTCAAACGTCAAGCTTTTTAAACTACTTATCTAAAAAAAACTTAATCTTCAAACTTCAACCTTATTAAACAACTTATATTAAAAATACTTAAAAACTTAAAGATTTATAAGCTACTTCTCTTTAAAATACTTAAAAACTTAAAGCTTTTAAAACTACTTATCTAAAAATACCTTTAAACAAAGCTTTTTAAACTACTTATATTAAAAATACTTAAACTTAAAGATTTTAAAACTACTTATCTTAAAAAACCTTCAAACGTCTAGCTTTTTAAACTACTTATCTAAAAAAAACTTAATCTTCAAACTTCAACCTTATTAAACAACTTATATTAAAAATACTTAAAAACTTCAAGATTTATAAGCTACTTCTTTTTAAAATACTTAAAAACTTAAAGCTTTTAAAACTACTTATCTAAAAATACCTTTAAACAAAGCTTTTTAAACTACTTATATTAAAAATACTTAAACTTAAAGATTTTAAAACTACTTATCTTAAAAAACCTTAAAACTTCAAGCTCAAGCTTTTTAAACTACTTCCTGGCTTGGCTTTCTCAAGCCAAAAACATATAATTTTAACAAAAACATATAATAAACATATAATATAAACATATAATATAACATATAATAAACTTTACTATCTAGTTAATAATTAGCATTAAATATAATAGGCCTAGTTTCACAGACAGGGCTTAGCCTAAACCAGGATTAGGCCTTAGTTCAATTCAGGCATTTAAGTAGCTTTTATAAATGTACACTAGAAAAAAACATTACTGGTGTGCATCTTGAGACAAAACAATGGCTCTGACATATTTTAAGATCTGTCAGAACAAGTTGAAATGTCTCAAACATGCATTTTAGTTTAGGACTAGCTTAAGCCTCTTCTGTGAAGCCGGGGGATAATAATATAAAAACAATACTTTTTTATTATCATACTGCAGTTCAAATTGCAATATATGACAAAATAATCACTATCAATATAATTTTTATATCAATAATCGTTTTTAAATGAAAAATTAAAACTAAAACTTACCTGCATGTCGTCACATGATTTTTAACTTAAAATCTCATAAGGAAATATTTTATAGTAAATGTTTTATGTCAAAGGTGTTAGCTACTTTTCAGAGCCATTGGACTCTTTTTGTTTGTTTGTCTCTTTCATCCTTCACATTCTCTCTTTCCGGCAGGAGTCTCATCACATCGCTCTGGATCGCTCCATGTTTGAACGCTGTGTAACTGTTCCTCATAAGAACCCAAAAACCTTCCAAGGCTTCAATAAGAAAGAGAAGATGCTCTGTGCCGAGTGCAAACGCGACTGGGGCCTCATCGCCTCTTACCTCACGATCCAGGTGACACTCAACTCTTTCACCCTCTGAGCAAGACATTTGGAGCAGTGCTATTTTATAGATTTGTTCTGTTTTCATTCTCATTTTAAAGTTTTAGTAATTTTGTGTCAGTGTCAGTATAGTTTTTATTAAGTTTTAGTTACTTTAGTACTAACACTTTAACACTGATTCTGATTATTACCAGAAGTATTTGATCATTAACGGATGTATTGTTGTCATGTGACTCCAGGATCTGCCGCTGTTGAAGATCGAGAGTTTCGTGGTGCAGAATTGCGACACTCGCCAGCAGTTTTACTTCAGGAAATGGCGCGACGTGACATTTGCCATCCGAGAGTTTGACATGACGGAGATCACGCCTCAAACATGGCCGATGAGAGACTGAGGATGCCAAACACAACATTACAAGCTTAAATCTTTCTTATCTCACTCTAAATTTTAATTGCTAGTACTTTTTAATTTGATGAACTCTGATTGTGTAGTCTAACTATCCAACACACACAGATAGAACATATAGATCACAATTAGTTTATTACTTTGATGTTACATGTTGAACTTGATTGAAAATGACTTCTCTAATAAGGCACCTTTTGTTGTGTATTTTAACATTTTAATTCAGACTTGGACAGGACAACTTATCCTGGTAAATTCAACTGATTAATTAGACATGACTATGTAAGATCTGAAATTAATAAATAAAATAACTGATAATGATTTGATATGAATGTCTGATACATTTGATATTAAAATCAAATATCTAATGAATGTAAAATATTATTTTATGTTAAGAACACAAAGCCTATCTTAGGACCATTTTTGCATTGTAACCACTGATCTATATATGTATATATATAATAAATTAAGCACAATTTTCATATGTAATTGTTGTTAGGTTAATTCAAGACAATAAATATATACTCAGCAAAAAAAGAAACGTCCTCTGACTTTCAACTGTTTTTACTTTCAGTAAACTTAATGTGTAAATATTTGTATGAACAGCTGATCAGCTGTCCTTCCTGTCTCCCTGTAGCGCTGTCTCAGGCGTCTCACAGTGCGGACATGGCAATTTATTGCCCTATAGCCACATCAGCAGTCCTCATGCCTCCCTGCAGCATGCCTAATGCACGTTCACGCAGATGAGCAGGGACCCTGGGCATCTTTCTTTGGGTGTTTTTCACAGTCGGTAGACAAGTCTCTTTAGTGTCCTGCGTTTTTAGAACTGTGACCTTAAATGCCTACTTTTTGTAAGCTGTTAAGGTCTTAACGACCATTCCAGAGGTGCATGTTAATTAATTGATTATGGTTAATTGAACATGCATGGAAAACATTGTTTAAACCCTTTACAATGAAGATCTGTAAAGTTATTTGGATTTTTACAACATTATTGTTGAAATGCAGAGTCCTGAAAAAAGGGACGTTTCTTTTTTTGCTGAGTATATATTAAAATTAAAGCTAACTGAAATGCAAAAATCATCATATTAGAAAGATTCGCAGTATGAATAACAAATGACAAAAAAATTATTGAAAAATTATTTGGAATTGCTTTGAAAATAATTCACAATGCAAATGTATACAAAAAAATGTAATGGTCCTAAAATTTTTTCCTAATTCTCTTGCTAGATTATTCGCCCTGTGAGGTGGAAAATAGTTCAATTAAAACAATTAATGCCAGTCTATAAAGCCTTAAGTTAATGATGCTTGAAATTCCCAGCGTTCACTTGCATCCGGAGCAGAACCTGGATGTGAATGAGGAATAACAACGGCGTTCATCAAAGGATGAGCCGTCGGTGTCGCTGTTTGTGAATTTAGGACAGGTTTACAGGCAAAAACTGGTTCCTGCATGGAAATATTCATGCCTTTACAGCCTTTAGATCAAATCATTTTGAGATTATTTCTTATTCAATATATAAGTATATATCAGTAAGTATAGTAAGATTTATTTAACAATTATTTCTTATTTTGTATGTGATTAATTATAGATACATTAATTAAACATAAAATAAGGAATAAGTATATATATATATGTATATATATTCTGATTTATGAGTATATATTTAGATTTTAACATTATTCTTTATTTTATGTGATTAATATGTGTATGTAATAGTATTTTAGTTTTTAAAAAGGGCCAAGAGAATATGTCTTTGTCCCTCACACACACACACACACACACACACACAGGCGATGTGTGTGATGTAAATCTCAGGCAGAGTGAAGGCATCTCTCAGCCCCTCCCTCATTCTAGAACACAGGACTTCATGTCATTGTAATTCATGTTGCCTAGCAACATGGGAGTCGTCATAGAGGCCCAACAATAAAGAGATGACATGTACAGTGATGTGCTGAGCGCTTTAACGCCGAGATATGCCTCCGCCATCTTTTCCTGCTCATCTGTGCTCGAAGGGATCAGAATTAGAAACGCCATTTAAACGCTCTCCGAGTGACATCTCATCACGTCAGCACGCTTCCAGCGTTATCTAGCCTAAATCAAGCCGTCTGCGCATTTAACTAAAACATGTTAATGGAAAACAAATGCAGTGCACAAATAAAGGAGGCACACAGAAAAGTCACAGTTCAAAAAGGATCACATTTAATCAACAAGCCATCCTAAGAGTCTCTTATTCATCAAGACAGTGAGGCGTCACAACAGCGATAAACAAAGTTATTTCTTAAAGTCTTTAGTTAAAAACAAAACACTTTTCTACCCATGCAACAGAAAGGTGGTTTAAAGGAATCGTTCACTCAAAAATGAACCTTCTGTCATCATTTACTCACCCTGAACCTGTATGACTAGCTTTCTTCAGTGGATTTTTAAAGAATGCTCCTTGCAATCAAATGAGGGGAATCTATCAATCACGTCTTGATGGTTTCTGACTAAAAAAAGAGCCTATAATATACTGCACGACTACTTTTATATTGTTTTATGCTGTTTGTTCTGTCCTTTTAGAGTTTACCAGACCCCATTCACTTCTTCGAATAATTTTCATTTGTCTCCCGTAGAAGAAAGCAAGTGTTTGGAATGACACGAAGGTGAGTAAACGATGACCAAACATTCGATTTCGGCCAGGTGAACTGTTCCTTTAAGCTCGGATGGGGTCCTGATACGACTGAAATCAAGTCTCTGTTTCTCTATGTCCATTGGTGTTTGGTTGAGGTGAGGTCGGTCTGAGACCCAGAGACTTGCCCTCGGCGTCCTGACGCCCCCAATCGGCCTCCGTGCCACAGTGAGTCCTGAGGGGAAGGGGTAGAAAGCGAGGAGGGCGGTGAGAGTCCCTGATTGCGGAACCGTATGATCAGATTGTAGACGTATGACCTGCAGTTCTTCTAGTCCGGTATTATGACGTGGGTTGGTGGCGAGTTCTTCAGAAGAACCAGCGGAAGGTGTCGGCGGCTCCTGCCGATGGTGCTCTCTGTGGGAAGACACAGTTTAGCTCGAAATAATGACCCTGTTAATCACAGAAACCATGTGCTACATATGTGTACAATGGTGCGAATCATCTTCAGAATGAGATGCAATGATTCAAAGTCTTGGATCGTTTCAAAATAAGAACAAAATTGGGAAACCGAATATAACAGACCAACTCAAACATCTGCACATAAAAGGCCTTTGCAACCACGTTTCCGTAAGCTGAGACTACCGTGTATGTCACTATTATTGTTGGCTCTTTGTCTCTTTTGTATCCAATTATGAACTGGATTTTGGATAATTATGAAGGACTAGACTAGTCATACAAGATAGTCATCTAATTAAGACAGATTGGTCTAATTTGAATCCGAGAAGTAAGACTGATTGCCCCAACTCACTGCTAGTTGGTCAGTCTTAACAGTGGCTATGTTTATGCAACTGGCCTCTGGAAACATTTACAAATTAGCCACTGGATTTTGATAGTTTGTGAGGATTGAACAATGGAAAGACAATCAAGAGTTTAGTTTGAGTCATTAAGTAGCACGTAAAATAGCTGTCCAAGAGCGCAAAAACTGTATATGCACACACTGGGTATGTTTACAAAACAACAATTTACTAAAAACAGAAAAGTTGTTCCTTTGCGCTTTTCATGTACAGACGACATCGCTGGCAAAACAATCCCGGTTCATACGGATCTGCGAAAAATTGCTATATTCTGCTGCCAGGCCAGTAGATGGCGACGTCACTTTGTAAAGAAACACTACGTAGACTGAACACGTAATGCACATGACGTCACCGTTTTCACAAATTCTCGTTTTTGTAGTTTACACGGAGACAATAATGGTATCGGTTTCAAAAACAAGCACATCAGTGCGACTTTTGAAGCACCGTAATTTGACTGAGCCGCTGGTCTACTGTTGTATCACTTACTGCATATTACTCTGAAGCAACAGTTTTGAGCATCTAGTTTACTTGCTAGGCATTTCTGTAGCTCAAACAGCAGAGCATGGCGCCGGCATTGGGGGCTTTGGATAAAAGCATCTGCCAAATGCTTAAATATAATGTTTTCAAACAGCCTCCTCAGTACTGTATATTTCAGATGTACTCCTTAATTATTATTATATGGAGAAATCCCAAATGTGGAGTGCCAGGAACGAACACTAAATGAACTCTTAATGGACGTTCACACCAAGGATGATAACTATAAATAAAGTTTTAATTCATTCCAAGTCTATGAGAGTAGCGAAGTCCACACCACAACTATAACAATAATGACAGAGGAAGATATCATTGGAGTCACTTTCAGGTGTTTTTTTTCAGCTAATAAACAATAAAAAAATTGACTGCCAATCAGAATCCATCTGACATTAAAGCAGCAGACGACAAAACTGCAAACAGAATGTTATCGTCCGGTAATGTCGGTGTGGATGATAATATAGTGCGAATGGGCCTTTAAACACTTCCATTGTTCAGCCAATTTGCACAGGCGAAATCCAGTCACTTCAATAGGAATCCACATGATTGGCAATTTTGCATGAGAGCAAAAGGTTTCCACATGCAGATTTTGCAACAGGATGATAAACAATAGAGCTTTTTGCCTGTGAAATTTAATTAATGTGACCGCACCATAAATTGGCAGATTAAGCTGCAACGTGGACTAGGTTAGTTTCTAGGCTCTGCAGAACTAGATCTGATGGTACTGGACTGGTTTGTGATGGTCTGATCTTGATTCTACTGAGTGGTGTTAGCGGGTTGTGAATAGATTAAGCTGTCTTTGTATTATTACAGAGAACTTACAACGTGTTGCCTCATCCCTCAGCCCTCGATACCGACCGCGTGTGCGCGAGAGCGATAAAGTGTGTGCTTGAGTGCAAGGGCATTTTTCCAGCATAAGAGGGCTCAAACCATCAGCTAACACACACACATACACATACAGACACACATTAATGCATGATGGTTAATTACGGCCGCTTGTGCCAAGACTGGGCTCTACTCCAAACCCCCAGCCACATCATTCCCAATTAAACAGCCCACTTCAATAGACCTCCCAGCATATGTGTGAGAGTGTGTGCGAATCCCACCTCCATCGTGCTGCCCGGCTTCTTCTTGAGTTCTTCACACTTTCTGAACTTGCAGATCTGATGACCCGTCTTTCTGTTTCGACAGGAGCTGCACACGCCGCAGTTAATGAGCCTCCTGCAGGGGGCGCAGACGCCGCAGCGCTTGCGCTTGCGTTTGGCCGCTCCGCTACCGTTGCTGCTGCCGCTGCTGCAACTGCCGTTTGCGTTTCCATTAAGAGCGGCGGGTGAGCCGGAGCAAGACGAGCCGCTGTGCTGGCAGTCCGCCGCCACGTTGGCGATCTGAAACGCGCTGTCTGACATTGTAACCCCTGATGACCCTGCACCAGAGTGAAGCGTCGTCATAACGATAACCCCCGGTGGCAGCGACAGACCACCCAGTGGTGGCATCCCTCCAAACGTCCCGCCTCGGTCCGGCTCTCCGGCTCCGCCGGGCGGCACAGACGGCGGGCACTTCAGTCGGTTCATGCACTCGGCCCCCGTTACAGGAAGACCGCGACACTGCTCTGCGGCGAGCGGCGACAGGAAGTTGTCAGCCCCCATCGGGAGGGCGGAGTCTTGTGGAATGTGTTTGGCGGACATGTGCACGTTCACCTGCTCCGCTCTTGACATGCCAGTCCGATGTGTGTGAGGTCCGTTAACGTTAACTGAGGCGGGCTTTCGCCCCCACAGCATGGCGTTGTCGCAGGGCCAGGGCGGCATCGCCGATAGGCGGGCTGAGGGGAAGAGGGGCGTGGCGATACGGGCGATTTTGGCGGTCTGAGGAAACGGGGTGGCAGCGGCAGCGGCGGCGGCAGCCGTGCTGTTCTTATAGAAGGTGGCAAAAGAGCGGTACCGCTCCATCTGAGCACTGTAGTCCAACACAGGGTTCACGCATGAGTCGATCTGCAGAGGAAAGTCCCGCCCGGGGGTGGGGTTGTAGTTGTGGGTGTGGCCGTGGGTGTGGCCATGAGCGTGTGGAGTTTCCATGCACACACTACTGCTCATGTTCGCCATCAGAGCAAAACAAACACGCACTAACACCCAACCATCCACGGCAGTGGTCCTGTGGAGGAAAAAGAGGTGGAGGTGAACAGAGATGTTCGTTTTAAAATTATCATGAAATCAAAATTAACTTTTTATATTTTTTATATTTACTTTTAAATTTTTTTTATATAAAATATTGCCGTATTTATTTTAAATTATTTATCCATGCACATCATTATTTTGTTAAATTCAAGTGCCTCATAATCTTTAATCTAAATAACTTCTCCCTCTTGCAGCAACATCTCTTCTCTGATGATGTGTTTACTGGCATGAGGGCGGGGCAACCTGTCACTCACATGAGATCCACCAATAGCAAACCACAACCATCCAATCAATTCCCCATGGACAAAATCAAAATCAATTTCTCTTGGATATATATGTCACAAATTCATGCCGACTTAAATAGTTTCTTCTCATCTCTTAAATTATTATTATATTTTTTTTTTTTAACATTTATTGTAAAATTTATTTACAGACAATATAGAATATGTCCTCAAATCCATACAAAATAGCTTAATGGATATTTTAGAAGCTATATTATTAGACCCTAAACTAAAATTATGAAAAACTGAAAAAATTAAGAAAATTGCAGTTTATCCAGTAGGATCTTATTTGATTATTAGTGGATTTGTAATTAATTCCCATTAGGTTCCAAATACAACAAAAATTCCATTTTTAAAACTATACACAAATTTAGATTAAAATGCTGTTCAGATAAATAGCAACTGCTTTGTATGCATTTATGTACATTTCTTTTGCATATGTATGGCATAATTAAGAGCATTATATCTAACGCCATCAAAATGTGTTGTTTTAATTAGAGGAGCAACAGCAATAGCGATAATAAGCCGTGCAGAAGAAAGTTACCGTGTCAAAATGTGTGTGTGTGTTTATGTGAAAGAGAAAGAGAGAGAAACGCTGCTACCCCCCCAACACCCCCCGCTACCGTCGCCTCGAGCATCAATTACGGTAATTACTCTCCGCCTGCTGCGGCACCGACGCGCGGATCAGAGGTCATTAAGGGCGTGAGACCGCTGGACACTACGGTGCAATTAAAGGCGACGGATTAATTCTCTTGGCCATCGCACGTCAGCACAGAGAGAGAGAGAGAGAGGGGGGAGAGAGAGAGAGACGGGAGGAGGAGGGGGAGGCGGAGGACGGAAAATGGACGAGCTTTACCTTTAGACTCGCGACGCTTCACGATCCTTTAACGGAGAGCATCACCGCGCGCTGATGCCGCCTCAATAATCCCCGTTACAAGAAAAACACGCGCCACAAAACAACGAGACGCGTCCGATTTAACGATCACCGTGAGCAGCTGCGGCGCTAAATACCGAGACTAACGGGAATAATAAATAATATTGACGCCGCCAACGACGCACCGTCCTCAGGGGCGGGTATGGGTGACGGAAGGGTAGACGGCTCCTCCCGGTGTGTGTGTGTGTATGTGTGTGTGTGTGTGTGTGTGTGTATGTGTGTGTGTCGCGCTGCGTGTGGCTGACGGGGGTGTGAGGTGAGGAAGCGCCGTTGCGGACACCTCCTGATCATTGGCGGGAAATGATTGTGGAAGCGCGGGAGGCGCGAGGGGGCTGACATACGGGGTCTCGCGCAGCGCTGAGGGTAATGCGTGTCAACTCCTCGCGCGCCCCTTTTTTCCCCCGCCGATGCCTGAATGACGGTTATTAATCACGCGCTTCGCGCCGCGTCTTGTGTGAGGGTTTTTTTAGAGGAATTTTGCGGTTCATTACGGTTCATTTGCGGCTCGTTACCGTAATTACCCGCGGCACCGGGAGGCTAATTAAAACAGAACGGGTCCGAGGCGAGAAGGCGTTTCCCCCCGGTGGAGCAGATCCCGGTCGGTTGGGAATTTGTGTGTGTGTGTGTGTGTGTGTGTGTGTGTGTGTGTGTGTGTGTGAGAAAAATCCTTGCCGCATCTGCAATAGATTCTTTATTAGGGGATTTGAAGGGAAAATCAGCTCTTGACGCCATAAATACCACTGCAATAAATATAAATAACAAGAACACTGAATGTGTATATAATATATATATATATATATATATATATATATATATATATATATATATATATATGATATTTAAATATACTCTAATTATATATATATTTAAATATTAATGTATTAATATTTATTATTTATATGTAAATAGATATAATCATCTAAATAAATATTACATAATAACAGATAGATATCTGTCATTTAGATAGATAGATAGATAGATAGATAGATAGATAGATAGATAGATAGATTAGATAGATAGATAGATAGATTAGATGGATGGATGGATGGATGGATGGATGTTCATCTCTCTTCCAGGAACAATGACACCTCAGCTGCGCCCTCTACTGGCTCAGATCTTCAATAAAATGACCTGTAGTTTCTGCTTTAGAACTGCAGCTCTGCTGTTGTGCACTAGGTGTCATTCTAACATCAAGCGTGGGAAACTCGGTTCTCCAGATGTGATTTATGTCATACAGCAATCGCCCTCTGATTTCACAGATTCGTCATGATGATGGTCCAGCTGAGCACAGAACGCGCACGCGCGCGGGTACAAAATTGTCTCCAGAAGTCCAGATAAATTATTCCATTTTTGACACAATACTAAAATATGAATATTTCTGACACTCTTCATACAATCTCATTTTAAAACATCAGTTATAGCAATAGTTAAAGCTTACCCGAACTAACAATGAGCAATATAAAGCATTTATTTATATAGTAAAAATATAATTGTTCATGTTCATTTTAGTTCACAGCGGCAGCGCATTAACTAATGTTAACACATACAACTTTTGATTTTATAATGTATTAATAAATGCTGAAATCAACATTAAATAAATGTAAAATGCATGTTTAGTTCATAAACTACACTATTAAAAATAAATCTTTTAAAAGGGGGTTTTCACATTGATGCCATAGAAGAGCCATTTTTTTCCCCCTTGAAAAGTACCTTGAAGAAACTTTCAGTGATCAGTTTTTAAAGGGGTGGTTGATTATGATTTCACTTTTTTAACTTTAGTTAGTGTGTAATGTTGCTGTTTGATCATAAACAACATCTGCAAAGTTACGACACTCAAAGTTCAATGCAAATGGAGATATTTTCTTTTTCAGAAATCGCTTTTTAAGGACTACAACAAACGGCTGGTAGGGACTACAATGCGCTTCTTCTCATGTTTGTGACATCACAAACCCTAAAATTTACATAAACTCCGCCCCCGAGAACACACAGAAAAGGGGTTGGGCCATGTTGGGCTGCTTTAGAGAAGAGGAAGAGTTGTTGTAGTAGAGTGTTGTTGTCATGCCGTCATTTTACGCCGGACTGCTTCACAAACGAGGGTCAATTCAACACAAAAGATGAACATGACGGCACATGCTAGTGGATGAGTTGAATCAACTCCACAGCAACTACATCAATTTATCCACTAACCATTCAGAAACGTCTAAAAGTTGTAACTTCTTCCTGAGTCTCTCCATCTGTGTCGACTCCGGTTTGAACAATGTAAGGCTGAACACCGTTACTGACAATCCTCATTTTGGCTGCGTGAGATTCTCCAGCTTTGTTGTTGTTGAGCTGTTAAAGCTCCGCCCTCTTCTGGAAAGGGGTCGGGAGCAGCAGCTCATTTGCATTTAAAGGGACACACACAAAAATGGCATGTTTTTGCTCACACCCAAATAGGGGCAAATTTGACAAGCTATAATAAATGATCTGTGGGGGATTTTGAGCTGAAACTTCACAGACACATTCTGGAGACACCAGAGACGCATATTACATCTCGTAAAAGGTCCCCTTTAAAATAACTATTTTATAGTGTGAAGAGCATTTTAATAATCTTAAGGACCTTTTGTAGAATGCAAAGATTCCAGGGATGTTAAAGGTTCTTCATGGAACCATTGATGCCAATAAAGAAGCTTTATTTAAGAGTCTAAAGTTAATAATGAAACCTTATTGCAAAGTGTTTCTAATATAATCCTGTGGAATTACTATCCCTGCTTGATTTCAAAACTTCCCAACCCAACTTCCCAAAAGTCACTTCCAAAACAGGACCCGAGATGCAAAAACTGTAATTATTGTAGGCAATAAGTAACACATGTTCTGTCCCATGTGCATCATTCATCTGGCAAATGTATAATTGTGAACTTTAGAAACTGTGACTGCTGCACAGATGCTTTTCCATTTCTGATTCCAAAATCTTTGCATTTACAGTGGAGCAAAACTCCAGAACGATATTTTAGCCCAGGTTAAAAAAAAAACACATTTCAATAATGCACTTAAAGTGCTCTATTTTCACGCACTAATTTTGTACTTAATATACTAAAAATTATTCTTTAATACATTTTAAGATAATCTTAAGAACATCTAAGTGCTATTTTGAGACAGCATGAAATATGAACTAAAATGTGCTTTTAATATACTATCTCTGTATTTAAAAAATATATTTAGTTACCACTTGTATACACTATGGGTTCAAATGTACTATAAGTAATATCTAAATACATTTTTTAAATACAGGTATAGTATATTAAAAGCACATTTAAGTTCATATTTCATGGTGTCTCAAAATAGCACAGTTGAGTACACTTAGATGTTCTTAAGATTATCTTAAAATGTATTAAAGTAGAATTTTTAGTATATTAAGTTCCAAATTAGTGCGTGAAAATAGAGCACTTTAAGTGCATTATAGAAATGTATGTTTTTTTCACCTGGGAGAGCCTGGCATATAACTAGTAAAATGTATATTTATTATTCAAATAGCCACAGGTGTTTTAAGATTTGATTCATTCTTTTCTTTTTTATTAATTTGATTTCTAGAAATCACACTTTTAAAATGAGGCTTTATGATTTCTAAGACAGTTTGAATAATCAGAGATGGAGTGAATTAAAATGAGAAATAAAAATAAAGGTTCTTTATTGGCATTGATGGTTTTGTGAAGAACCTTTAATATCCCTGGAATCTTTCCAGGTTCTTTACAGTGGAAAATGTTCTTTAGATTATTAAAATGTTCTTCACACTAAAAGCCAGTTCACACCAAGAACAATAACGATAAAGATATCTATAACGATAACTAAATTTGCGTCTACACCAACAAACAATAACGGTGTTTATTCTAAGCTCGCGCTGCGGTTTCAAAGTGTGTACAACATGTTTTTGCTGTTCTTGTTGCATTTACACAGCTTTAACCAGCAGATGTCCTCAGCATGCTATGTTTGGAGTGAATATAGTGTAATGATCTAATCTAACAGTGAATTTAGCTGACAAAGTCAATATAGTGAAATAAAAACAACGCCTAGTTTTTTTCACTGCAGCTTCAAAGGAAGCAAGACAATGTTGTCGAAACTAGCGCTGGATCCCTGAGGTAATTTTATGTTACACAGTTTGCTATCCTGGCAAATATCGTTAATACTTATCACCATTTATTCCGAGGGTATGATCGATTTGTTTTCCATATTTCCGTTTTCTTTAAGTATCATTTAAAAGGGGGTTTGACTTGTCAAACAGTGGTGGCTTTTTCTGGACCTCGGCGATTAACTCCGCAGTGTTGTCCGCCATTTTAAATGCGCGAACCCTTAAATTAGAACGGATTCTGATTGGCTGTCAGTGTTTTATCGCTCAACAGCTGGAAAAAAATAGTTCCGAAAGTGATCAGCATCAGCACTATCTTTATAATTATCGTTCTTGGTGTGAAGAATAAATGGTTTAAGAACTGATCACTGAGTGGTTCTTTGGGGAACTAAAAATGGCTCTTTTGGCATCGCTGCAAAAAAACGTTTCGGGACCTTTATTATTTTAGAGTGTAGTTTATATTAAAGCTTTTGTTTTATTTTTATTCATTTCTTGACTTAATGTCGGTTGTGAGGGTGTTGCTATACAGTTGCGCATCTTTCTGTTTTTAGCCAGCACACACACACACACACACACACATACTTTCAAATTGAAATGAAATAAATGCTATAATTATAAGCACAGGATATAGCTAGAGGAAATGTACAGGTTCCCGGCAAACTTTACAAGCTCCTAGACTAATTATAGTGTGTGTGTGTGTGTGTGTGTCCTTCAGACCTGCCCTTGCTGCTCCTGGTATTCCTATGCGTTTCCCTGGAGAACACACACACACACACACGCGCGCACACACATCAAAAACAGCCCCTGCTCTTCATAAACACACTCAGTTCCTCATGTGCAGCAGTGGAAACTTCTGACAGCTCTCTGTAAACTCTATACATTCTGTTTCTCTCTCTCTCTCTCTCTCTCTCTCTCTCTCTCTCACACACACACACACACACACACACACACACACACACACACACTGATGTCATTCTGAAGGCAGCGGCAGAATGAATCGCCTTCAGCGTTGCGCGCGCGCACACACACACACACACACACACCTGACGCGCGCTCACGCTCTCCAGACGCGAACTTCTGTGCGGAGCAGACGAGATCTTTTCACGGGATATTTTCGCGAAAAACTGAAGAGAGACTGAAGATCTGATGTGTTTAACTGCTGCTCTCATAATGGATGTGATGCTGATTTTCTCTCTCATCGGTATTTGTGCAGCTGCAGGTTCAGACACACTCAGGTAAAGTACCTAACTTTGCATTTCAGAAGAAATATTTATTTCTTATATGCGTTAATGATCAATACAAAGTTGTGAGACATATCTTACAGAAAGACTTAACGTTAAAACAATCGCTACTTTTATAATTAATTCCTTTCTTAATACATTTACGAAATCGTCATTGTAATCATATTTCCCGCTACAGATAGTTTCTATATGTTTGTAAATATGTGATAAATTGCCATTAGCGCCGTTGCGATTGTAAAAAAAGAAAGAAAAAAAAAAAGAAAATCGTAGTTACTATGGCAACTTTTCAACGCGTAGTGCGCTTTTAATAGTGGAGGCGCGCGATGGAATGTAATAGAATTCTGTTTAATTTTTCGTAATGTTTCAAATCTTTCATTTTTATATATTTATGATATATACAAAGTTATGAGACATCTGAGAGAAAAAAAAAAGAAAATAAACGCCAATTTTATAATTATTGCTATTAATGCATTTATGAAATTGTCAAGTTAAACATATTTTCCACTAAAGTGCCATTTCTATTGTACACATATTGTTGTAAATCAGTGATAAATTGCCTTTAGCACTGTTGTGATCACAATATATATTATTTACAGCAATTATTGGGGTTCAAGCGCTTTAAGCACATGCCTAAAAAGGTACTATGTTTTATTTAGCAAGCATGTAACCACTTAGATCATAGATGGAAAAGACCATTTACAACCAATACAGGCAATTTACTAAGGAAATACATGGTTTTTAAAGCTTTTTAACAGTTATAGCGCCACCTATGGTCCGATCTCCATACAAGTTTGCATGCTTTTTTAGAATCTTATGTCACATGTGGTCACCTGTTTTCATGAAGTTCAGAATTTTCATTTAGGATTTATAGGCGTTTAGGGTTATGAATATGATTGAATATATTTTGCCATGCCCATTTTCTAAATTACCTGGTTATAGCTATCCAAAGGGTAAAGTTCAACTTTTTTTTTTTTTTTTTTTTGATAATTATTGATCTAGAGAGTCCAGAGAATTGTACTGCACTGGTTTAGTTCCGATCAGGTGAAAAACCTAGGACTAGTTTGCAAAAGTAGGTCTTTTACATAATCGTGAATATTTAATGATCGATTTGATTGACAGCAGTGGTTTTTGAGGCAAAGTTTTTTAGCATGAGGAGATCTATCAAATGATATGAATATTGTGTGGATGTGTAAAACATCACGTGATTACAGGGGTGCAAAACTTGTTAACGCCACCCAGTGGCCAAATTCTTTCAAAATTCTTACAGACCTTTAGGACCATGAGTCAAACATGCTCAGTGGGAGTTTCGTTCCGATCAGCCTCCATTAACCTTGTCTAATAGGTGCTCAAAATTCATTGGCCGATGGCAGCCATGTTCTTCAAGATACACCACTGCCCTCATAGACAATCATGGTTTCTTGGACCAAGACACTTCAAGCCAATTTTCAAGTCAATCAAACTAACGGTTGCATAGTTATAGCTGTTTTCATGCTTTTTTCATGTTATAGCGCCACCTAGTGTCCAATCGCCACAATTTTTTTACTGTGACCAAAGATTGAGCCCATACACATGTGTACCAAGTTTGGTGAATATATCTCATTCCATTCAAGAGTTTTAGCCATTTCAGTAAAAGTCTATGCCTAACAGTTTAGGAGTTATGAGCCATTTTGTTGTTTCACCACTGTAGCGCCCCCGTCAGGCCGATTGGGGCGAGCCCTGGTGACTTTATAGACGGTGTGACTACCAGCCCTCAAAGTTTCACATCTCTACGACTTACAGTTTGGTCTGCCCAATCACTTTTAGGGGAGAATGCTGATCTTCGGAAAATTTAACAATTACAATAGGGTTTCGGCGCTTAAAATAATAAGTCTAAATCAGTGAGGTACTTTTAAAATAACGTGCTCTGCTTTCTATGAATCTTTACATCTGCCCATGTGTGTGTGTGTGTGTGTGTCACAGGTCATCCAGGCCGCTGGTTCTGTCCGATGGATTGTGTCAGTACGGCCGGACGCAGGACTGCTGCTTGGGTTGGATGAGAAACTTACAGGGACGATGCAGACGTGAGTGAACACACACACATAGGCCTAGTATAGTATACTGCAGAAATAGTATGCAACACACACTCATGTTGATGAATTGTGTCTGGTTTGTGTAGCTGTGTGTGAGTCGGGCTGTAAACATGGCGAGTGTGTTGGACCAGATCAGTGTCGCTGTCATCCAGGATTCACCGGCAAGACCTGCAACCAAGGTACAAGTGTGTGTCTGTGTATTTAACACTTTCTGTTAGTCTTTCTCACCAGGGTTATTACAGTTAACTAAAACTAAAACCATTAAAAAAATGTAGTAAATCATTGACACGTTGTACTAATTTGTTCCCTCATTTTGATTTAACTTAAACAAGGGAACAAATTATTACAACATGGCCATGATTTCGTAAAACAAGCTAACAAATTATTGTGCATGCGATTTATTAAAATGAGGTAATGAATTATATCGTGTGCATGATTTACTAAAACGAGGTAACAAATTAATATATTGTGCGTATGATTTACTGAAACAACATAATGATTTATCATAATGTGCCAAAGATTTAACGGATTATAATATTGTGCAAACGCTTTACAAAATGAGGTAACAAATTATTATATTGTGCGCATGATTTACTAAAACAACATAATGAATTATCATATTGTGCGAAAGATTTAACGAATTATAATTTTGTGCGAACGATTTACTAAAACAAGGTAACGAATTATTATATTGTGCAAAAGATTTACTAAAACAAGGTAACGGATTATTATATCGTGCAAAAGATTTACTAAAACAAGGTAACGGATTATTATATTGTGCAAAAGATTTACTAAAACAAGGTAACGGATTATTATATTGTGCAAAAGATTTACTAAAACAAGGTAACGGATTATTATCTCGTGCAAAAGATTTACTAAAACAAGGTAACGGATTATTATATTGTGCAAAAGATTTACTAAAACAAGGTAACGGATTATTATATCGTGCAAAAGATTTACTAAAACAAGGTAATGAATTATTATCTCGTGCGAAAGATTTACTGAAACAAGGTAACGTATTATTATATCATGCAAAAGATTTACTAAAACAAGGTAACAAATTATTATAATATGCGAACGATTTACTAAAACAAGGTAACGTATTATTATATCGTGCGAAAGATTTACTAAAACAAGGTAACGAATTATTATATCGTGCGAAATATTTACTAAAACAAGATAACGTATTATTATATTGTGCGAAAAAATTAACTAAAACAAGGTAACGTATTATTATATTGTGCGAAAAAATTAACTAAAACAAGGTAACGTATTATTATATCGTGCGAAAGATTTACTAAAACAAGGTAACGTATTATTATATCGTCCGAAAGATTTACTAAAACAAGGTAACGAATTATTATATCGTGCAAAAGATTTATTAAAACAAGATAACGTATTATTATATTGTGCGAAAGATTTACTAAAACAAGGTAATGAATTATTAAATCGTGTGAAAGATTTACTAAAACAAGATAACGTATTATTATATTGTGCGAAAAAATTAACTAAAACAAGGTAACGAATTATTATATCGTGCGAAAGATTTACTAAAACAAGGTAACGTATTATTATATCGTCCGAAAGATTTACTAAAACAAGGTAACGTATTATTATTACGTGCGAACGATTTAGTAAAACAAGGTAACGTATTATTATATCGTGCAAAAGATTTATTAAAACAAGGTAACGTATTATTATATCGTGCAAAAGATTTACTAAAACAAGGTAACGTATTATTATATCGTGCAAAAGATTTACTAAAACAAGGTAACAAAATATTATATCGTGCGAAAGATTTACTAAAACAAGGTAACGTATTATTATATCGTGCAAAAGATTTACTAAAACAAGGTAACAAAATATTATATCGTGCGAAAGATTTACTAAAACAAGGTAACGTATTATTATATCGTGCAAAAGATTTACTAAAACAAGGTAACAAAATATTATATCATGCGAACGATTTACTAAAACAAGGTAACGTATTATTATATCTTGCGAACGATTTACTAAAACAAGGTAACGTATTATATCGTGCGAAAGATTTACTAAAACAAGGTAACAAAATATTATATCGTGCAAAAGATTAACTAAAACAAGGTAACGTATTATTATATCGTGCGAAAGATTTACTAAAACAAGGTAACGTATTATTATATCGTGCGAAAGATTTACTAAAACAAGGTAACGTATTATTATATTGTGCGAAAGATTTACTAAAACAAGGTAATGAATTATTAAATCGTGTGAAAGATTTACTAAAACAAGATAACGTATTATTATATTGTGCGAAAAAATTAACTAAAACAAGGTAACGAATTATTATATCGTGCGAAAGATTTACTAAAACAAGGTAACGTATTATTATATCGTCCGAAAGATTTACTAAAACAAGGTAACGTATTATTATTACGTGCGAACGATTTAGTAAAACAAGGTAACGTATTATTATATCGTGCAAAAGATTTATTAAAACAAGGTAACGTATTATTATATCGTGCAAAAGATTTACTAAAACAAGGTAACGTATTATTATCTCGTGCAAAAGATTTACTAAAACAAGGTAACAAAATATTATATCGTGCGAAAGATTTACTAAAACAAGGTAACAAAATATTATATCGTGCAAAAGATTTACTAAAACAAGGTAACAAAATATTATATCGTGCGAAAGATTTACTAAAACAAGGTAACGTATTATTATATCGTGCAAAAGATTTACTAAAACAAGGTAACAAAATATTATATCGTGCGAAAGATTTACTAAAACAAGGTAACGTATTATTATATCGTGCAAAAGATTTACTAAAACAAGGTAACAAAATATTATATCGTGCGAACGATTTACTAAAACAAGGTAACGTATTATTATATCTTGCGAACGATTTACTAAAACAAGGTAACGTATTATATCGTGCGAAAGATTTACTAAAACAAGGTAACAAAATATTATATCGTGCAAAAGATTTACTAAAACAAGGTAACGTATTATTATATCGTGCGAAAGATTTACTAAAACAAGGTAACGTATTATTATATCGTGCGAAAGATTTACTAAAACAAGGTAACGTATTATTATATCGTGCGAACGATTTACTAAAACAAGGTAACGTATTATTATATCGTGCGAACGATTTACTAAAACAAGGTAACGTATTATTATATCGTGCGAACGATTTACTAAAACAAGGTAACGTATTATTATATCGTGCGAAATATTTACTAAAACAAGGTAACGTATTATTATATCGTGCAAAAGATTTACTAAAACGAGGTAACAAAATATTATATCGTGCGAACGATTTACTAAAACAAGGTAACGTATTATTATATCGTGCAAAAGATTTACTAAAACGAGGTAACAAAATATTATATCGTGCAAACGATTTACTAAAACAAGGTAACAAAATATTATATCGTCCGCATGATTTAACAAATTGTAATATTGTGCGAACAGTTTCCTAAGAGGAGATAACACACAAAAGTTATTTTTAGTATGAGATACTCATTTTATTAATATATCAAATTCATTTTTATTTTTATATTTTCTGTTTTCATTTTCATTTTAAAAAGTTTTAGTTTTTAAAATGTTTAGTTTTGTTGTGTGCTTGTGACATGAATGTTTGTTTTATAGTTTTATTTTTTAATATTAATTTTTATTTCAGTTTTACTCAGTACATCAGGTTGACCTTGGCAAACAAGCCAAAATAAAATATGATTTTATTTATATTTTATTTTATTTCAGTTACCTTTTTTTATTTCAGACAACAATTTATTTATTTATTTATTTTTAATGTTTTCAGTTTTAGTTAACTATAATAACCCTGACACACACACACACACACACACACACACACATACACACATAAATAAACTCCTCTATAAATCTCCTAACAGCTCCTCAAACTCTCACATGTGAAAGTGTGTCTGATGACATCATAAGCGGTGTGTGTGTGTTTTGGTCATTAGCACACAGGTGCACAAACATTTGGACCAATCACAGGCAGCGGCTGGGCTGGAGTGTCCCGCTGGGTTTGGTGTTAGTGAGTGATGGGAGAAGTGTGTGTCACAGAGGTCTGATGGGACTCACATGAAGAAGTGATTTACAGGAGAAACACACGAAAGCCTGTTTTCTTTGGCCTTTCTGGCTCTTGAAGAATCTGAAGAACGTGATTATGATAAATAATTCTCTATGGTTATTTGTGGAGAGTGTGTTATATGGGTTCGTTGAGTCAAAGTATTTTTTGGGTTCAATCTGTTGATATTCATCTCGCACAAACACTAACAATGAAGTGTCTTACAGAGTCTTTAGAGAAAACTTTATCATTTAGGCCTGCATTTTGTTCATTTCCATTTTACTTTTTTGTAATTTTATAATGTAAATTTTACTACTTAAGGTTTAATTTCTTATTAGAAGTACTTTAGTTTTTATTTATTTCTAGTTAGTAATTTTGGTGCGACATCTTAAATATTTAATTTATATACTATTATATATTTCATATTTTAGTTATATATACTATTGTAGTGTTTATTAATATTGCGAATTAGCCTTTATTTTTATACTTTCAGGTTTAGTTTAATTTTTAGACTTTTTATTATGTGCTTTTTATAAGTATAAATATTCTAAAGTATTATAAATATTTTTTGTAAATATTTATATTTAGGATCAATTTATTATTTCAGCTTTAGTTTTGTATTTATTTCCATTTCCATTTTGTATTTATAGTTTTTGGTCATCTTAAACATAGTTGATTTATATATAATTATATATTTCATATTTTAGTTATACACTATTATAGTTTTTATTAATATTGATATTACTATTTATTAATAATGAGATTTTATTATATTATATTTTATACTTATATTTTATTCTTATATTTTAATTCTAATTTTAATTATATACTATTATATATTTATATTATTATTACTTCAGCTTTAGTTTTTATTTCTAGTTGGTAATTTTGGTGCTTCATCTTAAACAAATAATTTATATACTATTTTATATTTCATATCTTAGTTATATATATATATACTATTGTAGTATTTATTAATATTGTAATTTTTATCACAATATTATTTATTATTTCATCTTCAGTTTTGTATTTATTTCCAGTTATTTTTTGGTAATCTTAAACATATTTAATATTACATTATAGTTTTTATTAATATTTAAAATTAGCTTTTATTCTTATATTTTATTATTTATACATTTTATTTTATTCTTATATCAGTTTTTGTTTTAATTTAAGTTTAATTTTTTGTGCTTTTGTCATTTTTATTAGTTTTAAATATTACTATTTTAGTTTGTTTTAGTTTTAATTTCAGTTCAGTTTTAGTTTTCATTTATTTCCAGTTAATAATTTTGGTGCTACATCTTAAAACATATTTTAGTTATATACTAATATTATATATTTCATAGTTTTTATTAATATTTCGAATTAGCTTTTATTTTTACATTTTCAGTTTTTGTTTTAATTTGAGTTCAACTTAAATTTACGTTTATATTTCTAATTTTCATTTAGTTCAAGTTTTTCATCTAATATTTATAGTTTTATTTTGTTGTTGTTGTTTTAGTTAACAATAATAACCATGTTGCTAGGGAATGCATTTGCTTTAAAAGCCCTGTGATTCATCCTGTATGGTTTCCATAGGTGTGTGTGTGTGTGTGTGTGTGTGTGTGTGTGTTCCTGCAAGGATGAACTTGCCTGTAAAGTCAGATCCATGTCAAACACATTCCACTCATTCTTCCAGAGACGGCGGGACGTGTGTGTACACTGCGCTGACCACACACACACCTCCTGTGCCTGTCATAACTCTGTGTTTCTGTCTGCAGATGTGAACGAGTGTGCGTTCAGGCCGTGTAAGTACAGGTGTATGAACACACTGGGCAGTTATAAATGTTACTGTCTCAACGGCTTCATGATGACGGCCGACGGCTCATGCAGGAGTGAGTGTTTCCTCTCGTCTTCACAATTACTTCCTGTGTCCTAAATTACATCAGTGTTATTTTAGTTTAATCACAGTTTTATTTATATATTTTGAATTAGCTTTTATTTTTTAGTTTTAGTTTTTATTTATTTCCAGTTAATAATTTTATTGCCAAGGCAAACATTCTGATTTTCATTTAGTTTAAGTTTTTAATATTTATATTTTTATTTTATTTCAGCTTTATTTAAATTAATAGAAAAGTTTTAGTTCTAGTTAATGATAACAACCCTGATTTACATACAATCCTCAAAATTCATTTCTCAGTCTGTGGGAGAATATTTTTTATTTCTAATTTAATGTATTATTTTTACTGATTTTTTACTCTCAAAAATCAAAAGATAAAAATGAGAAATTCATTTTCATTATTCATTTAATCTAATTTAATCTTTATTTTTTTACTATAATTTTTAATTTAATCTGATTTACTCTATATTTTGTACTATAATTTTGCACTCAAAAATCAAAAGATAAACATAAGAAATTGAATTGCATTATTCATTTACTCTAATTTACTCTATACTTTTTACTGTAATTTTGCACTAAAAAAATAAAAATGAGAAATATAATTTTATTAGTCACTTACTCTAATTTACCCTATCATTTTTACAGATTTTTTTACTCTCAAAAATAAAAAGATAAAAATAAGAAATTTATATTCATTTTTCATTCATTCTATAATTTTTGCTGTAATTTTACACAAAAATCAAAAGATAAAAATAAGAAATTGAATTTCATTATTCATTTACTCTGATTTACTCTATAATTTTTAATGACATTTTTACTGTAATTTTGCACTCACAAGTCAAAAGATAAAAATTAGAAATATAATTTTATTAGTCACTTACTCTAATTTACTCTATAATTTTTTTTTAATTTTTTTACTCTCAAAAATCAAAAGCTAAAAATTTGAAATTTAATTTCATTATTCATTTACTCTATTATTTTTGCTGTAATTTTACACAAAATGAGAAAATGAGAAATGTTAAATTTAAATGTAATTTATAATTATAATATTTATTTATTATTTAATTAAAATAGTTATAATAATATATTATAATTAATTAATCTATTCTAAATAAATGTGCTACATTAGAATCAGAGAGAATCTAAATCACACTCAGATCATCA
Source organism: Ancherythroculter nigrocauda (assembly GCA_036281575.1). NCBI lineage: Eukaryota > Metazoa > Chordata > Actinopteri > Cypriniformes > Xenocyprididae > Ancherythroculter > Ancherythroculter nigrocauda. The sequence goes on along the minus strand of VTFQ01000020.1, from coordinate 37,113,501 downwards.
GATCATTCAGTATGTAGAAGTGTATGAATTGAGTCGCAGCCACAATCTCCACTTCCTTCTGCATCTGTAAGTTCTGCTGTTTTCTCTTTTTCCTCAAACTCTAGTCAGCACATTGATAATAGTCGACTTTTTTAGCCCAGCCTGTCACAGTGCATTATGGGATAGCTGTCTCCAGAAGCTCACGGCTCATTCTCTGTGCAGACGCCCGTACGTGTGCGATGGCCAACTGTCAGTACGGCTGCGCGGTGATGAAAGGAGAGGTCAAATGTCAGTGTCCGTCTCCAGGACTGCGTCTCGCTCCCGACGGCAGGACGTGTGTCGGTGCGGATGCAGGATCTACACACACATCACTCAAAATACATTTCACACTCAAACATCAAAAGATAAACATGAGAAATTACATTTTGCATCGATTATATTTATAATCACTGAAAATGTATGCTTAATATATATTATTGTTACGTATATAATATATAATTATTTTGCATTACGTCATAATTTTCCTGACAGTCAAGGACATTTGAATTTCATTATTCCTTTACTCTGATTCACTCTATAATTTTTACTGTGATTTTACACAAAAATCAAAAGATAAAAATTAGAAATTTAATATCGTTATTAATTTACTAAAATTTTTACTGTAATTTTGCTGTCAAAAATCAAGATAAAACGAGAAATTTAATTTTATTATTAATTTACTCTGATTTACTCTAATTTTACTGTAATTTTACACTAAAAAATCAAAAGATAAAAATGAGAAATTGAATTTTATTATTAATTTCCTCTGATTTACTCTAATTTTTACTGTGATTTTACACTTTCAAAATCAAAAGATAAAAATTAAAAATTTAATATCCTTATTAATTTACTCTAATTTTTACTGTAATTTTGCTGTCAAAAATCAAGATAAAAACGAGAAATTGAATTTTATTATTAAATTACTCTGATTTATTCTAATTTTTACTGTAATTTTACAATAAAAATCAAAAGATACAAACAAGAAATTGAATTTTATTATTAATTTTCTCTGATTTACTCTAATTTTTACTGTAATTTTGGACTCAAAAATCAAAAGATAAAAGTGAGAAATTTAATTTTATTATTAATTTACTCTAATTCACTATAATTTTTGCTGTAATTTTACACTCAAAGATCAAAAGATAAAAATGAGAAATGTAATTTCATCATTCATTTACTCTGTGAGACATTATTGTGTGTGTTTGTGTCAGAAATCTCTGTATTGACTCTTAATGCCTGTGATTTGCTCAGACATTGACGAGTGTGTGACGGGTCAAGCCAATTGTGCGAGGTTTCGTAAGTGTGTGAACACGTTCGGCAGCTTCGTCTGCAGATGCCATGAAGGATTTGAGCTGAAGCACATCGACGGAAAATATCACTGCACAGGTGTGTTTAGAGAAAAATCACATTATACTGCATTAAATGCGTCACAGACTCTAAACGTTTGATTTTTTTCCAGATAAGAAGTTTCCTTCTGTTTGCTATGACAAGCCAGGACACAAGAAATGCAGATGTACACCAAGTGTTAATGGGAAGGGTTACGACTGCAAATGTAAGTGAGTGTGATCTTACAATAATTGACCACGCAACTGATTGAAAATGATTGTGTTTAAGTGATGCTGTGTGTTTTTTAGCTGTTGTTAAAGTCACTATTGAACCTGCAAGACCAGTGAAAGTTACAGCCAGTCCGACCACCATCTCCACGGCAACAACTCCCACGACGACCACCGAAGAAATAACCACAACAACAACAACCATAGCCATTCCCACCACTACCGTCACCACAGCAACGTCAGTTCCAACAAGCAGTGCTGTTACAAAAGCAAAAGTAACACCAACTGTTACTTTTACTGTTGCTATGACAACGACGGAATCTACAACTACAACAGCCCTCACAACAACAGCTACGACCTCCACAACTACAGAGACGCTTCCAACCACAAGCCCCATTACAACAACAACAGCAGCGACTGTAGCGAACACGACCCCGGAGACGATCTCCACGACGACTCTGGACAACCGCGTCCACAGAGAGAGCACGGCAAAGCCCAGAGGAGACGTACACAGTGAGACATGCTGAACAGTTCACACATACAGCTGCTATAAACATTAATAATGTACATGTCTTGTTCAAACGTTTGGGTCTGGTAAGTCTCTTCTGCTCACCAAGGCTGCATTTATTTGATCAAAAATAGACTTCCGTTTGGTCTCTTTTTTACGGAGCCCCGCACATGACATGCAAGAAAAAAAGTGTGCACATGATTTACTAATTCATTCCCTCGATTTGGTAAATCGTTCGTATGATTTACTAATTTGTTCCCTTGATTTGCTAAATCGTGCACAAAATTTACAAATTCGTTGATTTGCTAAATCGTTTGCACGAGTTATTAATACGTTCCCTCGTTCACACAATTTACTAATTTGTTCCCTTGATTTGCTAAATCATTCACACAAATTATTATTTTGTTGCCTCAATTTGTAAGTCGTTCGTACGATTTACTAATTTGTTCCCTTGATTTGCTAAATCGTGCACAAAATTGACAAATTCGTTGATTTGCTAAACCGTTTGCACGAGTTACTAATACGTTCCCTCGTTTGCGTGATTTTCTAATTTGTTCCCTTGATTTGCTAAATTGTTCGCACAAATTACTATTTTGTTGCCTCAATTTGTAAGTTGTGTGCACGATTTACTAATTTGTTCCCTTGATTTGCTAAATCGTTCGCACAAATTATTATTTTGTTGCCTCGATTTGTAAGTCGTTTGCACGATTTACTAATTTGTTTCCTCAATTTGCTGAATCATGCACAAAATTTACAAATTTGTTGATTTGCTAAATCGTTCACACAAGTTACTAATATGTTCCCTTGTTCACACGATTTACTAATTCGTTCCCTTGATTTGCTAAATCGTGCACAAAATTTACAAATTCGTTGATTTGCTAAACCGTTTGCACGAGTTACTAATACGTTCCCTCGTTTGTGTGATTTTTAATTTGTTCCCTTGATTTGCTAAATTGTTCGCACAAATTACTATTTTGTTGCCTCAATTTGTAAGTTGTGTGCACGATTTACTAATTTGTTCCCTTAAATTGCTAAATCGTGCACAAAATTTACAAATTCGTTGATTTGCTAAACAGTTTGCATGAGTTACTAATACGTTCCCTCGTTTGCGTGATTTTCTAATTTGTTCCCTTGATTTGCTAAATTGTTTGCATGAATTACTATTTTGTTGCCTCAATTTGTAAGTTGTGTGCACAATTTACTAATTCGTTCCCTTGATTTGCTAAATCGTGCACAAAATTTACAAATTCGTTGATTTGCTAAACCGTTCGCACGAGTTACTAATACGTTCCCTCGTTCGCATGATTTACTAATTTGTTCCCTTGATTTGCTGAATCATTCGCATGAATTACTATTTTGTCGCCCTGATTTGTTAGTCGTGCGCACGATTTATGATTTAATTCCCTTGATTTGCTAAATCATTCGCACAAGTTACTAATATATTCCCTCATTCGCACGAATTACTATTTTGTTGAGGTTGATATCTCAAAAAAAGAGCTTTCAGTAAGATTTTGTTTGGCCGCAGTTCCAAGCACTTCCACTAGATGAGATTTGCTTCCCATTCATTTCCAATGCGCTCATTTTTGCCCACGGACAATACAAGTGTGACTATTTTTTTCAGGACCATTTAACCTTTTCGAATCATGTCCATGAGTTTTTTTTGTGTTCACATAGCAAGTGCCAAAACCTTTACTAAGTTTCGTACCATTCCGATAAAGAAAAAGTAAAATCTTACAGTCAAAAATGACAGAAGAGCAGCAGAGGGTTACAAGTATAACTGTGTCTGTTAATTCATTAGACTAGTTCTGATTGGTTTCTCTGTCTCTTTTAGTTCCACGTTACGAGAACAACCTTTTTGACTGGGACTTTGACGTTGAGCTGGGAAACACAGCGGAGCATGTGCGAGATGATCCAGGTACGAGTCACAGTTTTTTGCAAAACAGATGGGACAAACCAATTAATCTTACTGACGTGTGTGTGTGTGTGTGTGTGTGTGTTTCAGCGGCTGGTGTTGTGAGCTGCTCATTTGACGAGGGTTTGTGTGTTTGGATGACGGACTTAGAAGGAGATCTAAAATGGGAAATCAAAGATGATCCCGCTGGTAAAACTCATCAGAATTACACCTCGTCATAATCCTCCTATTGCCTATAACACAAAAAGAGATTTCCAAGAATTAACTAATAATTCTGTATTTACACACATACTACAAAAGCTTTCTTACCTGTCAATCACTCTCAGGTGGGCGGTACCTCTCAGTACCAGAGGCTACGAATAAGCGAAGTGTCAGAGGGGCGCGGCTTACTGTGGCACTGGCCACACCCACAAAGGCGTGGCAGGGTGGCGATCTCTGTCTGGCATTTAGACACCGTCTCCATGGACACCACATCGGCTCTCTGCAAGTGTTTGTCAGGAAGGGGCGGAGTCACAGCCCGTCCATCTGGACCAGGACTGGAGGACACGGCTGGAGACACACCCAAATCACACTTGGGGGGCGGGGCCTTATTGATGTAAGCATTAATAAATCATCAGGTGCTAATACATATTCTTTAACTTGAATGCTGAACTTTTAAGTCCGACCAGGATTTTTGCAATGAAAATGACTTGTTTTATATTTAGAATATCACATTTATTATATGATATATGACACTAGATGTACAATAGTCACTGTAGACTGAATTAATCTGTATGTTTCTTTATCACATTAACCTGTTAGTAACTTTTAGTACTGTACTTTTTGCGTTTATTTTGGTGATTGGATTGCAAAACGTGACATTTTGTTGATTTTTCATTGAGTTTTGACCTCAAAATCATGAAAATCTATTATATTAGTATCCATCCTGCTGACTGATGTTGTTTTGTGTCAGATTGTGCTGAAGGCAGAGAGACGGCGAGGGAAACATGGAGAAATCGCAGTGGATGATTTGAGTCTGCGACGAGGAGCCTGCAGTGATAGAGACAACAGGACAGAGTGACACACACACACACACACTAGATTGTATTTGTTTTCAAGTTAATGATGTTTATATATATACATATGGGCCATTCTACAGATTTAATATATCAGTAAGCTTAATATATATATAAAATCATCATTTATTGGGTACTTTCAATTGGGAGGTGTCACCCAAAAAAAAATTAAACTTGTGAAATTGATATTGAAATCATTTTTGCAATTTTTTTTTCATTGTTGTTTTTAAAAATATATTTTTGATTTTTTTTTTAAAGTGAAGTTAAAAAATATATTTATTTTATATTTTATTTTTAAATAGATAGATCATCATTCTGAGTTAAATGTGTTCAGAAGCCTGAAAATCTGTGTGGAACTTTAAGGAGCGTCACTAACAAACACCTTTTTCTGCAATTAAGCACACTTTTTTGGGTGTTAATCTATAAAATGTAGTTTTTATATCTGTGTAAAACTGTTCAGAACTGTGTTAGATACCCATGTGCTGATCATCATCTTTGAGCGGCTCAAAAGTGTCTGAAATGATCATTACCGAAACAGTCACTACCGAAACGACATCATTGTTTTTTGGTTGTTATTCCATAAAATTTAGTTTTTGTGTGTTCAACTGTTCAGAATTGTGCCAGATAACCATGTGCTGATTAGAATCTCTCAAAAATATCTAAAATTGTCACTACCGAAACATGTCATCATTGTTTTTGTAGTGACAAAAAGAACTCATAATCATTTATTTGGGGGAAATAAACAAAATTTTAGTGCAGTTATGCAAATCATTAGTGTTTTAGTATGTTTTAGTGTGTGAGTTAAATTGTGTCATGTGATGTGTCACTACCAACACATTACTGTCACGACTGAAACATGGGATGATTTGTCAGAAATAAAGTATATTGAATGATCAACTAAGATGTTATTATAGTGTTTGATTCAATGTTTATTCAAACTAATGAATCCTTCACTTTGAAATCAGTTTGATAAACTTTATGACTTTTACAAAGAAAGATTCAAAATACAACAAATCTCATAAATTACACTTAAAATATTGTTAAAATTGTAATTGTTATTGATTTACCTGTGAAAAGTTTTTTTGAAAATAGCAACAAAAATATATTTCCAAGGTAGATGTAAACAAAATCTTAATAGATCAATGTGATTCTTCTGATTAAATTATTTATTATTGTGTTTCGGTAGTGACATATTTGGAGAGATGAAAAATATTCCAAAACCTTCTGAAAATATAATATGAGAATTAACTGCACAATTACTAGAAATGTGTACTATTATTATACAATTTGCAAACATACAAAATTTGTGGAAAAAGACACATTTTTAGTAGTAGAATTTAGGGTGGAAATTGTGCTTAATTGTCTTTAAAATAATGTCTAAAAATCATACATAAATTCTTTCATTTGAAGGAATATTCCAAAACGACTATTTCCAGATTCAATATTTGAAGTGAAATATGACCTGACATATTAGTGAGATTCAAGTGTTCGTAAATCTGTATGGCCTTGTCTTTTAAATTATTTATTGATAATTATTATTATTACTATTTTTTTTTTATTTAGTTCTACTTGTGTTCTCACTTAATTGTGATCATGAAATGTTGTAAATACGTTGTTTTTGTATCTGAGTGTGTATTTAAAGCTTAAAGTGCTTTATAAACTTGAATCAAAAGCTCTGTTGTTCATCATTTTGATTCCTCTGACAAACCTGGCATTGTATGAACTGCTTTTGTTCCTTTTTTCTAAGTCGCTTTGGATAAATGCGTCTGCTAAATGAAGTTCATTTTTGCAGATTCAACAATATGCAGCAATGTGAAGCTAGTTATAGTGTTGGTTGTTTTCTCTGTTGTGTGGTTACTGTACCGTACGAGTCTCTAGATCTGATCGTAAAATCTTCCTCTGGATCTGAAGCAGCTGTTCTCCTCATGCAAACTCCTCCCAGAGCACAGTTTAACAGGAGCTCACAAATACCTGTGTGTGTGTGTGTGTGTGTGTGTGTGTGAGTGACATGAAGCAGACCAAGAGACCATGACAACATTCATAAACAGTGTGCGCGCGCATCACTGACTGAGGTTTGAGCTGCACTTACATGCGGGATAGAAATGGTGGCTAGGAAACAAAAACAATCACTAGCAACAAAAACAATCTGACACTGACTGACTGAGGACAAATTTGATCGCAATGGTCATTAATTGGCTGAACGTGAGTTTCAGAGATGAGCTGTATTGAGGAAATGCTGCCGTTCTGCAGCTCCATCTAGTGGCCGAGAAGATGCATTACAATCAAACAATAAGTGTGAGTCTCATTACGGTGCCGTTATCGTTTCACAATGTTTTATACTGAAGACACACTTTCATTAATAAGTCATCAGCAAATCATGCTGAACTGAACAAATATAATGCAACTATATGGATGTGCATTCATTAATGATCTGTTACGCATTATAAAGATAATATTTGTTAATATGTAATATTATTGATGAAGGTTATATACATCAGGCTTATTAAAACTAAAACCATTAAAACATTTTCGTTACTTGAAATTAATAAACGTTAAGAGAAATAATAATAAAAAAAACTTGTATTTCAGCAAGTTGCCAACATTTCTCATTTTCATTTAGCTGAACTTGATGTACTAAAATAACTAACTAAATATATATATTAAAAAAAAACTAAAATATGATACGTAAAAGTAAAAAACAATTTAAAATAAAATAATTTATTTTAAATGTTAAATTTGTATGATTTAATGAGCTTTTCATTACACTCACTCCATGTTGTTGATAAAGAATGGAATATATTTGATTTTTCTTTGTATTTTTATAGGCTATCAATATGGTACAAGATTATCCTATTCAAATTAGTGTGATAAATGAGTTTGGTCAAGAGTAATCTAAAAGTAGTCAGATTACATTACTAACTACAATTTTTGTCATGTAATTTGGAATCAGTAACTGATTACCTACCCAGCTCTGTAAAAGGCGGTCGCTAACAAGTGTCTAAATGGGACATTAAACATCATCACACCGAACAGATAAACTCATCTACTCATAATCTGATTTTTTATAACAACACTCTTGCAAACTAATTTAACTCACGCTTTCAGGGATTTTTTTTTTTTTAAATTAAGATCGTGTAGTTAGTTTTTATAGCCTAAGGTTAGCCAAAGTCCCTTTCAAGGAAAGTCTGTTCACTCGGCGGCCATATTGCAACGCTTCCTGTCAGCTATTTCGAGCATCGAAGAGAATCCTGAAATCTCTAAAAACAGCTCGGTGAACTCACAATTAAATAACATATTTCAAATCAGCAACAAAATCTAACATGAACTGTCGCATAATTGTTGTTTCTTGTGCTCAAAAAGCGTTGAAAATGCTTATTTTTATGCTAGACCAGCTAATGTACATATGCAGTCCTAAGCGCGAGTCTCGGGTTTCTATGGGAACCGGAGCTTCTAAATGCAGCTGCAGTGAGGCAACGACTTTATCAATCAGCGATTGGCTCTTTTATTTAGAAGGCGGGATGAATTCCGCCATATTGCGCGTTGCGATTTCTTCCATTCATAACAAATAGGAGTGAACCGTCTTTCTATATCTATAATTTCTGGGTTAGCTTATTTCTGACGATTGTATTTAGGCTTCAAAATTAATAAATGCTGTGTTAATTCGTGAAAATTATCGGACAAATCTTGTACATGTCATAAACCTTTGCTGACACAGGACATATTTTTTGCAATAATTCAATGTTTTTGTCGAGGGAAGTGTGATGCTAACTTACGACTTGGCCTACAAAAACACGTCATATTACTGTGTGAATGTGACGTAACCACGCCCACCGTCTATCGTAAAACTACAGAATGAACTGCCGACTTTCACACAAACACACGCAGCCTGACACCTGTTTAAAGAGAGTCCAGGTCAGGAGAATATGATACTATCTTGTGCACATGTGCCTCGACGTTTCACATCGGGAATGCTGACAGACCGAAACAGAGGGAGAGAGACAGAGTCAGACACTTCAGTCCTTTCCTTTGCTTCTGACCGCCACTGAAACACAGAACTCACGTTACAGGTGAATATTTATGTTATTATACCAAGTATTTATTATAGCATGTACATAACTGCTCTGGAATAATGTATGAAGGCCTCTTAGACAAGTAACATTGGTAATACACTACTAATGTCATTAGTTAGCATTAGTTAATGCTAATGAGCAATATGCCTTTATTAATCTTTTTTTTTTTTTTAACGTTCAAAAACTTTTATTGTTAGTTCATGTCAGCTCAGGTCTTTTTAATAATATTTCCTCTATAACTTTTGATTTAAATAATGCAGAAATTTACATTGCTAAAATTTCATTGATAGTTCATGTTACAAACAAATGGAACCTTCCCAGCTAATAAAAATATGTTCTGATAATGTTTTACTTAAAACGTTATTTATGAATATTCTCAGATTATTAAAAAAACATGTTTTAAGAACTTTTTTTGTTGTTGTTGTTTATGCCACATTAAGGGAACGTTCCATTTTGCAAACATTACGAGAACGTTACTTTTGAATGTTTTTGAACGTTCTGAAACAAGTAGTAACATTTTTTTAAAGGTCCAGCTGTAACGTTTCTGAAAGAAAAAAAACGCTTCATGAACGATGTATAAATAATGTTTTTGTGCACTTTGAGAACATGTATAAAGACCAGATAACTTTGAATGAACATTCTATTAATGTTACTGGAAGAACGTTTTGTTCATAACTTTGAGAGAACCTTGCCAGAACATTCTGAGAAAGCTGGGATGTTACCGTAACATTTAATTGCGTGTTTTTGTTCCTACACACACCCACTTTAATAATTTAATTTGTGCACATATAATAACCCATAATCAACAACAATTTTCCAAATCTTGAACATTTTCCTTTGTCATGTTGTTGTTTTTGTGTTCTTGTTCTGACAGAAGTTTAGTTTCTGTTTATTTGTTGTGATGTTTTATGTGTGTGTTGTTCAGTTCAGTGTCTGTACTTTCATGTACGTGTGTGTATTCATGCATGAACGGTAATGGGAAGAGAGAGTTGATCTTGTGGCTTGAGCAAGTGTGTGTGTATTTATAGTGTCTGGACCGTGACAGCTGACACACACACACACACACACACACACACAGGGCTCTTTCTGCCAGAACTCAATCTGTGCCAGACATATTTATGAATGAATTCATGAGCGCTGATGTTTGTTTTGTGTCTCAGGTGCAGATGTCTCATAACAGACCTCCGGCCTCCATATCAGATCCTCAGGATGAGGAGAAGATGATGGAGATTTTCACACAGCAGCTTCTGTTCCTGAAGGAGAAAGCCAGTGAGACTATCACACAAACACACACACACACACACACACACACTTGTTTGGCTGTCTTTGTAAGGACATTCATTGAATGCATTCCCTAACATTAACCATCACAACTAAGTGTCTAACCCAAACACAAACCTTAAAGGAATAGTTCACCCAAAAATGAAAATGATCCCATTATTCAGACACAATCGGAGTTATAATAAATAATATTCTGGCTTTATAATGGGAGTGAATGGGGGCCGAGATTTTGAAGCCCAAAAAATAAAGGCCTTCTGAAGTGAAGCGATGGGTTTTTGTAAGAAAAATATCCATATTAAATATCCATATCCATATCAGAAGGCCTTTATTAACCCCTGGAGCCGTATGGATTACTTTTATGATGGATGGATGCACTTTTTTGGGCTTCAAAATCTCGGCCCCCATTCACTCCCATTATAAAGCTTGGAAGAACCAGAATATTTTTAATATATCTCCGATTGTGTTCATCTGAAAGAAGATACACCTAGGATGGCTTGAGGGTGAGTAAATCATGGGATCATTTTTGGGTGAACTATCCCTTTAACCTCCAAGCTAACAGGAAACGTTCTCAGAGCTTTAGCTAACGTTCTTGCAAGGTTCTCTCAAAGTTATGTTGCACATGTTTATTTTTAATATGTTTGTATTTTTTATGTTTATTTGTGTAGTGCTGCAGGCGTCAGTGAGGGAAGAGAAGAAACTGCTTGTTGAAAATGCCAAACTGAAGAAAGACATCGATGATCTGAAGAAAAACCTGCAGGAAACACAGAAGAGGAAAGCAGGTACTTAAAATCCTCACAAAATCCTGATAAAAACAAATTAATGTGGAACATCACACAGAAAACATGTAGACCATGTGAGAAACACAGCACGTGTGTGTGTGTTTTAGTGAAGCTGCATCAGGAGCGAGTTCTGGCGGCATCAATCGCATCTAAAACGGCCCTGCTGGGAGACACTTCCCCTCCATCAGAAACGGCCCCGTCGTCCCGATCGGAGATGAGCGCCGCACACTCTCGTCATGAGGGGAGACGCAGGAGAGACAGGAGAGGTGAGTCTGACCAAACCCTGGAGTCATTCTCAAGAAAACAAGAGTGTTTGTGTGGAATATTGTTATCATTCCACTGCTGAACGTTTAAAGGAATCATATTTCAGCCGCTTGCAACAGCAAGGTTGTGAGTTCGATTCCCAGTGAGTGCATGAACTGATCAAACGTAAACCTTGAATGCAATGCAAGACTACGGCATAAAAAAGAAAAAAGATAATTGTTTATATCTCAATTTTTTTCTCACAATTGAATTCATATCTTACAATTTTTTCTCTCGCAATTTTGAGTTTATATGTTATTTTTTTCTGTTTTATTTTAAATTTTTTGTGAGTTTATATATCACAATTATTTTTTTCTCAAAATTGCGAATTTGTTTCACAATTATTGTTTTTTTTTTTGCAATTGCAAGTTTGTATCTTACAACTGTGACTTTATTTCTCAATTGCGAGTTTATATCTCATATTTGACATTTTTTTCTCAAAATTGCAGGTTTATATCTTACAATTATTTTTTTCTTGCAGTTACGAGTTTATATCTTACAATTCTGACTTTTTTCTCCGCAATTGCGAGTTCATATCTTAATTAATTTTTCTTGCAATTGCGAGTTTGTATATCACAATTATTTTTTTCTCACAATTGCATTTATCACAATTTTTTCTTGCAATTGTCTATTTATATCTCACAATTATTTTTTCTTACAATTGCAAGTTTAGCACATTTTTTTTCTCACAATTGGGAGTTTAAATCAAACAATTGTTTTTTCCCGCAGTTGTGAGTTTATATATCACAATTATTTTTTTCTCAAAATTGCAAATTTGTTTCACAATTATAGCTTTTTTTGCAATTGCGAGTTTGTATATCACAATTATTTTTTTTTCACAATTGCGAGTTTATCACAATTTTTTTCTCGCAATTGTGAGTTTATATATCACAATTATTTTTTTCTCAAAATTGCGAATTTGTTTCACAATTATTGTTTTTTTTTGCAATTGCGAGTTTGTATCTTACAACTCTGACTTTATTTCTCAATTGCGAGTTTATATCTCATAATTTACTTTTTTTTCTCAAAATTGCAGGTTTATATCTTACAATTATTTTTTTTTTATATCAATTATTGTATTCTCAAAATTACGAATTTGTTTCACAAGAATTTTTTTTTGCAATTGCGAGTTTTTTATCCCAATTAATTTTTCTTGCAATTGTGAGTTTATATCTCACAATTCTGACTTTTCCCGCAGTTGCAAATTTATATCTTTTTTCTCGCAATCGTAAGTTTATATCTCGCAAATCTAACTTTTTTTTTCTCTGAATTGTTAGATAAAAACTTGCAATTGCGAGGGGGGAAAAAGTCAGAATCATGAGTTGCAATTACCTTTTTTATTTTTTATTTTGTGGCGTAAACAAGCTTCTATAGCAAATCGCTTTGGATAACTGCCAAATGCATAAATGTAAATGCAGTCACCACAGACACAGAGAACTCAAAACTCAGATTAGTGATCAATGAGGATTCTTCAACTACCTCCAGTTCTAACTATTAGCTTACAAGCCTGTATTTACTAACCCTAAAGCGCCACATTACAGTAAGTTTGGCATTATATAGTTATAATTTGGATCGATATCTGAGTAAACTGTGGTGGTTTTGATCATGTTGTTTGTTGTTTTGTTTTTGACTTGCATTTGTTTGTATATGTATTGTACTGATTTTGGCAGTATTATACATGAATCATTTTGATTCATCCTGTTCAATTTCAGAGATTAATTTCTAGTGACAGATTTGTGTGTGTCTCAGGAGCAGGTGCGGACGCGGCACTTCCGAAGACTTCCGAGTGTGTTCTGATGCGAGAGCAGAAACCCGACGTGTCCCGTCTGGACCTGCGGGTCGCTCGGATTCTGGACGTCCGGAAACATCCGGATTCAGCGTCACTGTACATCCAGGAAGTGGAGTTGGGAGAACCCGCCCCCAGAACCGTGGTCAGTGGACTGGCCGATCCAGAACAGGTTAAAAACACCACGAACATTTTACAATTTTTTACTTTTGATCAATTTAATGCATCCTTGCTGAATACAAGTATTAATTTCTTTAATAAATTAAATAATAATAATACGGACCCAATACTTTTGCACGGTTGCATGCAATTTTTTAATGGTGAAGTCATTGTGTATTGTGTTTGTGTGCAGTTGGTCGGTTGTCTGGTGGTTTTGTTGTGTAACGTGCGGCCAGTGAAGGTACGAGGTGTTCAGTCGCAGGCCCGCCTCCTCTGTGCTGTCAATCAAGAGAGGATGGAACCCTTGACTCCGCCCACTGGTGCTCAGCCAGGCGACAGAGTCACTTTCCAGAGTTTCCCCGGTAAGAGCTACTCATCATAAACCGCTCATAAACAGCTCTTAGAGTTTGTAACGGTCTCTGTTTGTGATGTGCAGGTGAACCAGAGAAAGAGTTGAATCCCAAACAGCGGATCTGGGAGCGTTTACTGCCCGACCTGTGCACAGATGCGAAGGGCGTGGCCACGTATAAGGGCGTGGCATTCGAAGTCCGTGGGAAGGGCCTCTGCCGGGCCCCGAGCATCAGCAACGGCGGGATCAAATAAAAATGAAAGCTCCGTCATTCATGATCAAAATCCCACCAATAAATTATTAAAATCCATCAAAAGCCTCAGTGTTCTGCATTAAAGGGTTAGTTCACCCAAAAATGAAAATTGTGTCATTAATTACTCACCCTCATGACGTTCCACACCCGTAAGACCTTTGTTCATCTTCAGAACACAAATTGAGATATTTTTGATGAAATCTGATGGCTCAATGAGGCCTGCATAGCCAGCAATGACATTTCCTCTCTCAAGATCCATTAATGTACTAAAAACATATTTAAATCAGTTCATGTGAGTACAGTGGTTCAATATTAATATTATAAAGCCACGAGAATATTTTTGGTGCACCAAAAAAACAAAATAACAACTTATTTAGTGATGGCCGATTTCAAAACACTGCTTCAGAAAGCTTCGGAGCGTTATGAATCAGCGTGTCCGAGAAGAGAAATGTTCATATATCTAAAAAAAGAAAGAAAAAGAAAAATCCTGTTGCACTACCACACTTGATGGCGTGTTTCATGAATCATAAAAGTCTAAAATGCCATTATAATACTATCTTTTGCTTTTTTGTTTTTGGTTTTTGAATGAAGAAAGAATGTAATGTCTTTACTTTTAGTTATTTGTGTTATTTATTTTTGTTTATTGTTAAAAAAAAACTAGAAAACACCATTTCCTGTGTTAAAATGAAAATCTGAAATATTTTATGGAATACTTCAATAAATAAACAAGATTCAATATATAAAACTATTTTATTTTGATTATGTTTTGAATAAATTAGTATTATAGTTCATATTTTCTGACTTTCATAATATGTATGAATTTCATTATTTTACCTTTAAAGGTGATAAAGAGGATCTTTTCGTCGACTGAGAAACCAAAGACCGTTAGTGAGTTTTTGAAATGAGCGCATGCGTAAGAACAACCCCCCTCCTTCACAGCTCCTTTCGAGGGAACGCCTCCCAAAACTCGTGCACGAGTATTGGAATACGAGTGTTTACCACCGGCATTCGCTGTGTCGTGTTAGTGGATTCATTATGTCGGACTCACCGCAGGTAACTCATAATCTGCAGCTGTTACTCCTGTCTCCTGACAGAAACATTGCATGCGGCGCCTGTGGAGTGTGGAAAGTTACTGGAGCACGCAGCCGCGCTCGTCTCTCACAAGGAACGTCATGGCAGTGATTGACAAGCCAGAGGGCCAATCGATTGGCTAATGTTTTTAAGGCCCTACCTCGTGCACAGATGATGTATATTAATATTATTCCTTTCAGTGCACCTAATAAATAGTCTTTTATCAGTTAGTAAAGACAGTTTCAAGTAATATTGCAAAAATGTATAAAACAAAATAGGGTTGGGGGATGTCCCCTAAATTGGCAGTTGACGATGTTTACAGTAAAACATCGTGATGGACGATGATATCGTCGGGGGTGGGGGGTGTATTTTAATTTTTCGTTATTATATAATTATTATTCGTTATTTTACTTTATTACTTTATCCCTTTGACGCGTACGATCACACCGGTGTGATTAGAACGTTCAGTGCAGTGCATCACGTGATCAATTGCCAAATTCAAACGTGTATAGCTCAACTAACGCAATCATTATAAAGTTGTTTAAACAGCAAAACACATCCACTTTCACATATTTGACAATCGGAATATCAGATATTTCATGTTATAGTTAACAAATTAGTGAATATTTTGAATAAAAAAGGAAAACTGAAATAAAAGCAGATCATCATTCATACAGCGCTGCGGTGTGTGACATGACAAGCAATGACGCGTCACCATGGAAACGATAAAGTGATACGTTCTAAATAACGGTCGCCTTGAAAAACTCACGCTGGGGGGTCAGCCAGAATATTTTAAATTTACGTGCAAAAGGGTTATTTTATTTCCCAACTAATGACTCATCCGGGCTTTCCAATAGGTTGCACGTGAGGGGAATAAAAGGGGCGGAGCGGGGCGGGGCGGGGGCGGGGCATCACGATGGTGTCTCTCCATCGTGATGTCGGTCAGCCATCACGATGGACGATGATATCGTCCATCGGCACAACCCTAAAACAAAACATCCTCTTTAGCACCTTTAAGTTGCATATCAACCATTTGGTAGAGGCCGATATTTTAAAAATTATGGGATGTGTTGAAAAAAAATAACTAGTGACATAATGAGATAAAAAAAAAATGCAAACAATTTTTTTTTTCAAGTGCCTTTTTCTTGGTGGGCCAGTTAAAGGGTTAATATAGCAAATAATTAAATTTAATATGTAATATTTGTGATGCTTATGAAAATTTATTTGCAGTTTTATGAGTACAAGAAAACAAAGCGAGGTTAATAATAACGTATGATAAAAGAATAATAAATCTAAGCGCTTTAAATGTTTTACAAGTTTACAGTTCAGTTTTTGCATTTCTGAAAGAGTTCCAGTCTCATTCCTGAGGCCAGTATTGCACAACACGAAGTTTTTTTGTCATTTGTAACCACTCTGACGAAATGATTCGTGTGGTGGGCGTGGCTGCACTGCAGGTGTGGGCGGGGTTAAAGCCCACCCCAAAAGCCGTCGTTCAGAGAGTCTTCCGGCGCTAAACAGGTGAATCGTCTGCTTCTTATCAGTCGTCTCGTTGTTTGTTTTATTAACGCTGTGTTGGATTTTAACTTTCATCAGGTATGTAAAGTGATTCTTGTTTGTCTCTGTTGTTGTTTTGCGTTTGAATTGATTTAGTAGTCAAGTAAAAACCGTGAGGTTCATGAAATATCTCATGATCTGATGTGGTTTAGAATCATTTCTGTAAAGAAAGTCACAAAACCTGGTGAGTTTTCTGCATTTTGCGGCGTTTTTGACGTCTAGGTAGTCTGTGTTTTGAGACGCGTTCTCTGTGTTTGTGTTTATTTCGGGATCTTGAGATGGTTTTACTGGCAGCCACGCGCTGATCCGGATCGATCATCATTCCATTAGGATCCGGATGGTTCTGGAACTCTCTTTTTTGGGCTCCGATGATGCTGAAGGTCTCAAGGGGCGCGCCGCGCGTTCACAGGTGTGAGGTCAATGACTTCTGCGGCAGCTCAGCAATGCTGTCAAATCAGATCAATTAACTGTCAAACATTTACACACGATGAGTCGAACATCCTGTGACTTTGCACATGCACCATTGTAATTCTGTGGTGTATTCTTTAACCTGTTCACTGTCACTTAAATCTTGTAGTTCATGAATGCTTAGACCTAAGGAGAAAGTGTAAAAGCGTTATAGAAGTTTATGTTTGCTGCAACATATTCACACTTTTCTTTTTTTTTTTTGGTTAAATGCATCATCTGGGTATTTGAAGTGCACTTCTAATTGTTTGAATTATCAGTGTGAACTCTATTTATACTACAAACCAGCATAGAATAGTGCAGAATTGGGACACACCTAAATATTGCATGTGTCTTCCTACCTTCCTAAATTAGAATCATATAGATATGAAATTTGTAGTTAATTTCTGGGGTTTTAGTGGAGGAGAATCTAGACGAATCAGAGCGGCTCAAACCGGTCGGACTGCTGTAGGGTCAGTCAGATCTGAATGAGAAATGTGAACGTGTGTCACCGGTTTCAGGGTGTGCCTTAGATTCTCACACAAACACACACACATTCACAGTGAAACGCCCAAAGATTTGCGGAGTGTACTAAATAAACCCACCCGCCTACAGGTTCTATATGATAGAGGGATATAATTACAATATGCATGGAAAACGTGTCAGAAATGGTTGGAATGTGAGTTTAGTTCATGCATTTATAATCTTGTTAATGTCAAACATGACAGCAAAGAGGAGAAAACTAAACATAAAATTGCTTTTTTTCTTCTTTTTTTTTATTAAACAATGGTTTATTGAACAAATTGTGTCTCTCTCTGTAAATAAATTCAATTATAATTAACATTTTCTTAAGGATAACAAAAAAGCTATCTCAGCTAATGCTGTAAACTATGTACCTTTCTTGAACAATTACAATTAACAACAAAGCCAAACTATTAAATTCATTTGATATTTATTATTAGATATAATAATCAAAACATGTAAATTGCACACAAGGCAGGTTTTGTATTATCTTCTAAATCTAATTATAAAATTATTGTTCAATTATTTACCTACTCTTATTCATTTTTTTTTAAATAGAATCATTTACATGGTCACTGTTCTAACTTGTTTCATGACAAAATTATTTAAACAATAAATTAAGACATAACTAACAGTTAAAGTAAGTATAATGAATGTATAAGTTAATATAATGCATATATCTAGTGAACTAACATGCTGTGGACACTGAATGACTTGCCTGAGTTAAATGTAGTGCTATGTGAGATATTATTCTCAAGCTGTTTCCACGCTTGAAACACTGGTTGAGAGATTACACGTAAATATATCTATGTATAGATCGTCTGTTCTTCCTGTTGTGGTGGTTAGCAAATAGCGTTGCATTACCGCGCACGCCCCCTTCTGGATTGGAGTATGGATCGCCTGTGATTGACTGTATTTGTCGCCTGACTGTATGCACCGAACCGTGACGGTTATATATTCTTGTTTGTTTTTTACTCTAGAACACACATGCACATGACCAGCCTGAAAAGTCTAATTTTTGATAATGATGTAAGCTAAAATGATCAGAATTTATTTGACATATGCAACAAATTTGTGTTTTCCCGAACTAAAGTAGATGGAGCTGTACTGAACTTGACTGTACTTGTTTTCAAGATGAATTGCCTTAAAATGATTGGTTAAATAGAAAGAAAACAAGCAGTTTGCGTTTGTCATGTATGTACAATGTCATAAAATGGCAAATAACTATTTATTTCTGAGACAGTCATTGAATCAGTCACCGAGTCAAACATATTGAGGTCATGTGACAGCAGTTTGACGTGTTTATTGTGGCATACTGCATATTGTTTACAATATTACATTAAATATTGTGTTTAATATTAAATAGTATTCCACTCTGTTTTTGTGTTTTAGTATATAAACGATGGCAGCATCTCAACTCCTGGACGAACAAGATGACATAGACAGCGGCGACTTCCATGTGATGGTGATGGTAGAGGATAGGACATGCCCCCAAATCGGACGGACACACCCCTCTCCGGACACGCCCAGTAGCGGTCAGGTTGCCGACAAGCCAAATGACAGCAAGCCAAAGCGTTTGGCACGGGGTTTCCAAAAAGCCTTGCGGAAAAACCAGGATTACATCCGCATCGCCATCCCAAAGTCCAGCGTCTCTCGGCTGCCGTCGGAATGGTGGAAGACGGGAATCGCCTTCATCTGGGCCGGTTTTAACCTCATCCTTACGACCGTCATGATCACTATCATCCACGAGAGAGTCCCGGATAAGTCCGTCAGCCCACCGTTACCGGACAAGTTCTTTGATTACGTGCCGCGTATGGAGTGGGCGTTTTCCGTCACCGAGGTCAACGGAATGATCCTGGTGGCTCTGTGGTTCATCCAATGGCTCTTCCTCAAGCACAGGTGAGAGTCTGGATAGAATCATTTCTATGGTCTAACCAACTTTGATTTGAAGAAAAAATAGAAAGAAAATAGGACAAAAAGACAAAGGTACAAGATTGTGAACTTAACGGTTTTAGTAAGGGAAAGAACTACAATCCCATGAAGCATTGCAAACAGCATAATCATAATTATAAATATAAACCTAGTCATTTAAAAATGTTGATTAAATATATAAAAACAATATATTCTAAGTTGATTGCACAATATGCATGTATACAGATATTTAAAAATATTGAGAGCGTAGAGAGATTACATCATTCGCAGTGCATCAAGGGAGTGGGCGGAGCTAAATAGCTGTTTTGGCATGATTTGCTCACTGCCACTCTCTGATTGGTGGGATTTTCTGTACAGCATCATGGGTAATGTAGTTTATCGCTATGAATTACGCTGTTAAACATGATTATTTTAAGTTGAGATAATGCAAATCGAAGAATTCTAATATATACAAATATTTAAATATATTGAGAGCGTAGAGAGATTACATAATTCGTTGTGCTTCATGGGAGTGGGCGGAGCTAAAGAGCTGTTTTGGCATGACTTGCTCACCACCACTCTCTGATTGGTGGGATTTTCTGTACAGCATCATGGGTAATGTAGTATTCCGCTACAAATTACACTGTTAAACATGATTATTTTAAAAATAATGCAAATGAAAATGCAATTTTTTATTTATTTATTTTTTTTTTTATGCAGCTCTGCGATGCGTTTCTTGCTGTGAACAGGCCTTAAAGAAAACTATAATGATAACTATATTA
This sequence comes from Ancherythroculter nigrocauda, assembly GCA_036281575.1. Classification (NCBI taxonomy): domain Eukaryota; kingdom Metazoa; phylum Chordata; class Actinopteri; order Cypriniformes; family Xenocyprididae; genus Ancherythroculter; species Ancherythroculter nigrocauda. Next base: position 37,093,191 of record VTFQ01000020.1, on the reverse strand, counting down.
GCATCCACAGCACACCAGCAAACGATATTGTCCTGTTTATTATTAACACGTGCTGCAGTTTTGTCTTCTGTCACTTTAAATGCTCTTTAAAGCAGGATGGATTCTAATTGGCTGTCAATGTTTTTATCGTTCATCACCTGGGAAAAAAAAGTTGATATTCCAACAATATCGTTTCTCTGTGCCATAAGCATTTTAGTTCTGCTGTTCTTAGAACAATTTTTAGGAAGTTGTAGTTTTTGTCTGTGGTGTGAACGGGCGTTAGGGTTATTTAGTTACTCCCCAACACCGCTTTCAAATTATTGCCTCGACTGTTGATAAAACATCATATTGTATGCAGTTGCAAATGCAAACTCAACTCAATCCCTTGATTCCTCCTCGTCCCGTTGTGTTGACAGAGCCATCGTGGGCCGAAGGTTTTTCTTCCTGCAGGGAATGTTGTATTTGTACCGTATGGTCACCATGTACATCACAACTCTTCCGGTTCCCAGCATGCACATGGACTGCGCCCCGAAGGTGAGTGCTGCTCAACCAACACCAACATGGAGTACAGGGTCTCCAGATCAAAACACAGGCAAAAAAGGAGAAGGAACTAGGGATTAAAGCAATGTTTGGAAAAAAGTGTTGCGTTTACCTCATGTTCTGCCTTCTCTCTGTAGCTCTACGGTGATTCTCACGGCAAGATCAAGCGAGTTTTGCAGCTGGTTTCTGGAGGAGGTTTGTCCATCACAGGCTCCCATCTCATGTGTGGAGACTTTCTGTACAGTGGCCACACGGTCATGCTCACCCTCACCTTCCTCTTCATTCAGGAATGTGAGTATGAGGAAACCGTTATTGTCTTTTTTTTACCACCATGACTGCCCAATTTTACCAGCCTTTTTTTTAGTCAGCAGCCTCTTGAAGTGAATTTAATGACGTAGAACACATGCTCTTGCACACTGTCCTTCAGAAGTAGTGTTTTTGTCTGCTTTAGTTGTGATCGGGTCTCAATCCGCTTCACATTCACACTGTTGTTCTGTTACGCATTGATCAAATGAGTAATGGCATCCCTAACTTTCAGTAGGGTCATTCCGTGTCAAATCAACCAGAGGTCCCGGCTCAAATGTTTGATTTTGTTAATATTTTTTTCTGTAGAAATGCAAACATAAATTGTGATGAAAGCCAAAATATTAAATGTCACAGATGTGTATTTACTGTATATTGGTCAAAATGACCATTTTCACCTGAGATTTGGAGCCATTTTACAGGGGTGTAAAAATGACTTTAGAAAGATGGCAGCATCATTATTTTATTTTTACACAGAGATTGGTAGATCTGTTAGTAAAATCTGTTGACTTTATTATTATGTGTTTCATTATATGCCATCAGTGACAGTTCAAAAATGGCACAAAGCACTTCTTGTGTTTTTTTTGTGTCAAGTTTGCATGCCTGTAACTCAAGAAGTATTAAAGAAATCTTAATATCCTTTTAGATTCTGTTTTTTAACAAACTTTTCTTTTAGCATCTCATTTTAAAGGCCCTCGATGGTTCAATCCCAGAGATATGGAGATCTTAATGCGGATCCATGAGTAAATTGTACACATTTTCAGTGGTTAAAAACCAAATGTGTGTGCAAAGTGAACCACATTTGATTTTTGATCACTAAAAATGGCTATGAGTCAACAGTTTGAACACGGAGCTGCTTTGAGATCATCATATCTATGGGACTGAACTATATAGGGCCTTGAAAATGAAGATTTCAAAAGGAAAGTTTATTAAGAATGAGAATCTAGAAGGATATTAAGATATTTTGAATACTTTTAGAGTTACAGGCATGCAAACTTTGGAAAAGGAGTATTTATGGCACTCAGACAGGTATTTTCTATGCAATTTAGATGATAGAAATACACAAGATACATTTCTAGTTTCAACATTATTTGTTCTTCAGATATTCCTCTTTAAAAGAAAAAAGTTTCAGTTGTGTGCAAAGTGACCCACATTTGGTTTTTGACCACTGAAAATGTGCACAATTTACCAGTTTACTCATGGAGACACATTAAGATCTCCATATCTCTGGGACTGAACCATCGAGGGCCTTTAAAATGAAGATACCAGAAGGAAAGTTTAAGAACCAGAATCTAAAAGGATGTTAAGATATCTTTAACACTTCTCGAGTTACAGGCATACAAACAAGAAGTGCTTTTTGCCATTTTTGAACTGTCACTGTTGGCATATAATGAAACGCAGATTGATAAAGTCAACAGATTTCACTAATAGATCTACCAATCTCTGTGTAGAGATAAAATAATGATGCTGCCATCTTTATAAAGTCATTTTTACACCCCTCTAATTTGGCTCCAAATCTCAGGTGAAAATTGTCATTTTGATCCTCCTCTTCAAAATAGTGGATTACTCAGTAAATATACATTTGTGACATTTAATATTTTGGCTTTCATCACCATTTATGTTTGTCTTTCTACAGAAAAAATATGAACAAAATCAAAAATTTGAGCTGGGGAATATTCCAAAATTTGGTTGATTTGACACGGAATGACCAAATAATGTTTTTTAAGGTTATGTAAATATTAGGACAAAATAATATTTATGGAACATTCTTATAACATTATATAGATTTGAAGTACGTTCTCGTGATGTTAAGGAAATGTTCTTAGAACAATGTTCTCGGAACATCCTTATGTTGATATTTTCTAAATGTTTTTAGAATCCTAGCAGAAAACATTGTGGAAATGTTTGTGGAACATCCATATGATATTATTTGTTTTTTTAATGAATGTTCTTAAAATGTTAATAGAAAATGATCTTGGAATATTATACACAACTAATGAACTAAACATATTTTGGGGCTATTATTCTCAGAAAGTCCTTAGAAAACATTAGAAGGATTAGATAACAGGGATAAGATAAATTTCTCAGAACTGTTCAATAACGTTCTTCAATAATAACGATAGAACGTTCTCATAACATTTTCAAAATACTAAAACGGAATGTTCCTCTTAACATTCCCATAACCAAGAAGAAATGTTTTTTATGCTCTACGTTAAAAAAATTGGCGAGCCAACAAGGAGCCATTATAAAAAATTATTTTTTTAAAAACTAAGGTGTTTTTTTTCTTGTCAATGGCCATGTTGGATTAAATGTTCATGTTATATTTTTATTGCATTTGTGGGTTAATAAAAATGTAACTAGTTGTTTAAAATATAGTAATATTCAGGCTACTAAATCACATCAAATCAATATTGCATGACAGCATGTTTTGAGTTATCGGCAAATATTGTATTATTAAATATTGAGCGTTCACAAGCCCAAATGTTTGCTCTGAGAGCCTCTACTTGAATGGCGCTATGTTAGTTCTTTCTGTTTTTGTGTGGTTACGTTTGTAAATTTTGTTGTTTTGTGTCATAGACTCGCCCCGCTCGCTGTTTTGGCGTTGTTATCATGTGATCTGCTGGTTGCTAAGTGCAGTGGGCGTGGTCTTTATCCTGATAGCGCATGAGCATTACAGCGTGGATGTAGTGGTGGCGTATTTCATCACCTCACGCCTCTTCTACTGGTACCACACCATGGCCAACAACCAGGTAAAAGCCCATGAAAACTACATATCCTATAAAAGCAACATTTCACTTCCATTCAGATTTTTTTAAGTAAATAAATGCAGCCTTGGTTAAAACATGAATGATTCCAAACTTAGTGTACATCAAGTACACTAATAGTGTAGATAAACGGATAAAGTTTTTTTTGTTCTTACTAAATGGCAAATTGGACCAAAATAATCACCACGTTTTGGATTCTCTCCTGATTTTGTAGGCATTAAGAGGATCTCCTCACAACTATCTGAACCGAACGTGGTGGAACCTTGTGTTTAACTTCCTGGAGAAGAACGTTAAGACAACGGTTCCCTGCACATTCTCATGGCCCATGTCGCTTCCATCTGCGTGCTTCAAGAACCCGTGCAAGAGCTACTCAAAAGTGCAGAGCACTCGAGATGAATGACACGATCAAGTGTCAGACTGTGCGTTTGTTGGGTAACAAAGTCACTGTGACGGTAGAAATGTAAATGTGAGTGCACCACAAAACACTATCTGTGCAAATTTAGGTCCTGTTTACTTGAAGTGCCGCACCTCGGACCTGTCAGAGCTTTTACATGCTTTTGATGGAAGAAAATGTGTGGTTCCTGGTGGTTAGTCAGAGTTTATATCAGTATCAACATGCGCCATTCTGCAGCAGGGATAAGACCATTCAGTGTATGTTCCTGGTAGTATTTTGTCACATCCTACTCAGACATAATCAAGATGTTTATATTCTCAATGAAGGATTGAAAAGTAGTTGTATAGTTTTAATTTATGTTCATTGCCTTGTGAAAGAAATGTTTTATTTGTTTTATGAAGGTTGCAAAATAAATACTATTTTCTTAAGTTCTTGAACTCAGTCTTATTTCACAGATTACACTTTCTATTAGTGTTGTTTGCTTATTGTTTTTATGTATCTATTCTTATACTTATTTTTCAAGTTTAGTGCAGTTTAAAATTTTAAAACTGCCAAGTCATGCTGATTTGTGGGGAAAAACATTGAGCCTATGCAGTAGATGTGTGGGCCTATGTGACAAATAAACACGTTTGACTTTGATACGTTCTGAACATTTGTGCACATTGCAAAATATAATTTGATAAAATGCAAATTGCATTTTGAAGCTTGCTGGGATTTGTAAACAAACAATTTTTTAAATGCATAACTGAACACTCTAGACTTCATTCCCAAAAAAATGGTTAATAAACATGTCTTTTTAGTTACCTGTTTTGGTAGTAGAGTATCTTCACCAAAACATCATTGTGAAGATACTCTACTTGGATAGGATGGATAGGATCAAACCCTTGGAAAATGTCAGATATCACAATTGCATGATGCAAAACATACAACTACAATGTTTTATTACAAATAAACTAGATTAATTTGAGTCCCCAGAATTAGCTTGGCTTTAAAAGCTTAAGTTCAAGTGGTGGAAGTTGACATTTTGCACAGAGACATGCAATACACAAAACCACTTTAAACCCCATTGTGCCAATTCTTAAACATGCAGTTTAAGGACGTTTAAATAACAATGTACTAAAAATCAAAAAGTTTCTCATACAGATGACAACATTGTCAAAATGATCCCTGTTCACGTGGATCCACAAAAACTACTAAACACTGTATTCGGTTGTTAAGTCTGACGTTACGCTGCAGGGCTTATGGCTCCAAACGCTCTATCTCGCACCACAAGAAAACAACAAATGGTGCTAATATATGCACACGATGTGGTGTAATACTTCCAAAAAATAATCATAACCTTTATCTCCATACCAAAATCCCATATGGCCAGACAGTGATTCATCTTTTATAAACTCTTAAAATATTAATGTCTGACGCTGTGAGCACGGAGACTGTTGTGTAGACTAAGTATTTTAAATCTTTAACTTTAAAATGTTAAATGTTTAATATGAATAAATAGTGCTCATAAACGGCTGTGGGGATACCATTCTCAAGTGAAACGAATCGAGGCTTGGAACCAAAAACGGCGTTCCTTACGTCACGACTTAAAGTCCCCCTGTAGTCAATTATTTTATCCCTTAAAAATCATCTTTGATTACCAAAATGACATATTTAAAAAAAAAAATTCAAGTGAAAAAAAATTCTTCATGCCTTGAAGAAAATAGCTTGAATGTAACTCTACAACCTTGCCTCATTTAATATACACGGATCAATGAATATGCATATTAACCCCGCCTCCACTCACGCCAGCTCGGAGAGTCTACTGTTGCTTCAGTGACGATTTGTTGTTTGCGTTGTGGCTACATGAAAAAAATGCACATCCTTGAATGAGCGCGGATTTCTAGCGTATTTACTTGAACTTATCAGGTAGGCTAATATCTATGGTTTGATCCATTCCAGAGGCGGCCAAAATCAGAATTTATAATGGACTGAATAGCTCTCTCAGAACTTGACGTGCGATTCCACACTGACTGAATATGCACATCACGGTCACACGCTCAGAGCAATACTGTTTTAACTATGTTTTATAGTATTAAAATATTTCAAAGGACAAAAACATGAACTTTATTGGCTTTACTTCAAGTCAGCTGTCACTTTACTTTGGCGTGAGCCCCTATGAGCTCGCACACTTGGCACAGCCCTTGCGACGGTTCTGTCATTCATTAATATGAATTAATATAGATAGCCTTTTGCTTGACTATGTTATCAAACAGCTAATAATGTGTTGCTAATGTTACACACACCGTTCCTGTTCATCTCAGACAGAGTCAGACAGCTGCCTTCTAACAATCAGTATCCTTACAAATGCTTTGAACAACTCAGAACGTCAGTGGAGAAAGGCTTATAGTTCATCATAACATCGTAATAGACTCGCTATATTGATAAATCTACACAATTTTTCATATCAACAGAAAATTTACTGGGATAACCTGGCTTCTCTCGAGACTGACACATGTAAATGCATCTCTGCTGGTTGTTGTAGTGGTGTATATCTACATGTTGATGGAAACGCATTAATAAACTCAATATCTTGAGCAGCACAAACAGTCCTGTAGTCCACAATTGTTTTGATTGTCAAGCACTCATGCATGCCTATAGACCAGGGATGGACAACTCCGGTCCTGGAGGGCCAGTGTCCTGCAGAGTTTATCTCCATCCCTGATAAAAACTCACTTGCCTATAACTTTCTACTAATCCTAAAGACCTTGATTAGCTGGTTCAGGTGTGTTTGATTAGGGTTGGAGCTAAACTCTGCTGGACACTGGCCCTCCAGGACCGGAGTTGTCCATCCCTGCTATAGACTAATCACAATGTGCATGCAGAGGTCAGTTTTCACAAATTTGCATTGTAGTTCAGAGACAACATCTTTTCACTTTGACACCTCCCAAAACACCACTCATGTGAATAAACAGCCAAGATGCACAAGTTTTTTTTTTTTTTTGATTATAACCATCATTTAAATACCCCCATAGTATAAAGATTACAAGGAAAAGTTTTGAACACTTCGACATTAATGCAACCTTCTCTGTAAATTAGGAGACAGTGCAAAAGTTTAAAACAAAAATATCTGGTTTTATTGACTTAAAATCAGAAAGGTGGCAGTTATGGAGATGAACATGAGCACATCTTCAACTTCCCTTCAACCTCAGGGACAGGTCTAGACTCAGTCAACTTCCCATCAACCTCAGCAAGGAGAGAGCTGGATTCTTCAGTGGGGACAGGGCTTGATTCAGTCAACTTCCAATCAACCTCAGCAAGGAGAGAGCTGGATTCTTCAGCTGGAACGGTGCTTGACTCAGTCAACGTCCCATCAACCTCAGCAAGGAGAGAGATAGATTCTACAGTGGGGACAGGGCTTGATTCAGTCAACTTCCCATCAACCTTGGCAGGAAGATAGCTGCATTTTTCAGTGGGAAGAGGGCTAGACTCAGTCAACTTCACATCAACCTTGGCAGGGAGAGAGCTGGATTCTTCAGCAGAGACAGGGCTCGACTCCGACAACTTCCCATCAACCTTGGCAGGAAGAGAGCTGCATTTCTCTGTGGGAAGAGGGCTAGACTCAGTCAACTGTACATCAACCTTGGCAGGGAGAGAGCTGGACTCTTCAGCAGGGACTGGGCTTGATTCAGTCAACTTCCCATTAACCTTGAGAGGGCGAGAGCTGGGTTCTTCAGCAGAGACAGGGCTCGACTCCGACAACTTCCCATCAACCTTGGCAGGAAGAGAGCTGCATTTCTCGGTGGGAAGAGGGCTAGACTCAGTCAACTTCACATTAACCTTGAGAGGGAGAGAGCTGGACTCTTCAGCAGGGACAGGGCTTGATTCAGTCAACTTCACATCAACCTTGGCAGGAAGAGAGCTGCATTTCTCGGTGGGAAGAGGGCTAGACTCAGTCAACTTCACATTAACCTTGAGAGGGAGAGAGCTGGACTCTTCAGCAGGGACAGGGCTTGATTCAGTCAACTTCACATCAACCTCAACGGGTACAGTGCTTGACTCCAACAACTTCCCATCAACCTTGGCAGGAAGAGAGCTGCATTTCTCTGTGGGAAGAGGGCTAGACTCAGTCAACTTCACATCAACCTCAACGGGTACAGTGCTTGACTCCAACAACTTCCCATCAACCTTGGCAGGAAGAGAGCTGCATTTCTCTGTGGGAAGAGGGCTAGACTCAGTCAACTTCACATTAACCTTGGCAGGGAGAGAGCTGGACTCTTCAGCAGGGACAGGGCTTGATTCAGTCAACTTCACATCAACCTTGGCAGGAAGAGAGCTGCATTTCTCGGTGGGAAGAGGGCTAGACTCCGTCAACTGCACATCAACCTTGGGAGGGAGAGAGCCGAATTCAGCAGGGACAGGGCTTGATTCAGTCAACTTCCCATCAACCTTGGGAGGGAGAGAGCTGGATTCTTCAGCAGAGACAGGGCTCGACTCCGACAACTTCCCATCAACCTTGGCATGAAGAGAGCTGCATTTCTCGGTGGGAAGAGGGCTAGACTCAGTCAACTTCACATTAACCTTGGCAGGGAGAGAGCCAAATTCAGCAAGGACAGGGCTTGATTCAGTCAACTTCCCATCAACCTTGGCAGGGAGAGAGCTGGATTCTTCAGCAGGTACAGGGCTTGATTCAGTCAACTTCCCATCAACCTTGAGAGGGAGAGAGCTGGATTTCTCAGTGGGAAGAGGGCTAGACTCAGTCAACTTCACATTAACCTTGAGAGGGAGAGAGCTGGATTCTTCAGCAGAGACAGGGCTCGACTCCAACTTCCCATCAACCTTGGCAGGAAGAGAGCTGCATTTCTCGGTGGGAAGAGGGCTAGACTCAGTCAACTTCACATTAACCTTGGGAGGGAGAGAGCTGGATTCTTCAGCCGGGACAGGGCTTGATTCAGTCAACTTCACATCAACCTCAACGGGTACAGTGCTTGACTCCAACAACTTCCCATCAACCTTGGCAGGAAGAGAGCTGCATTTCTCTGTGGGAAGAGGGCTAGACTCAGTCAACTTCACATTAACCTTGAGAGGGAGAGAGCTGGATTCTTCAGCAGGTACAAGGCTCGACTCCGACAACTTCCCATCAACCTTGGCATGAAGAGAGCTGCATTTCTCGGTGGGAAGAGGGCTAGACTCAGTCAACTTCACATTAACCTTGGCAGGGAGAGAGCCGAATTCAGCAGGGACAGGGCTTGATTCAGTCAACTTCCCATCAACCTTGGCAGGGAGAGAGCTGGATTCTTCAGCAGGTACAGGGCTTGATTCAGTCAACTTCCCATTAACCTTGGCAGGGAGAGAGCTGGACTCTTCAGCAGGGACAGGGCTTGATTCAGTCAACTTCACATTAACCTTGGCAGGGAGAGAGCTGGATTCTTCAGCAGGGACAGGCCTCAACTCCGTCAACTTTTCATTAACCTTGGCAGGGAGAGAGCTGAATTCTACAGCAGGGACAGGGCTCGACTCCGACAACTTCCCAGCAACCTTGGCAGGAAGAGGGCTGCATTTCTCGGTGGGAAGAGGGCTAGACTCAGTCAACTTCCCATCAACCTTGGCAGGGAGAGAGCTGGATTCTACAGTGGGGACAGGGCTTGATTCAGTCAACTTCACATTAACCTTGAGAGGGAGAGAGCTGGATTTCTCAGTGGGAAGAGGGCTAGACTCAGTCAACTTCACATTAACCTTGGCAGGGAGAGAGCCGAATTCAGCAGGGACAGGGCTTGATTCAGTCAACTTCACATTAACCTTGAGAGGGAGAGAGCTGGATTTTTCAGTGGGAAGAGGGCTAGACTCAGTCAACTTCACATTAACCTTGGCAGGGAGAGAGCCGAATTCAGCAGGGACAGGGCTTGATTCAGTCAACTTCACATCAACCTTGGCAGGGAGAGAGCTGGATTCTACAGCAGGGACAGGGCTTGATTCAGTCAACTTCCCATCAACCTTGGCAGGGAGAGAGCTGGATTCTACAGCAGGGACAGGGCTTGATTCAGTCAACTTCCCATCAACCTTGGCAAGGAGTGAGCTGGATTCTACAGCAGGAACAGGACTAGACTCAGCCAGCTTCCCATCAACCTTGGCAGGAAGAGGGCTGCATTTTTCAGCAGGGACCGGGCTGGATTTTGTCAATTTCCCATCAGCCTCAACAATTAAAGGGCTGGACTCAGTCAAATTCCCATCAATGCCTAAAAGTTGGTAAAAAAAAAAAAAAAAAAAAAGCTGCAGTTATCTTTCGTTATGGTCAGTGTCAACCTCACAGTATCAGCACAGAGTTACCTTTTTGGACAACTAGCCCAGATGCATTATTCAAAGACACCACAATAGCCATATTACACTTTGCTACCACTGGCTGTATTGGATATTGGTTGTTCAAATAAGGACAAGACAAGGAACCATCTGGAAAACAAAATGCATAATAACATAAATACCAAAAGTCATCAGGCCTAATTGAAATTAACCACACAATCTAAACAAAAAGTCAGTGTCAACTAGTGATGGGATAGTTGATATTGGGTCTCCGATGCTCTGACGCAGTTTTCAAAGCACTATTGTATCACACACTGTACCGATGCTTGTATCGAAATGACAACACCACGTGATTGACGTTTTGAACATCATGCAGTATCGGAAAATCGAGACAGCTGGTTTGAAAAAATTGGTGCTTCACTAATACATAAAGGAAAATGGATTTAATCATATTTTATTGCTGGGGTCTCAGAGACCCTGAACAGAACATAAGGGTCACCCAAAATATTTTTAACTACTCACATCAGTTATCACATCATTGTAGGTTTTATATTATTGATCAATATGTGAATCCGTTGACCACGCTACACATGACACGAGTAGTGGTCTCATTGTCAAATTAATTTAGATGAGTTTACATAAGATTAGAACTGATTCAGAGTGTTTCCATATGTCACAGACTTCCAAAGGTTTGGTCACATGCTTTTTCAAACCATAGATCTGCTCCGTGATGATTTAGATATGGTGAAGAAAACAAGTCTGACCACCAGATGCTGCTGATGTACACTGTTAAAAGCTTTGAATAATGAACTGTTTTTTGGCACAATTTGACAAAAGCCTCAAATGCTTCAGAAAGCCTCGGTTTCCCCATCACTAGCATCAACATAACCAAATAAGACTTACAAACCTTTGCTCTCCATGCGTACTTGCTCAATACCAGTTGGGTACAAATGACGGCCAACTGGAAAAGCAAGTCCTAAAAACAAGATGCAAGGTCAAAGTTATATATGTACTTAATGTATTTTACATATTACACTAAGGTGAAAACAACTTTACCATTGAGCACCAATTGGTGACAAAAAAAGACCAGAAACATAAAACTTGAAACTGTCATCTTGATTATAGACAAAACTATCACCAATCTATCTATACTTTCTAAAACAAGCCTCAAGCCTCAAGGCAGGGCTTTTAAAATAACACACAGATTTTCATCACCTGGGTTTCTTGTTAGTGACAATTAGTGATGGAGGACCAGGACGTTAACATTCCCATGCACTTATTGGTTGGTTGAAAAATTACTAATGGGGTTTATGCGCATGCTCCAAGTCTTATTCTTTGTCTGTTGCAGAATTACAGTGCCACATACTGATCTGGCATGTATACTACATCGTTTTGAGTCGTTTCAGTGGTTTCTTGGGTACGCAGATATTTCTTGAGACGAGGGAGAAAAAAAAAAAGATTGGATAGGGTAAGCTCTGGCTTCATGTGGATGTAGCCTAGGAGAAAGCTTTCTTAGTTTAATCATAACCTCACTTAACATTGATGATTTTTTTCAGAAAACAAGAATTAATATTTTAAGTCATTTTGCTTGAGTAAATGATCTTGATTTAGAAATGTTTAGATATTTGTACTGGAAAACAAGACAATAATACTGAGGAAAAAATGCAGTTACAATCTTGCAGTGTGAATGTATCATACACAGAGGTGTCTAAATTTTCTGGAACTTTACTAAGTACGTAATTTATTCTTATTGGTAATATAGACAGAGATAATGTTTTCTTTTAACTACGAGTTCATAAAGCAGTTTTCAAACAGTAAAATCTTACAGACAAAGACAAAATACAGACACTTCACAGTAAATAATTCAATAATAAAAGATCAACAATGAAAAAAATCATATGTAACACAGTGAGATATTATCAAGCTTTTTGTTTTATGTGACATAACAAGAGTTTGTATTCTAAATAATACCTAATTATTGATCACATTAATAGGCCATCAATTGGCCTAACTGATGAGTTAACGAGGCACACAGATGAAAATGGTTCTTGGTGTGGCTTTAAAACACCTTGTTTGATTAAGGAGTCCACATGTGTTGACTGATGGTTTTAATAGTTCAGAAAATGAGTGTTGTTAAAATAATCATTCTAGTGTTTTTTCTGTCACCAGTTATGGAATGGCAAGTTATGTTATAGAATTAAATGTTGTAGATCTACAGTTTTTACAAGCTTTTTTTTTTTTTCAGCACTCAACTCCTCAGTGGAACATGGAACCTCTCTTCCTGGAACTCAAACGGATAAAATGTTGTGTATATATAGATGTTATTCACCATTTTGATTTTTAATGGGAATGAAAGTGAGTCTGTGAGGGATCTCTTCAATGGGTTGTTCTTTAATGTGTTTTTGGGTTGTTCTGTTGATGGAACACTGCACAAATGTCTAAGAAATTTCAGTAGACAAACTCCAGAGAGCATGAGCTATGAAAAAAAATAAGTGCTCTGAGCTTTTTACATCAGATGCAATTGAAAGTATGGTAAGTCTATCCCTCAGTCTTGCTTTATTTAATAATGTTAAAAGGGTGTGATATTAATGAATTTTGTGCTCTTCTACACTATGTCCAACTCTGCCTTGAGCGCGTGCATGGCATCCGGTGCGTGAGGTGTGTACGCGACTGGCGTAGTTTACGCAAGTACCAGAAGTGATCTCTCGCGTATACGTTACTCATTGTTTACACAGTGCACAAACATTGTAGGTACGACGGCTAATCAAAATGGTACTTACTTGTACTTATTCGGATTGTTCAAACCCATTCGGGAGTGGTGACTTTCCATGTGTTCTCAACTTCCCTGAAGTTATGGTTAAAGGCCTTTGCACACTGAGTCCGAAATTTTTGCATGCGTTTTTTCGTATTCGCAATCCTAAAAATTCGTCACGCACAGAGACCTTGCACACTGAGTCCGATGCGTATTAATGAATGCGTTGCGAAAAAAATCGCAAAACAAATCGCAAAACAATACAAAATGAAGTCTTCAAGCAGCAGTGAGCACGAGTGTCTCCTCTCTTCTTAAAAGGAGAAAAAGAAAGAGGAAATATTGGGTCCATTAAATCCCGAGATTGCATAGAGAGAAAGGAGAGTTCACCTCATCAAGGAGCTGCGGGATTAACCGAGCGTTTCAAAGATTACTTCAGGATGTCAGTGGCTCTGTTTGATGCTTTACTACTGGCACAATATGTCTTTATATTCGGTCTCTGTGTATTCCTCACGTTGTTTGTCATTCAGTGCTGCTGTTTTGTGCTGTAGACGACGTGGATCAACTTGTCAGATGGCATTCTGGATTTTTGCGTTCGCGTACGGTGACTCTGAATTGTCAAAACGTCTCTCAAAATGCGTGCCACGGATGCGAAAAACGCAGAAAATCGAACCTGATCCGAATATTTTTTTGACGGACGAAAGTTTCGGAGGCAGTGTGCAAACGCGATTGACATAACATGAGGTCGAATTTATTTTTTAACGTGCGAAAGTTTCGCATGCGAATTTCGGACTCAGTGTGCAATGACCTTAACCCTTAAATGCATGACTGTTTCGCCAGTCATTCTTACATATTCGGGTCTTTATTGACCCGGATCTATATCTAACACGGATGGATCTCTGCCTGTCGTGATAATATAAAACTCCTCTGATATTAGAGTAACAATTACAGAAGAATAAAATAAATCGTATTTTGTTACCTTTTGGAGCTTGAAAGGGCTCAGTTTGAGCAGATGTTTTATGCCATCATCACTGTCCTCATCAGAGCTCATTTCACAGTAAATTCAGCAAATAATAGGCTAGTTTTATGTTTGAGATCACGAATATGAGCCCATTCGCGATCTCAAACGTATTCTCAGAACTATATAATTTTCAACATCTTCAAAATCAATATTTCGATCGCTAACAGCTTCACCAGATCCATCCTGTAACAGTTACAGTCATATTTGATTGCGTTCAGTACTTGCTCTGCAGTAAATCGCTGAGCCATTTCATGTTTGTTTTATTATTTCGTTTTCCATCTAAATGAGTCGTCACTTCAGCATTGTGTATCAGACATTGCCACCTTGTGGAATAAAGGCGAATTGCACTTATTCTGTCATCTAAGATTCAATTATTGTTGTGCAGAAAAAATGTACGTACACTCATACACACCTCGGGTCGTTTGCGACCCTATACAATTTTTACAAAAAATGAATACAAAAATAGGCATTCTTTTATAATTTTATGATCTTTTTCTTGATATATTCTTTATAATGAATTGATTGAGGAATACCAAGAAGGTTGATGTCTAACTTTAAAAAATGAACGAGGAGGAGGGTAGTGAATGACGTCCCGGGTCACTAAAGACCCGACGTATGCATTTAAGGGTTAATTGCTCTTCAGCTGGATACCAACACACCCATTAAGGTACTAAAGTTGTTGAGGGCCTGAAGCGATAATTTTTCCCCTGATGATTTTACAGGTATGTGAACAAGATCTTTGTATGTGTCCTTTTTATTTGTAAAGCTTACAAAAAGTAACAAAATAAGTTTTGATGTAATAAAACCTCCATTTGCATAACAACTGTTGTACAACTGTTTAAACTACACCAGAGCGAGTACACACCTCATGTACTGGATACTGTGCGCAATTAGACATAGTGGTGTATAAGAGGTAAAAATTATATACTGTCCGGTTTCTCGCACAGACTGATTGTTTCGTGTCTTAGGACATCAATGTGTTGTCACGAGCCGTCGGGTTTAATTTGGGTGTGTCTGTGCAGGTGTGGGTTTTTTTTTCACACATAATTTTGTTCCCATTGACATGCATTATACGACCGGCAACGGCTGGAGGTAAAAATCATCATTTGTGTTCTACTGAAGTCACCTACATCTCGGATGCCCTGGGGGTAAGCAGATAAACATCAAATTTTCATTTTTGGGTGAACTATCCCTTTAACCTGTATTCTGAGGAGTCTGGTTCCGCTCAAGGCAACTTTAGCCAGGACGCTGCAGGTGAATCTGCTGGTTCGGTCCAGACTCTTTATTTGACGTGACTCTCTGAATGTTAAGTGTTTCTAAAGATGAACTCCCTTCTGGAACTTCAGATCTGTTTGGTCAACCCTGAATGCTTGTTCTGAAAGTAACATTTAGATCTGTTTGTCACTGAAGCTGTTTTTGTCCTTGAAATTTGCTTGACTGTATCCAAATAAAAGACTGGCCTATTTAAAAGCTTCTTTTCGTTCTGCAAGTTTAGTAAAGGTTGTGAAGCATGCACATGCATTTCATGAATTTGCTATTTGCCCCATTGACCAACCTGACAACAACCTGAACCCAAATGGGGGGGTTCATATTCAGTGAACTGCGAACAGGTGCGCATGGCAGAAGGGAGCGCAAGATTCGGTGAACTGCGACCTGCGATTCAGTGAACTGTGAACAGATGCGCGTGCCAGAAGGGCGCGCGAGTGCATGGAAATATTAACGCGAAGGGCCTTGCATCACCAGTGCAGACCACCATCAGCAGTTGAAAGCACGCCTGGCCTCGGTGATTTACCTGACTGAATTTGGTGAGTGATGGCAGGGCTCGACAATAAGGACTGCCCGATGGCCCGGGGCCAGTGTGAACGACGCTCGGGACAGTAGACGCACCGGTCACTTGCCCGATCGGGCCAGTGCTGTAGGGTGTGCGTTACATATCGTCTATAATATCGTAGGCTAATTGTTGATTTAACGATCTGAAATTATCGAGTATGTCCCTCACTTTACAAAAACAGTCTAACGTTACTAGACACAGCATAGTTATTGTTACCTACGGTTAGAGTAGTGTGTGCTTATATTAAAGTGTACGCTTTCACTGCGTGATTTAGTCTATTAAAATGCCCCCAAAATTCAAGATAAGGGGCAAAAATGCCCCTGTATATATTTCATATATAATTTAATAAAGTTAATCAATATTACACAAAGAGCTCCGTTTTTCTCCAAATATTAACATGATTACAAATGTGATATTGATTTTATTCAGAATACAGTTTAATGAACAAGAACTTAATATCAAGTGACTTACATTTTAGACACCAAATCGCCTGTTTCGCTGTATTTCATCAACGAAAATAGTTCCAAAGTCCACCGAATTGTTTTGCGTCTCTGAGCAACACTTCCTGAATGAATCAGCTGCTTGAATGAATCGGTTGAATCTCAATGATTCGCTCATTAACAGTGATTCGCTGCCACCTACTGGCGGGTTTAATTTCACATTTAAAGTGTCTTCATTTTTAAAAATTTCAAATAACAGTATTTAACGTTTTATATTTTTAACATTAAAAACATTTTTATGCATCTGTAACTGCTCTTGATTAACTTTAATAAAGTTATCTATTCTATAGTTATACATTAGATTACAATTTCTGTACCTGAAAATCTTCTGTTTAAACCTACATGAAAAACTTGAAAAGCACCATTTAATTTATATGTTTGTTCTGTTGTATTTATTTGTGCTATTACTCGTAATTTGATTATTTGTTACTATTTTACTACTTACTGTTTATTTGTCTAATAATATTTAAAATAAATCTAGTAGCTTTTGGTGTCATAACCTTATATATTGAGGTTAAATTTATCAAAAACAATGAAAACAATAACTATGCTTATTTTATAGGCCCATTTTCTTGTCTTTTACTTTTATTAATTTTTTTGTTGTGGGGCCCGGAAAATTTCGGCGGGGCAAGTAAAAATTTGAACCACTGGCCCAACTGGGCCAGCAGAAAAAATCCTTAGCGTTGAGCCCTGAATGGTTTCAATAATTTTAATATTTTCTGGTATATAAGTTACCCAGGAGCTCTGTTGACATAGACTTAGCTAACGTTAGCTACAGCTTGATGAATGGAGTCATTGAACACAGCAGGAGAGAACGCATCATTAGCCAGCTAGCTAAAGCTCCGGTGGAAAATTAATAGCTAACGCTACCGTTTTTGAGGAGTTAGATTTTGAGGTGAGGGGACTGACAAGGCAGAAGGTAAAGTGGTCCACCGTTCTAATAAGTAGACCTGCCAACCTGTACACAATTTGCGTAGCGGATACGCATTTTGACTTCAAAGTACGCTGGTACGATTTGTCACTCTAAACTACACAAAAACCTTGGTGACGCCTCTGTGCATGTGCAGTCCACAAATCAAGCAACAGCAAAAGAAGAAGAGTTCAACCAATCATAGCGCTAGGTTCTTCCCCCAAATATACTGTAAATGTTAGACCCAGTGACAGGCTGGCATGAAATGGCTTGCATAATACTTAGTAAGGAAGCCATAATAATTTTTGACTCATGGCTGAAGTTAAGTTTCTCCAGTTCTCCCCAGGTTGGCAAAAAAAGCATCTCAAAATGCATCAGATTGATGCTTTAAAATGTGGAATATTTAAATTTTTCTTCCGGGGGAGCATGCCCCCGGACCCTCCTAGAGGGGTAATATCCTTCTCACCTTTTTCACCCCTGACCCGTTTTCATGCCTGTTTATAGCAGAATTTCTCATGTTGGAAGTTTGCATCATTTTTTGTTTTCCAGTTTACTGTAAAGCTGCTTTAAAACAATCTGTATAAGGTTCTATAGAAGTCACTGAGTTAAAGTTGCTTGGAATCATCAGATCCAGTAAAACACATTTAACTGTGTTTAAGTATGTGGGGAATGATAACCTAAAATGGTGTCCTGGGTGCTTGAACTGTGTCATGCTGAGTTCTTGCAAATGTGACATTGTCAGTTTGTGTATCTCCAGAAGGGGGCGCTGTTCACACCATAAAACCTGAACAAAACCTGCATTCCTCAGAATTCCTCCGCATGTCCAAACAGGTCAGCAGCTCTATATGCAGAAGTGTTTTGGTGGGTTTTTTTGGTGACATCTATTTAACATGCAGTATTCCATAGGTTAGTATAATCGTTAAATTACTGTTACTCTATGGACATGTGCACTTGTGCGACGTGTGAAGTGCATTTAGTCTTTCACTTTCTCACTGACACTTTTTCATTATCTCCCCCACATTCTCTCACTTCCTAGTTTGCCTAAAAAGGGCATATTATACTGAGGGAAGTATATGTGTGTGTGCAGGTTTGGCTATACTTGTCAGGGCCAAATGTCCTCACTTATATAGTAACAACGACTAGCGATGACATTTTACCAGTCCTCACTAGTTAAAAAGACTTTTAAATAAATATTTAAATGTTTTTGTTTAAATCATGTTTTGCACGTGTTTCTGTAAGGGTTGTTAGGCCATGGAAATTATAAAATTTAATTGATAAAAAAAAAAAAAATCAGTTGAAGTCTATGCAATATCCTCACTAGTATAGTGAAACAAACGTGTATGTTTGTGTGCGCAGGGGCTATATGAGAGGAAGAGGTTGTGAGAAGAGAACAGGATGAGTGGAAATAAGAAAGAAACCGAGAGGAGGGTGTTTAAGATCTGATGAGAATCCTCACATGCATAACAGACAGTTTCTCCACTTCCTGCCAGAGACAGGAAGTCACTGAGTCAGTGCAGCACTGAAGGTGGGTGTGTGTGCGTGTTCCTTTTTTAGTGGTTTTTGCATTTTTATTATTGGGTTTTATTTGAGGCCATTTATGATTGGCCGTCTGCTGCTGAACATCTCGCCTTAACACTCTAAAGTTATAGTGTGAAACAGCCCAGTGCTATCGACGCAATTGAACCTTGCAAATGTGGTGCTAACCCTGATCTGAAGCAGAATTTCGAAATTTCAAAAGCGGTTGGCTTACAAAATTGCGAAGACAAAGTGATGTGATTAAACCCTTAACACTAAGTAATAGGATTTATTAATAAAATAATGTGTTTGGTTGCTGTTACTTTACCTTCGTGTCAGCAAGTTGTGGCATTTCAGGTGCTTTATTTTAAAACACACAATTGCTCTCAAAGCTCACAATCTTTGCAGAATGGACATTTTCTTTCATGTTTGACTGGCAAATGAGTTTCCTCTTAACACACAAGGCTTTTTCTTAGCCAACCACAAACTCCACCCAGAATTACAAGCTGACATTGACAGCAGACTGTAGAATTTCCCTTTAGCTTCCACTCAACCTATAAAACAGAAATTAGCATGGCTGTGAAGGTACCTCAGACACGCCAAAAAAAGAGTTTACAATATAAAAACCTTTTAGGACAGACTCACCAAGTTTAAGTGTCATCATATGCTTCTGTAGTAGACACAAGTCAATGTGATTTCAACTTCAAGGTTTAAAAAAAGTGCTTAAAATTGAAGAACTACACTACCCATAATCCCACTGTCAAAGAAGGCATTGTTACAATGGAAACATCAATCACAGACCTTCAGCCACCAAGAGTTTCCATGCACTCTCAATTTACTATATATATACACCAATAATTTACAATAAAAGTCAAATACATTGTTTATATTTAAAATTTGTCACTACACCAGTACAGACTGCATAGCTTCAGCCTATGGGGATTTCTTATGTGTGTAATCAACATTTGCCTAAGTAGAGGAATTTAGCTATTAACATATGATATTCTGCTGAAATGAACAAAATGACTTGAAAAAAGATTTGTTTATTTTGCTGAACGAGATTCAAATATCCGAGTCTGTAAAATGATCTGAATTTCCCATCGCTCTACTGAGCGAGACACGAGCACAACAGTCAAACGCGTCCATCTAGTGCGCGTTTACAAAGAAAAACAATGGAAAAGTAGCACAATAGAATGGAAAAATGCACTTTGTGTGAACCGACCCTAACGATACACAATTGTTCGTTTTATATGATAAACAGATATTAACTTAACTTTGCATTTATTCATGTATAAATACTGATCAAATTGCACACATCAAATATGGTTAATGGAAGCATAAGACACATTTTTGAGCTTCACCTGAATCATGGATTACTTATGTCTTCAAGTGAATGGACACATTCATGTTAATGAGCATGAATCCAGAGGTCTTCAACCCTGCTCCTGGGGACCCACTGTCCTGCAAAATTGATTTCCAACCTGTTTCTGCACACCTGCCTGTGATTTTCAAGCGATCCTGAAGAGCTTGATTAGCTGGTTCAGGTGTGTTTGATTAGGGTTGGAGCGAAACTCTGCAGGACAGTGGGTCCCCAGGAGCAGGTTTGAAGACCTCTGACTTAAAGGGTTAGTTCACCCAAAAATGAAAATTCCATCATCTATTACTTACCCTCATGTCCTTCAATATCTGTAAGCCCTTTGTTCATCTTCAGAACACAAATTAAGATCTTTTTGATGAAATCTGAGAGGTTTCTGTCCCTCCATAGAGATCCAATGCAACTACCACTCCAAGGTCCAGAAATGTAGTAAAGACATCATTAAAGTACTCCATGTGACCCCAGTGGCTTAAACTCAATTTTATGAAGTGACGTGAGTGCTTACTTTATGCAAAAAAAAAACATAATAATTTACCACTTTGCGTACAAAACTACTCATCTGCAACGCGCGTTCACGAGAACTTCATGCATGTTGTGTTCAGACTCAACGCACACGCAAGAGTGTTCACGAGAGCATCACGACGCATGCGTGTTGTGTTCAAACGTGCACACGTTGCATAAGACACACATTTTTGAGCTTCACCTGAATCATGGATTACTTATGTCTTCAAGTGAATGGACACAGGATGAGTAAATTAATAAATTTTCATTTTTGGTTGAACTATTCCTTTGAGTTTCTGTTGTCTGGTCCATCTCTTTCATATTTGGTTTTCTTTGGGTTTTCATTATCCATTTTATTTTCTATGAAAACTTACCACTATCTTTGTTAACAAATAACATTTTAATGGTAACAACAGAATTTTGTTTCAGCAAGTCGCTTAAGTTTCCCTTACCTAAGAAGTGTTTAAGGGATTATATGCAATGCCCTCATTCCCTTATAAGGGAAATCACGGTTGTCGCTTTAAAAAACTTAAGGTGCTTAAATGCAACTGGGCACAGAACCTTATTCAGCTGTTCATCAGTGTTTATCTAGAGCTCTGGACGTTGTACTATTAGTTTAGTGATTTAATGAGCTTTTTATTGACTGAAGATCTATGCTTGTGCAATCTCTCTGCTTACTTTGCTCACAAAGGCCTCTCACTGATCAATTGTCTTGATAAACTCAAAGATACGGATTTCTCTGCTCTGTCTGTGCTGGCCTCAAATACATTCTACACAGCCAGAGAAAAAATCTGTGCGTGTTTGCCTCGCAGGCATACATTCTTTTTTCACTACATTAGTCAGCGTGTGTTTGCATGTTATGATAGAAATGTCTCTCACTCTGGTCAAACCAGTGAGAACATGAGCATGAATTCCACAGCTCCAGTAGATTTGTCTTCTAAACTCTTCAGCACTCATTAGACTCCGGTAGAGTTTGCAATGCTCAAATCTGCTGTTTCTCCTTCATTACCATGTTTTTCTCTCTTAAAAGCAAAACAGAAGAAAATTAAAAACAGAAATGACATTTTGCATAAAGAAAATTTTTATTTTTTATTATTATTTGCATCCAACCACTTTTTAATTCACTTTAGATTTTCCTGAATGAAACACTTTTAAAACATTACTGCAATACAGTGCAGTCATTTCTCATGAAAATGTAAGGTGCCTCATTTTCTTAATGCAAAATACACTCTAAAAAATGCTGGGTTAAAAATGGACAAACCCGCCGATTGGGTTGTTTTAACCCAGTGGTTGGGTTAAATGTTTGCTCAACGTGCTGGGTAGTTTTATTTAACTCAACTATTGTTTAAAAATGACTTGTCTATGTCTGGCTTAAAATGAGCCCAAAGTATGTTTGGAATTTAAAATCAGACATAATTACTAGAGGCAACAATAATAATCAAAAGGTGAACATTTATAAATAAGCAATTTGATAAATGTTTATTGTTTAGTGAATAATAATTAAACTTATTAAGAAAATGTTCATTTATTAAACGTATTAATAAAAGTTAATTTCCAACATATTTTGGGTTGTTTTTAACCCAGCATTTTTTAGAGTGTATAATTGCTATTTTTTTTTTTCTTTTGAATCCAAGATGAAATTTGACATGTTCTTGACAGGTCAAGTCCCTCACACTGTTAATGGGTGAAACGTTACAGCTCTGGTCCTGCCTTGTTCTCTCACATGGCACAATCTGATTGGCTACTCCAGCAGTCACTTCTCAGTGTCGTTTGGTCTGACAGATCAACTTGAGAAGAGAGATGAACTCCACCACAGCATCTTCAAACAGTCAGATACAGTAGTGGAATGAAATTCAGTTCATCTCATTCACGTTGACTGTCTCTGTAATTCTTCCTGTCATATCATGCAGCTTGCAGATTCACAAACAGGATGTTGCGGTCACACTCTGCTGTATTCTGCCGCCTCCTTTTTCTGTCTCGTTTTGCAAAAGGCCAAACTGTGGCCTAACCTGCGACAAACTCCAGATCAGCTCAAACTTGTAAACTGTAACTCAAATTAAAGTAAAAAATGAACTTAGGAAGGGGAGACTTAATGTATCTGTGAATCAAATCATGTCATTCTGAGAACCTTCAACACACAAGCTCATGTTTGTTATCTGAGAATCATGATGCAGGATCCTGTTTGACAAGTCTTCAAAGTTTTAAAGGAAACAAAAAAGGATTCTTGTCATTATTTCCTCATTTTCGTGTTTTCTCAATCCCGTTTTTCTGTGAAAAACAAAATAAGAATGGCTGAAGAATCTTTATGCAGCTCTTTTGCAGTTCTTAGTGATCATGTCTGTCTAAAAAACACCTACTCAAACCCAATCCAAGCTGACAGGGTTCTCTAAAAGTTATGAACAAATGTTCTTCCAGGAGTAGAACGTTCATTCAAAGTTATCTGGTTTTTAATAATGTTCTCAAAACATTATTTATACTTTGTTCATGGAATGTTTTTTTCCGAATCTATTTAGTTGGACATTCGTCTAACATTTTTTTTAAACGTTTTGAACTATTTGTTTCAGAATGTTCAGGGAGCGTATTTACATTTTTTTTTAAAAACTGGACATTTTGAACGTTCTGAGAACATTCAGAAATAATGTTTTTATAACTTAAAGCAAAGGTCTTCACCCTGCTCCTGGGGACCCACTGTCCTGCAAAATTGATTTCCAACCTGTTTCTGCACACCTGCCTGTGATTTTCAAGCGATCCTGAAGAGCTTGATTAGCTGGTTCAGGTGTGTTTGATTAGGGTTGGAGCGAAACTCTGCAGGACAGTGGGTCCCCAGGAGCAGGTTTGAAGACCTCTGACTTAAAGGGTTAGTTCACCCAAAAATGAAAATTCCATCATCTATTACTTACCCTCATGTCCTTCAATATCTGTAAGACCTTTGTTCATCTTCGGAACACGAATTAAGATCTTTTTGATGAAATCTGAGAGGTTTCTGTCCCTCCATAGAGATCCAATTCAACTACCACTCCAAGGTCCAGAAATGTAGTAAAGACATCATTAAAGTACTCCATGTGACCCCAGTGGCTTAAACTCAATTTTATGAAGCGACATGAGTGCTTGCTTTATGCAAAAAAAATAATAATAATAATTTACCACTTTGCGTACAAAAATACTCATCTGCAACGTGCGTTCACGAGAACTTTATGCATGTTGTGTTCAGACTCGTGTCACCTCAACGCACATGCAAGAGTGTTCACGAGACCTTCACGACGCATGCGTGTTGTGTTCAGACTCATGCATCAACTCAACGCACATGTAAGAGTGTTCACGAGACCTTCACGACGCATGCGTGTTGTGTTCAGACTCATGCATCAACTCAACGCACATGCAAGAGTGTTCACGAGAGCATCACGACGCATGCGTGTTGTGTTCAGACTCATGCATCAACTCAACGCACATGCAAGAGTGTTCACGAGAGCATCACGACGCATGCGTGTTGTGTTCAGACTCACGCATCAACTCAACGCACATGTGCGAGTGTTCACGAGACCTTCACGACGCATGCGTGTTGTGTTCAGACTCACGCATCAACACAACGCACATGTAAGAGTGTTCACGAGACCTTCACGACGCATGCGTGTTGTGTTCAGACTCACGCATCAACTCAACGCACATGCAAGAGTGTTCACGAGACCTTCACGACGCATGCGTGTTGTGTTCAGACTCACGCATCAACTCAACGCACATGCAAGAGTGTTCACGAGAGCATCACGACGCATGCGTGTTGTGTTCAGACTCGTGCATCAACTCAACGCACATGCAAGAGTGTTCACGAGAGCATCACGACGCATGCGTGTTGTGTTCAGACTCACGCATCAACTCAACGCACATGCAAGAGTGTTCACGAGACCTTCACGACGCATGCGTGTTGTGTTCAGACTCACGCATCAACTCAACGCACATGTAAGAGTGTTCACGAGACCTTCACGACGCATGCGTGTTGTGTTCAGACTCACGCATCAACTCAACGCACATGCAAGAGTGTTCACGAGACCTTCACAACGCATGCGTGTTGTGTTCAGACTCGTGCATCAACTCAACGCACATGTAAGAGTGTTCACGAGACCTTCACGATGCATGCGTGTTGTGTTCAGACTCGTGCATCAACTCAACGCACATGTAAGAGTGTTCACGAGAGCATCACGACGCATGCGTGTTGTGTTCAGACTCATGCATCAACTCAACGCACATGCAAGAGTGTTCACGAGACCTTCACGACGCATGCGTGTTGTGTTCAGACTCGTGCATCAACTCAACGCACATGTAAGAGTGTTCACGAGACCTTCACGACGCATGCGTGTTGTGTTCAGACTCGTGCATCAACTCAACGCACATGTAAGAGTGTTCACGAGACCTTCACGACGCATGCGTGTTGTGTTCAGACTCGTGCATCAACTCAACGCACATGTAAGAGTGTTCACGAGACCTTCACGATGCATGCGTGTTGTGTTCAGACTCACGCATCAACTCAACGCACATGTGCGAGTGTTCACGAGACCTTCACGACGCATGCGTGTTGTGTTCAGACTCGTGCATCAACTCAACGCACATGTAAGAGTGTTCACGAGACCTTCACGACGCATGCGTGTTGTGTTCAGACTCACGCATCAACTCAACGCACATGTGCGAGTGTTCACGAGACCTTCACGACGCATGCGTGTTGTGTTCAGACTCACGCATCAACTCAACGCACATGTGCGAGTGTTCACGAGACCTTCACGACGCATGCGTGTTGTGTTCAGACTCGTGCATCAACTCAACGCACATGTAAGAGTGTTCACGAGAGCATCACGACGCATGCGTGTTGTGTTCAGACTCACGCATCAACACAACGCACATGTGCGAGTGTTCACGAGACCTTCACGATGCATGCGTGTTGTGTTCAGACTCATGCATCAACTCAACGCACATGCAAGAGTGTTCACAAGAGCATCACGACGCATGCGTGTTGTTCAGACTCGTGCATCAACTCAACGCACATGCAAGAGTGTTCACGAGAGCATCACGACGCATGCGTGTTGTGTTCAGACTCACGCATCAACTCAACGCACATGTGCGAGTGTTCACGAGACCTTCACGACGCATGCGTGTTGTGTTCAGACTCGTGCATCAACTCAACGCACATGTAAGAGTGTTCACGAGAGCATCACGACGCATGCGTGTTGTGTTCAGACTCGCGCATCAACTCAACGCACATGTGCGAGTGTTCACGAGACCTTCACGACGCATGCGTGTTGTGTTCAGACTCGTGCATCAACTCAACGCACATGTAAGAGTGTTCACGAGACCTTCACGACGCATGCGTGTTGTGTTCAGACTCGTGCATCAACTCAACGCACATGTAAGAGTGTTCACGAGACCTTCACGACGCATGCGTGTTGTGTTCAGACTCGTGCATCAACTCAACGCACATGTAAGAGTGTTCACGAGACCTTCACGACGCATGCGTGTTGTGTTCAGACTCGCGCATCAACTCAACGCACATGCAAGAGTGTTCACGAGACCTTCACGACGCATGCGTGTTGTGTTCAGACTTGTGCATCAACTCAACGCACATGTAAGAGTGTTCACGAGACCTTCACGACGCATGCGTGTTGTGTTCAGACTCGTGCATCAACTCAACGCACATGTAAGAGTGTTCACGAGACCTTCACGACGCATGCGTGTTGTGTTCAGACTCGTGCATCAACTCAACGCACATGTAAGAGTGTTCACGAG
This sequence comes from Ancherythroculter nigrocauda, assembly GCA_036281575.1. NCBI lineage: Eukaryota > Metazoa > Chordata > Actinopteri > Cypriniformes > Xenocyprididae > Ancherythroculter > Ancherythroculter nigrocauda. The sequence goes on along the minus strand of VTFQ01000020.1, from coordinate 37,066,763 downwards.
ACCTTCACGACGCATGCGTGTTGTGTTCAGACTCACGCATCAACTCAACGCACATGTGCGAGTGTTCACGAGACCTTCACGACGCATGCGTGTTGTGTTCAGACTCACGCATCAACTCAACGCACATGTGCGAGTGTTCACGAGACCTTCACGACGCATGCGTGTTGTGTTCAGACTCGTGCATCAACTCAACGCACATGTAAGAGTGTTCACGAGAGCATCACGACGCATGCGTGTTGTGTTCAGACTCACGCATCAACACAACGCACATGTGCGAGTGTTCACGAGACCTTCACGATGCATGCGTGTTGTGTTCAGACTCATGCATCAACTCAACGCACATGCAAGAGTGTTCACAAGAGCATCACGACGCATGCGTGTTGTTCAGACTCGTGCATCAACTCAACGCACATGCAAGAGTGTTCACGAGAGCATCACGACGCATGCGTGTTGTGTTCAGACTCACGCATCAACTCAACGCACATGTGCGAGTGTTCACGAGACCTTCACGACGCATGCGTGTTGTGTTCAGACTCGTGCATCAACTCAACGCACATGTAAGAGTGTTCACGAGAGCATCACGACGCATGCGTGTTGTGTTCAGACTCGCGCATCAACTCAACGCACATGTGCGAGTGTTCACGAGACCTTCACGACGCATGCGTGTTGTGTTCAGACTCGTGCATCAACTCAACGCACATGTAAGAGTGTTCACGAGACCTTCACGACGCATGCGTGTTGTGTTCAGACTCGCGCATCAACTCAACGCACATGCAAGAGTGTTCACGAGACCTTCACGACGCATGCGTGTTGTGTTCAGACTTGTGCATCAACTCAACGCACATGTAAGAGTGTTCACGAGACCTTCACGACGCATGCGTGTTGTGTTCAGACTCGTGCATCAACTCAACGCACATGTAAGAGTGTTCACGAGACCTTCACGATGCATGCGTGTTGTGTTCAGACTCACGCATCAACTCAACGCACATGTAAGAGTGTTCACGAGACCTTCACGACGCATGCGTGTTGTGTTCAGACTCGTGCATCAACTCAACGCACATGTAAGAGTGTTCACGAGACCTTCACGACGCATGCGTGTTGTGTTCAGACTCACGCATCAACTCAACGCACATGTGCGAGTGTTCACGAGACCTTCACGACGCATGCGTGTTGTGTTCAGACTCGTGCATCAACTCAACGCACATGTAAGAGTGTTCACGAGAGCATCACGACGCATGCGTGTTGTGTTCAGACTTGTGCATCAACTCAACGCACATGTAAGAGTGTTCACGAGACCTTCACGATGCATGCGTGTTGTGTTCAGACTCACGCATCAACTCAACGCACATGTAAGAGTGTTCACGAGACCTTCACGACGCATGCGTGTTGTGTTCAGACTCGTGCATCAACTCAACGCACATGCAAGAGTGTTCACGAGACCTTCACGACGCATGCGTGTTGTGTTCAGACTCACGCATCAACTCAACGCACATGTGCGAGTGTTCACGAGACCTTCACGACGCATGCGTGTTGTGTTCAGACTCGTGCATCAACTCAACGCACATGTAAGAGTGTTCACGAGAGCATCACGACGCATGCGTGTTGTGTTCAGACTCACGCATCAACACAACGCACATGTGCGAGTGTTCACGAGACCTTCACGATGCATGCGTGTTGTGTTCAGACTCATGCATCAACTCAACGCACATGTAAGAGTGTTCACGAGAGCATCACGACGCATGCGTGTTGTGTTCAGACTCGCGCATCAACTCAACGCACATGTGCGAGTGTTCACGAGACCTTCACGACGCATGCGTGTTGTGTTCAGACTCGTGCATCAACTCAACGCACATGTAAGAGTGTTCACGAGACCTTCACGACGCATGCGTGTTGTGTTCAGACTCGCGCATCAACTCAACGCACATGCAAGAGTGTTCACGAGACCTTCACGACGCATGCGTGTTGTGTTCAGACTTGTGCATCAACTCAACGCACATGTAAGAGTGTTCACGAGACCTTCACGACGCATGCGTGTTGTGTTCAGACTCGTGCATCAACTCAACGCACATGTAAGAGTGTTCACGAGACCTTCACGATGCATGCGTGTTGTGTTCAGACTCACGCATCAACTCAACGCACATGTGCGAGTGTTCACGAGACCTTCACGACGCATGCGTGTTGTGTTCAGACTCGTGCATCAACTCAACGCACATGTAAGAGTGTTCACGAGAGCATCACGACGCATGCGTGTTGTGTTCAGACTCACGCATCAACTCAACGCACATGTGCGAGTGTTCACGAGACCTTCACGACGCATGCGTGTTGTGTTCAGACTCACGCATCAACTCAACGCACATGTGCGAGTGTTCACGAGACCTTCACGACGCATGCGTGTTGTGTTCAGACTCACGCATCAACTCAACGCACATGTGCGAGTGTTCACGAGACCTTCACGACGCATGCGTGTTGTGTTCAGACTCGTGCATCAACTCAACGCACATGTAAGAGTGTTCACGAGAGCATCACGACGCATGCGTGTTGTGTTCAGACTCACGCATCAACTCAACGCACATGTGCGAGTGTTCACAAGAGCATCACGACGCATGCGTGTTGTTCAGACTCGTGCATCAACTCAACGCACATGCAAGAGTGTTCACGAGAGCATCACGACGCATGCGTGTTGTGTTCAGACTCACGCATCAACACAACGCACATGTGCGAGTGTTCACGAGACCTTCACGACGCATGCGTGTTGTGTTCAGACTCATGCATCAACTCAACGCACATGCAAGAGTGTTCACAAGAGCATCACGACGCATGCGTGTTGTGTTCAGACTCACGCATCAACTCAACGCACATGCAAGAGTGTTCACGAGACCTTCACGATGCATGCGTGTTGTGTTCAGACTCGCGCATCAACTCAACGCACATGCAAGAGTGTTCACGAGACCTTCACGATGCATGCGTGTTGTGTTCAGACTCATGCATCAACTCAACGCACATGCAAGAGTGTTCACGAGACCTTCACGACGCATGCGTGTTGTGTTCAGACTCGTGCATCAACTCAACGCACATGTAAGAGTGTTCACGAGACCTTCACGATGCATGCGTGTTGTGTTCAGACTCGCGCATCAACTCAACGCACATGTAAGAGTGTTCACGAGACCTTCACGATGCATGCGTGTTGTGTTCAGACTCGCGCATCAACTCAACGCACATGCAAGAGTGTTCACGAGACCTTCACGACGCATGCGTGTTGTGTTCAGACTCGTGCGTCAACTCAACGCACATGTGCGAGCTGACGTTGTGTAAATACACTCTGGATAATATTGTTTTGTAAATAAAGTGGTAAATTGTTTTTTTTTTGCACAAACAAAGCAGTCACGTCACTTCATAAAATTAAGTTTAAGCCACTGGAGTCACATGGAGTACTTTAATGATGTCTTTTTCCTACCTTTCTGGACCTTGGAGTGGTAGTTGCATTGGATCTTTATGAAGCAACAGAAAGCTCTCAGACTTCATCAAAAATATCTTAATTTGCGTTCTGAAGATGAACAAAGGTCTTACGGATGTGGAACGACACAAGAGTGAGTAATAAATGACAGAATTTTCATTTGTGGATGAACTAACCTTTTAATGGGAATGTTAGCAAAATATTATTTTGTTTGCCATTATATTACATGCAGTAGCATACATCAAAACGCGATGTGCCAGTTCGAATAGCCTATGTGGAAGTGTGAATGAGATTTGAGAGCTGCGATTTTAGTCTGTTCCTCATTCAAATCTCTCATATGACTATGATACTTATATGGTGTTTTTCATTTGTTGTTTTATATTTGTATGGAACACTCCAAACGTCTCCTTTTGTGTGACATGAGTAGGAGTGCAGCTTAAAAATGAATCCAAGATGCATTTGCATGTAACAAATATTTGAATTCTGACCTGATTCTTGATTTTATTTTATTTTTTTAGCCAGTGTATTTAGCACATGCTTTTTTTCCTTCTTATCATAAATTCATTTAAATATACAACACACTAGAGTTTGTGCACTGAGAGTGCCTATCTCGTCCCTGATTTATTTGCTCATTTGTTTAGCTTTTGACTTCAACATATTCTGGGATGATTTAAACTAAACTTTGCGACGTGAACAGATCATGCAAACAGTGCATCTTCAGTATCTCTCTCGCGCGGTGCGGAAGTGGGCCGTAGGGCAGGGCGCGAGAGCTGCTGCATATAAACTGACACGGACTTCCTCAAACTCACTTTGCATCGGAGCAGAGACGCATTCAGGTACTTTCTTTCTCTTATCGCTTTACTTTTATCTCTTTCCTGTAGCTTTCGCAGCAGGTTTGATAAGTGATGCGATGGCTTTTGAGCAGCAGAGTTGGGCGTGTTGTTAATAATAATAATAATAATAATATATGATCATGTTTTATTGCTCCTCAGATCTAAAGCAGCAGTCATGAGCTGGGACAGCTACATCAGCAGCCTGACCAAGAGCGAATGGGTGGATGATGCAGCCATTCTCGGGCTGACACCGGGTCAGGAGTCCGTTTGGGCTTCAGCGCCGGGCGGCTGGCTTAGCCAAGTCACGGTACAACATTTACTGATAAAAAAATCGTTATTTTTGCTTGTTTGTTTATTTTTATTATGATTTATTTACTTATTTATTTGAATGGCACTCGTTTTCGTACTTACATGTTCTGACATCCGCATATAAAAGTCGCTGCAAATCAGGATGCGCTCGCAGCTTCACTGGTGATAACGGTAGTCCTGGTTCTGTGAAGCCACAAACTTTAAGATAAGTTTTATAAAAGTAAATCGCCGTCGTTTCCATTAGTTTAATTGGTTTAATTCGTGATAATAAGAACATATCCCCCCCCCCTCCAAATCGACCGTTTATTCTTTCGCGCTGAATTTCCTCACAGCAGCAGTCGCGCGGAGATCTCTGAACTACTCCTTATTTGGTCATGCATGCTGAAAGGCGGAAGCTGGTACCTCTCTGTTTGCGCTTCCGCCTCGCTTCCGCCTGTACGCCCATGGCGCGCGCACTCTCGTTCAGAATGGCAGATGATTTTAATATATTAGCTATTAAATATTTAGAATAGGCTATATTTATGCGAGAGACATTATCCTTTAAGTGAAACTATTTTCTGTGTGCCTAAAGTAAAGCAACATTCCGTTTTGACCGCTGATTATTTCAACACTTCCTTTCTTGGCTTCCCCTCTCTAACTTTCATTTTGACTTGAATTTGAGCTCTCTTTATCCAGGTTTGTGTGCGTGTGTGTGTGTGTGTGTGTGTGTGTATATATATATATATATATATATATATATATATATATATATATATATATATATATATATAGGGTAAAAATTATTATATAGATGCATTATGTATAGGCTATACGATTTTGATATCTCATTATATATATATATATATATATATGTATGTATATGTATGTATATGTATGTGTATGTATATATCTGTGTGTGTGTATATGTGTATATATATATATATATATATATATATATATGTATGTATTTGTGTGTGTGTGTGTGTGTGTGTGTGTATATGTGTGTGAGTTGTTGTACAGTTGTGTTTCCCCATTCATGTTGTAACATGCATGACTTTTAAAGAATTCAGAGATGCTGTCTGTCTCTCTCTATCTCATATCTCATACTGTGAAAGTCCCTTTTTAAGAGACACTGAGTTCATCGTATAACCGCAGCTGTATCTAGATTGTTGCAGGGTTCATTATGGTTAATCTATTTTATTTTAGATAACCACCAAACCATTGAAAATGAGTTGATTAGAAGCTCAGCCTCTAATATGTACACTTCTTTATACTTTAATGTACATTTGAACCTAAAATCATGATTGATGCATGAGGATGTGAAGCTGATTGAGCTGGTCTTTCAATCTAAGAAACTTCTGGAATGATGGAATACATTCAAACGTAGAAATAGAGGGAGATTTATGGTCTGTATTTTGAGGCGAGCGTCATCTTCTGGAACATGACAAAACATGAGCAAGAATCTGTGTGTGTGTGTGAAGTATTTCTACTTGTTTCAGCATGTGTTTTCTGGACCATTTTATCACCCGCAATCCACACTCACAGTCTCTCTCTCTCTCTCTCTAGGCGTCAGAGGTTCAGGCTATCGTATCCAGTGACCGCAGTGGACTGTTTGCCAATGGCGTGACTTTGGCAGGCAGGAAGTGCACAGTGCTGAGAGACGCTCTGAATGTGGACGGGCAGAACACCATGGACATCAAGATGAAGACCTCAGAGAAAGAGCCCGACCCCTTTTCATTCACCATCGGCAGATCTCAGAAAGGTGAATTGATGCTGATAATTTACAGTCATCCTTGTAGGAATTAAAAATGGCATTATAGTAATGAGAATCACAATTAACAAAAACAAAAAACTGATGTCCTGATGCATTACAGTGCAAAAAGGTCAGTGCTCCTAAATATAATTATTTTAATATAATTATTGTAGTGTATATACACATATGTAAATATACTAAACATATTTAAAATTTAATTTAATTTTATAATTTATATTTTAAAAATGTAATGTCATTTTATTTCTTTAGATTCTGGTGTGAATATTAACCTGGACATATTTTTATGTATAGTTTATACAAATATAATATACAAATATAATAAAAATATTTATTTTAGATATAATTTTAATTAATAATTAATTGAAAATTTATATTTGTTTAGATTCAGGGGTGAAATTTGACCTAGACATGTTTTTATATATAAAGTACACAAATATTATATGAAAATATAATAAAAAAAACGTATTTTATATTTAATTTGAATTTATAAATAATATATAATTTATATTTTATTTATATTTATTTTGACTCTGGGGTGAAATTTGACCTGGACATTTGTTTATCTATCAAGTATACATAAATATTATATGTAAATATAATAAAAATACTTATTTTATATATATATATATATATATATATATATATATATATATATATATGATAAAAATAAATAAATAAATATTTATATAAATAAATATATAATTTATTATTATAATTTATATATTCATAATTAATTGAAAATGCATATTTTATTTACATTTCTTTAGATTCTGGGGTGAATTTTGACCTATACGTGTGTTTATATATAAAATGTACACATATAGGATATGTAAATATATTAAAAATGTTCATTTTATATTTAATTTGAATTTCATATATATATGATAAAATAAATAAATATATATAATAAATTCATTTTATATTCATAATTAATTAAAAATGCATATTTCTTTAGATTCTGGGGGGGAATTTGGACCTATCCGTGTGTTTATATATAAAATATACACAAATATGATATGTAAATATATTAAAAATATTTATTTTATATTTAATTTTAATTAATAAATAATTGAAATTTTGTATTTTATTTATATTTCTTTCGACTCTGTGGAGAAATTTGACCTGGACATGTTTTGTGAGATTCATTTCTCTCTCTCTCTCTCTTTCAGCCATAATCATTGCAAAAGGAGTAAAAGATGCTCATGGCGGTAAAATCAATCCACTTGTCTTTGACATGACCACATACCTCAGGAAGATGAACATGTGAACAAGCCCCGCCCTGCCCTACTGACCCGCCCACTTCACCACACTGTTCCACTTCATCTGCCGGGATTCCATTCCAAAAGCCAGAAGAACAGATCCAAGATCAGCCAAACTTGTATTTCAAAACATCATCATCATCTCAGTTTTAACATTCCAGGAGTTTAAGATCTTGGTTTCTCCTCGTCATCTCTCCAGTCAGGCAGTGGAACACAAACTCTAGTTTATATCAAACTCATTTATTGGTTTTATCATGAATTAATTGATTGATTTTACGGTACTATAGTATTTCGCTGTTTCGGACGGGCGGAGCGTCAGGTCATTTGATTGTATGATTGTATGTGTGAAATCCTGCTGAACAAATCCCAGAGTTCTGACTGTTAGATGCCAAATAAAGAGAGAATGAGTTTCTGTGGATCAGCGCCTGTGCGTGTGTTCATGGGGCGAATGTGTTTTTAACCTTAAACATCACGAAACGTGTCACGATTCTAAACATATATCGTTATAACTCCTCTGAGAGTTTTATTTTAGTTTTTAATTAATATTTTGAATTAGCTTTTATTTTTATATTTTCGCTTTTCTTCTAAAAACATTTGTTAAATTTTTAGTATATTTAGTATGTTTTTAAAATATTACTAGTTCAGTTCAATTTATTTTTGATTTCAGTTTTAGTTTTTATTTCCAGTTAATTTCTAATTTTTATTTAACTGTTTCATCTAATATTTCTATTTAGGATTTATTACAGTTGATAACAACTTTTAGTTAACGATAATAACCACACACACACACACCGTCTCAATCAAATCACAGCACTCCAGTCAAGAGCTCATTATAATATTCAGAGGCTGATGCGTGCGAGCGTCTCAGCCAATCGCAGGCTGTCGTACTCTTCTTCCAGGAAAGGTTTTGCATTCTCAGCACACTTGAGTTCTCGAGGCCTGTTTGAACTCAAAGATTCATGAAACTCAAGCTGAATGATTGCTGACTCTGAAGGGTCACAATCAGTTCAACACAATTAATGTAAGAATGATGTTTATGTAATTTTAGTTAATACTAACTTTAATTCTTAACAGCACTTTAAAAGTTTAAAACACTAAGAAATGATTATATGAAATTTTCATTGCTCTCAGAAGACATAAGTGAAACACATATATGCACAATCTAACAAAATTTACAAATTCATTTAGCACTTTTATCCAAGTGTTCCAATGAGGCAGTAACATGAGACGCAGGGAACGTTCTGGCAAGGTTCTCTCAAAGTTATGAACAAACATTCTTACAGTAACATTAGTAGGATGTTCATTCAAAGTTATCTATCAAACCGTTGTTGGAGCATATTTTTATAGCTGGTTTAAACACTCTTCAGTGACTGTTGTGAAGGAACAGTGGTGTAACAGAGGAAACAGGAAGTTTTGCATGTGACACAGACATGAGACTTCAGATCTATTACAGAGACTGAGATAGCACACACACACACACACACACACACACACACAAATGCAGCGCCATCATGTGGCCACGGTGGGTGACGTGATTTCCTTATATATATATATATATATACACACATACATACTTTATCACTAGAAACAAAAATGATATAACCCGTTAAAGATGAAAGTATTATGCAATCATTTTTGGAATTTAAAATTGAGTCAAGACAAAGTCCCTTTAAGACAAGTCATTTCACTCGACGTCTATCTTTGAAACGCCTCTTGGGCATTCAAGTGCAGCTCCTATCACTTTGAATGGGGAAACATCAAATTCTCCAAAGCTGTTTGCCAAGCTTTTGATTAAATTTCATATTTGTAATCACCAATGAAATCTGACAACAACTGTCTCATAAATGTATTTTCCAAACGCTCGAATCATGACAAAAAACTATTTTTCAGGCTGGATCAAGCTAATGCGCATGCGCAGACCTAAATGCCTCCTCATTTCGAAGGCGCGCTTCTGACTGTTTCTAGAGGGTATGCATCGACGTCACTTTCCCGCCGAAAGCGCGCTCCCTCAGCTGGACTGAGTGGCAAAAGAACCTGCTGCGTTACTGGATTTAACAGGGGAAACTGCGAAAACGCGAGTAAAACTAACGAATTACACTAAAGGTTGGAATTGAATGTGTTCCTTACAACTTGTCAAATAAACCTAATCCATGGAAATTGACATGCAGCCAGGAGTCGTGTTTCCTGACATTTATGTGTGCCTGATTTCGACAGCGGGTAAATACATAAAGCAAATCTGCCTGTGAATATTTTATATAGCCTAACTACAATATTGGTAGGTTTAAATCCGCCTAATCACTTATATAAATGTTATATCGTCATATTGTCCAGCCCTAAAACATACATAGTTTTATAGTATAGTTTTTGTCAGTGTTGTTGTTTATTGAAAAACACCCAATTATGCAGATGAAAAATATTTAATTGATCAGTTGTCAACACAATATATGATTTTACCTCAAAATCCAACAATTTGACTCAAAATGATAACTGCAAATCCACGTTTCTCTGCCTGGAGTCGTTGCTTTCTGCAGTTTTTAAATATATACCTCAGGTTTTGTATCAAAGCTATTTGTACAGTCAATCACAAAGCTCTTTCCCGTTTTGGATATGTTTTGTGTGTTTTTCACGACATTCACGCTGAAAACCAATGCTGCCGCTCAAGGGGCTCGCACACCGGACGCGAAGCTCAGCGCCGCTTTTGCCACTCAGTGGGCGTGACCGCAGTCGTAACGGTCGACGGTGACGTCACGTGCATACCCTCTATCCACAAGTTTCCTACGCCCCATGAGGCCTTGCGTCAAACGTGGGAGCGTCTTCCGGTTCGAAGTAAACAAGCTGGACGTGGCACGACTCATTCATTCAACAGTTGACAGTCATTCAAGATTTAACGATCCAAACTTGCGAACGTTTGTTTTTTACTTAAAGATTTAAGATTCCAGCATCAATATTTGAAAAATGTTTTACAATAAAAATGTTACAGTAATAGTAATGTATTAATTTATGTCAGAAGTGCACATCAATCATGCTAAATCTAACTGATATTTATATTGACATAAAAAGAAAACACAGACCTATTCAGTTGCGCCTGCTTCCATTTATTTGCGATCACAAGAATGCAAAAAACAACTCCACTAAGGCTTTTAAATCCAAAGGCTTACATATTTAGAAATATATTGATAACATACCCTATGTTTACGTCACTTTTCTGAGCATTTCTATTTATTTTCCTCTAAATTATGCGATGATTGCTATCCGAGGATGTTTGCGCGATCTATCCTGATCCTTTCAGCCAGAGCAACAGAGGGAGCTCATGAGAAGGCAACAGGAGTTATGGTTTATACGAGTTAACCGGAGTGTGTGAATCTGTGAAAGATATGCATTTGTCAGGAATCAACAGTCACAGGGAAGAGACCGATAAAACATTAAACCAAATAAATACACGATTATAATCACATAAGAATTGTGTTCGTTCCTCAAGCAGTCTCTGATATTTTCCATAAACGTGTGTATTTATTATCTCAATGGTTAACATAAGTAGCCTTTAGCATACTGTATAGCAACTGTTTATTGTATTGTGATATTATTAACTAATAATGTAGTAAACTGAGATGTTGTCCCTGAGCACCGTAACGACATCTCTCATAAAGATTTGCAACTTTACAAAGTAAACAATGATCCAAAAAACACTTAGCCTCTTCGCTAATTAGCACACAAAATACCATTGGTATGTTACTTCCGCCGCCTCACCGGAAGTTGTACCCACGTTCTCTTTTACAGTAGCGGCCCGCGGAAACAGGTGGATAGAAACTGGAGCTTCTAACGGAAGCTGCTGTGACGCGATGACTTTACCAGTCGGCGATTGGCTCTTATTTAGAAGGCGGGACTTATTCCGCCATATTGCGCGTTGCACTTTCTCCCATTCAAAACAATAGGAGTGACACGTCTTGTGTTATTCTATAGTCTCTTAGTCAAGAGCACTAGGTTCTATATACCTTTTTTATAAAGACCGTTAACACCAATGACGATAACTATAGCGATAACGATGAAGATAGGTCTAAAAATCGTTCTATATAGAATTGCAGAGTCCACACCACAACTATAACGATAAAGGCGCAGTGAGACGATGATATCGCTGGAATCACTTTCAGAATGTTTTTTTTCCAGCTGCTGAACGATTTAAAAAATTGACAGCCAATCAGAATCCATCGAGCTTTAACGAGCCCGAGGATTTAAAGCTGCAGCGCACACAGTTAGGCCAGTTCATACCAAGGATAAAAACTATAACGATAAAATCTTTGTAAATATAAAAAGAATAGCAGTCCACAGCACAACGGTAACGGCACAGTAAATCGATATAGTTGGAATCACTTTCAGAACATCTTTTTTTCCAGCTGATGAACAAAACATTGACAGCCAATCAGAATCCATCCTGCTTTAAACAGCTTGAGCATTTAAAGCAACAGACTACAAAATTGCAGCACCCGTTTTACCCATAATGGAGTGTCTATTTACACAAAGTGCAAATATAGCGTCCCTTGTTGGCAAATGCTAGTCACAGCAATGTCTGGTTGGGCCACTCAAGTTTTAAAAAAGACACACAAAATTTAACAACCTCAGTGGTGCAGCAGTAGCGAGTAAAACTTGCAAATTTGGCTTTTAACACGATCGACGTGGGTTCGAATCCGCCTTTTGGCGACCTTGCATTTATTTTCAATAAAGTGGAAATAAACTGCGAATGAGTGTTTAAAAACATTAAAAGTGTTTATTGGGTAGGGTTATAGTGGAAGGTGTAGGGAGCGTTTTTATTCTCCCAATAAGGCAGCATCCATTTAATATTTTTAATAAATATAGGCTAATCATTTACACTCTATGATATTATTGCATCCTGTTAATGTACAAAAATACTGAGGTGCAAATAGTATCTGCCAATATAAAGTATAGATAACATCTAATTACTATTTACTCTTGTTGCAAAGAACTGATACTATTTTTGATGCTATATCACTATTTGCGCTTGGTGTAAACCGGGTGTGCCTCATACGTCCTGAAAAGTGAAGCTGCGGGCTTTTTGATCGCCCCCTGGTGGCTGGATGCAGTACAGGTCATAAACCTCGCCCTCTCCATTCAAACGAACGAGACTTGAGTCAAAACATAAAAATAAATTATGCTTCAAATGAAATTTTCCGAAAGATGGTTTTGGTCATTTAAGGTAGTATCACGCTGATATATTTTCAATTGTTCGTTTTTGTGATAAGTTTGATTTTAGCTTGCAATTTGGTGCTATAGAAACGGGGCGTGTCGTCGTGATTCACAGTTGATTGACAGCTCGTCTGAGGACTGTCGGGGCTTCGAGGGGAGATTGAAACTAATTATTAATTTTTGATGTCTGTGTTATTTCACACCGACAAAATGAGTTGTTCAGCAGTAAACTGTGCTAACCGACCTACAGGATCTGACGGATCACTGAACTTTTTTCGGTAACGTTAAATGTGGGCTTCATAAGCTAATCAATAAATGTTATTAGTTAAGATAACACGTCTACGTTAACCATGACGGGAAAAAGCAGGTGATCGTTATCTGGCAGTTACAAATTATTTTTATGGGTATAAAATAATAATTAGCAGGACAAAACTAATGATAGCCTACTCTAATTACATCAATCGAGTAACGTTAGTTCAACTTGATTTTAAATGGCAGGACCGTTTCTGACATTTTAGAGTTTCTAGTGGCATATTATATTGAGTTTATCTACTGAATTTGCTGTTTCAAAAATATTATTGCTCTAGAAACAGAATAGCCTATTATTTTATAGGTAGAATTTTAAATTGTGTATAATTTATATAGCCTATTTAAAATACATCAATGATGACGCAGTCATCCGGGCGGAAGTTTGATACCGCGACTCCGCCTCCGGCTCCACTGACAATTCCTTCTGCGCATGCCCAGGCTCCAAACTGAGGTTTTTGCGTAACATGTCAACGTCCATCATCAAATGTTTTACGTTCAGTTCATTACAATGGAAGGAAGCGGCATCGCGTCGTCCATCTTTTTTTTACAGTGTGAACAGGCCTTAAGGGTGTGTTTAATAAAACATGCAAGTATGAGGTTCAATTTGTGCCATAAAAGAATAGCTGCTTTATACATTTGTCCACGTCGACAGTCATTCCATACTTAAATAAAGTGATATATGTTATTACCTGGATGTCTGTGAAATGCATTGCAGAACAATAACTTATAATGCATAAAACTGAGTTGAACACACGACAAACGTAAATAAAATGACAGCAATGTATTGCACGAAGCAGTCAACGTTTTTTGACAAATGTAACGGTGTCCGCTGAATGTCAAATGTTGTGAATCTGCAGCTCCTATACAACACAAGTGTCCATCAGCTCTCATGATAGTGAAACTAATTTTAGCCTGGTGTTAAAGGGTAGAGAGGGAGAAACAGGGAAAAGAGAGGCGTGCGTGTGATCATCATAGGTGCCCTTTAGGTCCGAACCCAAACTAACTCTCACATTTCCCCATTTAATTCAACCCTGACCTTTCATTCAAGTCTGGAGGTCGACTAGGGAGAGTCTGAGTGTTTCTACACCACAGCTGAAAGGAAAAGACAGGGCCTGTCCCCAATGATGCCCAATCATTGTTTCTGTAATCCCTGATCCCTTCTTACTATAAATATCTGACTCAAGAACATCCTCAATTGTATATATAATAATATTGATGCAATCTGAAACCCAAAGGCATGTGTTGTGATGACCTCTTGACCTCCAGGTCATACACGCCTTTTGTTCTCAGGTGGCTTGGTCAAAGTCATACAACTCGTACTATTTTTGCAGTATGCAGTTGCATGCTAATTTTCAGTATGCGTGGAATACTCAGGCATCATAATATATTGACTAAATTTACAGTATACAACCAGAGAAATAAACCTGATGTTTACAGTTACAAACTGAACATTTTTCTAAATAATAGGCACTTACAGCGCACTCTTCAGTATACAGTCAAGAATTATGCAGTCCATTCCAAACATAGCCAGAGTAAGTGACCGTTAATCTAAAAAATGTCATGATTGATCTGACAAAAAGTCAAACATTGCCACTAGAACTACATTAGTTTGCTTAATTTAATGCTTTATAGCCTGATGTGTGTATGTATGCTGGTTTTGTCCTGTATATAAAGACCTATGTGGTTCTGACTAGTTAAAGGATTAGTTCACTTTCAAATTAAAATTTCCTGATAATTTACTCACCTCCATGTCATCCAAGATGTTCATGTCTTTCTTTCTTCAGTCGAAAAGAAATGAAGGTTTTTGATGAAAACATTCCAGGATTTTTCTCCTTATAGTGGACTTCAATGGAGCCCAAACGGTTGAAGGTCAAAATTACAGTTTCAGTGCAGCTTCAAAGAGCTTTAAACGATACCAGACGAGGAATAAGAGTCTTATCTAGAGAAACCATCGGTCATTTTCGATAAAAATAACTGTTAAATAACTAATAAAACAACTGTTTATGCTTTATAAACACAAAATATCACCTTGAACGTACTTCTGGTTTCCGTATTCTTCAAAAGCTTACGCTCTATGTCCTACGCCTTTCCTATTCTACTTATGGAAAAAAACGAAACTGGTGCTGCGTTTGTACCATAAGTTTCGAAAATGAGCGATGGTTTCTCTAGATAAGACCCTTATTCCTCATCTGGTATCGTTTAAAGCTCTTTGAAGCTGCACTGAAACTGTAATTTTGACCTTCAACCGTTTGGAGTCCATTGAAGTCCACTATATGGAGAAAAAAACCTTCATTTCTTTTCGACTGATGAAAGAAAGACATGAACATCTTGGATGGGAGTGAGTAAATTATCAAGAAAAGTTTATTTAAAAGTGGACTAATCCTTTAAAATAAAATAAAACAGTGCTAGGGGTAAATCACAAAATCACATTAAATAAACAAAAAGTTCCACATTTTTTTTAATGTCATTCAAAGCAGATCCATATTGTTTAATTTCGTTTATTACATTTATATTTGAATACTTTGTTGTAATATAAAACATCCGCGCTATGGGCGTGTCCGCAAACATTCGCGCCCTCTATAAATGTTTGTTGTTTTTAGACGCTCCCTAAGGTTTCTCCCATATACGGGGACGTTGTTGAGAGACCGTCTATAAATTGCGCTGCGGCTGAAGGAGCGCGCACTCACACCCTGTCAAACGCCGAGACTGACACCGACCCGGTTCGCCCTCAGGTAAACACGCAAAACCGCACGTATTTCACGCAAACTGTGTTTTTATGTGAGTTTTGCTGAGAATTTGTTTCGCGGTATCAAACGGGCGTGGGCGCGAGATCTGCTGAAGTGCGTTGAAGTCTATAATGTGGAACTGCTGCTTCCTGATTTGAGCAGCTGATCTGAGATCAGCGAACTCTCGTTGGCTGCCTGTCGGTACTTAGCACGTCTCCTGATCTGGGATCTGCATTTAATTTAATATAAAACTACTCCGTCAGAGAGCTGGATGAGTGAATAAGTTTGCTGTTAGGAGATATATTGTGTTCTGTGGAAACAGAAGCTGAATGCAGAGTTTGTCAAACTGCAGCAGATTTAAAATCGTCAAACTTTCTCAAGTAAACCGAATGACCTTCACGCTTCCGGTGGCACCATCACAGATTGTTGAATTTTACAGTCACTTTTTAATTTGACAGACCGCGCGATTTAACATAACGATGCACAATGATCAAATATTTTATTCACTAAAAAAAAAAAAAAGTTAAACTCGGGGTAAAGTCCGCTCAGAGTACTTCATTATTGCGTCATAAGGGGGTTATTTAATAACTGATTGTTGCGTCAATGTGCACGCGCCTATAGACTGCAGTATTGGATTTATAGGGTCACGTGCCGCACGTTCGTGGGCAGCTCCGCGCGCTCGATAAGATGCTGTGCTGTGATTGGTGATTTGTGCTCTGTCCATCTCGCAGACAAACTGACAGAAAGCTTGAAAATGTCAGAGAATACCGATAATGTCATAGAAATGATGTTTAAACGTATAAATATCGATTTAAAAAATAAACGATTGGTACCTGAGATATAAATGGGGAAAAAAAATCGAAATATTGCTTTAGCAATCTCTGAAAAATTAGAAAATTGTGAAACCTACTTTTTTTTTTCTTTTTTTTTTCCTCACAATTCTGACTTTTGAGTTTCTTCTGAAAAAAAAAAAAAGTTATAAAGTCTGAGTTAAGAGAAAAAAGATTGTGAGAAAGTCTATTTTTTTTTTTTTACAAGCTTCCATAGTCCATCTGCACGTCAACTTATATTTGCATTGTTTACATATTTTCCACCGCAAAACTGCATTTTTTTTACCAATAATGTGCAGTGAATTTAAACTGAGGAGATCTGGTGTAGATTAATTAATTGAGTTGATTTAAATCAAATCTACTTTCTGTGTGTGTGTGTGTGTGTGTGTGTGTGTGTGTGTGTTGCTCTTACAGTGGAATACATTGTCATTGCTCAAATGCAAAGGTCAGAGTGTTGTGCACAAAGGTCAGGGTTCGGCAGGGCTTTGTAAAGGTCATATAGTGTTGTCGAGACACACACACACACGCACACACACATTCTCCTGAGGTCTTTTCTGTCTTCTGCTGTAGCCGCTCTATTAATAGAGGCGAAACCTCAGACTGTACATATATCAGACAGCTGAAGTGTGTGTGTGTGTGTGTGTATACAGTATTTTAAGGTTTGTGCAGATGACTTAACTCGTTTTTGACCGATATAATTTTTGTTTTATTTATAAAAATGGTGCAAAAGATTCTCTCACACACCTTTTTTTTTTTTTAAAAGCTTTGGAGGGTTAATCTCTCTCTCTCTCTCTCTCTCTCTCTCTCTCAGGATGTCCATCAGTAAGATTCACGCTCGTGAAATCCTCGACTCTAGAGGAAATCCCACTGTTGAAGTAGATCTTTACACAAGTAAAGGTACAAACACAGTGTTATTTCACTATTATGGTTTCATTATTTTAAATCAGTATATTTTCTTTTTAAGTTTTAGTAATTTTGTTTTTGTCACTTTTTTTTTGTCACAATAGTAAAAAAAAAAGTATCGTTTTTTTTTATTTTAGTTTGTTATTTTAGTGCATAAAGTTAAACTAAAAGACTAAATTAAATCAGTTAGTTAGTTTTTCAGTTAATGTTTTTATTTCAAGTAA
Source organism: Ancherythroculter nigrocauda (assembly GCA_036281575.1). Taxonomy (NCBI): domain Eukaryota; kingdom Metazoa; phylum Chordata; class Actinopteri; order Cypriniformes; family Xenocyprididae; genus Ancherythroculter; species Ancherythroculter nigrocauda. Next base: position 37,048,964 of record VTFQ01000020.1, on the reverse strand, counting down.
TGAAGGTGTTTTTTTTTTTTTCATGGGTTTCAGTTTTAGGGTAAGTTTACATGACGATGATGTACTAAGAACTGAAAAGTTTTTGTACAGACGACAACATTGTCAAAACGATCCACAAAAATGCCTAAAAACGCTGTATTCTGCTGCAAGGCCAGTAGATGGCGATGTCACTTTATAAAGAAACATTACGCACATGTGCATGATGTCATCGTTTTCACAAATTCACAAAATTTTTCAAAAGTTTGCATTTTTAGGCCGCCAAAATGCCACTGTCATGTAAATTAATGGGCAAAATGCATGAAAGGTTTTCCGTTTTTAGTTGAAAGCGATGTCATGTAAACGGCCTCTTGGTTAAATATAATAACCCTGCAGCCCTAGTAACAACAGAACACAGTAGCAACTGCTTAGCAACACCCTAGCAACCTTTACTGAATAGACCGCTAGATCAATAACATTCACACTTTTTTTACTTCAAAATGACTTGCTTCAACATTCAGAGTTTGTCTTGAGGAAATGTTCCTGTTTGTAATTGTTGGTTGATTCCTCGTGGTTTCAGGTCGTTTCCGGGCGGCTGTTCCCAGCGGCGCTTCCACTGGAGTTCATGAGGCTCTGGAGCTCCGAGATGGAGAAAAAACCCGTTACCTGGGCAAAGGTACATCTGACGCACACGCACACACACTTAATTCATTACACGCAAAGACAGATCATCAGTGTGTGTGTGTGTGGTTAAGGTACCCAGAAGGCCGTGGACCATGTGAACAAGGAGATCGCTCCCAAACTGATTGAGAAGGTGAGATCATGGATTGGCTTTTTCCTCTCACATATTTTCGTAATAATAATTTGAAAGCTCACTCAAAATGTATCCTTTGAAATCAGGCGTTGCGTTACAGTGGAAACGCTACTTTAAAACCTTTTAGCGGCTCAATGTTTGTGATATCAGCTTCAGACATTGCTTGGTTAGACAGATGGCTTTGATTTTATAGTAATTTTAGCATCCAAATTATTTTGTGAAAATATGTATTTTAAATGACTAAAAATGTTTGGTTCAGTACTACATTTGCTTTACACTAAACTTATTAAACTTATCGTCAAAGTTTTCGGTATTATATTTATGATCTCTCTCTCTTATAATATAATATAATATAATATAATATATACTACCAGTCAAAAGTTTGGAAACATTACTATTTTTAATGTTTTTGAACAAAGTCTCTTATGTTCATTAAGACTGCATTGATTTCATAATAAATACAGAAAAAAACAATAATATTGTGAAATATTATTACAATTTAAAATTGTTTTTCTACTTTAATATACTTTTTAAAATATAATTTATTCCTGTGATCAAAGCTGAATTTTCAGCATCATTACTCCAGTCTTCAGTGTCACATGATCCTTCAGAAATCATTCTGATATGATGATTTATTATCAATGTTGAAAACGGTTGTGCTGCTTAATATTATTTTATAACCTGTGATACTTTATTAGGATTCTTTGATGAATAAAAAGTGAATAAAAATATCAGCATTTATTTAAAATAGAAATCTTTTGTAACAATATACACTACAGTTCAAAAGTTTGGCTATTATTAATAATACTTAATAGTAAACATATTAAAAAAATATTAAAATATGTAAAATATGTAATCATTTTTATAATTAAACTGATGAAATGCTTCATAAACCTGATAAATATTCATATTTATTTGATTCATCTCATCATAAATATCAAAATGGATCACTTCCGCCATCTACTGGCCATTATATTCATAACATGATTTTGACCTGACAAGTCAAATATTTTCTTTTTCACCAGATGGCCAAAATGCATGATGAAATTCTCTTATTTTCTTTGTTTCAGCTTATAAAAATATAGAGATTTTTACTGTAATGCAGCTAAAAGTTTTCATATTTGCTTGTACAAATGAAGATTGTACACATTTACAGATCTAAAATCCCAAAAGAAGTGTATGATTTCATTTGTTACTACGTCAGAGAAATTAATTTTATTTATTTATTTATTTAAAAAAAAAAAGCCACATTCTTACTGTTCCTGGTCAAAATTACCCTTTTTTTCCCCAATAAATCTGATAAATAGTCAAATTTATTTGATTTATCCCATCATCCTTGTGTCTCTAAACAGAAGTTCAGCGTCGTTGACCAGGAGAAAATTGACAAGTTCATGCTGGAACTTGATGGAACCGAGAACAAATGTAAGTATCTCTCACACACACACACACACACACACTTTAAAACTTTTCATTAACTTTTGTCGCACTTTATCTCTACCACAGCCAAGTTTGGTGCTAACGCTATCCTGGGTGTGAGTCTGGCCGTGTGTAAGGCCGGCGCCGCTGAGAAGGGAGTCCCGCTGTACCGCCACATCGCCGACCTCGCCGGAAACAAAGACGTGATCCTCCCCGTACCCGTACGTGTGCCGGCCGGCCGCCGCTCCTGTGTCAGTCGTCCGTCTCTGCTCTCATCCCTCTCCTCTCCTTTCTTCATCTTCAGGCGTTTAACGTCATCAACGGAGGCTCTCACGCCGGCAACAAACTGGCCATGCAGGAGTTCATGATCCTTCCCGTGGGCGCCAAGAACTTCCACGAGGCCATGAGGATCGGTGCCGAGGTTTACCACAACCTGAAGAACGTCATCAAAGCCAAATACGGCAAAGACGCCACCAATGTAGGAGACGAGGGCGGTTTCGCACCCAACATCCTCGAGAACAACGAGGGTATGAGTTGTCTGATGTCGCTGTATATAAAACAACGTTTAAACGTTCTCTAATCAAGATTGCTTTCTGTAGCTCTTGAGCTGTTGAAGTCTGCCATCGAGAAGGCCGGCTATCCTGATAAGATCATCATCGGCATGGATGTTGCAGCATCAGAGTTCTTCAAGAGTGGAAAATATGATCTGGACTTCAAGTCACCTGACGACCCCAAGCGCCACATCACTGGAGAGCAGCTGGGAGATCTGTACAAGAGCTTCATTAAGAACTACCCAGGTACACACACACACACACTGACACACACACACCTGGTTTGTGCACAAACAGACCCGTTTATGTGCATCTGGTCTGGGTTTTTCCGCAGTCCAGTCCATTGAGGATCCGTTCGACCAGGATGACTGGGAGAACTGGAGCAAGTTTACGGGATCTGTTGATATCCAGGTGGTGGGAGATGATCTGACTGTGACAAACCCCAAACGCATCCAGCAGGCGTGTGAGAAGAAGGCCTGCAACTGCCTCCTGCTTAAAGTCAACCAGATCGGCTCTGTCACCGAGTCCATCCAGGCGTGAGTATATAGCACAGCCTCCTCGCAGAGCTGCACCACAGGGCCCATTATGGCCTCCTCGCAGAGCTGCTCCGTGGGGCCCATTACAGCCTCCTCGCAGAGCTGCACCACAGGGCCCATTACGGCCTCCTCGCAGAGCTGCTCCGTGGGGCCCATTACAGCCTCCTCGCAGAGCTGCACCACAGGGCCCGTTACGGCCTCCTCGCAGAGCTGCTCCGTGGGGCCCATTACAGCCTCCTCGCAGAGCTGCACCACAGGGCAAAATTCATCAATTATAAAACTAATTCGATTCAGTTCAGTATTGATTCAATTCAGTTGAATAATGGTGTCAATGTTGCAAAATTCATCAATTATGAAAGGAATTAAATTCATTTTCTGCTGTAAATCGGTTGAACAGAATTCAATAGTGTCATTATTCAGCTCAATTTAGTTCAATGTTGATTCAATTCAGTTCAATAACCATCTGAAACTAATTCAATTCAGAATTAATTCAGTGTCAGTGTTGCAAAATTCATCAATTATGAAAGAGATTCAGTTCATTTTCTGCTGTAAATCAGTTCTACAGAATTCAATAGTGTCATTATTCAGTTCAATTCAGTTGTTGATTCGATTCAATTCACTTCAGTTAGTATTAATGTTGCAAAATTCATTAATTATGAAATTTAGTTCAGTGTTAATTCAATTCAGTTCAATAACCATGTCGATGCTTCAAAATTCATCAATTATGAAACTAATTCAGTTCAGCGTTTATTCAATTCAGTTCAGTAATAGTGTTGATGCAGAATTCATCATGAAATTAATTTGATACAGTTCAGTAATTATTAATGTTGCAAAATTAATCAATTATGAAACGAATTCAGTTCAGTATTGATTCAGTTCAATAAGTGTCAATGTTGCAAAATTCATCAATTATGAAAGGAATTAAATTCATTTTCTGCTGTAAATCAGTTAAACAGAATTCAATAGTGTCATTATTCAGCTCAATTTAGTTCAATGTTGATTCAATTCAGTTCAATAACCATCTGAAACTAATTCAATTCAGAATTAATTCAGTGTCAGTGTTGCAAAATTCATCAATTATGAAGTGAATTCAGTTCAGTATTGATTCAATTCAGTTCAATAAGTGTCAATGTTGCAAAATTCATCAATTATGAAAAGAAATTCAATTCATTTTCTGTAAATCAGTTCTACAGAATTCAAGTGTCGTCATTCAGCTCAATTCAGTTCAATAACCATTTGCTTCAAAATTCATCATTAAACAAATCTGATTCAGTTCAGTTTAATAAGTGTTAATGTTCCAAAATTCATCAATTATGAAAAATTCAACTCAGTTCAGTATTGCTTCAATTCAATAATAGTCAGTGTTGCAAAATTCATCAATTATGAAAGGAATTCAATTCATTTTCTGCTGAAAATCAGTTCTACAGAATTCATTATTCAGCTCAATTTAGTTCAATGTTGATTCAATTCAGTTCAATAACCATCTGCTCCAAAATTCATCAATTATGAAACTAATTCATTTCAGTTGTTCATTTCAGTTCAATGTTAATTAAATTCAGTTTAATAAGTGTCAATGTTGCAAAATTCATCAATTATGAAAGAAATTCAACTGCTGAATTCAAACGAAATTCAAATGCCGTTTCTGCTGTAAATCGGTTCTACAGAATTCAGTGGTGTCATTCAGCTCAATTCAGTTCAATAATAATGTTGATGCAGAATTCATCATGAAGTTAATTTGATTCAGTTCAGTAATTATTAATGTTGCAAAATTAATCAATTATGAAACGAATTCAGTTCAGTATTGATTCAGTTCAGTTCAATAAGTGTCAATGTTGCAAAATTCATCAATTATGAAAGGAATTAAATTCATTTTCTGTAAATCAGTTCTACAGAATTCAAGTGTCGTCATTCAGCTCAATTCAGTTCAATGTTGATTCAATTCAGTTCAATAACCATCTGCTCCAATTCATCAATTATGAAACTAATTCAATTCAGTTGTTGATTCGATTCAGTTCAATAAGTGTTAATGACGCAAAATTCATCATTAAACGAATGATTCAGTTCAATGTTAATCAAATTCAGTTTAATAAGTGTCAATGTTGCAAAATTCATCAATTATGAAAGAAATTCAACTGCTGAATTCAAACGAAATTCAAATGCTGTTTCTGCTGTAAATCAATTCTACAGAATTCAGTGGTGTCATTCAGCTCAATTCAGTTCGATAATCATGTTAATGTTGCAAAATCCATCAATTATGAAACGAATTTGATTCATTTTCTTAACACTATAACAGTGTTAAGGTTGCAAAATTCAGTTTCTGCTGTAAAGCAGTTATATTCATCTCAATTTAGTTCAATGTTGATTCAGTTCAATCAGTGTTCAACAGTGTCAGTGTTGCAAATTTCATCAATAATGAAACAAACTCAATTCAACAGTTTTACAGCTATAAATCTGTCTGTGTCTGTAGTTGTAAACTGGCTCAGTCTAACGGTTGGGGTGTGATGGTGAGCCATCGCTCCGGCGAGACCGAGGACACCTTCATCGCTGACCTGGTGGTCGGTCTCTGCACAGGACAGGTACACGATACGCATCACGGTCACCTCACTGCGAAAACAATGTTCAGTGCAGCTTAATGAGTTGTTCTGCCACACTAACACATCTTCACCTGTGATCAGATCAAGACCGGCGCCCCCTGCAGATCAGAGCGTTTGGCAAAGTACAACCAGCTGATGAGGTCAGCGACGACATCATACGCTTCACAAATCAGGTTAAAGGACAATCTGTGTGTGCCAAACCCTCATCTGTCTGTCTGTCTGTCTGTGTTCAACAGGATCGAGGAAGAGCTCGGTGACAAGGCCAAGTTTGCGGGAAAAGACTTCCGCCACCCCAAACTCTAAACCATCCAAGTTCCTCCATCACAAATGTACTTTTTTGAAATGAGAAGTAAATAAAAAAAAAAAAGTGAAAGAAATTGAGTTTTTGTGTCTGTTTATTATGTGCACAGTCAAATATTAGTAGTTTTTTTTTCCCCTGTACATCATTAATATTATTTATTTTAATATTATTTATTTTGAGTCCAACATCCAATCAACAACCGATGCACAGAACCAAGTCCCTCCCTACATTTTTCTTGTCTCAAAACAGAAGATCTGTAGCTACTATATCGAGAATGAATGATTTTCATCTCTCCCTTTAAACTGGGACTTTTCCGCTGCTGACGTCAGAGCTGAAGGAACGGGAGGTTTTGGGTCTCGGTGTGAGTGTTGCTGGGCGACGATCATCAGGCCGAAAGCGTTTCAGCGCGACATCTAAAAAAACAAACCCGTTTGTTTGTGTGTGTGTGTCATATTAGCATGTGTGAGTATGATGTAGTGTCTAGGGGTCAGAGGTCAGGCTGCCGTTGGCAGGCGGTTACACTGAGAGAGTCACACTTTCACACACTCTTCCGTGTTTTTGAGTCTCAAACTTTTTCACACACTACGGTCAAGTGAATTTAGGGGAAAATAAGCTTAATTGTTAGAAAATATCTTAAAATATAGAATTTTTAAAAAATAAAATAGGCTTGGTACAATAATTAACACTTCATGTTTTTGAAATGCATCTCTTCTGCTCACCAAGGCTGTATTTATTTGATCATAAATACTGTAAAAATTGTGAAATATTATAATTTATAATAACAGTTTTCTATGTGAATATATATATAGTATTTATTCCTGTGATCAAAGCTGAATTTTCAGTATCATTACTCCAGTCTTCAGTGTCACATGATCCTTCAGAAATCACTCTGATATGATGATTTGATGCTCAATTATTATCGGTGCTCATTATTAACGGTTATTATTATTATTATAAATTTTGAAGACTGGTTTTTAATGTGTCCGGTTTCTTTGATGAATATAAAGTTCAAAAGAACATTTATTTAAAATGAAAATTTTTGTAACATTATAAATGTCAATAAATATTTAAAAAAATAAATATTTAGAAAATACGTTTTAAAAAAGTGATAATTATCTTTCAAATAATTGCAGAATAAATGTATTATTAATTTTTTTATATATATATTTAATGGTAATATATTAAATATATTTTAAAATAAACATGTAATTAAAAAAATAAATGTAAGTGATTATTTTTCAAATAATTGCAGAAAAAAGTATTTTTTTTATATTATTAATTATTATAAATTTTTAAGACATGTTTTTAATGTCTCAGGTTTTTTGATGAATATAAAGTTCAAAAGAACATTTATTTAAAATAGAAATCTTTTGTAACAATAAATGTCAATAAATATTTTTGAAAATTATATTTAAATATTTTAAAAAAACAATAATACATTTAAAATAATTATTGATAGTAAGTGTATAATTGCAGAATAAATGTATTATTTAAAAAAAATAGTAATATATTTAATGGTAATATATTAAATATATTTGAAAATAAACATGTAATTAAAAAAATAAATGTAAGTGATTATTTTTCAAATAATTGCAGAAAAAAGTATTTTTTTATATTATTAATTATTATAAATTTTTAAGACATGTTTTTAATGTCTCAGGTTTTTTTGATGAATATAAAGTTCAAAAGAACATTTATTTAAAATAGAAATCTTTTGTAACATAATAAATGTCAATAAATATTTTTGAAAATAAATTATATTTAAATATTTAAAAAAAACAATAATACATTTAAAATAATTATTGATAGTAAGTGTATAATTGGTAATATATTTAATGGTAATATATTAAATATATTTGAAAAAATAAATTAAAAAACATGATTAATAGTTATTTTTCTTTTAATAATTGCAGGAAAAAAAAGTATTTTTAAAAAAATTAATGGTAATGTATCACGGTTTCCAACTGTTTTCAACACTGATAATAATCATAAATGTTTCTTGAGCAGCAAATCATCATATCAGAATGATTTCTGAAGGATCATGTGACACTGAAGTCTGGAGTAATGATGCTGAAAATTCAGCTTTGATCACAGGAATAAATTACACTTTACTATATATTCACATAGAAAACAGCTGATTTAAATTGTAAAAATATTTCACTATTTTTACTGTATTTTTTTATCAAATAAACAGCCTTGACGAACACTAATTCCCATCAATTGTCCGTTAGTGAATGTAAAGTATAATTGTGTATGTACATCAGTCTGTCGGGCCGTACGGAGGTTGAAAGGCCCGTGACCCGTGGTCATTGCTAGGGAAACTCTCATCTGACGTGGAACTATTGTGTCTGCGCTCTCACAGGAGGAAATAGTTCCTGAGCGCCGCCCGTTTCCAGGGGGAACTTTTATGGGGGGCGGAACCTGAAAGGGTCAGAGGTCGCATCAGTCTGTTACTGTGAAGAATGATGAGCTATAAAGAGGCGGACGATTAAATGTGACACAAAGCACAAAAATGTGAGCGTGTGTTTGTGACGTTACAGACCTCTGGAGTGAAGCGCATCGTGTTCGTTGAAGCCTTACAATCATCACCAAGGCTTTCTGAACTTAAGAGTTGGTGTGTATCAGCTGGAGAAATGAGGATCTGCGCTCAGTATGGAGGCCGTGATGAGTCATGACGTCTGTGGAGGGCCGGAGGGGCGGGGCGTCGCTCACGGCAACAGTTAGCTATGCGCGACATCACGGCGATGTTCTTTAAAAGGCCTGTTGTGCACCTGCTCGGGCAGAGACCCGTCCTGAAGACGTACAGGACAGAACTGAACGCCACGATAACGTGATCGAAAACACTGGACAGATATTTACTTTACGACTCTACTTGTTTAACAAGGATGGCTTTTTCATCTCCTCTAAACTTTACTTCCTCTCTTCTTCCTGCTCTCCTCATGCTCCTCATCATCATCACCGTAACAATGCAGGTAGAGGGACGGCCGTCGCCACGCAAATCAGACGCTCAGGTGAGGATTTCACATCTGACTCGACCAATTGTGTGAGTTTAGGGGCGGGACTAGCTGGCTGACTGACAGATCAGTGTTTGGGAAACCTGTTTGGTAACAGACAGCGGGACATGTTGTATACTGCTTAGTACTTTTTAAAAATAGCAATATTTCACGATAATCATTAGTGCACTAAATTGTTGTCACATGACCTCTTTTGTTGCATGTTTAATAAAGCGCAACAGTCGGTTCTGAACAGTGTTTTCCCGCGGAAGTGGGCTACTTTACACTGTTGTCGTGGGTTGTTTTTCATGTCCGCGGCTTGAAGCGACCCGAAATAACATGATATTTAGCCCCTGGAATGTGAATTTTACCAGAGGATCCCCGCCAAAAATGCGGATTCCCAAAAATTCGTGATTGGGCTAGTTTTGGGTTAGTTTTGTGTGAAAACCTGGCAACCCTGGTTCTAAACTAAAAATCCTGTTCGTTTTCTCTCATTTGGAAATGATTTTTAATGAAAACTTATAGACCGTTAAAGTCAGCCCTACTGTGAGCTTGTTAATCGATTTGCTTTAGTTGAAGTCTGATCTCATTATTTAACTTATTTTTTTACAATAATTCCTGATGGAAAAACTACACTCACGTTCTCAACTATTTTGAGAACTTAATTGAAATAAGTGTTAAATGTATTGTTTCTATAATCAATAATTTAATATTTAATTTGATTATATAATTTGAATTGCATCTCAAAGTTATGAACAAACGTTCTGATATTAGCGCAAAAATATAACAAAAATTATTTATACATATTGTTCATGGAACGTTTTTCCTTTTTGCAGTGTTTCTGCTAGTTTCATTATGTTCGCTCAAAATTAATGTTTCCATAATATTTGTTGAATAAAAAAATATTGAATGTTCCCTAAACGTTTTTAAATAACTTTAATAACTTAATGGGAACGCTAACGCAGAATGTTCTTTTGTTAGCAAGGCTAAAGCCGTTAAATTTCAAGTCTTTTTGTCGGGTTTTCAAATCAAAGTTTAATGTTGTGATTCTCCTCTGGTTCGCGGGTTATGTAAAATTGTAATCCACGTGGATTATCTCATTTATACTTTGGCAATTTGGCAGCATTGATAATTTAAACGGTTATTGATGTTTGCAGCGTAATATTTGACCGGAAGGGTAAAAATGACGGTTATTTTCGTCACTTACGGCTCGTTAGATCTTCCCGCTTTCATCAGACACAGAGAAAAAGTGCGGTAAGATTACATTTACTGAATAAATGATAAAGGCTAATTGATTTGAATTCATAATCGACAGAGAGAAAGAGAGAAGAGCGTGTGCGAATTACCTGTCAGTTCAGCATTAAACGGTTTTATTGCACACCTTCCAGCCAATCAGAATCGAGTATTCAGACAGACCATAACAAGATCTCATATGGTAAAATTAATGGTAAAAAAAAATACGGAAGCAACGCCGCTGAAAAAAGTGGGCAAAAGCTGTTGCTCTCTATTTGAGAGATTTGCATCTGTCATCAGAAATATAAAAGATTATTTATTTTAATCTTCTTTTTCTTTTTTTTCCTTTTTTTTTGTACAAACAGAGGGTCAAATCGAGCGCATTGCATTGTGGAGTCGCACACTAGCAAAATCTTTATCAGTAAAAATATATATGACATAAATAGTACAAGAAGTATTGCTGCAAGTGTTTATATTCAGACTATTTTAGACTGGTCAGGTCAGGGTTGCCAGGTTTTCACAACAAAACCCGCCCAATTGCTCCTCAAAACTAGGCCAAAACTAGCCCAATCGCATTTCAGGGGGGGTCCCACGTAAAAATCACTTTCTGGGGGGTAAAATTCACATTTTTAGCAGGGCTCCCCTGGTAAAATCGCATTCCAGGGGCTAAATAACACGTTATTTTGGGTCAATTCAACCTGCGGACATGAAAAACAACCCGCGGCAAGTAGCCCAATTCCGCAGGAAAACCGCGGACTTGGCAACAGTTGTCAGGGTGCCAACGCTGCGGAGCAGCACAGTACCTGCGTGACTCATAGACATAAACAGAGAGAAGTAGTTCTGGCTACAATATTCTTCCACACGTGCAGTTTTGTTTATTAACCGCTAGAGCGCCAAAAGTAATGGACTGCAGCTTTAAGCTTTAAAATTGTTTTTAGATGATTTAAAATGCAAAATTACCAGTTTCTTGTTCACATTAATGAGACATAAAAACATTCAGGGTTATCATAAATATAAAATTTATGATAAATAAGGGTGCATTTACACAACATAAAAACTGAAAACTTTTTACGCGTTTTGGCCGTTCATTTACTCGACAACAGCATTTTATGAGCTTGAAAATGCATTGTATTCCATTTATCATCTCTGTGTAAACTAAATAAATGCAAATTTGTGAAACGGTGACATGCGTATTACGTGTTTAGTCAGGCGTGTTTCTTTAAAAAGTGACATCGCCATCTACTGGCCTGGCAGCAGAATACAGCGTTTTTAGTTGTTTTCGCAGATCCGTGTGAAACGGGATAGTTTTGATAATGTTGTCATCTGTACGTGAAAAGTGCAAAGGAAAAACTTTTCCATTTTTAGTACATCATTGTTGTGTATACGTACTCTAAATATATGATAGAAATAGAGTAGTATTGCACACTGTAGTATTTGAGTCATCCAGTTATTCCAGCATACAGAAAGTTGACAAACTATAAACATTATAAACTGTGTGCAGGTTCTGCAGGATTTGTTTGGGCTGAAGATCGGCTCTCTTCTATTGGCTCATCCAGAGGTCATCGAGGGGTCAGCAGACGCCGCCCCTCCCCTCTCACACGGGCTGCAGTTGCCCCGCCCACCGTCACGTGTGTTTCTGGACTTCATGAGCCGTCACAGGAAGCTGAAGGGGCGGAGCCGGAAGGGCGTGGCGCGGGGGTGTTTCGGGATGAAGGTGGACCGGATCGGGGTCATCAGCGGTCTGGGATGCTGACGCACACAGGTACACATAAAATAATTAAAAGATGTTTGATCTAAAAAAACACAAAGCATATTTGTGATATGTATATTTCAGTTTAAGCGATATTAAAGGATTAGTTCACTTTCAAAAAAAATTTCCTGATAATTTACTCACCCCCATGTCATCCAAGATGTCCTTCTTTCATCAGTAGAAAAGAAATTAAAGTTTTTGATGAAAAAATTCCAGGATTATTCTCCATATAGTGGACTTCAAAGGAACCCAAACTGTTGAAGGTCAAAATTACAGTTTCAGTGCAGCTTCAAAGAGCTTTAAATGATACCAGAAGAGGAATAAGAGTCTAATCTAGAGAAACCATCGCTCATTTTCTAAAAAAAATTAAAAATTATACACGTTTTAACCATAAATGCTCATCTTCAACTAGCTCTCTTCTTCTTCTCTATAAGAATTCCAGCAGTGTAGACGCTGCTAAGTGTATTACTGCCCTCCACAGGTCAAAGTTTGAACTAAATTGTCACATACAATATGCTAGTGCAAGTATATAACAATTAGTTCAAACTATGAACTGAGGAGGGCAGTAAATTATCAGGATTTTTTTTTTTTTGAAAGTGGACTGATCCTTTATCAATCATAAGACACGAGATTAAACCTGTTTATCATTTATGTAAGTAATTGTTTTGACTCATTTTCTGCATGTGTGTTTGTGTGCAGGTGAGCGTGAGGATCATGAGTTCGTCATACAGACCTTCACCTGCAAACATTACTGAATCCTTCTGTTCTGATGTTTTAGCATCTGCTGGATTATTTTCAGTCCAAACGGCTGTAATATGACCATCTGCAACAACAAAACTCACAGTTTTGGCCTTTTACACAGAACACAGAACTCTGACATATTTGTCGTTTTAAGATCCTGAGGTCTTCTCAGCTGTGTGTGTGAGAGTGTGTGTGTGTTTGTGTGAGTGTGTGACCTCTGGCTGATTGTCCAGTCAGTTTTGTTTACCTTGTTTACCATGTTTGACGTGACAGAGCTTCTGTTCAGACATTTTGTGAGTGGGAACTTGTTCTCAATATTTAACACAAGTTTAAACTTGTTTGTGTGATGTCCATAAATGTTATTTAACATCTAAATTAAAGGTGTTGTTGATTTTGAACCAGACTGAAAGCATGTGTCACTCAACAATGAAACTGCACAGATAAAACAATTAAATTTACAGTATTTTAATGCAAGAGCAAGAAAGAGGGAACTTTGCAAAGACTTGAGGAACTGGTAAATCAAAAATATATTTTCTAAGTATCAGCTCTGTACAGGCAACTAAATATTAAACTGTGGTTTTAACACCGTATAGATGCAGAAAGAGAAAGCATTTTCAGCATCTAGACCTATTGTTTGTATTTTAATTCAAAGCATGAAAACGAGCTCATGCAACTTGCAACATTTGACATGAGACAGGATATCAAACTTGGCAGAAAGAATACGAAAGGAAATGGCACCACATAAAAAGAAAGTTGTTAAAACTGCACCTTTAAGGCCACATCAGCTTATCGCTGGGGCTGTACCCTTAAAAGGACATCTTTTTTACTCCTAAAAAACATATTAGCTACATTTTAGGAGTAAAAAAGGTGCAAAGATGTCCTTTTAAAGGATTAGTTCACTTTCAAATGAAAATTTCCTGATAATTTACTCACCCCCATGTCATCCAAGATGTTCATGTCTTTCATTCTTCAGTCGAAAAGAAATTAAGGTTTTTGATGAAAACATTCCAGGATTATTCTCCATATAGTGGACTTCACTGGAGCCCAAACAGTTGAAGGTCCAAATGTCAGTTTCAGTGCAGCTTCAAAGAGCTCTAAATGATCCCATACGAGGAATAAGAGTCTTATCTAGAGAAACCATCACTCATTTTCTTACAACAAATTAAAATTGTATACATTTTAACCATAAATGCTCATCTTAGCTCTCTTCTTCTTTCTCTCTATTTGAATTCCAGACACTGCTAAGTGTATTACTGCCCCCCTCAGGTCAAAGTTTGAACTAAATTGTCATATACAATATGCTAGTGCAAGTATATAACAAGAGAGCTAGTTCAAGATGAGCATTTATGGTTAAAATTTTTATTTTTTTTAGAAAATGAACGATGGTTTCTCTAGATAAGACCCTTATTCCTCGTCTAGTATCATTTAAAGCTCTTTGAAGCTGTACTGAAACTGTAATTTTGACCTTCAACCGTTTGGACTCCATTGAAGTCCACTATAAGGAGAAAAATCCTGGAATGTTTTAATGAAAAACCTTCATTTCTTTTCGACTGAAGAAAGAAAGACATGAACATCTTGGATGACATGGGGGTGAGTAAATTATAGGGAAATTTTAATTTGAAAGTGAACTAATCCTTTAAGGGTATTGAAAGAACATACAATGGATTGATACAATAATAATGTTTTAAAGGATTAATCATAGAAATAACCATAAAAGAATAATCAAAATATTCATAAGCTTAATATTTTTTTAATATATATACACCAATAAATAACCGTCAAAGTGCGTATGAAACACAGTATAAATTTTACTTTAACACTTTATTTTATATACACACAAACACATATTTTTCTATTTATTTATTTATTGATATGTACTAACAATACTTTTAGATAAATAACATACGAGGCTGTACATTGAAACAATCGAAATAAATAAATAAATTCATGTAAAACAATTATACAACGATTCAAAGTTTTAGTTTTCAAATATATTTTTATAGGATATCTTTCAAATAAAATCGTATGAAAAAGTCAGTGAGGAAAAAAGGTCTAGTGGTGTGACGTAAGAAGGAGGCGGGTCCTGCGCTGGGTCACGTGATACCGCTGCTTTGCAGCTCGAGCGACTAGAACGGAACCGAATCATCGGGCAAACTCGCTCCGTTTACCGGCCCAGCGCGATCTTTCGCCTCCCCTGACGCGTTCCAGCAGCGGCAGCATCATGTCGGCGGTGCAGCGGATGAAAGTAGCAAACGAGAAGCACAGCAAGACGATTACTCAGAGAGGACACGTGCAGAAAACCACGGTACGCGCGCTCCCGCGACACAACACACGCGAACACATAAATACACAATATCTGAATATACACACTACGCGTATTTACGATCATAATATCAACACAAATAAACGAGCACATCACACGCTCACATAAAATACACAATCACAATGTCTTTTGCTATTGGTAGCATATTTTCTGAAATAGATCAGAATTATGGGGTTAGATTTGTGTCAAAAACACAAATGAATTGCTTCGTGCAATTCATTTGCATATGTATACTGTTGTTTTTATTTGTGTCGTCGTCCCTGTCGTTTGCTCAGCTCAGTTTTATGCTTATTTTATGTTATTTTCTTTTTTTTTAAAAATAGTTTTCTCTAACAATCAGAAGCATTTACTGTATAGATGAGAATGAATAGTTCTTAGGTCTCATCTGCATGCGTTGTTATAATATTTTAATAATATTTTCTAGAGTTTTATAATAATGTTCAATTTACATTTTGGCAGTGTTTTATTTGTACATTTGATTATTTAATTTCTGTATTAGGCTTTTAGCTGAATGTGGTGTCAGAATTACATTTTCATTTATTTTTCACTGTTTTATTTGTTCTATTGTTTGTATTGTATTACTTTTTTCAATAAAATCCTCAATTTCTTGAGGACTTTTTATTGCTTGCATTTGAATATAATTGTTTTTGCGATGCATCTTGCTGATGTGAATGATTATGCATTGATGCATAAAAACAAAATAATCAATTTTTTAAAAAATGTTATTAAATATGCCTATCATAAATATTAATGTACTGTTTTATTGTAAATAATGTACTGTTATTATAGGCTATTTTATTAAATGTTGTATGTCCTTTGTATACATAACAATTTATAATTAAAACACAAAAGACTATGCAGTGACTATTTTTTACATTTGATTATGTAATTTCTTGAATAGATGTCAAATAAAAAAAAAAAATTACTAATATTACTAAATTACTAAAAAAAACTATTAATTTAATTTGTTTCTTATATTGTATTTGTTCTACTGTTTGTTATTTGCATATTTGTTCTTATTTTTAATAACATTAAGAATTATATTGGGATTATTTATATAATAATAATTTTTAGGGATGCACCGATGTATCTGCAAATAATCGGTACGGGCAATTAAAGCAATTATTTTTACTATCGGCCATCGGTTTGTGCTTTGTTACTTCCGATAAGAAACAAAGACTTTCAAATTTCTGTCAGTTTAATCATAAAATTCAAACAATAAATGGCTCTTTAAGTTTAAGCGGCAGTGCGGAGTGCTAGTTGTTTTCTTCCACTTTAATAAAAGTTACAGCACAAAAAAACAAAACATGCATGAACATTAGAAGGTATTTTGAAAGAAACAACTTAGCAAAATGTGTCTTACATAATTTACATAAATTCCCATAATTGATCATTGCGAAACATTAGTAAATCATAGTAGATAGCGTATCTTTAGAGCAAGTGATCTCGAACAAGTTCAAACACAACATAAGGCAATGCGTAAATCATGGAGTGACATTGACATGCTGCTTGGCTAAAGATATAGGACTTCCGGGATCCGATCCGAATACGTAACTACAGCACGCTCGTTTCATTTTTCCTCATGTCATCTGCACGTTTTGTGCATGAGCCGCACGCACCTCAACACTATGAACTGTAATGATGATCTTGCTTAATAGACAGTCAATACGTTTTATTGATTAAACTTATCGACAATTTAATTGATTGTCAATTAATCGTTAGCATCCCTAGTCTCATGTAATCGCTCAATCTGTGTTTCAACCGTCGAAAGATGTTAATAAAACTGTTTGAAATCAATGTTACTTAACATTACACTTACCTTATTAAATTATCCAGTGTTCACAGTTCGTTTGTAAGCTATAAATAAACATTAGAGATGAGCTTATTTACTGTTAATGATATATGTATGTTTGAATAAATTTGTCATGAAGACACTGGTTTATGAGAAGTAGCTTATGTACATTTCAGTTTTTATTTGAGTGTAATTATTTTATCTAAAAATAAATAGCAGTTGGGCTCTTTTGTTAATTTTAACCTCTAATATTATAGTAATGTACCAAATGAGAGGATCCCTATAGTTTACAGCATTATTTGTGAGAGATGTTTTCTTGTGATGTGATTGAATGTGTTTGAGCAGGAGATGTGATGAATGTGTGTTTGTCCTGCAGCGCGTGGTGAGTGAGGAGAAGTCTCCGGTGGGTCCGTGGCTCCTCGCGCTCTTCGTGTTCGTGGTCTGTGGCTCAGGTGAGATGAGAAAACAGCTCAACGTTTATTACATCAGTTACATAATGTGCCAAGTCATAATCACACTGTTTTTTGAGAATCTATCTATGGTTTGTTCATCCTATCTATCGTTCTATCTGTGCATCATTTTACTGTTCTATCTATCATTGTATCTATCGTTGTATCTATTGTTGTGTCTATCACTTCTATCGTTGTATCCATCGTTGTATTTATCACTTTTATCGCATCTATCACATCTATCGTTGTCTGTTGTCTTATCTATCACATCTATCGTATCTATTGTTGTGTATATCACATCCGTCGTTGTATCTGTCGCTGTATCTGTCATTGTATCTGTCGTTGTATCTATCGTTGTATCCGTTGTTGTATTCGTCGTTGTATCTATCGTTGTATCTGTCATTGTATCTATCACTTCTATCATTGTATCCGTCGTTGTATCTATCACTTTTATCGCATCTATCACATCTGTCGTTGTGTATATCGTTGTCTGTTGTCTCATCTATCACATCTATCGTATCTATTGTTGTGTATATCACATCTGTCATTGTATCTGTTGTTGTATTTATCATTGTATCATCATTGTATCTGTCACATCTATTGTTGTATCTATTGTTTTATCTATCTTTGTATGCATCGTTGTATCTATCACTTCTATCGTTGTATCCGTTGTATCCGTCGTTGTATCTATCACTTCTATTGTATTGATCACATTCATCGTTGTATTGATCACTTTTATCGCATCTATCATTGTGTCTGTCATTGTCTGTTGTCTTATCTATCACATCTATCGTTGTATCTGTTTTTGTATCTATCACTTCTATCGTTATATCCGTCGTTGTATCGATCACTTTTATCGCATCTATCACATCTATCGTTGTGTCTGTCGTTGTGTATATCGTTGTCTGTTGTCTTATCTATCACATCTATCGTATCTATTGTTGTGTATATCACATCTATCGTTGTATCCGTTGTATCTATCGTTGTATCTGTTTTTGTATCTATCAATTCTATCGTTGTATCCGTCATTGTATCAATCACTTCTATTGTATCGTCACATTCATTGTTGTATCCATCGTTGTATTTATCACTTTTATCGCATCTATCGCATCTATCACATCTATCATTGTGTCTATCATTGTCTGTTGTCTTATCTATCACATCTATCGTATCTATTGTTGTGTATATCACATCCGTCGTTGTATCCGTCGTTGTATCCGTCGCTGTATCCGTCGCTGTATCTGTCGTTGTATCTGCCGTTGTATCCGTCGCTGTATCTGTCGCTGTATCTGTCGTTGTATCCGTCGTTGTATCCGTCGTTGTATCTGCCGTTGTATCCGTCGTTGTATCTGTCGCTGTATCCGTCGTTGTATCCGCCGTTGTATCCGTCGTTGTATCTGTCGCTGTATCCGCCGTTGTATCCATCGTTGTATCCGTCGTTGTATCTGCCGTTGTCGTTGTATCTGCCGTTGTATCCGTCGTTGTATCTGTCACTGTATCCGCCGTTGTATCTGTCGCTGTATCCGTCGTTGTATCCGTCGTTGTATCCGCCGTTGTATCCGTCGTTGTATCCGCCGTTGTATCCGTCGTTGTATCTGTCGCTGTATCCGTCGTTGTATCTGTCGCTGTATCCGTCGTTGTATCTGTCGTTGTATCTGCCGTTGTATCCGTCGTTGTATCTGTCGCTGTATCCGTCGTTGTATCTGTCGCTGTATCCGTCGTTGTATCCGTCGTTGTATCCGCCGTTGTATCCGTCGTTGTATCCGCCGTTGTATCCGTCCTTGTATCTGTCGCTGTATCTGCCGTTGTATCCGTCGTTGTATCCGCCGTTGTATCCGTCGTTGTATCCGTCGCTGTATCCGTCGTTGTATCTGCCGTTGTATCCGTCGTTGTATCTGCCGTTGTATCCGTCGTTGTATCTGTCGCTGTATCCGTCGTTGTATCCGTCGTTGTATCTGCCGTTGTATCCGTCGTTGTATCTGCCGTTGTATCCGTCGTTGTATCTGCCGTTGTATCCGTCGTTGTATCTGTCGCTGTATCCGTCGTTGTATCTGCCGTTGTATCCGTCGTTGTATCCGCCGTTGTATCCGTCGTTGTATCTGTCGCTGTATCTGCCGTTGTATCCGTCGTTGTATCCGCCGTTGTATCCGTCGTTGTATCCGTCGCTGTATCCGTCGTTGTATCCGTCGCTGTATCTGTCGTTGTATCCGTCGTTGTATCCGTCGCTGTATCTGTCGTTGTATCCGTCGCTGTATCTGTCGTTGTATCTGTTGTTGTATCCGTCGCTGTATCCGTCGTTGTATCCGTCGCTGTATCTGTCGTTGTATCTGTTGTTGTATCCGTCGTTGTATCCGTCGCTGTATCTGTCGTTGTATCCGTCGCTGTATCTGTCGTTGTATCTGTTGTTGTATCCGTCGCTGTATCCGTCGTTGTATCTGTTGTTGTATCCGTCGCTGTATCCGTCGTTGTATCTGTCGCTGTATCCGTCGCTGTATCCGTCGTTGTATCCGTCGCTGTATCTGTCGTTGTATCCGTCGTTGTATCCGTCGTTGTATCTGTCGTTGTATCTGTTGTTGTATCCGTCGCTGTATCTGTCGTTGTATCCGTCGTTGTATCCGTCGCTGTATCTGTCGTTGTATCTGTTGTTGTATCCGTCGCTGTATCCGTCGTTGTATCTGTTGTTGTATCCGTCGCTGTATCCGTCGTTGTATCTGTTGTTGTATCCGTCGCTGTATCCGTCGTTGTATCTGTCGCTGTATCCGTCGCTGTATCCGTCGTTGTATCCGTCGCTGTATCTGTCGTTGTATCCGTCGTTGTATCCGTCGTTGTATCTGTCGTTGTATCTGTTGTTGTATCCGTCGCTGTATCCGTCGTTGTATCCGCCGTTGTATCTGCCGTTGTATCCGTCGTTGTATCTGCCGTTGTATCCGTCGTTGTATCTGTCGCTGTATCTGTCGTTGTATCCGTCGTTGTATCTGCCGTTGTATCCGTAGTTGTATCTGTCGCTGTATCTGTCGTTGTATCCGTCGCTGTATCCGTCGTTGTATCTGCCGTTGTATCCGTCGTTGTATCTGCCGTTGTATCCGTCGTTGTATCTGTCGCTGTATCTGTCGTTGTATCCGTCGTTGTATCCGTCGCTGTATCCGTCGTTGTATCTGTCGTTGTATCTGCCGTTGTATCCGTCGTTGTATCTGCCGTTGTATCCGTCGCTGTATCTGCCGTTGTATCCGTCGTTGTATCTGCCGTTGTATCCGTCGTTGTATCTGTCGCTGTATCTGTCGTTGTATCCGTCGTTGTATCTGCCGTTGAATCCGTCGTTGTATCCGCCGTTGTATCTGTCGCTGTATCCGCCGTTGTATCCGTCGTTGTATCTGTCGCTGTATCTGTCGTTGTATCCGTCGTTGTATCCGCCGTTGAATCCGTCGTTGTATCCGCCGTTGTATCTGTCGCTGTATCCGCCGTTGTATCCATCGTTGTATCTGCCGTTGTATCCGTCGTTGTATCCGTCGCTGTATCCGTCGCTGTATCCGTCGCTGTATCCGTCGTCGTATCTGTCGCTGTATCTGTCGTTGTATCCGTCGTTGTATCCGTCGCTGTATCTGTCGTTGTATCCGTCGCTGTATCTGTCGTTGTATCTGTTGTTGTATCCGTCGTTGTATCTGTTGTTGTATCCGTCGCTGTATCTGCCGTTGTATCTGCCGTTGTATCTGCCGTTGTATCCGTCGTTGTATCTGCCGTTGTATCCGTCGTTGTATCCGTCGTTGTATCTGCCGTTGTATCCGTCGTTGTATCTGTCGCTGTATCTGTCGCTGTATCCGTCGCTGTATCCGTCGTTGTATCCGTCGTTGTATCCGCCGTTGTATCCGCCGTTGTATCCGTTGTTGTATCCGTCGTTGTATCTGTTGTTGTATCCGTCGCTGTATCCGTCGCTGTATCCGTCGTTGTATCCGTCGTTGTATCTGTCGTTGTATCCGTCGTTGTATCCGCCGTTGTATCTGTCGTTGTATCTGTCGTTGTATCCGTCGTTGTATCTGCCGCTGTATCCGTCGTTGTATCCGTCGTTGTATCTGTCGCTGTATCTATCATTGTATCCGTCGTTGTATCTGCCGTTGTATCTATCACTTTTATCGCATCTATTACATCTATCGTTGTGTCTATTGTTGTCTGTTGTCTCATCTATCACATCTATCGTTGTGTCTATCGTTGTATTTATCATTGTATCATCATTGTATCTGTCACATCTATTGTTGTATCTATTGTTTTATCTATCATTGTATGCATTGTTGTATCTATCACTTCTATTGTATTGATCACATTCATCGTTGTATCCATCATTGTGTTGATCACTTTTATCGCATCTATCATTGTGTATATCGTTGTCTGTTGTCTTATCTATCACATCTATCATATCTATTGTTGTGTATATCACATCTATCGTTGTATCTGTCATATCTATTGTTTTATCTATCATATCTATTGTTGTGTCTGTCGCTGTGTCTGTTATTGTCTATGACATCTATCTATCTTTCTATCTATCTATCAAACTATCTATCCATGAATCTATTAACATATCTATCACTCTAACTATATATCAGATGTCATTCTGTTCTTGTTTTTTCAGCACCTTATATCACATGTTTAGCATTCTGTATAACTTATTTTCTTCAACTGATTTAAATACCCATGATGCTAACATGGCGTAAAAACTTAATAAACAAACAAACAAACAAACATCTTCAACTTATTTTTTAATCTTTTCTTTTCAGAAACAGGCTTGAACATGAGTTACAGGCCAACATACTTCTATAAACAAAAACTATCAAGAGACATAAAAAATCATGCAAACAATATGCAAATTAAATATATAAAGGAAAAAATAATTTAATAATAAAAGACAACACACACTAAGAATACTTCATAAAATTTTGATAAAATAATATTAATACTTGAATCCAACCAAGTGTTCAGAAGCTTTAATTGCTCCAATGATCCTTGTTCGATTTACAGATCATTTTGTACACAGCAGTTTGTGTCAACAGTGAACTGTTGTGGGAAACATTATACTGGTTTGTTGTTTCCTCACCAACTTTGAATATGATCCATTTATCGCAGATCTCGCTGATGTTTCAGTCCAAAATGTCCACCTGCATCAGGGGTGTGATTCTTCCGGATAAATCCGGAAATCCGGCTTTTCCGACCTGAAAATGATGCTCTCGTAAATCATGCAAAAAAAAAAAAAAAAAAAAAAAAAAAAAAAAAAAGGGGGGGGGGGGGGGGGGTTGCGGCGGGTCGAGTATTGGTAAACATAATGATCGCTCACCGCTGTCAACATTTTTTGTGCCTCTGATTCATGTCGTCATGTCACTCCGCAAGTAGTCCAATCATTTGTCACGATTGAAGTTCAAAGTGTACGTGCACCGTTATGAATGCGCACAGTGAGGAAAAAAATCGCGCCGCATGATCTTGCAAAGCAACGCGCAGAGAGACCAGACAGACAGTGTACAGACTAGTGAGTTTTTGTGACAATTGTGAGGGAAATACACAATTTATTCCCATAAACTGTGTAGTCAGCCGTTCTCCCTCCCATCTGCACCGTGTGAATTGTGAACGCAGGCAGGTCAGTGAGTTACAGGGCGCTCCGTGTCTCCGTCCAGTTTAGGCTAGTAACTAATAGGCCTATGCTGTTATGTAGTTTATAGGGGTGTGACGAGCGAGATTAAAATGTGACGAGATTTCTCGTCGAGGCGAAAAGTAGTCTCGTGATGTTGCCATGACAGAGTGTTAGGATGATTAGGAAAGAATATGCCACCGCTTCGTTTACATTGCGCCTCCACTATCGTTTTGCTTTGTATTTAAATAAAAAACATTTAATTCAGTTGGATAACGGTCGCCGCCGCTCCATATTCACAGAGTACGCGCGATCACGAAAGTGAAAGTAAACGAGAGCGCGCATTCAAACGCAATTTCAATACCCAGCTTTTGAAAGCGGCTCCCTGACGAATGCAGATATCTCTCAATATGAAAGCTATTTTAGGCTGGGCTGTGTAGCTGTAACCATCTCTTAGCTCTGTATCAAAGAAAAAATTGGTCTTATTTGGTTGCATTTATTGTAAAGTGTTACCATAAAAATGAATAACAGTTTTCTCTTAATCTTATTAAGCACAAACAGTAAGGTTTCATTTGTTAACATTAGTTAATGCACTGTGAACTATCATGAACTAACAATGAATGACTATTTTTATTAACTAACATAAACAAAGATTAATAAATACTGCAGCAAAGATATTGCTCATTGTTAGTTGATGTTGGTTAATACATTAATGTTAATAAATGAGACCTTATTGTAAAGTGTTACCATTTTTATTTATACTGTTTTTATTTCTATGATCAGTTTGTGGAAAGGAGTTCAGTTAGGAGGTCAAAAGTTGTAGAGATACCTGTCTCGTCACACCCCTAATAGTTTATATAGAATTAAGTTAGCATTAGCGGAGTTGTCTGTTTTGCAGCACTGAGCAGTTATTTTACATAACTTTATCATAAAAAACAGTACAAAAACAAGCCACGCCCCTCCATAAGCCCCTCCCCATAACAAAGCCACGCCCCCATGGTAAGTGCACCGTATAGTTTCCTGCTTTTTTGTCCTTTGCCAATCACACCTATGCTGCATGAATAATGTCATGGTGTTTATTTACATCGAGTCTGATCTGTGTGTGATTATTCAGGATATTTACATGCTGTACATAATGAGACTGTTGTTTCACAGATCTTGGATGTAAATCCTATGGCTTTCAGCAGCTAAAAATAATTTTACTGTTAAGATTTAATCATTAGTGCCCTTGTATACTACATACAGTTCATTAATAAACAATCTAGTATTGAAGAGTCACTAAAACAGAATTGTTGTATCCGTCGTTGTATCTGCCGTTGTATCTGCCGTTGTATCCGTCGTTGTATCCGTCGTTGTATCCGTCGTTGTATCTGTCGTTGTATCTGTTGTTGTATCCGTCGCTGTATCCGTCGTTGTATCCGCCGTTGTATCTGCCGTTGTATCCGTCGTTGTATCTGCCGTTGTATCCGTCGTTGTATCTGTCGCTGTATCTGTCGTTGTATCCGTCGTTGTATCTGTCGCTGTATCTGCCGTTGTATCCGTAGTTGTATCTGTCGCTGTATCTGTCGTTGTATCCGTCGTTGTATCCGTCGCTGTATCCGTCGTTGTATCTGCCGTTGTATCCGTCGTTGTATCCGTCGTTGTATCTGCCGTTGTATCCGTCGTTGTATCTGTCGCTGTATCTGTCGTTGTATCCGTCGTTGTATCCGTCGCTGTATCCGTCATTGTATCTGTCGTTGTATCTGCCGTTGTATCCGTCGTTGTATCTGCCGTTGTATCCGTCGCTGTATCTGCCGTTGTATCCGTCGTTGTATCTGTCGTTGTATCTGTTGTTGTATCCGTCGCTGTATCCGTCGTTGTATCCGCCGTTGTATCTGCCGTTGTATCCGTCGTTGTATCTGCCGTTGTATCCGTCGTTGTATCTGCCGTTGTATCCGTCGTTGTATCTGTCGTTGTATCCGTCGTTGTATCTGTCGTTGTATCTGTTGTTGTATCCGTCGTTGTATCCGCCGTTGTATCTGCCGTTGTATCCGTCGTTGTATCTGTCGTTGTATCTGTTGTTGTATCCGTCGCTGTATCCGTCGTTGTATCCGCCGTTGTATCTGCCGTTGTATCCGTCGTTGTATCTGCCGTTGTATCCGTCGTTGTATCTGTCGCTGTATCTGTCGTTGTATCCGTCGTTGTATCTGCCGTTGTATCCGTCGCTGTATCTGCCGTTGTATCCGTCGTTGTATCTGCCGTTGTATCTGCCGTTGTATCCGTAGTTGTATCTGTCGCTGTATCTGTCGTTGTATCCGTCGTTGTATCCGTCGCTGTATCCGTCGTTGTATCTGTCGTTGTATCCGTCGTTGTATCCGTCGCTGTATCCGTCATTGTATCTGTCGTTGTATCTGCCGTTGTATCCGTCGTTGTATCTGCCGTTGTATCCGTCGCTGTATCTGCCGTTGTATCCGTCGTTGTATCTGCCGTTGTATCCGTCGTTGTATCTGTCGCTGTATCTGTCGTTGTATCCGTCGTTGTATCCGCCGTTGTATCCGTCGTTGTATCTGTCGCTGTATCTGTCGTTGTATCCGTCGTTGAATCCGTCGTTGTATCCGTCGCTGTATCTGCCGTTGTATCCGTCGTTGTATCTGTCGCTGTATCTGTCGTTGTATCCGTCGTTGAATCCGTCGTATCCGCCGTTGTATCTGTCGCTGTATCCGCCGTTGTATCCGTCGTTGTATCTGTCGCTGTATCTGTCGTTGTATCCGTCGTTGTATCCGCCGTTGAATCCGTCGTTGTATCCGCCGTTGTATCTGTCGCTGTATCTGTCGTTGTATCCGTCGTTGTATCCGCCGTTGAATCCGTCGTTGTATCCGCCGTTGTATCTGTCGCTGTATCCGCCGTTGTATCCATCGTTGTATCTGCCGTTGTATCCGTCGTTGTATCCGTCGCTGTATCCGTCGCTGTATCCGTCGTCGTATCCGTCGCTGTATCTGTCGTTGTATCCGTCGTTGTATCCGTCGCTGTATCTGTCGTTGTATCCGTCGCTGTATCTGTCGTTGTATCTGTTGTTGTATCCGTCGTTGTATCTGTTGTTGTATCCGTCGCTGTATCTGCCGTTGTATCCGTCGCTGTATCTGTCGTTGTATCTGTTGTTGTATCCGTCGTTGTATCCGTCGCTGTATCTGTCGTTGTATCTGTTGTTGTATCCGTCGTTGTATCTGTCGTTGTATCTGTCGCTGTATCTGCCGTTGTATCCGTCGTTGTATCTGCCGTTGTATCCGTCGTTGTATCTGTCGCTGTATCTGTCGCTGTATCCGTCGCTGTATCCGTCGTTGTATCCGTCGTTGTATCCGCCGTTGTATCCGCCGTTGTATCCGTTGTTGTATCCGTTGTTGTATCCGTTGTTGTATCCGTTGTTGTATCCGTCGTTGTATCTGTTGTTGTATCCGTCGCTGATGTGTCTCATCTATCACATCTATCACATCTATCGTTGTGTCTATCGTTGTATTTATCATTGTATCATCATTGTATCTGTCACATCTATTGTTGTATCTATTGTTTTATCTATCATTGTATGCATTGTTGTATCTATCACTTCTATTGTATTGATCACATTCATCGTTGTATCCATCATTGTGTTGATCACTTTTATCGCATCTATCATTGTGTATATCGTTGTCTGTTGTCTTATCTATCACATCTATCATATCTATTGTTGTGTATATCACATCTATCGTTGTATCTGTCATATCTATTGTTTTATCTATCATATCTATTGTTGTGTCTGTCGCTGTGTCTGTTATTGTCTATGACATCTATCTATCTTTCTATCTATCTATCAAACTATCTATCCATGAATCTATTAACATATCTATCACTCTAACTATATATCAGATGTCATTCTGTTCTTGTTTTTTCAGCACCTTATATCACATGTTTAGCATTCTGTATAACTTATTTTCTTCAACTGATTTAAATACCCATGATGCTAACATGGCGTAAAAACTTAATAAACAAACAAACAAACAAACATCTTCAACTTATTTTTTAATCTTTTCTTTTCAGAAACAGGCTTGAACATGAGTTACAGGCCAACATACTTCTATAAACAAAAACTATCAAGAGACATAAAAAATCATGCAAACAATATGCAAATTAAATATATAAAGGAAAAAATAATTTAATAATAAAAGACAACACACACTAAGAATACTTCATAAAATTTTGATAAAATAATATTAATACTTGAATCCAACCAAGTGTTCAGAAGCTTTAATTGCTCCAATGATCCTTGTTCGATTTACAGATCATTTTGTACACAGCAGTTTGTGTCAACAGTGAACTGTTGTGGGAAACATTATACTGGTTTGTTGTTTCCTCACCAACTTTGAATATGATCCATTTATCGCAGATCTCGCTGATGTTTCAGTCCAAAATGTCCACCTGCATGAATAATGTCATGGTGTTTATTTACATCGAGTCTGATCTGTGTGTGATTATTCAGGATATTTACATGCTGTACATAATGAGACTGTTGTTTCACAGATCTTGGATGTAAATCCTATGGCTTTCAGCAGCTAAAAATAATTTTACTGTTAAGATTTAATCATTAGTGCCCTTGTATACTACATACAGTTCATTAATAAACAATCTAGTATTGAAGAGTCACTAAAACAGAATTGAGTCAAAATATGTAATATCCTTTTTAATCATGCAACTAATAAAATATGATGTTTTGGGCAAAATGTGCAGTTTGCATTGCTCTTGTGATGTGAGCTTTAATATGCATCTCTCTTTCACTTTCAGCCATCTTCCAGATCATCCAGAGCATCAGGCAGGGAATGTAAGCGCCGTCTGAAGCCGCTCGCACTGATCTTCCATGGAGTTGTTTTCTTCTTCGGTTTATCTGTTAGTTGTTTACAGCTGATCTCAGTTATGTATGTGTGTGTTTGTTGTGAAAATTGTTTGTGTTCAGCGGTTGGACCGTCTCAAGCATGTCAGGGTTGAATGTTTTGGAAAGTTTTATGATGCGTGTCGTGTGATTGGCTGATTTTTAGTTTCATTGTTCGTTTCCCACTGATTCGTCTCATTTTCAAGTAAACAATCGCTATGTTTCCATCCAGAGTTGCGAATTTAGCTTGTGCGCAAAATTTGAATATCGCATAAAACATTTGCGAATAAAGCAGCGTTTCCTTCCCATGTGTTCGAGAGAACGAAATCAACACTTCCTGTGAAACTTGGCACAAAATATCAGTAATAAAAATGGAAGTTGCTGCAATCAGGCTCATTTTTCCTTTTTTTAATTTTTTTTTTCTTATGCGATATCCCAAAATGTGTGATGGAAACAGCTATTTATGAGAATTTGTATGAACTCAGAGAAATGGCCTTGTGTAAATTCAGACTAGCCATATAAATCTGTACCTGCGTTTCTCTTCCTCCCTCTTACAGGAAACTGATGCTGTGTAATAATGATTTTGTACAAATAAAAGATATTTTCTCTATTGGCACTGTGTTTTACTTTTTTTTAATAAATAAATAAATACTGTGGTTTTCTTTAAAGTAGAAACTATATAATTCTAAAAGTAAATGATTCTGACTAAAGCACAAAGTATATTTCACTTTTTACGCATACGCAAGAGTCCGCGTACAGTGCACGTGACGCGAATTTCGCGAAAGTAATTTCTGAGGTAAAATCTTTAGTGACCAGGAAATTAAAGTTAATCTATATTTCTTATTGAATATGTTCATTTTTTTTAAAAAGAAAAAAGTTCTGACCTCGTAACTGTTATTAAATAGATAAACAATGTTTATCTGTCCGTCCATCGTTGTCTATGCGCGCACTCAGGTCCAGCGGGCACACGCCTAGGTGACGTCAGTGGTGTGAAGAAGATGGCGGCGCTCGTGAAGGCGGAAGGTAAGTGGCGGAATCCGTTGCTTTTGCTGTTAACCGTTGCTGTCAGCGCGCGAACAGCCGTTTATCAGAACCCGTCCGCACGGTTCGGTTCGGCCCCGGTGCGTGTGTGTGTTTCTGTTATTCCTGAATTAGTGTATCGTGTGTGTGTTTTTATCCCGTTTATCAGTGTGTTTGTATGTATGTGTGTGTGTCAGTCCGGGGCCTTGGGGTTTGTCATATTTATTTATGTTTATTAATAAAATGATTAAACTCATTCAGATAGTTTCGTTCGGTCCGGTCTGCGTCGTCAGGTCTGTCTGTGTGTATATATAGTGTGTGATTGTGTTATTATGGGCGTGTGTGTGCTGCGTTTATGGCTCTCACAAAAGTACCATGGTATTACCATGTTTTTGTACACGGTCAGGTTTTTCGTTATGAATACCATGGTGAATATGGTAATCGTTCAGTAGTATGGTCTGATACCATAGTACTGCCACTGTAAGTGTGAATCAGACACAGTATCATGTAAACACATTAACAGAACGCTGGCCAATTAAAAATATTGATCATTAACACATGCTGCTTAAAAGATCATTAATGTAGATGGCAATATTGTGAAATGTCATGAAACTTTAAAGTATATTATTATATGTATTCAGACTTATTAGCATTAAATATTTACAAACTTTTATGTTAGATGTGATTAATCGCAATTAATCGATTTGACAACATTTATATATATACACACACACTATGCTGTCTACATATCAGCATTAACGTTATATTGAAAGGAACTTTGTTTAAAAATTGTCATAAATGTTAGATCATGTCTGATAGAAATATTTACATTTGACTTTTTTGTGTGTTAATCGATTGGAGGCGGAGCTATGCTGAATCTAGAGTGCTGATTGGATGGAAATGTTTGTGTTATTGTTTGAGGAATCCTGATATTCACTGATCTTTGTGATCAAGTTTGTGAAACTGATTTTCCAATGCTATCTCATGAGTCACGACCAATTCGTTTATGAGGTGGTTAATTCGTACAACGTCACTTGTACAAATTTGTACATTTTGTCCATTGATGGGTAGGTTTAGGGGTGGGGTTAGGGTTAGGTCATTCATACAAATTCATACGAATTTGGCAACTCGTAAAATACGTACAATTTAGCAAAAAACGTATTAATTGAGACGTCAATAATCGATTGCAGGCGGGGCTATGCTGAATCTAGAGTGCTGATTGGAGGGAAATGTTTGTCTTACTGTTTGAGAAATCCTGATATTCACTGATCTTTGTGATCAAGTTTGTGAAACTGATATTCCAACGCTATCTCACGACCAATTCGTATGTGTTTTATGAGGTGGTTAATTTGTACGACGTCACTTGTACGAATTCATAAGATTTGTCTAAACCCTAGTGACGGGGCGGAGTTAGGGTTAGGTAATTCGGACAAATTCATCCGAATTTGGCAACTCGTAAAATACGTACAATTTAGCAAAAAACGTACTAATTGAGACGTCAATAATCGATTGGAGGCGGGGCTATGCTGAATCTAGAGTGCTGATTGGAGGGAAATGTTTGTGTTATTGTTTGAGGAATCCTGATATTCACTGATCTTTGTGATCAAGTTTGTGAAAGTGATATTCCAACGCTATCTCACGACCAGTTCGTATGTGTTTTACGAGGTGGTTAATTCGTACGACATCACTTGTACGAATTCATATGATTTGTCTAAACCCCAGTGATGGGGCGGAGTTAGGGTTAGGTCATTCATACAAATTCATATGTAAAATATGTATAATTTAGCAAAAAACGCACTAATTTGTATGATTAAGGTCATACGAATTAGCCGTGAGATGGGGTTGAATATTCTGGCTTATAAAATTTGAAAAAAATTTATAGAAAAAAAAGAAGCCTGCGGTGGAACATTGATTTTTGTATTAAAGGGTTAGTTCACCCAAAAATAAATTATCCATTTAATGCATCATTGTTTAAGTATTTTTTTTGTAAATAAAGGTGAAGTGTATGATTATCTTGTATCCCATAATGTCTACAATTACACCACTGTTAGGTTAATTCGTTTCAGCTAAACATGCACCGTTGTCTGTCAATCCAAATGAAAGTTCTGCCTGTTTCTACCTGATAGATATAATAACATTTTAGGCCTAGAGCTTGGAATAACTAGTAAAATGTGTATTATTCATTATAAGCTTATTTTAATGCTTGTTTTGTCTTATTTTAAATCATTTTAAGTCATCTTGCAGCTTAAGTCGGTCATAGAGAATCTACAATCTGCTTTTTAGGAAATGCAACAAACGCTAACCAATGACAGACTCTGAAAGCATTTAAGGAACGTCTTACTTTGTTATTTTATTGGGTGACGCCTGTGCCACAGATATTACACACTTCTTTTTTGTGGTTGTGGCACATAAAAACTGTAAAATATTTGTTGTTGTTTTTGCTTTATTAAGACCTTAATCATTAAGGTATATTTGACTAAGAATATACATTTTATTTACAATATACATATGATTTAATCATTGCTCATGAAGTGTGCATGGTTTATTCTCTGATAGGCTAAAGTTTAATGATTTATATTGAAATTTGAACAGTTAATGTGAATATTTTCTAACACAGCCTGATCCCGAGCCAAATGTTTTTATGTATATTTGGCTATAATCTCTAAATGTTATGCTTTATTTATCTAATCAGATCATCTTTTGTCATCAAATGAGAAGCATTCAGATATCAGGACACGTTATACAAGAGAACATGAATATTTCTGTGTGTGTGTGTGTGATCGACTGTATCGCTCAGACGCTTCAGTGTGTTTGGATCAGAACCGCTCGCATCTCAAACCATTAAACCAGCAGCAGCGCAACTGAATTCACAGGGAGGAAATACATCAATATTATATAAAAGAAGTGTGTGTGTGTGTGTGTGTGTGTGTGTGTGTGTGTGTGTGTAAAAACTGTGAGAATATATTTGATCACCTACTGCTGTGGTTACTAGGCAACAAAGACGAAAGATCCGGAGAGAGAGAGAGAGAGAGAGACGGACTTTCTATATAAATTCATCAACATTCTTGTTTTGTTATTTATTTTAATCCTAATTTTATCTGGTGGCTTTTATTTTATTTTTATATAGTTTATGATATGTGTAGTCTGTTTTGGTACTGCAAGTCCTGTATTTGCTTGGCAATATTGTAAATGCTGACAATCATGACAATAAAACTGTGATTGTAGATAGAAAGATAGACAGACGGATATAGACAGACAGATAGATAGACAAAGGGATAGACTGACAGATGGATAGACTGACAGGCGGATAGATAGACAGACAGATAGACGGATAGATGACAGATGGATAGACAGAAAGATAGATAGACAGACAGACGGATAAACAGACAGATGGATAGACAGAAAGATAGACAGACGGATAGACAGATGGACAGACAGAAGGATAGATAGACAGACAGATAGACAGACAGACAGATGGATAGATAGACGGACAGACAGACAGACAGACGGATAGACAGACAGACGGATAGACAGACAGACGGATAGATAGACAGACAGACGGATAGACAGACAGACGGATAGATAGATGATAGATAGATAGATAGACAGACAGACAGACAGATGGATAGATAGACAGACCGATAGATATACAGAAAGACAGATGGATAGATGGATAGACAGACAGACGGATAGATAGACAGATAGATAGATAGATAGATAGACAGACGGATAGACAGGCAGACGGATAGACAGACGGATAGATGATAGATAGATAGATAGATGATAGATAGATAGATAGACAGACAGACAGACAGACGGATAGACACAGACAGAGAGTTGGATAGATAGACAGACCGATAGATAGACAGAAAGACAGATGGATAGACAGACAGACAAACAGACAGACGGATAGATAGACAGATAGATAGATAGATAGACAGACAGATGGATAGATAGACAGAGTAGACAGACAGACGGATGGATAGACACAGACAGAGAGTTGGATAGATAGACAGACCGATAGATAGACAGAAAGACAGATAGATTTGATTCAATGTTTGTAATCAATTGTAAGTTTCCTTCTATAAAAGCATCAGTTAAATGAAGTAATTGTTACATTAGTGTGCTTTCTCACTACCTGCATACATACAAACTCAAATCAAGTACATGCGTTTAGTAAGTCGTGTGTGTGTGTGTGTGTGTGTGAAGATTGTAATACAACCTCTTATGTGCATGTTTTCTTTCTGTGTGTGTCAGTGTTGCAGTTTAGTCCTCCCTGGATCGTGTGACTGCCCTCTGCAGGCTGGAGGAGTTAGTGAACGTCACCATGAACAACAAGGACACCACGACAGAGTCTGGTCCGTCTCTCGCATACACTTATTAAATATTTACGCATGTCCACTAGAGCTGATACATTTTTAACAGTCACTTGTCGCCACCTACTGGTGTAATGCTGTAATTAATGCAATCTTTATTTGAATCAAGTTATTTTCAAAAGGTGACTTACTCTGTTTTGGTATATTAATAACAATAATAATAAGTGATGCTGAACAGTGTTTTGTGTGATGCAGAGACCAGCGGTCAGATGAAAGTGTTTTTGCCCAATAAGCTGTTGGAGTGTTTGCCTCGAACGACAACTTTACCCAAAGAGAGACTGCGCTGGAACACAAACGAGGTAGTTTTTATTTTTATATTTCACTGGTTTCACTTATAGGCCAGACATTTTTGACCCGGAGGTAATGAGGTGAACAAAAAGTACAAAAATTATCATTTTTTTTAGGGTCGTTTTTTATACCCTATTTGCGCAATCCAATGCGATAACATTAACTAGCATTTTTGGGGAAAAGAAAATCCTCTTCAGGTCAAAGTGACTAGATTTTAATGTAAGCTTGTCGTGTGTTTGTTTGTGTTTCAGGAAATTGCATCCTTCCTGATTTCTTTTGACAGACATGATGAGTGGCTGTCCTGCAGCCTCAAGACCAGGTCAGTTGTGTGTTTGTGGGATTGTGTGCATGAGCATCACGGATCGACACTTTTCTTCTTTGTAATAATGTGCACTGATGAATTGTTTACTATCACTGCAAGGATTAGTTTCTTTCTCAGTAATTTTGTCTTGTTCTTAGTCCTGTGGTGCTCTTCTGTCATTTTTGATCGAAAAATTTAACTTTTTTTTGTTTGTTTTTTGTTTGTTTTTTTTGTTTTAAACTTTTGGCACTTGCTATGTAAACACACGCACACAATAAAATCATGGACATGATTCTAAAAGTTTAAATAGTCCTGAAAAAAAGCCACCCTTGTGCTCCTCGCTGTCAAAAATGAGCGCACTGGAAATTAATTTCATCTAGTGGAAGTGTTTGGTACTGCGCCCAAACAAACTCTTACTAAAAGCTCATTTTTTGAGATATCAACCTCAAATTTGGAACACAACTTGTTTAGATCTATGGCTTTGATTTTTTACACAGTTTTAGAGTAAAACATGTTTTGTAAAATATATATTTCAAATAAAAATTTAAGTAATAGTATTTTTGTGCATTTTCATAAAAATAAACTTAAAATTCTATAACTTCACTTTTTAAAAATGTTTACACTTCAACAACAATCTGCAAAGTGTCGTTTTTAAAAAGAAACCAAACTGAAGTCTGTTGCTCCAAAACATTCAAGATTTATGAGTTTAAGTCGGAAATTTTATTTTCAGGTCAATGCTCGAAAAGTGAATAAATGGATTATAACTACTGCATAAATATCATTTTGTACTATTAAAAACCCCTAAAAATACAAAATATGAAATAAAAAACATTAAACTAAAATATAGTACATTCATTTCATTGAAAAAAAAAAATTAGGCATTTTTGACCTCCACGTGAGGAGCACTGGCAGATTTCTTCTTGTTTTAACCATAAACTTAATTTAATTTTTTACAATTTTGTCATTAAACAAGACTTAATATTTTAAGTCATTTTGCTTCTCAAGTTAATGTGTCTTTATTTAAGAAAGTTTAGATGTTTGCACTAGAAAACAAGACGAAAATACTGAATAAGAAATAATGTTTTTGCAGTGTAAGACAAGTCAGTTTTGTTTTCCTGTTGACTGATAGTTGACCCACTGACAATTTGACCTGTGAAAAGATAAACTACCACAAGAAAATGTCAAAATAGCAGTAGTTTTAAACAACAGACTCAATCTCAAATGTCGATACTGAGAAACCTTGTAAATACACAACTGACATGTGTAACAATAGAGCATTCAATCTGAAAGTAATATGAGCAAGACTGTCATTATGATCCTATTTAATATGCTTCATAAGTAAATTTGTTTTAACATTTAATTGTTGGCTATGTGTAAGAGTTCAAACAATTGCAAGTCTGCTATGCCAGTTTTTTGTTGGATTTGTTGCCTGTATTATTCTAGAGATTATAGAATGCATATATATTTAAATATGTCCTTGTTTCTAGGGCTGGGCGATATGTAAAAATTATTTGAACGATAATCGCCTTAAAAAATATCGCGATATCCGATAATATCGTCTCGCCTCGAGCCCCGCCCATTCCCCGTCGGAGACAACATAGCCGACACGCTCAGTTTGTATGCACTTTATCTGACAATAGCCTGCAAATCAGTAGGCATAAACTTAATTTAATTAAAGGTTAAAGGTTTGTTTTTCTTTTCTTAGTTTGTGCTTTAATATAAAAACATTAGCTTTATGTTAATCATTTCCACACTACTCAAGTGTTTGAAATGAATTTCGTTTCGTGAAGAGAACTGTTGAATTGATCAGAGTTTAACGGAGTTCATTGTGAAGGTGGACATTCTGGTGGTGACTGTAAGAATGATGCATGTTGATGTCAAATGTGTCTTATATTTTTTCTTAAGGTCCGATGTTTCGCTTTCATTTTTGGAAGAGAAACGTCGAACACATATCATGATGATACGTTTAATTTATTTCATTTTAAACGCGTAGCGCTGTTTTTTAAACTTCTAGTTAAGCTATAATGTATTTGTTATTTGTCTAAAAGCGATTAAAAACAGTTTGATTCGTTCTGCATGACCAGAAACGGAAAGGTTATTTTTTCTCATGTTTTAGAGCTCCGACGTGTCCTCCTTACAGGCCTCTTATAACGAAATTTATTTTGATAATGGACAGGCTGCGATGTCAAGCAGTGCCATTGACGTGTGCGCGTGAGGCGCCGGCGTGATCACAAGAACTGCTTCCTGCTTTCCCGGTGAAAACAACTTAAAATAGCCTAGACCTACACATTTTTGGTCATACATGAACTGTAAAGAGTTTAATCATATCTGTGTACACTAAAAATAAAATCAAAACATTTTGTTTTTGTAAAATAAAGAAAACAGGTAGGCCTACCACTTTCTTCCGTCTTAGTTTCCTTTTGAACGTGCTTATGTGGAGAGCGTCGCAAAAAATAAATCAATTGAAACAGCATATGGCTTCAGTTTTTTTTCTTTCGTTTTGTTAATCTGTTAATTGTTTAAGTGGATATATTTTGTGTATTTATTCGTTATATTTAGGCTATATGAGTTTATTTTGCTGCAGGTGCGTGATGTGAATCCTTTTCTGTTTGTGCGTGTAAAACGAAACCACTGGAAAACAAATGTGGTTATTTTTAACGAGTTATAGACATTTAGGCTATCCATTCTAATTTAATTTAGCCTTTTCATTCTAATTTAATAATCATGTCAGTTTAAACAGAAATGTAGCCTATATTAGCGCCGCAGAATAGGTCTAGGTTGATGTCAATGCACGAATCCAATATAGTCTGTTACACACTCATGGGTAACAAAACTGTGTTTACGGGAATGTTTTAAAAATAAAAATACATTGTTAATAAGCAAAATCAAAATGTTAATTTTATAAAGAGTAGCATAGGCCTATTCGATTCCTGGCCTTATAAGTAAAGTGATTCCAGAATAGATTTTTTTTATTCCTATCCCTATTAAATACTATAGGCTACAAAATATTTTATTTATGCTATTGCATGTGAATAAATATGTGAATGGTA
Source organism: Ancherythroculter nigrocauda (assembly GCA_036281575.1). Taxonomy (NCBI): domain Eukaryota; kingdom Metazoa; phylum Chordata; class Actinopteri; order Cypriniformes; family Xenocyprididae; genus Ancherythroculter; species Ancherythroculter nigrocauda. The sequence continues at coordinate 37,011,976 of VTFQ01000020.1, read as the reverse complement.
ACTACGGGACTATGTTAAATACATTTTTTTTTTCTCTCTCAATATTGGCGATTATCGTCTGTAACTGACTTTTAATATTGACATTGTGATACTTCCAAGACATCGTCGATATACGATAATATCGTCATATCGCCCAGCCCTACTTGTTTCCATCGCGTTTGGTAATTGAGATAGATGACGAATGTTTGTTTGCGTTCACATACAGGCCACAGAACGGTTCAATCATCCTGTACAATCGCAAGAAGGTAAAATACCGGAAAGATGGATATTGCTGGAAGAAGAGAAAAGACGGAAAGACGACAAGAGAGGATCACATGAAACTGAAGGTTCAGGGCATGGAGGTGAGAGCGCCACCTTGAGCTCAAAACACACGTCTGCTTTCAGAACTCACCAGAATGCACAGCAAAATCAACACTGCACGGAGTACATATGGTCCCTCTCTAAATAGTGTTAAAGTAACACTGAAGCAGAGTTAAAGTTAATGAAAAAATTAAGCGATTAATTAAGTGATGAATGAGCATTAGTGATGAACACCTGCTGTTAACCCTCAGGGGTCTGAGGATTTTTGGGGCCCTGGAGAAGTTTTGACATGCCCTGACATTTGTGCTTTTTTTTCAGTTGTTCATAAACATATTAATGGAAAAAGTGTCATTACACTGTATTCAGCACAAACTAGGCTACAATAATATGTGAGGAACATGTATGTACATGTTTGTGTTTTTGAAGGAATAACGTTTATGCGTGGTTATTGAAAAAACAAAAAACTTAAGTCACTGAAATAAGGCCAAAAAATATCTTTGTTCACAAGACTTCTGGGTATTTGAGGTTGTAGACTAGAGTTTTTGCTTCAAAATGAGGTAAAAATTATGCTGCCTGCTTGTTCATATAAAACAATAGAGAGATTTAAATTTTCTAAAACATCTTTGGTCAAGAAACACAGTATGCGTGGAGGCGTGAATCATCATGAATAATGGGTGATTCTCACCTGAGAAGACAAAAGAATCGCATAATGAGCTGTAATGACCTGCATAAATAATGAGGCCTTTCAGTCAGGTAGGCTGTGAAAAAACCTGTGAGACATTGATCATGTCTCAAGCTCATGGTGTATATCAAACATACAGAAAAAACAGCAACACTGTGAAATATTATTACAATTTAAAAAAATGGTATTCTATTATATTCTTTAAAATATAATGTATTTCTGTGATGCAAAGTGTCTGAACAATTATGTTACCTCTATGGCATTTCATATCGGCTTTTAGCTTAAAAGCATGCACATTTGGAGAAATATTGATGGATTCTCATATGTTTGTCAATTTTCTATACAGAGGAGTAATATTTATTCAGGATTTATTGTCATTACTATGAGTGCTGGATACTGTGTTTTTAATTCATACTTGCAGCCGGAGGGCGCTCTGCCCCTTTTGTCCACAAATGCCTGAGCACTGAAGAAGAATAGGCAATCCAGGAAATAACTGAACTAACAGAGGTCAGAGATCGCTAACTATGGCTATTCAAAACACTTTTCAAGACAATAAATACACGATTGAGACGATGAATGCATGTATTGACTGAATTTGCATCTGAATAGTGCTGAATAATGAGCTGAATCACGGATTTCTGACATGGCTCTCTTTTCATACAGATTACATAAACAGAATGTTTGTTTTCGATTTGACTTACACGATTTAAAACCTGACATTTCAACGTTTTTTTAGACACAAGTCTAATTTTTTTGTGATTAGTATTCATAAGTTACAGTTCATTTTCTGAGAACTATCAGATTGGACTTCGTTCAGAGGGAGACGAGAGATCACGCATCATGTTTGTTTTCTTTATTTTACAAAAAGCACAACATTTTGTTGTTACTCTGAGTGTACACAAATAAAAGAAAATATTCCACAGATTAAAATGGTGTATAACTCTTAATTGTATGTGCAACATTGACAGAGTATTTTGAGTCTCTTTCACACTTGGTTAGAAAAAAAATGCGGTGATCACGCCGGCGTGACCGCCGACCCCAGAGTGTTAACAAGCAGAATCACTGAAGAAAAGATAATCATCCTCTACTGAGATCTTGAGTATTATATCTTCAGTTGATTTCATCTAAGACTGTGGCTGAAGTCAATTATAGTTCTTTTGTTTCTCTTTTCTTCAGTCATTCTGCTTGTTAACAGCAGGTGTTCATCACTAATGCTCAATCATCACTTAATTATTTAATTAACTTTAACTCTATTTAGAGAGGGACCATATGTACTCCAAGCAGAGTTGATTTAACTCTGGGGATTTTGCTGTGTGCTCACCAGGGCTGCATTTATTTGATCAAAAATACAGTAATATTGTGAGATAGTAAAACTGATGTCTGATATGTGATGTCATAGCAGCTCACATATTTCTGTCTCTGCCGCAGTGTCTTTACGGTTGTTATGTTCATTCCTCCATCGTCCCAACATTCCACAGGAGATGCTATTGGCTGCTGCAGGTTAGTTATAATGACTATGAGGCACAAATCTACCCAATCAGAAGCCAGGACGAATGCATATAAAAGAAGTAATTGTAATAATAATTATAATAATATTTTTTATACAGCATCTGTTAATAATTATACACATTACATGTTTGCAATGAGTAAGAAATACAATAAAATAAAAAGAATAAATTACATGTAAACAGGGAGAATACTGTTAACTGTGTGTGTTTGCAGAACCCAGACATCGTGCTCGTGCACTACCTGAACGTGCCGTCGCTGGAGGACAGCGTGAAGTCATGTGGTCCGGTGTCCTGTGCTCTGACCGACCGGCGGGACAGTCTGCGCTGGAGCCGTGACGAACTGCTGTCGCAACTCAAACCCATGTGTGAGTGACCAATCACACGCCTGCTGACCAAAACACACACCTGATCTATGAGTAAATCACCACAGAACTGAATAAAATGACAAAAACACACTGCAAAATTACTGAAACCAACTAAAATAAAAAAAGAACTAATTCAAAATAGTAAAAAAGGATGCTTTATTATTACATGTTCGTCTTTCTTTAGTGTGAAATGTTGCTTGAGAACTCTCTGAAACGCCTCCATTGTAGTCTTGAGTTTTGTTCTGGGAATGAACACGTCACAATATTCCTCATTTAAATAATTAATATGCAGAATAAAGGGGCGGGGCCTGGTTGAGTTAGTTAGTAGTGTGTTGAAACTGACGTTTATGGGCGGGACATTTCCCAAACACCAATCACAACACACTGCTCCAGCCGACCAATCAGAGCACATTGTGCTGTTCAAAAGGCGGGGCTTCATAGAGACAGGAACTAAACAGAGCGTTACTGACAGACTGGGAAGAGAGGAGCTGCAACAATGGATGATATGAGGAAAATAATCAACATTCACGCAGGAACACCTGTTCTAGTAGAGCACAAAAACAACTATAATAGTATCTCAGTGAGGATAAAATGTGTGTTAGGTTTGATCCAGCAGTTGCTTGTCGGTTACATCATGGTCAGTGCACTTTATGTGTCTTTGAATGACAGAAATGTGTGATTATATATCTGTGTGTGTTTGTTTAGTCCACAGTATGAAATGGTCCTGTGGAGGCAATGGCACCGTGGATCTCTCTGTGGAACAGATGGTGCAACAGATCCTGGAAACCCAACAGACCAAACCACAACCACGAACACACACCTGCCTCTGCGGTAACTCACACACTCCTGTCATCAGCAGCACTTTCCACAGGCCTAATGCTTCTCATGCTTTCTAGCCCATAACTTTCACAGAAAACTGTTTTGTAAATGTATGTTTTTAATAATGTCATATTTATTTAGCCTTTTTTGGATAAACTATTCTTTTTTTTTTTTTTTTTTTTGTCATGTGACCATATATTTAGAAAGAGCCCATCATTAATAACTGCTTATGATGGAGAAATACTTCATGCTAAAAACTAGTACTGTCAAATCGATCAGTCGCATCTAACAAAAGTTTGTAAATGCATAATACACACTACCAGTCAAAAGTTTGGAAACATTACTATTTTTAATGTTTTTGAGCGAAGTCTCTTATGCTCTTATTATTTCATAATAAATACAGAAAAAACAATAATATTGTAAAATATTATTACAATTTAAATTTATGGTTTTCTTTGTTAATATACTTTAAAATATAATATATTCCTGTGATCAAAGCTGAATTTTCAGCATCATTACTCCAGTCTTCAGTGTCACATGATCCTTCAGAAATCATTCTAATATGATGATTTATTATCAATGATGGAAACAGTTGTGCTGCTTAATATTTTTTTGTAACCTGTGATGCTTTTTTCAGGATTCATTGATGAATAAAAGGTTCAAAAGAACAGCATTTATTCAAAATATAAATATTTTCTAACAATATAAATCTTTACTATCACTTTTTATCAATTTAACACATCCGTGCTGAATAAAAGTATTATTTTCTTTCAAAAAAAGAAAGAAAAAAAAATTACTGACCCCAAACTTTTGAATGGTAGTTTATATTGTTACAAAAGATTTCTATGTTAAATAAATGCTGATATTTTTTAAGTTTTTATTCATCAAAGAATCCTGAAAAAGTATCACAGGTTATAAAATAATATTAAGCAGCACAACTGTTTCCATCATTGATAATAAATCATCATATTAGAATGATTTCTGAAGGATCATGTGACACTGAAGACTGGAGTAATGATGCTGAAAATTCAGCTTTGATCACAGGAATAAATTATATTTTGAAGTATATTAAATGTTGCATCATTTTAAATTGTAATAATATTTCACAATATTATTGTTTATTCTGTATTTATTAATTAAATAAGATATATATTATATAATTTTACACAAACTTTTATGTTGGATGCGATTAATTGCGATTAATCAATTTGACAGCACTAATAAAAACTGTTTTGCACAGATTTTATGTCCACACCATGAAATACTGATCAAAAGTTTGGGGTCAATAAGATTTTAAAAAATAAATAAATAAATAATGCTTTTATTTGGCAAGGGCTGGGATTATTATAGTTAAAACTAAAGCCATAAAAAATTTTGTTACTTAAAATAAAATAAACTTTAAAATAAAATAAAACAAGTTATTTTTCAATCACACATTTCTCATTTTTATTCAGTTTAACTTGATGTATTAAAATAATTAAAACTGAAATAAAATTAATAAAATTATAATTAAAATGAATAAAATGACAAACAAAAAGTACTTAAATGAAATTAAAATTGAAACACATTTATGAAATCAAATACATTTTTTATAACACATCTTTATTAAATTTATGTAATTTACACATTGCATACAGTTTTATACAATAAAATGTATTATTATTATTATTATTATAATATATGTCTTAATTGAACTGTCTTTATTTAAATAAATAAATAAATAAATAAATAAATAAAAAGAAAAAATATACAGGTATAAACATATGACTGTATATGTCATACATTCCTCATACTAGTTAAACATATACTTAATACATAACATATATACATAACTTCACACATCCAAAGCTAATGAATAAAACTTCTGAGTTGTAGATTTTCCAAGGTATTTGAAACTTAATTTTAATATTAAATATTGAATATTGAATAAATTTTAATATAAGTTATGTTATGTTAAACTGTATTAATATTTTACAATATTACTGTTTTTACTGCATTTTTTATCAAATAAATAAACCTTTGAACAATCGTTTATTGATATGCCACTGACATGTTTTCCACAGCATCTCCTGGATCCAACATTCCTCACCGCTGCAACAGTACAAAACATCGCATCATCTCCCCCAAACTGCCCGCCCCTTACCCCGCCCTCACGGAGCTGCAGAATCTGGCCAATGAGGGCTCAGGAGCAGAGGTCGGGCGAGAGACGGGGCCAGGCGATGCTTTGGTTGCTGTCGTGCCTTCAGAGAGGAAGCAGCCGTCCGGTTCCCCAGAAGATGGTGGGCGGGTCGAGGACATGGTGGGCGTGGCTTCACCTTGCTCCGCCTCTTCCTCGTCCTCTTCGAGTCCGCCCCAAACGCAGCGAGCAGCAACAATCGCTCTGAGCAACGGAAATGGATTCCAGCGGGGCGGATTAGCAGCGGTGGCGCTGCCGCAGAACGCGGTCATCGTGATGACGACAGCGGCGCCAGTGGGGCGTGGATGTGGCGAGGAGTCTAACGGCGAACTCGGCTCCACCCGACTGTCGCTCACTCGTGCCGGTGGACGGTTAGTTTTGTCTCCTGTCCCGCCCAAACAAGACACGTCGTCCCCGCCAAGCTCCGCCTCTCCACCGAGCCCTGTCCCACCAAATCAGGGCGTGGCCACTCTGTCACTCACTCTACTGCCCAGCCCTGTGATTGGAGGACTGCTGCTGACTGACCGCATTGTCCCAGAAGCCCCCGGTGCGCTCCTGCACCCGTCATCTCCGTCGCCCTCGCTGCTTCCGTTCGATCCCGATTCCTTCCTCAACAGCCCCAAACAGGGCCAGACCTACGGAGGCCCCGCCCTCACACCCCACTCTATCTCCGCCTCTTCCTCCCCGTCTCCGCCTCCTTCCACATCTCCTCAGCCTCCATCTCTCGCTCTGTCTCTTTCTCCCACTTCTCCCCCGTCGTCTCTGTCTTCCCTCTCTTCTGAGACAGAGAGGAAGAGTATTCCAGGTCGTCCCGCCTCCAGTCCTGCCTCCGTCTCGCTTTCGCTCTCTCCGACGCGAACGACTCCTGCGCTGCTTCCGATGTATCTGGAGACGTCTTTAGGACTCGATTCGTTGAGCCCCTCACTGTCTGTCCCGTCCACAGATGCCAGAGCTCCGCCTACCGGATTCGATGTTCAAGCCCCGCCCGGTCATCTACTGACCAATCAGCTCTCTCCTTCCCAGCACGTCAGCAACCAACTGGCAGCCACCAACACGACGACTGACGACGTGCTGCCGACCAATCAGGAAGGAGAAAAGGCGGAGCTTAGGCAGTCACAGCTTCAGGTGCAATCCTGTCTTTTAGCAACACACTCCATGTGCATTCAACCTCAGAATCTGACCCCGCCCCCAACCACGCCCACAAACGTGAGTCCCATACAGGTTAAGGAGGAGCAGTCTCCGCCCACCCACTTCGAATCAGACGTAACACCCATGGACACCACCCACTGTGCCCATATGGACAGCGAGGAGGCGGGGCTTACGTTTGACTCCACCTTCCCTGACCTAATATCTGAGCTGATTACAGACGAGACCGTTAGCCACTCCCCCGCCCCAGCTCCGCCCATTTACCCTGTCAGGTACATGGTTCCACCTCAGCCGACTCCGTCCACCTCGTTCTTACCCTTCCCGCTCCTTACAAACGCGCACTCACTCGCTTCCGGCGGCGCTCCGGAGGAATCCCAGCGGTTGGCCAACATCACGGACTTCTCACCGGAATGGTCGTACCCGGAGGTGCGTAATCTTTTATATCGCTTCTTTAATCACTGGAAATTGGTTTTAAAATAAATACAAAATAAAACTCCTTGAGGTTAAAGGAATAGTTCATCCAAAAATGAAAATTATCCCATAATTTACTCACCCTCAAGCTGTCCTAGGACGTTACTAGAAGCTAGTAATTATAGTCTATAAAGTTTTAAATATATTTTTTTTTTACAAAAAAGCATTGCTTTGCTTCAGAAGGCCTTTATTAATCCCCTGGAGTCGGATGGATTATTTTTATGATGGATGGATTTGCGTTTTTGGGCTTCAAAATCTCACCCCCCATTCACTCCCATTATAAAGCTTGGAAGAGCCAGAATATTTTTAAATATATTTCCGATTGTGTTTGTCTGAAAGAAGACAGTCATATACACCTAGAATAGCCTGAGAGTGAGTGAATCATTTTGGGATGAACTATCCCTTTAACAGACATTATTTTCTGAAGGTTAAGCATTTTTTCTCTTGTACTATTAGAAGTACATTACTATTATCAGTACTATTAGAAGGACAAAAGTTCTGTTCTTGATTATAAAATGTTTCTGCTTGTGTTTTGTTTAGTTAACGCCATTGATGTTTTAGAATTATTAATATACTACTATAGTTTTTATTTTTATATTTTTCATTTTAAAGTTCTATTTTTTTTTTTTTAGTGAATCTACTATTTTTTTTTTTTTTTTTCAATTTTAGTTTTCGTTATTTTAATACACCAAGTTAAACTGAATTAAAATAAATATTTCCCTGGCAACAAGCTAAAAATAAAATGTTTCCTTTTAGTTTTAAAGGTTTAGTAATTTTGCTGTGTGTTTTAGTCATTTTTTACGGAAGAGGATTAGGGCCAAGCAATAATAAAAAAATAAAACCATCTCGAGATTAAAGTTGTTAAATTTCGAGAAAAAAACTCGTTAAATTTCGAGAAAAAAGTCGAGATAAAATGTTGAGAATAAAGTCATTAAATTACGAGAAAAAAGTCGTTAAATTACGAGAACAAATTTGTTAAATTATGAGAAAAATGACGCTAAATTTCGAGAAAAAAGTCGAGATAAAATGTTGAGAATAAAGTCATTAAATTATGAGAAAAAAGTCGTTAATTATGAGAACAAATTCGTAATTTAACGAGTTTTTCTCTTAATTTAACAAATTTAATCTCGAGATGGTTTTATTTTTTTATTATTGCTTGGCCCTAATCCTCTTCCGTCATTTTTACACCATGCAAAAACTTTTATTCATTTTTTTTTTGTTACTTGATAAGCAAAATGACATAATATAAATTAAAAATGCATCAAAATGAAGAGAGTTTATGCTTATATCTGCCAGTAGGGTCAGAAATACATTTGTTTAAATTAAGTTTATTTTTCTGACCCCACTGGCAGATATTTTTATTGTTTTAAGTGTAAAGTCACTTACATTTCAGACATTTTTTCAGAAAACAACACTTCATATCTTAAGTAATTTTTTTCAAAATCTTGATTCAAGAATGTTTAGATATGGTTTTTATTTCAGTTTAGTTATTTTAGTACATCAAGTTACTAAATGAGAAATATAGCTAAAATAAAAAAGGTTTAAGTTTTTTATTTTTATTTTATTTCAAGTAACGGTTTCAGTTAACTGTCTGTTTTAGGGAGGAGTCAAGGTGCTGATCACAGGCCCGTGGTCAGAGACAGAGAGCCGATACTCATGTGTGTTCGATCAGAGCCGAGTTCCTGCTTCTCTCATTCAGCCGGGCGTCCTGCGCTGCTATTGTCCAGGTGAGCAGCACTCAGTTTCACACACAGCCAGACGGTGGCGCTCACGGCTACAGCGAGCACATGAAAAAGAGCAGGACAACAAACTCTCACTGCATTAACATCTAGATTCCATGACTATACAGCACACAGAACACAGATTATGTTTATTCAGTGTTATTTTTTTGTAAATTTTTGTGTTGTGCCTAAAAAAACAAACAAAAAAACTCTTTCTAATATTTATTGCAAATACAAAAGGAAGTAAATAAGCCCTTGTCAAACTTTTAAGTGAGGCAGAGCTTAGCTTCTACATCCTGCAATGAATTATTAGCTTATTTGGAGCCGTTTTTATACTTCATATAGTTGTGTAAACATAATTAACAGATCGAGACCAGAGTTTTTTTTTAGTCATTAATATGCATAAAATAATGAAAAGCTTTCCTGCGACTGCAGCATTTGAGAGTCCTGCAGTGTCACTAAACTCCATCTGAAACTGCTCTAAATGGCATTTTTTTATAATGGTTTTAGGATTATTGTGCATGCAGTTTTAGTAGGATAATAGAAAAATAGTGTTTTATCAATTCATTTGTCACTGCAGGATCGTTTAAATGTCAAAAATATGATTTAACCTATTTTCACAGATATGTTATCACATAAATAAGTATATATAATATATATAAATAAACTAAGTATCATTTGAAAGCTTAAATGCTCAAAATTCATCCTGTGAAACCCGTTTTGAAAAATAACTTATTTTAGTATCATTGAGATATTATTATTGTTTTTAGTTGGTTTTTATTTTAATTTTAGTTGCATTTTTAGTAATTTTAATGTATTTTATTTTTATTATGTCTATATAGTTTTATTCATTTTATTCCAGTTTTAGTTATTTTTGTACATCAAGTTAAACTAAATGACAAATGTTGCTTTGACCACTAGCTGAAAGTTTTTTTTATATTTTATTTCAGTTTAAGTTTATTTCAAGTAATGAAAATGTTTTTTTTTTAATGGTTTTTAGTTTTATAATAAGACTGAATTGGACATTGGACAATGGAAATGATCCTTTAAAATCTTTTAGTGGCTCAATTTCTGTGAAATCAACTTCAAATTTTAAACACAGCTTGTTTAGATGTATGGCTTTGATTTTATAGCAGTGTTAAAGGCCAAATAATTTTGTATAAAATAAAACATGTTTAGTTCAGTACATTTGCTTTACAGTAAACTTAAACTTCACTTTAATTTTTTGAAGTGCTTTCTACGATAAGAGTCTGACCTCAGATCTGTACTCCAAAACATTCATGAACTATAACTATTTATTTTCATATCTGAGCTCAAAAAGTGGGTCAACAGTTAACAGTTTAAATGGTGAAACTAGGGTGAAAATAAGCAGTATATATATACACAGATTTACAGTTTCCTGTGTGTGTGTCTGTGTGTAGCTCATGAAGCGGGTCTTGTCGCTCTGCACGTGTTGATGGACTCCAGTACCGTCTCCTCATCTGTGCTGTTTGAGTATCGCGCTCGCAACGCCTCGTCCTTACCGAGCTCACAGCTGGACTGGTTATCACTGGATGGTGAGTACACACACCACACACACACACACACACCACACACACGATTGTTTGTTCTGTGGTCATAGAGAAGAGAGATGACGGTCATAAGAGCAGAACAGCGCAGATGAAATGTGATCATAAGTGATAGATGACGCAAAAAATGTGAAAGTAATCAAATGAAATAAAATAAAGCTACTTATATTATTGTCTTTTATCACAGAAACGGTGAACTCAAAGCACATGACAGTGCCACATGCATTTATTTCAATGGCTCTCAGCAAGGGGCCTGAAGGATGACTTAAAAATGTGTTTCAATTAATATATTATTATTAATAATACTACTGATCTAAATTAAAGTCATCATGAAAAGGATGTTGTGCTCATCTTTTCTTCCCTATAGTGTCATATATCAGAGTGAAATGCTTCTCAAACAAGAACAAATGTAGGGCGTAGCTTGATTTTGTCCGTGGGGAATTGATTGGATGATTGTGGTTTGCTATTGGAGGATCTCATGTGAGCCCTCGTCCTCAGAAAAAGAGGAGATGTCACTGCAAGAGGAAGTTATTCTGATTCAAGATTACGAGGAACATGAATTTAAAACAATAATGATGTGAACGGATAAAACCTTTATTATAAATACTGCAATATTCCATAAAAAACAAACAAACAAACAAAAAATTTGTCCATTTTGATTTCATGGTGACTTTAAAATACTAAAAAGACACATAAAATCAATATATAAACTTAGATTAAATTTTCCACAGTAACTTTTTTTTTTTATTGAAGAAAATTAAGTTCTTGAAACTTCTGGAAGCTCAAAAATAATCATGTTAATTTAATATTTCAACACTCCCAGTTTCTGTTAATAATAAAAAAAATACATAATTACAGCAGAAATACATAAAAATATCTAAGTCAAAAAGGTTGAGAACCGCTTTATTAGTCATAGTTTATGATTTATTACTAATCTTTCATCATAAACAGTCTGTTATGAGCTTTGAAGAGCTGAACGACATTACTGATCCATGACTTTTGATATTGTTAACTGAAATCAATTTAAAATATAAATATTAGATGAAAAACTTGAAAAATGTAAACTTAAAAACTTAAATGAAAATTATAAATGTTGCACTGCTGAAAAAAATATTTAAAAGAAATTATAAAAATGACATTGTCTTGTTGTCCAAATATCTAAGAATTCATAAATCAAGATTATTTGAGAAGCAAAATGACTTAAAATATTATTTGTTTTTTCGAAAAATTCATCAAATTTAAGTACGTTTGTTTAAAACAAGAACAAATATCTGCCAATGAGGTCTGAAGAATAATCTTATTTTTCCTTTGAATTAAGTAGATTTTCTGACCCCATTGGCAGATATTTGTTCTTGTTTTAAACATAAACTTACTAAAATTTGATAGATTTGTCAGAAAACTTGTCATTTTCCTTCCCAAGTAAATGCATCCTTAAAAATCTTTCGATATTTGTACTGAAAAACAAGACAAAAACACTGAGGAAGAACATCGTTGCAGTGTAAAACTTAAACTAAAATTAAAATGAAACATAAAAAAAAAAAAAAAAACAATTCAAAATGTAAAACTGTACTATAGAATATATAAATAAACAATACAAAATAGTCTATATAAATAATAGTTTGTTTAGAGCGCATGAACATCAATCAGAAACCACAGATCAGTGTTTAGGTTCGGCTGCTGAATTGAGTCACAATCGCTGATCCTGTAGAAGGGTCAGACCGGTTATCTGTTCACATTCCAGCGGTTAAACGAGTTGTTGTGTGTGTCAGTGTGGATATCAGCCGGTTTCTATTTCTGCCCTCAGTTAAAGCCTATTTAAATCCGTGTGTACGAGAGGAGCAGCGTGTGTCTCTCTCTCTGTCTGTCTGTCTCTCTGCCTCAGTAATTTAAGCTCAGCTCTGTCTCTCTCTCGTCTCATTTGGGACTTTCCCTGCTCGAGGACGGACGTCCGTGTGGATCCAGCCGGAGTTTGCAGTTTTCCTCTCCTCTCTGTGGAATACTTTATTTTTCCTGACTTTTTCTTCATCTTTCTCTCTCTCTCATGTGATCCGAGCCTGTGATTGGACTCGGTACTTCTCTGATCGTATGTCAATGTGTTATTAGATGTAGTAAACAGTTTTTATACTTAAAATCATCTTTCTAACATGTGTCACTCCTGATTGAGAGAGAGAGAGAGGTGAAGAGAGCGAGACATGGAGTTGTGCTTTTTCTGATTCTGCGTTTTTATTCTATCGTCTGAGCGATGGCACAGAGAAGCAGGGATGGTGTAGGTAGGCATGACTGCGTGTTTGAAAGTCTGTGTGTGTTTGTTTGGAGATCCGCCTTAGAGATCACTGTGTGTGTGTGTGTGTGTGTGTAAAAGCTGAGCTGTCAACACATTCACACACACTGTAAATCAGGCACTAAACACACACATACTCACGTCTGCTTTGTGTCTGTATAAGTAAATATTAGAATTAGTTGAGAATCGAGAACCATAAATAATTTTAATGCCGTTACATTCTTCCGCCGAGTTTCCTGCATGTCGTTCTGCTCATTGTCCAGAAATTATTCTAAAGAAACGTGTTTTACGAATGTCTTTCTTGCGGCTCAGTGTAATAAAGTTCCTAATGTTTAATGATTCATTATACAATACAGATTGTTTCAAAAGCAGCTTCACAGTAATAAACAGGAAAATAACAGTGTTAATGTTGTAAAATTAAGTTCAATAACAATGTCAGTGTTGCAAAGTTCATCAATTATGAAAGAAATTAAATTCAGCTCAGTTTGATTCAGTTCAATAACAGTGTTGATGTTGCAAAATTCATCAATTATAGAACTAATTCAGTTCAGTTGAGCTCAGTGTTGATTTAATTCAGTTTAATAAAAATCAATACTGCAAAATTCATCAATAATTAAATTCAGTTCAATAACAGTGCTGATGTTGCAAAATTCATCAATTATGAAATTAAATTCAGTTCAATTTGTTTAATTCGGTTCAGTAACAGCGTCAATTTTGCAAAGTTCATCAATTATGAAACAAATTAAATTCAGCTCAGTTTGATTCAGTACAATAACAGTGTCGAAGTTGCAAAATTCATCAATTATAGAACAAATTCAGTTCAGTTGAGTTCAGTGTTGATTTAATTCAGTTTAATAAGTCAATATTGCAAAATTCATCAAGTATTAAATTCAGTTGAGTTCAGTGTTGATTCAGTTCAGTTCAATAACAGTACTGATGTTGCAAAATTAATCAATTATGAAATTAAATTCAGTTTAATTTGTTTCATTCAGTTCAATTTTGCAAAATTCATCAATTATGAAATTAAATTCAGTTCAATTTATTTAATTCGGTTCAGTAACAGTGTCAATTTTGCAAAGTTCATCAATTATGAAACAAATTAAATTCAGCTCAGTTTGATTCAGTTCAATAACAGTGTTGAAGTTGCAAAATTCATCAATTATAGAACTAATTCAGTTCAGTTGAGTTCAGTGTTGATTTAATTCAGTTTAATAAGTCAATATTGCAAAATTCATCAAGTATTAAATTCAGTTGAGTTCAGTGTTGATTCAGTTCAGTTCAATAACAGTACTGATGTTGCAAAATTAATCAATTATGAAATTAAATTCAGTTTAATTTGTTTCATTCAGTTCAATTTTGCAAAGTTCATCAATTATGAAAGATTCAATTTAATTCAATTTGATTAAATTAATTTCAATAACAGTGTTGATGTTGCAATTCAATTCAGTTTGATTTCATTCATTTTAATAACCAGGGACGTGCACAGACATTTTGGGGGGCAGGGGCTCAAGTGGAAAAAAGGGCACTTCTCATAATTATTGATTTAAAAAAAATAAATAAACCCTTAAATATATTAAGACAACTCTGACTTCCTTACCAATTTATTTTAATTTCCTCACACTCACACAATTGTTTCATACTCCACAGATTTCTACAAAATAATCAGTTCACACAGAGACTATGATCTTCTTTAGTATTCACTAGGTTTATCACAAGAGAAGGCAACAGCAAAAGAAACTATGCCATAATGTGCATGTTTTCTACACTATTTTCACTATAGATTTAGAATAAATGACTGCACCAAGGAGAGGGACATAGTTTCACTAATAATTTGTTTATTTTGCACAAATCAATAAATCGTTTTAATTCTTTTGGTTATTGGAATACTTCTTTCATGAAGTGGACAATTTTAAGATTTTGGTCCATTTTTGGTGCCATGTCTTTTTCTCTAATGGAAAGAAAACTTAATCCTAACCCTACACATTTAGATGGTGTTTGTTTTAAGCCTACTACCCTCCATCTGTTTGCATCTGTAGATTTCTTCTTAATTAACCAAAACAAGCTAATCTGCATATTTAAACACATCAAGAGTTTTTTCCCCCTGAAATGTTATAAATACATAATATATATTATAACAAATGGCTGCAGAGGGCGCCAAAAGCCTGCTGATTTTTGTTGTTACACAGCACAGCACGATCAAATCCATGATGAAAGCCAACCACCATAATTAAAAAATATATTATTAGTTAAATAATAATATTCAGCCTTTTTTTTTTTTTTTTGATAGAAATACTACAGCCACAGTAATTTCTTCAACAAGAATGTGGACCAACAGGCAAAGACAGAGCGAGGGTTTAAACTTTTAGTTATGTATTTTCCTGTGTAAGCATAAATTTAAGAATAGCATTATGTAATGCTGTATTATGATTTTTACATAGTTTTAATAAATCGTGTATCCTTAGAAAACTGTCTAATAATGCGGTTCATGGATGCTCCTCTTCTGGTATTGACAGCCCTACAGGTAGGCTTCAACATGGTTCAAAACGCAATACATAGCACATTAAAATAACTGAAATTATAATATGACATAAATTACATTAGTATCAAATCAGGCAGATGTGTTGCTGGTGGTCAAACTATTAACGCGGCGTTAAACGTATAAATAATCTCACCCTTAAATAGTTTCACAAATTTCACATGTTTGTGAACATAGGCTACCTGAAAGAAATGCACGGGATGGATCCATCTAGGACTTTTTTCTATTTCGTTTCTCATCGCCAGACAGCAGTTGTATTTTCCCGGGCATAGTTGTCACAAGTTTTCAGTTTTCAGACAGCAGCAAACATGGTGGGGCGGGGCGCGCGCGCGCGTGCGGGAATGAATGGCGTGTCGCGGAGGGAGGGCAGCTGAACTCGACAAAGCCGACCTGATATATAGCATTTTATTTATTTATTTATTTATTTATTTATTCAGTACAGGGAAGCTCTGCGCATACAGGAATATATATTCATTTATTTAAAAAAAAAAAAAAAAAAAAAAAAGCACCCCAGAAAAAAGGGCACTTTCTCTCGAGGAAGAAAAAGGGCAGGGGCTCAAGCCCCTTTTATGTCTATGTGTGCACGTGCCTGTTAATAACGGTGTCAATGTTGCAGAATTCATCAATTATTAAATTCAGTCCAGTTCAATGTTGATTCACCTCAGTTCAATAACAGTGTCGATGCTGCAAAATGAATTGGTTATGAAACTAATTCAGTTTTAATTCAATTTAGTGTTGATTTAATTCATTTTAATAACATTGTCAATGTTGCAAAATTCATCAATTATGAAACGAATTCAATTCACTTCAATTGAGTATAGTGTTGATTTAATTCAGTTTAATAACAGTGTTGATGTTGCTAAATTGATTCATCAATTGTGAAGCTAATTCAATTCTTTTCAGTTCAGTTTTGATTTAATTGTTCAACAACTGTTGATGTTGCAAAATTCATCAATTATGAAACTAATTTGTTTCACTTCAGTTCAGTTCAGTGTTGATTTAATTCAGTTTAATAAGTGTCAATGTTGCAAAATTCACCAATTATGAAACTAGCAGAAATGCGTCACATTATGGAACTGAACGTTGTTTAATGTTGACCGTCTCTCGTTCTCTCCAGATAACCAGTTTAGGATGTCGATTCTGGAGCGTCTGGAGCAGATGGAGCGGCGAATGGCAGAGATGTCAAATAACAATCAACAGCATCAACATATGAATCACTATCATCAGCAGCTGTCGCGAAATCAGAGCTCTGCTCCACGCTTGACTCCCGAAAACCAGGTACAAACACACACACACATCACAGTTTCTGACATTCACCTCTGATTGGCTGCTTTCAGATCATCTCCTCTAGTCCGTGTTCACAGGTTTATCAGTCCAGCAGCAAACAAAGTCAGGTTCAGTTCTCGGACTGATACAAAGACACTGTACTGCAAAAAGTGTTCTTCCTCAGTATTTTTGTCTTTGTCTTTATTCGCCAGGTTTATTTGACAGGTTTATGAAGCAAACTAGAGAAGAAAGGGTTTTTTGTGCATGTAAGTGCATTAAAATATTAATAAAATGTTATAATGCTATCTCGATGATACTAAAATAACACTGGTGTGTTGATGAGCGCTGGATTTATGAACGTGCGTTATCAGGGTTAGCGGGGGAATGTCAACTTTGCCGATGACATCACTTCAGAATGCGAGTATTAATAGCGCTTTTTCCATGTTGGTGCACACACACACACGCACACACACACATGCACACACACACATGCACGCACACACACATTACAGTTCAGTTTTTCCACATCTGATTCCAGTAATTCCTGTAGTTTCTGAACTAGTCTTCAGGTTTAGTGCTGATAGTTTGAGTTGCTGACAATTTTGATGTTAAAACCTTGTCTCTGTATGTAAGAATTATCTGGCTGATTCATGTCATTCATTTTTAGCTTTTCCACTCTTACGTCAATACAGCACGAGGACGGACAGAGAGACTGATACAGACAGACAGGAGGGAAAAAACTGAGGGAGGGTGTGTGTGTCTGTTGAGGGGTAACTAACTAAAAGTAGTCATGTTACTACCTCATCCTAACTATGTCTACATTAAATGTGATTCATTCTATCTAAACTTATCTAACCAACTAAAGAATTGCCGATCAAACTTAATGGATTCATATGGAAATCAGTTTCAGTAACGTAACTGGTTAATCTAAACCTATTTCAGATGCAGTAGCTAAATCGCTGTTTTTGTCTCATTTTGATGTGTAACGATTTGTTCGAATGAACTGTTCAAAACAACCGATTCATTTGAGCATCTTTTTGTTGTGCGATATTAAGCGAATGTCACTGTTTTCTGTTCAGTTATGTAAATTGTTTTATTTTTGTATTTAGTGTAAAAGTATCTGCTTAAAGAAAGACACTATAGGTGAATAGGGTAAAAATATAAGCTAATAGATATCATGATACTTCTCCAGCTAATTAATTACAGTATATTAAAACAATTATTTTGTAACAAATGCTTTGTTTTCTGAGATTTTATGTTTAAATGTGCAATTGAGGCATGATCTAAGTAAATATGCACTAATTTTCATACACTTCCAGAAGATAAATCTGAACATTGGATTAAGCCAGATTCAAAATTCTTGTTTGATTTTGTTGACATGTTAGAGTTAAAGGTTTTTACTGAAGGGATTTTGGAGATCTCTTTTTATCACTCCATAAATCAGAAAATACTGTCAACAGATGGTAAAATAAAACATTTTCAGCATATATTTAGGAATACAATTTTATATAAATGAGTGTGAATGATATATGAACAAACCCCACAGTAAAAACCTTCAGAATATAGATGGGAATAAAACTGTACATTTTGGTGTTTGTAAGTGCTGCTGAAGTGGAGGAAAAAACTCATTTATAAACATACAGCCTTTACAGATATGTATTAAAATCTACAGGTGCAAATAGATAAAAAGCAATAAAATAAACACTTAAATGTAATCAAAATGGAAGTGTTGATGCATCAGCTGTCTCTGAAATATTTTCTATTGTGTAACTCTCTCAAAATACATAATTATGGGGAAATATAGTAAAAATAGCTTGATTTTATATTTAAAAAAACATATGCATAAAATAAATATTCTCTATGCAGTTTTTTCCTACAGTGTAAATGCATAATTTTGGGAAGAGAAAAGTTTAATATTTATATATATTTATTTAATAAAAGTTTATTTACAGTATATTATTACATATTTTTATTTATTTATATTAAATTATACATTCTATAATTAAACACAAATCTAAATATATACATATATTGCATTTATTTATTTAAAACTTTCTCTCTTTTTTTTTCAATTTAAAACAATTTTCTCCTTTACCTTCCTGATTCATTTATCAGAGGGTTAAATGCGAATGTAAGATTCAGAACCAGCTTCAGAATCACTGGTGGCTTCTCTTCTGATTCAGTCAATCAAAATGAGTGAATCAAATCTGTCTTTAATTGAATCTGAATCAAAATTCTCAGTTTTGGTGTGATGAATCTCACAAATGTTGTCCAATCCACAAACAGGCTTTTCCTCTGTTGTGTCATTAGATCAGTATATCAGCTAGCAAACATGTGACTGATTTAAACCTGTGAACCGAGAAACGAGTTTGTATTTTTTCTCAAGTAGATGTATGAAGGTGTTTAAATGTGCTAATTAGGACGCATCTGTCTGTGTGTGTGTGTGTGTGTGTGTGTCAGTCGGGGCTTTGGTTTGAGCGCAGGATTGTAGCCGTGTGTGAGCGGATGATGGCTGGCGGTCGGTGGGGACGAGACGGCGAGACAGACAGACTCACACACTCCGTCAGACACCGAGGAATGACGCTACTGCACCTCGCCGCTGCTCAGGGATATACACAGCTCATACACACACTCATACGCTGGAGGTAACACACTCATAATCATGAAACTGAAATGAATCAGTGACACTCAGACATTCAGATGACATTTTATCTGCAATCTTGATGTTTAAAAAGCTTTTGTGTTTGATGGTATGTGTTTGTGTCTCTGTGTGTATCAGGAGTATCAGTGTGAACAGTTTGGATCTGGAACAGGAAGTGGATCCTCTAAACGTTGATCATTTCTCCTGCACACCTTTGGTACGTCACACACACACATACTTTTGTTTGATAGTGTGTGTATGTATGTATGTATGTATATATGTATGTATATATATGCATATCCACACACTAGCAGATAATGTGATGAAGACTCAGAATGTGTTTATTTGCTCATGTGTTGTGTGTGTGTGTTCAGATGTGGGCGTGCGCTCTGGGTCATCAGGCGGCAGCGGTGTTGTTATACCGCTGGAGCAGCGCGGCTCTGGGAATCCCCGACTCTCTGGGTCGTCTGCCTCTGGCCGTGGCTCATTCACGCGGACACACACGGCTGGCACGCTGTCTGGAGGAGTTACACACACACTCTCAGACACAAGAACACACACCTGACACGGCCTCGCCTCCGTACCGGCCCCTGTCTCCACTGTCCAGCAGCCCCGACACAGGTAACACACACACACTGCACTGCAGATGTGCTTTACGTGGGCTGGGACTGTCATGTGATGAAGCATGTTCAAAATTCATAAAATGTTTACAGTTTAATATTTGATTAAAATGCTAACAATTATAGGGCCCTATGAAATCTTATTTAATTTTTTCTAATTTCTGTTATTTTTATTTTTATGATTTCCATTTTAAATGAAGCAAAATTACAATTACATTTTTATTTTTTTAAAAAGCATGTCTAATCATATTCATAAAATGTTTACAATTTAATATTTTAATAAAATGTTAACAATTATAAGGCTCTATGAAATCTTTTTTTCCCCCAAATTCTGTGCTGTTTTTTTCTAAATTTTGTTTTAATAAAATTAAACAAAATTACAATAAAATATATATATATATATATTTAAAAAACATGTCGAGTCAAATTCATGAAACGTTGACAATTTAATATTTTATTGAAATATTAAAATATTTTTATTAAGCAAAATTAAAATTAATTTTTATATTTTAAAAGCATGTCAAATCAAATTCTTAAAACTTAATATAAATATTTTATTTAAATATTAACAAGAATAAAGCCCTATGAAATTGTTTACTTTTTTCAAATATTTGTTGTTTTATTTTACTTAATTCTGTTTTATTTAAATTAAACAAAATTAAATTTTTTTCCAAAAAGCGTGTCTGATCAAATTCATAAAACATTGACAATATAATATTTTATTAAAATGTTAACAATAATAAGGCATAAGGTTAAAAAAATATTAAATATTTTATTTTTTTCTAAATTCTGTGCTTACGGTTTTATTTTTTTATGAATTTCATTTTAATTAAACAAAATTAAAATAATTTTTTTATATTCAGTAAGCATGTCGAATTAAATTCTGAAAACTTATATTAAATATTTTATTCAAATTTTAACATTAATAATGCCCTATTATTGTAAAATGATTTTAATTAATTAATTATTTTAATAATAAAATTATTTTTATTATTATTTTGACAGTCTAGATGATTTTTTCCACATCATGGAAATCCTAGGGCCCTAGTTACAGTTGTAGTTAGAGTTTGACTTTTAGTCAACCTTCCTACTAACCCTCCTCTCTTTCTCTGTCTCTCAGGTTTGAGTTCGTCCAGCAGTATCCCCTCCCCCAGTGACCCGCCCTCACCCTCCCCCAGCTCCGCCTACTCCAGTGGTTCAGTTCCTGACCCCATGGACTCCGCCTCTTCTCCCTCCTCCCCGTTCTCGGTTCCGCCCCCTACCGGTTCCACCGATTCGCTCTTCCTCATGGACTGTGAGGCTGCGAGTCCCTCCACACCGGCCGTCTCGCACACGGACGCGCTAGCGCTTCACTCTGAGCTCGCCGACGAGCTGCTCGACTACAGCGAGAATGCCGAGAACGAGGATTACCTGTCTGATGAGGTCTTACAGGTGAGTCACGTATTTTGATAACATCTGATTGGACAAAGTATTAAAGTCTCCGCCTCCTCACACAGTTAGTGAGACTTGTCATGGTGATTTTTGTGATGTTTTACTGTTAGGTTGACATGGCAACTCTGGCCGAGCAGATCATCGAGGCCACACCTGAGCGAATCAAACAGGAGGAGTTTAACCGGGAGGCGGAGTCACCGCTCAGAGAGAGGCGGGACAATCCTGCCATTCATGACACCATGCCTTGGCTCGCAACATATCTCGACACTGTGGACAGGTACATGGACACAAAGAACATTCACCTGTACACTAATGTTCATTAAAAAAAAAGAATAAATTCATATTTTTTTATAAAGGATGCATTAAATTAATCAAAATTGACATTTATAATGTTCCAGAAGATTTCTTTTTCAAATAAATTCTGTTCTTTTGAACTTTCTATTCATCAAAAATGCTGAAAAATAAAATGTATCACAGTTTCCACAAAAATATGAAGCAGCAGGACTGTTTTCAACATTGATAATAATCAGAACTGTTTCTTGAGCAGCAAATCAGCATAAAATAATCAATATAATTAATAAATATAATTAATATATTCAAATTATATAAAGACATTCTGCATAAGATGATGATTCTTAAAATTACAAATGACACACAACTTTTTAAATTAAAATCTGCATAAATGAATCAATATAATTAATAAATACAGTTACTATATTAATTATAATTATATAATTAAACATTCTGCATAAGATGATGATTCTCAAAATTACAAATGACACACTTGACTTTTTATATAATCTAATAATATAATTTATATAATTAATCAAAATAGATATAATTTAATCTTTTTGATGTGATTTCAGGGTGAAATGTGACCCAAACATGTTCTTGACATGTTGACAGGAGATTACCTACACTTGTTAAATTATACCAGTTTTCATTTTTTAGTGTGACATTCATCTGTTCCTTACATTTGAATGTGTGTGTGTGTGTGTGTGTAGGAACCTGTGTCCCACCCCTCCCTCCCTTCTCAGTGATTTGGCACTGCAGAGGCTCCGCCCCCCAAGCAGTGTGGCATGGGCGGAGTTTCTGAACGCCTCAGCTAATGGAAGGATGGAGAGAGATTTCGCCCTGCTGACGCTGACGGACACAGAGCAGAGAGAGCTGTATGAGGCGGCGCGCGTCATCCAGAACGCCTTCCGCAGATACAAGGTACACGCACACACACGACCGACAACTGACTGAGAGTGTGTGTGCAAGGTTTAATAATGATTGGTTATTATTGTGTTTAGGGGCGGAGACTAAAGGAGCAGCAGGATATGGCCGCAGCTGTGATACAGCGCTGTTACCGCAAATATAAACAGGTATAAAACACGCACACGTTTACTCGGCTGTCTAGATGAGGACATTGCATAGACTTCTATTGTTTTTATAGCCGTAAATAATGTATCCCACACACTAAAGGTTAGAAAACAGAAAACTTTCTTTTTTGCATTTTTACAATGTAAGGCAAGACACAACATGCAAAACCATTGTTTTTTTTCATGCATTGGTTATTTTTAAGATTGTGGATAAATGCTATGCCATGTCTTCTTTCAGACTAGTGGAAAGAAAACATCCAAAATACACATTTAAGTGTTTATTTTATTGTTCTCTATCTATTTGCGCCTGTAGATTTCAGTTAAAATACCTATTTTTAAAGGCAATATTTTTATAAATGAGTTTTTTTCTCCACTTCAGCAGCACTTACAAACACCAAAATTTACAGATTTTTTCCTGACTATATTCTGAAGATTTTTACTGTGGGGTTTGTTCATATATCATTCACACTGATTTATATAAGATTTTATTCCTAAATATATGCTGAAAAGTATTTTTTTCTGGTTGTTAGCAGTATTTTCTGATTTATGGAGTGATGAAAAGAGATATCCTAAATCCCCTCAGTATGAACCTTTAACTCTAATATGTCAACAAAATCAAACAAGAATTTTAGTCCTAGCTTTAATCAATGTTCAGATTAATGTATGCAAATTAGTGCATATTTAAATAGATAATGCATTATTTGCATATTTAAACTGAACATTTTAGAAAACTTGTAACAGCAATGTTGTTTGCAATTCTTAATGTGATCAATCACTTGTGTAAGTATGCTGATGTTTTAGTTAAATGTTTCACACTATTCATTTTGCCAACTTTTTATTTACTTTATTTTTATACTGTTCTTTTTATGGAAGCTTGTTTCCGCCACAGAATAAAAAATAAAACCGGTAATTGCGACTTTTTATCTCACAATTCTGACGTTTTTCTTGCAATTCTGAGTTTTTATCTGTTAATTCTGAGGAAAAAAGTCTGAATTGTAAGATAAAAAGTTGCAATTACCTTATTTATTTTTCATTCCATGGCGGAAACAAGTTTCCATAGTTTATACAAAGATGTCCTGAAAAGAAGGTTTTGTTAACTTTAGCATACTTCTGGGAACAAATTTGTCATCAAAATATGGTTAAGTAGATACACACTTTATACAGAAACACTTGATGTTAAGAAACAAAGCATTCAGCGTCTGAGTGTGTGTTTGTGTTTGTTTGTTTGTGTGTGTCTTCGCTAACATACTAATATTGCTGGCGTGTCTCTGACCTCTCTTCTGTTTCTTGTTTAATTTCATGCTAGCTAACATGGATAGCACTGAAGGTAACGCTGAACTAAACTGCCTCACTGTTGTGTTCTCACATTCTTCTGCCGTGCAGTGTGTGTTTGTGTGTGTTGTGTTGTCCTCCTGCAGTGTGTAACGTGTGTGTTTGTCCTCCTCCAGTACGCCTTATATAAGAAGATGACGCAGGCGGCCATACTGATTCAGAGTAAGTTTCGCAGTTATTACGAGCAGAAGAAGTTCCAGCAGTCACGGCGGGCGGCCGTCCTCATCCAGCAGTACTACCGCAGCTATAAAGAGTACGAGCGCGTCAAGCAGGGGCCGCGCGGCCCCGGGACCCTCAACACCAAGATCAAGTGAGAGGCACACATTACACAACACTACAGATCATTACACGACTCATGAGAGATTCTGTGGCGCTCAAACTCTTGTTCTGTGTGTCAGAGGCTCTTTCCTGACCAAGAAACAGGATCAGGCTGCGAGGAAGATCATGCGCTTCCTCAGACGCTGCAGACACAGGTACACGTCCGTCTGTTCGTTTCTATGTTTTTTGATTTAAAATAAGACAAAACAAGCATTAAAATAAGCTCAAAGAAATAAAAATCAAGATGTCTCTTTAAATTCACACTCTCAACCTCTGTTTTTATTTAATTTTAATTATATTATAAAATTGCACATACAATATCCTCAATCGTTTATTCTTATCCGGTAAATCATGAACAACTGGAAGAGTAATGAAAATTAATAACTTAAAATGTCATTTATAATAAATAGAATTTTTACTAGTTAGGTCAAACTCTAAATTATTTTATTTATATTATATAAATTGTGCATTAAAAGAACATTTAAAAAAAAACTTAATTCTAATCTAGTAAATCTGGAAAAGTCAAGGAAATTAAAATGTGGTTGTGGTTATTTTTATAAAGGGTATATCCATTTTACTAGTTACGTCAAGCTCTAAAATATTTTATTTATGTTATGAAATTGTGCATTTGAAAAGATTTTTAAAAATCCTTATTCTTAAGTCTTATCTGGTAAATCATGAAAAACTTGAGAATGAAGTTGTTTATTGAGATTGTGTGTTTGCAGGATTAAGGAGCTGAAACAGAGTAAAGAGCTGGAGCACAGAGGACTGACCACTTGACCACACACACACACACACACACTCTTTCAGTCATGTTTACAGTCGTTCGCTCAGATACACTCCTGCCATCACTTGCTTTACACACTCTTGTCAAAACTACTGCAGGATTTGATTGATTCAGAGAGAAAAGATGGAAAGATTGAGCTGCATTATTAGCAGGAGAAAATGAGAGCTTGTTTCCATCATGGAATAAAAAGTAAGAAAGGTAATCACAACTTTTTATCTCACAAAGACTTTTTTTTTCTTGCAATTACAAGTTTACATCTCAGAATTGCAGGAAATAAAGTCGAGTTGAAAGATACAAACTTGGAATCGAGAGTAAAAAAGTCAGAATTGCGGGATTAAGTTATGATTACCTTTTTAATTGCAAGTTTATATCTCACAATTCTGCCTTTTTCTCTCAATTCTGAGAAAAATTAAATTGCACAAAAAAAGTCTGAATAGTGAGTTATTAACTCAAAGTTGAGAGTTATAAATTCTGAATTGCGATGTATAAACATTTCTGAGGGGAAAAAAGTCAGAATTGCAGTTGTCAGAAGTTGCAATTACCTTTTTTATTTTTATTTTTTTATTCCATGGAGGAAACAAGTTCTATAGTAAAAGGGCAGACAGACACACAGTCAGACGTTTTTCTTTGGTTGCTTCTTTCCAGTCGTTGCTGCAACACTAAAGTTCACGTTCAGCTTTACTGAATGTTTGGAATGTTTTTATGTATTAATGGATCTCTATATAAATGTATACAGTATATATGCTCATATATATGGTCATAAACACAGAGTTGATTGTGTTGGATATGAATTTATTTATTGATCTCTTGGAGATATATTTTATAAACACTCAATGTTGCGCCTCAGAACAGAGAACCACAGAAAAAAAAAACGACGCTGAGTTCATGTCGATATCCAAAGTCTTAAATCGTAGTTGTCATGGTAACACAGGGCTGAAAAGTAACGTTGCCTAGTGACGATCTCGCGCAAGTTCACGACGCGAGAAATACGATAACGAAACCTTCACTGAAGGTGCCTCATTATAGTCAACGGTTTGTGTTAAATATCAGTACTGTTTATGTTCATTAAATATAATGAATATAATAGTACAGAAAATAAAAAAAATTCAGCACTTTCAGCATAATCTGTCACAAAAAAATCGCTTTAACTCGTTCAAAACTTAATTTGTAAATAATAAAACAAGTGATAAAATCACTTACTGGCCTCTGTTGTGTCCGTGTAACATTCAGACGATATGAAGGGAATGTTTTAGATTCAACAGACAGCAATTATGGGATGTTCCAGAAACTATGGAAGCTTTCCAGACAGCAACATAGTGTGGCCCAGATCCGGCCCACATCTGGTACATGTGGATTACACACGGACTAGATCTGGGCCGACACTATGTTGCTGTCAGTGTTGTGGAAATAAAAAATGTAATTGTGATTTTATACCTCACAATTCTGAGGGGAAAAAAATGCTACTTATAAGTCTGAATTGCGAGATTAAAAACTCGCAAGTACATTTTTATATTTTATTACTGTACGTGCAGTTTTTGGAATCCCTCTGAATTATTTATCTGTGGTGACGCCAGCAGAATAGATACTGCTGATAAAGCTTTTATCGACTTTTGTAAGACTTTTATTTTGACGCATGTTTTCAAACCCCATTTTCATTTCTGAAAACTCCTGGTTCTGATTGGATACGTGATCTCCGCCCCCGTATGTGTGCGTGAAACGCGTTACAGACGCACTAGGCATCGTTTGACGAGGAAAATGTCGCGATTCTATTTAATGGCTATTTTTGAATGTGCCTTGAGGTGTTTTTAACTAAATTAACTGCGTCATTGAAGAACTGGTTGGTTCTCCGTCTTGATTCAGACCTTTATGCATTAGTCTGTAAATATTGTACAGTATAAAGAACTGGTGAAAATATATTTAAGAATGAATACATTTGCTTCTGCCTGATAAAATGTTTAATTTATTCTCTGTACTGATTGCTGATATGCACGGTTATATTTACACGATGAGATTTTTTCAGCATGTTTTTGCTTGCTGGTGTTTATGTTTGCATGAGTTCATGTTTGCTTTGTTCATATTTCCACTCACAGGCCTTTACTACTGCTGATGCTTATTTATGAATATAGATTTATGGACATGTTTGAATTGATTTCTACTGTAAATTCATTCTGGCATTTAGATATTTGTTCAGGCTGTTTTACTGTTTCGTAACATTTCATTAAATTCTTCAAATTCAAGTTTCATTCAAGTGTTTTTTCTCTGTTCAGACACTGACACAAACATCTTCACAGTCTCATTAGTTAGTTTTTAAGAAGTATTTTAGTTCTTGACAGATTACAGACACGTTTCTGAAATAAAAAGCAGAATCTTTTCCTTTGTTTTTTTTCTCTATTCACATTCCAGGGAAATTTTACAAGCATATTCAGTCTCATCACTTTTTCTTAAAAAAAAAAAAAAAAGATAAATGTATTGTGCAATAAACAGTGAATGCAAATTAAGCTTATAAAAAGTTAATACCTTTTCATAGATTAAGTATGGGCCAAAAAACAGGCACAAGAGGTAATATTAACTTTTCATTTATGTAAGATAGACACATTAATTATAATATATAATGAAATAAAAAAGGAATCCTAAATAGTTATATAACACACAAGAGGATAAACATGAATTTGCTGACTTTTTTTTTTTTTTTAAACAGAAAAGCTTTCAAATATTAATAAAACACTTTCTGAACACATGCTGATAAAATAGTGCACAACAGCTTGGCTCTGCCTTTAAGTTTAGTGCATCTTTTCATCTCATCATGTGTCAATTTTCTGAAAAAGGATCTGTAAACGTAACGTCACTCAGTCAAAAGGCACCTGATCACAGACGAGTGCGAGTCCTTCAGCTGAAGAGCGTCACACTTTCTCTCAGAGGAGAGACGGACGGATGAAGAGGATCTCGTGCTGCTATTCATCTGCTGATCCCTCACCACTCTAATCTCTCTTTTTACTCCTGCACAGCACTGTGGGAAACACTCTCTCTCACACACACACGCTTACAAAACAAGCCATGAAAAGAACAGCAAAAAAAAAAAAAAGGTTTCTGATTTTCTGATTTGCTTGACACATTTAATAACATTACTTGTGAATTTAGTTGGATCAATTTTAGCCACTTTAGTTTGCAAAGTACAGCCGCAAGTCAAGTCAGTTTAGTATGGAAGCTTGTTTCTGCCACAAAATGAAAAATAAAAAAAGGTAACTGTGACTGTTTATCATGATTCTATTTTCTTTTGCAATTGTAAGATTAAAAAGTCAGAGTTGTGATTTATTTTGGAATTGTGAGGAAAAAAGTCAGAATTGTGAGTTATAAACTTGGAATTGTGAGAAAAAAAAGTTGGAATTGTGAGGAAAAAAGTCAGAATTGTTAGTTATAAACTTGGAATTGTGAGGAAAAAAGTCAGAATTGTGAGTTATAAACTCGGAATTGTGAGGAAAAAAGTTGGAATTGTGAGAAAAAAGTCAGAATTGTGAGTTATAAACTTGGAATTGTGAGGAAAAAAGTTAGAATTGTGAGGAAAAAAGTCAGAATTGTTAGTTATAAACTTGGAATTGTGAGGAAAAAAGTCAGAATTGTGAGTTATAAACTCGGAATTGTGAGGAAAAAAAGTTGGAATTGTGAGAAAAAAGTCAGAATTGTGAGTTATAAACTCGGAATTGTGAGGAAAAAAGTTAGAATTGTGAGAAAAAAATGTCAGAATTGTGAGGAAAAAATGTCAGAATTTTGAGTTATAAACTTGGAATTGTGAGGAAAAAAGTCAGAATTGTGAGTTATAAACTCGGAATTGTGAGGAAAAAAGTCAGAATTGTGAGTTATAAACTCGGAATTGTGAGGAAAAAAAGTTGGAATTGTGAGTCAGAATTGTGAGTTATAAACTTGGAATTGTGAGGAAAAAAGTTAGAATTGTGAGGAAAAAAGTCAGAATTGTTAGTTATAAACTTGGAATTGTGAGGAAAAAAGTCAGAATTGTGAGTTATAAACTCGGAATTGTGAGGAAAAAAAGTTGGAATTGTGAGAAAAAAGTCAGAATTGTGAGTTATAAACTCGGAATTGTGAGGAAAAAAGTTAGAATTGTGAGAAAAAAATGTCAGAATTGTGAGGAAAAAATGTCAGAATTTTGAGTTATAAACTTGGAATTGTGAGGAAAAAAGTCAGAATTGTGAGTTATAAACTCGGAATTGTGAGGAAAAAAGTCAGAATTGTGAGGAAAAATGTCAGAATTCTGAGTTATAAACTTGGATTTGTGAGGAAAAAAGTCAGAATTGTGAGTTATAAACTCGGAATTGTGAGGAAAAAAGTTAGAATTGTGAGAAAAAAATGTCAGAATTGTGAGGAAAAAATGTCAGAATTGTGAGTTATAAACTTAGAATTGTGAGGAAAAAAGTCAGAATTGTGAGTTATAAACTCGGAATTGTGAGGAAAAAAAGTTGGAATTGTGAGAAAAAAGTCAGAATTCTGAGTTATAAACTTGGAATTGTGAGGAAAAAAGTCAGAATTGTGAGTTATAAGCTTGGAATTGTGAGGAAAAAAGTTGGAATTGTGAGAAAAAAGTCAGAATTCTGAGTTATAAACTCGGAATTGTGAGGAAAAAAGTCAGAATTGTGAGTTATAAACTCGGAATTGTGAGGAAAAAAGTTAGAATTGTGAGGAAAAAAGTTAGAATTGTGAGAAAAAATGTCAGAATTCTGAGTTATAAACTTGGAATTGTGAGGAAAAAAGTTAGAATTGTGAGAAAAAATGTCAGAATTCTGAGTTATAAACTCGGAATTGTGAGGAAAAAAGTCAGAATTGTGAGTTATAAACTCGGAATTGTGAGGAAAAAAGTTGGAATTGTGAGAAAAAAGTCAGAATTCTGAGTTATAAACTTGGAATTGTGAGGAAAAAAGTCAGAATTGTGAGTTATAAGCTTGGAATTGTGAGGAAAAAAGTTGGAATTGTGAGAAAAAAGTCAGAATTCTGAGTTATAAACTCGGAATTGTGAGGAAAAAAAGTTGGAATTGTGAGAAAAAAGTCAGAATTCTGAGTTATAAACTTGGAATTGTGAGGAAAAAAGTCAGAATTGTGAGTTATAAACTTGGAATTGTGAGGAAATGGAAAATCCATTTGGGTTTTTGTCTAGGGAATCAGGGTGATGCGAACTTCCAAAAATATGTCATCACTGCAGCGCTTTATTGTGCTACATGTTTATCCAGTGTTTTTTTTTTATCAAGTTTGAGTGAACATAGATTGATACATCTTTCTATGTGCACCTGTGGGTTTTTCCACCTATTTTCTGTGAAACGGTGCTGATCACTTCAGCAGCTCTCTCTCCTCAACTACACATGTGTCATGCTGAAGATCGTGTTGGTCTTTTCTTGTGTGCTGTAAAGGCGTGGAGGGGTGGAGCAGATGAACGAGGGATTTGAAAGAACGAGTGGATGGGAGCAGATGTATGGAGCATGTTTTCTTTCTGTTTCCCACAATCGCTTTCAGACCTCCGGCTGTGAGTGTCTGTGTCTCAGAACATAGTGTGCTGCCTACCTAGTATGCATACTTGGAGGGTTTAGTTTGCAAGATTGAATTTTCAAGAATCCACTGGGGGGGTAAAACTTGAGTTTGTCTTTGGAAATCATTGCAAATAATTCTAAATAAGCAACATTTCTAGAGTTTCAAATCAGCAGCATTTCTAGGAATCTGAAGTTTCTCAGAAATGCTGCCTATTAAGCAGCTGACAGGGATTTGAGACACAGCCTGTGTGTGGGATCTGGAGATGTTCTGTATGTTTTGTTTTTCTTTGTTTCCACACTTGAAACCTATCCACTAATAAACTAGAAAAAGGTATATTCTTTATCATATTACATAAAAACACCTTAGTTTAAACAGTTGCACTGAAACTACTATTGAATGAACGTCCGGCGGCTGTCAATCACAGATGATTGACAGGTTGAGCCCTTCAGCCGCAGTTTTAATCCCTGCGAGGGGCCGCAGATTAAACCCTTATGAATAAAACACACATACACTTTACCACCCACAGATTTGGGCGGAAACCAACACTCAACTTTTGTTCTCCGCGGGTCATATAACGGCGCAGGAGTCTCGGACAGTTCAATCTCGCGTGCTGAAATGGCCGGAATCTCGCAGCACAGGTCTAAGGTAAACGCATTTTTCTCTTTCGTGTTTAACTATTTTATACTGGCGTTCTTATTGTGAGTTTAAGCTGTTTCCTGGTTGATTAAGATCTCTAAACCGCTGATGGAGCGACGGAGGCGAGCGCGCATCAACGCGTGCATCGGAGAGCTGCGCGCGCTGCTGATTCAAGCCCGCGCAACCACGGTGAGCACGAGCGCGTAACCGCCAAAAAGTAAAAAAAAAAAAAAAGGAAGGAAAAAATAAGTGTTTAATTTGAATATGATTTTAGTATTTAAAGGATTAGTTCACTTTCAAATTAAAATTTCCTGATAATTTACTCACCTCCATGTCATCCAAGATGTTTATGTCTTTCTTTCTTCAGTCGAAAAAAATGAAGGTTTTTGAGGAAAACATTCCAGGATTTTTCTCCATATAGTGGACTTCACTGGGGTTCAACGGGTTGAAGGTCTAAATTACAGTTTCAGTTCAGCTTCAAAGAGCTCTACATGATCCCAGATGAGAAATAAGGGTCTTATCTAGAGAAACCATCGCTCATTTTCTAAAAAAAGTTTTAACCATAAATGCTCATCTTGAACTAGCTCTCTTCTCTATTAGAATTCCGGCAGTGTAGACACTGCTAAGTGTATTACTGCCCTCCACAGGTCAAAGTTTGAACTAATTGTTATATACTTGCACTAGCATATTGAATATGACAATTTAGTTCAAACTTTGACCTGTGGAGGGCACTTAGTAGCATCTACACTGCTGGAATTATAATAGAGAAGAAGAAGAGAGCTAGTTCAAGATGAGCATTTATGGTTAAAATGTATAATTTATTTTTTATTTTTTCCGAAAATGACCAATCGTTTCGCTAGATAAGGCCCTTATTCCTCGTCTGGTATCGTTTAAAGCTCTTTGAAGCTGCACTGAAACTGTAATTTTGACCTTCAACTGTTTGGAGGCTGTTGAAGTCCACTATAAGGAGAAAAATCCTTTCATGAAAAACCTTAATTTCTTTTTGACTGAAGAAAGAAAGACATGAACATCTTGGATAACATGGGGGTGAGTAAATTATAAGGAAATTTTTAATTTGAAAGTGAACTAATCCTTTAAAAGTCTTTTATTATGTTTTCAATTTTCTAAACCTATTTGTATTTTTTTTAGAGCTGTCAATCATCTAAACTGGAAAAGGCGGAAATTCTCGAGTTCACCGTACTACACCTGCGCGCGCTGCACTGCCCTTCAACAGGTAAATAATAATAAGAATTAACCTTTTTTTTAATCAGAAACGTGAAAAATAAAATTACATAACGTATAGGAAATACATGGTAATAAAAAGACAAATGTACAGCTTTATGTTATGAAAAGTCTTCTGTTTGATGCGTCAGATGGGTGGAGTCGGTTCTGTGCGGGATACGCGGCGTGTGTGCGGGAGATCGCGCGCTTCTTCAGAACCACAGATGCGGACCGATGCCCGAGCGCGGGAAACCAGGACCGATCTGACACGTCACAGAACCCAAATCCACTCACACTCACGAACGTCTGGAGACCCTGGAGCTAAAAGTGGCGAATCCCTCTGTATTAATATAAACTGTTTTAGTCTTGTTTGTTCAAATGGAACCCATTTCCGCCACATAAAAAATAATGCTTTTGTAATGACGTAAGAAATTAATTAACATAAAAAGCCAAAATTTAAAATGCATGTTTTTTTTTCTTATGTGCCGGAAATTGTATATTATAGTCTATTTGTTGAGCACTTTAATTATAATAATTCGTGTAAATAAAATGAATTCAACTTATTTCTGTGTGCCTAATATGGTATGAAAGAGCAGCTATATTAAAAAATTGCGAGAAAATCACTTTAGTCAACAGTACATTAGTAAACATTAATAATGACAGAATTACATCATTCTTCAACAAATTATTGTCAATATCGAAGAACTGATAAAACGGTGAAAAATGCTCACTTCGCGCGTGCGCAGTAAAGTCGCCCCTTTGAAAAAAAGAAACGCGGGAGTAATTCGCCTCAAGAGAAATGCTCAAATTTGAGGTAATTATTTTTCTTCTGCTATCTAAAAGTTCGATACTTTTGTATTTAAGCATCCATTTTAAACTGTCTGCTTAAAATGTTTTTGTATGTCATGCTAACGCGACCGGTATAGGCCTATTATATCTTGATCTTGACCGAATTCAATTGCGTGAATTACTTTTTCAATCTGTTAAAAATGTTAGAGCAAGAAGTTCACTCGAAAATGAACATTCTGTCACCCTTTACTCACCCCCGTGTCGTTCCAAACACGACTTTCTTTCTTCGGTTGAACACAGAATAAGATTTTTTGTTGTTGTTGAGAAATGTCTCAGTGTTTTGTCTTCCAATGGAAGGCAATAAGGTTTAATGTTGTTTGATACCCAGATTTCTTCAAAATATCTTCTTCTGTGTCCTGCAGAACAAAGTTAGAAGCTTTTTCTTTCTTTTTTTCAGCTATGCTGGCTGAGGTTAATGAACCTGCAAAAAAATCTCCTCACCATCTTTTTAAAGCATATTACAGAGAACAAACTACAGAAACAAGTTAAGCTTATAAATCATAAAGTAGAACTAATTTACCTGATATTCAAATGTATTTCCATTGCATTTCCATTTAAATTATCAATCATCGGTTCCTTGTCACTGTAGGCCTAACATGCAGATGGAAAAAACAGAACCTTCATCCCTCAGTGCACTATTGCTTTCATAAAACACATCACAGTGTCACAAAGAACTGCCTTTTATTTGATATCCATGAAATAAGCCCCATCAAACACAATAAATAAATACAATTTAAAACACACATTAAATATATGTATAGTGTTGCTAAAAGGCTCAATAATGCTCTGTCCATTTGTAGATATTTTGTCATTCATCAGAAGAGTCACAATGACTCTTGTTCCTTTATGCCGAATGTGTCCATCTGCAGGGCAAGTACGCAAATGCAAAAAAGTAAAAGTGAACAAATGCAAAAGTGCAAAAGTACGAAAGTACGTAAATGCAAAAGTAAATGTAAACAAATGCAAATGTACAAAAGTACATAAATGCAAAAACTAATGCAAAAGTACGAAAGTACGTAAACACAAAACGTAAATGTAAACGAATGCAATACAAAAGTACGCAAATTCAAAAAGTAAATGTAAATGAATACAAAAGTACTAAAGTATAAATGCAAAACGTAAACGAATGCAAAAGTACAAAAGTACGTAAATGCAAAAAGTAAATGTAAACAAATGCAAACGTACAAAAGTACATAAATGCAAAAACGTTAATGTAAATGAATGCAAAAGTACTAAAGTACGTAAATACAAAATGTAAACGAATGCAAAAATAAAAGTACGCAAATGCAAAAAGTAAATGTAAATGAATGCAAAAGTACTAAAGTATGTAAATGCAAAGCGTAAATGTAAACGAATGCAAAAAGTAAAAATGAACAAATGCAAAAGTACAAAAGTACATAAATGGAAAACATAAACTAATGCAAAAGTACAAAAGAACGTAAATGCAAAAGTAAATGTAAACAAATGCAAATGTACAAAAGTACATAAATGCAAAACGTAAACGAATGCAAAAATACAAAAGTACATAAATGCAAAACGTAAATGTAAATGAATGCAAAAGTACGAAAGTATGTAAATACAAAACGTAAATGTAAACGAATGCAAAAATACAAAAGTACGCAAATGCAAAAAGTAAATGTAAACGAATGCAAAAGTACTAAACTACATAAATGCAAAGTGTAAACGTAAACGAATGCAAAAATACAAAAGTACGCAAAAGTAAATGTAAACAAATGCAAAAGTATTAAAGTACATAAATGCAAAAAGTAAACCTGAACGGATGCACACAAATGCTTGGCCAGTGGCCCCACTGAACACAGTTACAGTGCATTCTTGTGTTACTGTGGTGGCAATAAACCTCAGTATTAGTTCCCTCCAAAGTCTTATTTGTGTACAGTTTGTTTCAAGCCTATCACACAGAAATCAGAAGTGTGTGCTGGAGTGAGAGGCGGTGAGTGGGGAGGTGCGGGCCCTGTGGCGCTGCTCGTCCGTGGAGCCCACTATTGACCGCAGCATGGCGAGGACATTGGCGCGGTAGCGAGCGGACATTATGTTGTACAGCAGAGGATTCACAGCAGCACTGACATAAAACAGCACTAAAGACACCAGATTAAAATACTGACTGATGTAATACAAATCACTGGAGTCCGACACCGAAAACAGCGTCCGACTCACATGGAACGGCAGCCAACACAAGATGAACACCAGCACGATTACCACTGCGGAGAAACAGAACAGAAAAAGACATTCAAATGAGCTTTAAAGGGAAAGTTCACCTAAAAATGAAAATCCTGTCTTGATTTACTCATCCTCATGTAGTTATATTGATACACACCGCTAATTCTGCGCTTTTTTATATGACAGTTCAAAGTAAACACTTCCTTAAGGATCTAATGTCAAATTTTATTATTACCCATAATCCTCTGTGCTCACCCATCATCCGGAGGGTCTGGTGGTGTGTTTTGTCTCGGTGCGTGTGCGCGCGCAGGTGCAGGCGGCGGGCGATCAGGCCGTAGAGGAGGGTCAGAATTGTGAGAGGGCAAATGAAATAGAGGTTGGAGAGCCACAGCATGGCTTTCAGGAGCCCGGAGGTCTGAGCGTACTGCGTGCAGCGGCATTCGCTGGCTCCGCCCTCTAATTGCTCCACCCCTACCAAAGCCAACGCAGGTCCCGCACTGAGCATGGCCACGCCCCACAGCCCTGCGATCAGCACGCGGACACGCCTCCTCGTCACGAGCAAGCGTGCGCGGAGAGGGAAGCATACGGCCAGGTATCGCTCCGCCCCCAGTGCAGTCATGTGCAGGATGGATGAGAAGGTGCAGCATTCTCCCACAAACACCGACAGCTTGCACACGACGTCGCCCAGCAACCACGGACGATACCGCCACAGCTGCGAGCAGAGCAAAAACATGCGTTAATGTTGAGCCAAAAATGTGCAGTTGTTTGGTTATTAATGCCAAGTGCACACTATCATCGAAAAAAGGTAGCAAAATTCGACTATTTGGTCGCAGTCTGGAGCCCTTCGATGTCTTTGTTCTTAATGTTAATCTAACAACAAAAGACAAAGAGAAAATCACTCACTGCTCTAAATATTCACTGTGCTATTAAATTAAAGATAAAATATAATCGAGCAATAAACAGTGAAAGTAACAGTAGCTCATATGATACATTTTAAAGGATTAGTCCACTTTCATATAAAATTTTCCTGATAATTTACTCACCCCCATGTCATCCAAGATGTTCATGTCTTTCTTTCTTTCTTGAAGGTTTTTGATGAAAACATTCCAGGATTTTTCTCCTTATAGTGGACTTCAATGGACTCCAAACAGTTGAAGGTCAAAATGACAGTTTCAGTGCAGCTTCAAAGAGCTTTAAACGATACCAGACGAGGAATAAGAGTCTGATCTAGAGAAACCATCAGCTATTTTCAAAAAAAATGTAAATGTATATGCTTTATAAACACAAATGGCTTACACATGATTCCGCTTTCCGTATTCTTCAAAAAGCTTACGCTGTATGTCCTACACCTTCCGTATTCTACTTACGGAAAAAATGGAACTGGTGCTGCATTCGTTCCGTAAGTAGAATAGGGAAGTTGTAGGACATACAGTGTAAGCTTTTTGAAGAATATGAAAGTACGGTTTTGGCAGAAGCACTTGGAAGGCGATCATTTGTTTAGATAAAGCATATACATTTACATTTTTTTTTTAGAAAATGAGTGATGGTTTCTCTAGATAAGACTCTTATTCCTCGTCTGGTATCGTTTAAAGCTCTTTGAAGCTGCACTGAAACTAATTTTGACCTTCAACTGTTTGGAGTCTATTGAAGTCCATTATAAGGAGAATAATCCTGGAATGTTTTCATCAAAAACCTTCAAGAAAGAAAGACATGAACATCTTGGATGACATGGGGGTGAGTAAATTATCGTATCGTATGCGGCACAGTAGGAACACCTACTAGAACTCGACCACATGGCGACACAAACCTTGTCGGTGTGAACGACAGTCTCACGAAATAGCATGTGAACACTTGAATACCTTATAGAGATCCAGAGGCATCAACAGCAAAATCAGGACGTCTGATACGGCCATACTGCTCAGGTACAGGTAGGTGGTGCTTCTCATCTGTGGGCGTCGCCACACCACCAGAATCGTTAGGGCGTTTCCCAGCAGGCCAAGCAGCAGCAGCGGAACGCACACCGTCGTAACGACCACAAGCACGGTGTCGTCGAAGAGCGACAGGTCTACCCAGTCTTCCCATTCCGATCTGTTCCCACAGTTCACGCACCAACCGGATCCAGATCCAGAACCTTCCAGCCCATCCATGTCACTGGAGCGGTGCCTTCATCATCACTGAGCTCAGTACAGAGCTGCAGGACGGTTATTGAATGTGCGGCTGGATCTCCGCTCCTCTTCTGTCTCTCTGTGACGCCCACCGCTGGAGATGTGCCACCTCCAAGACCAGAGGAAGAGATCGAATTCACTCAATCACGCACACGCACACACACACACACACACACACACACACAGGTGTTTGTACATTCAGAGACAAACACAAGACACTGATCTCTTCATGGTACAGACCGGATTTGTAACTTTTACATGCATGCATGTAAAAGCACTTCGTCAATTAGAGTGAACAATATTTGTAATATTCACCCCAAAATCAAAAACATAAAAATATATAGTACATGCAGCATGAAAATAAACCTACTTCAAGCTTTTTAGATTGTATTCAAGACATTTGAGCACATTTAAACCCCTCCTAATGAATACAGATCTCATTTTTATTACAGCATCGCCATAAAAAATAGATTGCAAATAGAAATTGTAAAATACAGTAACTATAGTATTTGTAGTACTCAATTTATGTATAATTAACAAAAAAAAAAATCACTTGATTCATGTAAAATAAATGTTAACTGAAAAAAAATAGTTGCCAAAGCAACATTTTTCATTTATGTACTAAAATAACTAAAACTGAAATGAATAAAAACTACGTAACCTAATGACTAATATAAATTTCATTTTCATAAATCCCTCCTAATGAATACAAATCTCATTTTTATTAGTATTTTCATAAAAAGCATGTAAAGCACAGCAAGTATAAACAATATTAGTATTTGTAGTACTCAAACTAATTTATGTATAATTAAACAATTTGCATTTTGCTTCAGAGAATTT
This sequence comes from Ancherythroculter nigrocauda, assembly GCA_036281575.1. Classification (NCBI taxonomy): domain Eukaryota; kingdom Metazoa; phylum Chordata; class Actinopteri; order Cypriniformes; family Xenocyprididae; genus Ancherythroculter; species Ancherythroculter nigrocauda. Next base: position 36,973,226 of record VTFQ01000020.1, on the reverse strand, counting down.
AGTGGGTTAATGAGTTTAATTACAGTGAAAATAGTCACAATGCAAAAAAAGGCCTCAATTTCTTTATGCAAAATATCATTACTGTTTTCTTTAGATTTTGGTATGAAATATTTTGGTAAGATTCTCTTTAAAGTGTGTTTTAACAAAGAAGAGCACAGAAATCAGCGTGTGGTGTCTGTCCTCTTGTTGACTCACGCCAATTCATTTGTGAATTGATTGTTTTAATGACTAACCCCGGTGAACCTTAAGCCGCTGTGCACAAGATTTCTTTGAGCAGAAAGTGTGTTTGTACATTCACTCAGTGACCAACTATCATTTAAATAATCACAGATTTATTGCTATTATATTAATTCACTGTAGGCTAAAAAATACATTAATACACAAAGCTTACAACACAAAACACACAAACACTCATCGACCAAAGCAGACATTCACACACACACACACACACACACACACACACACACACACACACAAACAAAGTGTGTGATTCCCAGTTCATGACTCCCAGAGTTTGTGCAGATGATGTAGGTGAAAGGTTGTGTGGGTGGGTCTAGGTGCAGGCCGTGGGCGGGGCAAAGGGATGTGGTCGCCTGGCAACAGCGGAGTCTCTCTAAGCAGCTTGTCCGGACTGTAGAACGGCAGTAAATCAGGGGCCTCTAGTGGTGGAGACGGGAACTACACACACAGCAAACATAAGAGGCATTATAAAAATCAGTACAAACCATAATAAACAAAACAAACCTACTTAATATGTGCTACGTACTTATATACATTGTATATTGCCTACTAACGCAATTGAATTATATATTAACATACCAACCAAAAACTGATTTAATTGATTAAGTGAGCTCAAAAGTATTCAGAAAATTGCCAAGATAAGATTCTAAATGATAAAAAGGACACTGGAATTGTTGGAAGATATTAGAAAAATAAACAAAACAAAACAACTAGCATAAGATGAAGAGAACAATCTGCCATTGTTTATGCATTTTTATTTTCTTATTCTATTAGTTGTACTGTATTCTCTGTATGACATTAAAAATCCCTCTCGTGGCTTATTGCTTTATTAAACACTCCAGCAGTTGGAAAACTCAAAATGAAAAAATAATAATATATTAATATGATGCAAACAGAACTCTGACCTTATTGGTCTGGCTGGCAGTGGGCGGGGCTAGTGCTGGCCTATCCTGTAGTGCCTGGCTGATGAGCTGATCACGTGACAGGCTGACGCTAACTAAGGCCCGGTACAGGTGTTGAGAGCGAGGGAAGTTCAGTCCTGTAATAAACGAGGTAAAGATAGAAGAAGAAACAAATTATTAACACAATTAAGCAACAGTGTGTGTGAACAATGAGCTGAATCTGTTTGCGTGGAGAACTTTGTTTTTTACTTTTGAATGGTTTATATGAGCTTGTGTTGTGCATTGTTGTATTGTCTTCATGACAGTTGAGCACATGTAAACCCCTCCTAATGAATACAAATCTCATTTTTATTACAGTATCGCCATAAAAATAGATTTGAATTGTGAAGTAATTTTTTGTAGTACTCTATTTATGTCTGATTAACAAACACTTAACAAACACTAACACATTACACATTACACATTAGTCATGTAAAATAAGCGTTAACTGAAATAAAAATTATATATATATATATATAAACATATTATAACTTATTATATTTTTATGTATTTCAGGTAGTTGCCAAAGCAACATTTCTCATTTTCAGTTAGTTTAATGATCATGATAAAAATAAATAATAAATAAAAATGAATAAAATATATAAAACCTACTCCATACTATTTAATTTTTTTGCATTTTCATGGCATTTGTGCACATGTAAACCTCTCCTAATAAATACAAATCTCATTTTTATTACAGTATCGCCATTAAAATATTTAAATAATGAAGTAAATTTGCATGTAAACTAAAGTACAGTAAGCATAAACTATAGTAGTATTTGTTGTACTCAATGTATGTATAATTAACTAAAAATTCACATTACAGTCATAAAATAAACTGAAATAAATTATAAAAATAATTTTTAGTTGCTAAAGCAACATTTCTCATTTTTTAGTTTAACTTCATGTACTAAAATAAAACTGAAATAAGTTATATAAAAAATAACAAAACATGAAACACACTTCAAAATAGAAAAATAGATTTAAATAGTGAAGTAAATTTGCATGTAAAGTACAATAAGTATAAACTATAGTTGTATTTGTATTCCTCAATTTATGTGCAATTTTATAAAAAAAAATCTCATTACAGTCATGAGAATTTAAGGGGTTAATGAGTTTAATTATTGCAAAAATAGTCACAATGTAACAATCATAATATCCTCAAAATAAGCTTCTTTATATAAAATGTAATTAAAATTCTCTTTTGTTATTGGTGTGAAATATTTCTTATTTTTTGTGAGATTCACATTAAAGTCAAGGTAAATCATTTGTGAATTGATTGTTTTAATGACAAACTCTGACGAACGTTAAGCTGGTGTGCTAAAGATTTCTTTGAGCAAGTGTGTTTGTACATTCACTCACTGAAATAACTGCAAATAATCCTGCACGCTCAGACTGATTTCATTTGTGTTTTGTTGTCTCACCTTCTGCTGCTTTAGCACTGATGTGGTTCTTTGTGAGTGTTGAACTCTGTAATTTCTCTTTAACGGCTTTCTCGGGATCAAAAGCCTGCTCCGCCACTTCCTGAAGCTCCGCCCTTAGTGCCAGGGTAGTGTTTAGCTCCGCCCCATCTGTCAGCTGTCCATCACACACTCCGCTCGTTACCCGATCCCACCCTTTATCTGATTCATGACCTGAATAACAAGAACATGTCCACTCGTTTCATGACAGAACATGCTGAAATTAATAATTTCCAGAGCAAATATGAAATATGAACGATCTAAGTTTACAGAAAATAAAAAAGTTTTAAATTAAGCTTAAATCTACTCTAGGGTGAATCTCCATTATTAGGACCATTTTTTGCATTATATTTTACATGATTTTCATGACAAAATAAAAACGTGGCTTCCATTGCATCTAGTATGCATATTGACTCAGAACAGCTGTGTTTGTTTTACCGTGCTTGTCTTTGTTTTGAGGTTTCCGGGCTTGATTATTTCTGGGTTCTGGGATCACTGGATGACCGCTGCTCTGAGGATTCACATTAAAATGCACCTGAAACACACACAAAGATACAAAGACATTACATGCATCTGGCAGACACTTCCACCCAAAGCGAGTTTTGCATTTAAGGTATACATTTGATCAGTTCATGCATTCACTGAGAATCGAACCCATGACATTGACATTGCGAGCTACATGAATAGTCATTTGTAGAGATAAATAAACATGGAAAAGTGACTACAGTAACATTCTTTGGAAGAACGAGACATTTACAGTAAATACACTTAAAATGTAAATATACATGCAAATACATATTCTTCAAAAATACAGTACACATTTATTAAATGATAAATAACCATGAATAAAACAGGTGAATAGGGTAAAAATTTTAACTAACAGTTATTACCATACTTTCCACAAGTCGATTAATCATAATGCTATAAGATGATTGAGAAGTTTTCTGAATTGTTATGTTTAAATATGCAAATGAAGCATTATTTATTAAATATGTACTCATTTGCATACACTTCCGGAAGATAAATCTAAACATTGGATAAAGCCAGATTCAAAATTCTTATTTGATTTTGTTGACGTATTAGAGTTAAAGGATTTTACTGAGGGAATTTTTTATATCTCTTTTTATCACTCCATAAATCAGAAAATACTGTTAACAATCAGGAAAAAAATATTTTCAGCATATATTTAGGAATAAAATGTTATATAAATCAGTGTGAATGATATATGAACAAACCCCACAGTAAAAATCTTCAGAATATAGTCAGGAATAAAACTGTAAATTTTGGTGTTTGTAAGTGCTGCTGAAGTGGAGAAAAAAACTCATTTATAAAAATATCGCCTTTAAAAATAGGTATTATAATTGAAATCTACAGGTGCAAATAGATAAAATGCAATAAAATAAACACAAAGTCTGAAAGAAGACTTGTTCAATCACTAAATTGACCAGTTCATTAAAAACAATGATTTTGCCTGAAGTGCCTTGCCTTAAAATAATGGTTTCAAAAGCAACTGTAAAATCAAACCCTGCAGCATCCTCTAGTGGAGACACAGATTTAGTCTGATGATACAGTAAAACGGGTTTATTTATATCCTGTTCAAACACGTCTCTGGGACTGTTAAACCTTAATGAATCATATTTTACAGACTCAAACCTGTCGACGGCGTCTGTCTGGGCGTTCAGGGGTGAGAGTGACAGACAGGTCCAGATCAGGGCAAACCAGTTCTGTGGTCTGGACCGGTCCGAACCGCAGAGGTTCAGGAGCCACCCGGACATGAGGTTCTCCTGACATCTCCATCAGTCCGATCAAATCAATCTAACAGATAGATATACATGATCAACAACACTATTAACACAATATACATATATATTTACACACATAACGATAACAATACCATGAAAATGAAAATACCATGGCCCAGGTGAAAAAATACTAATTTATAGTAAATACTATAGTGTTTTTGAACCATACTATAGTAAAGTACTTAAATTAATATGTTGTGGTAATTCTATAGTTGCTGTGATAATATAAACAACTATAGTAATATAAACAAATTACTTTAACCAGTACTAAATTTTCTACTATACTATACTACAATATACACTACAGTTTAATGTAGTAAAAACTAAAGTATACTACAGTATTTATTAGTTTATCAGTTCACTATAGTTAATACTACAGTATGCTGTAGCATTCATTAACAAAGTGTTGTAAATACTATAATATATACAGTATACTACAATTTACTATAGTATAGTTCAAAAACACTATAGTATTTACTATTGTATTTTTTCAATATAATGGTCAACCGTTTCTCTATATTTTGTTTATAAACATTACGGTGACAGTTTAGGTATAAACAGAAGTTATAAAATCGTGAATAACGAGTCCGACCTGAACATTAAAAGACAACCTAACTTACCCCAAAATACGACGTCAGCTGCTGCGCCAAATAAAAACATCGCTGCACGGTGAAATATGCGAGAATCAAAACAGAAAATATCGAATTTGAGAAAAATTAAAACTCCCTCCACAGCTGCCGCGCGCAGGCGTACTTCCGGGTGGAGACGACGTTAATGGGCATGCGCAAACTTTCTTTGACGGTCTTGAAAGAACATAAATATTCATACATAATATATACACCACACAAACATGTTTAAACACACTCAACACGATGATATGAACATATTTATTTAATTTAAATATATATAACTCAAAACAGCTGTAGCCTAGGCATAAAAGTGCGGTTAATACTATGAATAATGTATTTTCTGAGATAAAATCCCTTGTAGGCATATGCTGCGTTCACGCCATACACGTGGTACAAGTCGAAACTCTCAGAAAATTCCGAGTCTAAAGTTATAATTACGAGTTGTTCGATCACGTGAATGCTTTTTACAAGTCAGAATAGTTACGGTAATTACAAAATGGCGTTAACGCAAGAATATTTTACAGAGGAAGATGTATAGACACTTCTCTAAAAAAACCCCCAACACATTTACATATGAATAATGGAGGAAACAGGCATATAAATTAGAAATAAGAGAGTCAATATGTAGTTATATAGTTAATTTAGGAAATCTGCATGTCAAACCACACATTTCAGAACGTATTATGTGACAAAGCACTTAAAACTCAACTTAATTCAAACATGTTCTTATTCTCTTACACAATTATGCTTCTGGACAGTTCACCCAAAAATGAAAATTTTGCCATAATTTACCCTCATGTTGTTTCAAACCTGTATAAGTTTCTCTTCTGATGAACACAAAAGATATTTTAAAGAATGTTGGTAACCAGGTTTGGGCAAAAATACATCAAAATGTATTTTAAAATAAAATACCAAATACCTTCATTTTAAGTGTATCAAAATAAACTACAAAATACAGCATCCACATCATGTATCAAAATAAACTACTGTATTTTAAAAATACTAAATACTAAATATTAAATACTTTTACAAGGGAGCATGAAATTTCTTCGCAAACCTTTCATCAATTGGCCCATTTGATCTATCCCTTCACCATTACACTGACTCAGCTGATTAAGTAAACAGTGTTTGATAGCAACAGCTTTTCTCTGCCTGAGTCATGCAATAAATCTGACATATGCAACCAGTTAAAGGCAAATAGGATTTTTGGATTAAAATATCTAAAAACCACTAGAACAATGTTATATATTTTGTTGAATTGTGTACTTATTTTATCCCAAATGTTTCCAAGAATGTTTAAATCCAGAGAAATAAGCAATTTTAACCAGGACACAGGCCGTGTCAGTGCGTTGCTTATCAATGCCATCATACCAGCATTACCCTCAATGTCCGGTTTTATTTTGTAGATACCATGGAAACATCAAAGACGCATTATATTCCTCATCTGTCTAATAAAACATATTATATGTTTTATTAGACAGATGAGGAACTGTTTGGATCGACAGAAAACTAATCATGTTATATAGCTTCTTGTTTAAATCTCGTTTTCTTGATTTACCGCGAGTGCCATGTTTTACCCTGACTAATATCGATCTAGCTTACTGCAGTGTGCAACAAGTGTCTCAAAGCAGCTGCCAAGCAAACAACAACTTTCAACACATAAATGTATCTAATATGATAAACAGCGCTGCGTTACCCCACATACGCTAGACCAAAAAGAAGCGGAAGCGGCGACTGTGGCATAATAAAAGTTCTGCTGCTCTCGAGACATGTGACGCGCTCGTCTCTCATTAGCAATCTCTCCAGCGGTCTTGTTGAACTCCAACTCCACTCGTCCTGCTCTGCTTCATACTACAGTAACGTTAATAATCTCATCCATGAACATGATTTCTGCCCGTCCCGATTCTTTTCCACTGGATGTAGACGTGAAAACAATACATCCTATGATTCCACAAAATCAAGGATAAGCGACTGAATAAGTGACCTCTAGCAGCAAAAATTTACATATTGTGGATTTAACAGATGAAATATTCACATGTGATCTCCCAGATGAAGGTTAGTTTTAAAGTAACCAACAGTTTGTTTAACAGTTTGAGAATGACTCATAATTGTATCCTAATTTAGTTACTTGATGTTTGGTAACAAAGGGCCTACTTTGCCTCAGCAACACTGACTCAATGAAAAACAAGTCATTTATAGGAAGACAGCTGATGGCTCCTGTATTCATAGCAACTAGTTTATAACTAATTAATCAATTGAATGTTAATCATAAATATTGGGGGCTGCTGCTCAGTATAATAGTTTTCAAAAACATTATGTAAACTATTTAGCCTAGGCTACTAAAACAAACACCAAAACTTAACATCTCTTCTGAACTCAACAAGTCTTGGCAAACCACTAAGTACCAATCAGAGGCCACATTTTTATGATGTCATCATGTAGTATTTTAAAACTACAAAAATACAAAACACTAAAGTATTTTGATACAAAATACAAAGCCATTTTCATCAACCCTATCAAATACAAATTACAAAATACTATTTTGTATTTGAAATACATATTTGAAATCATAAATACTGCCCATCCCTGTTGGTAACCAGATATCTGATGGCACCCATCAGTATTTTTTTCCTGCTATGTATCAACATTCTTTAAAAATATCTTCTTTTGTGATCATCAGAAGAAAGAAACTCACACAGGTTTGGAACAACATGAGGGTGAGTAAATGATGACAAAATTTTTGTGTGAACTGCCCCTTTAAGCAAATCCATCTCATTTTGAGGAAGTGAAGTCACCACACAGCCAGAGTAGTGAGAGTTATTTATTAGAGCGCATAATGCAGAACAGATCAAACCATTATTAAACTAACAGAGAGAGAGCGAGTTAACTAAACTAGTCTTTCCATCTGCCAGTGGTGGTCAACATAAAGAGATTTATTATTAACCTAGATGTGAGCAGTGCTTTAAAACTAACACACTCACACTGACAGTAATAAATAGGCACTGTTTAGGGAGCGTCATCAAAATCAACATTATTTAATTATCTTGCAATCTCTTAATTAGAGCATGTGAGCAGCGCTATCCGTCATTACTGGTGTTTAAGGCACTAATTGGTCAATACTGCACACGCTGGCTTCACCTCCTCCGATCTCCTTCCCTTTTTCCTGGGCGCTTTTCTCATTGAACTACATCTCCCATGATGCACTGGTGCTAGTGTCATGCGTTTGGCTCAGTCTCTGTCCCTGAGGGCTCGGAGGATGTAGTTTTCTCTCTCCAGCTGAGCGTTTCTCTCCGAGAGCTCTTTGATCTGTTCTCTCAGCACCTCCACCTCCTCTCGAACCGCCAACATCAGGTGAGACTTCACCAGGTCCTGCAAACACACACACATTCAACTCTTTCATCATTGAGCTGCACATTATATTATCAATAGACACACACACACTTTTCAAATGTGTTAAAAGATATAACAAATATTTTACAAAACACAAAGTCGATATATGTATCTTTTTAATAAACATTATTATTAATATTGGAAGTGATCTCACCATGGCTTGCTCTATCTTGTTATCGATGGCGATCATACTGCTGTTGGTTCCACTGCAATAGAGAGAGATGAACTTTTATTAATCATTTTCACTATAAAATACAGTTTGTTTGTTTTTTTTTTGTTTTTTTTTACAAAAACCTAGAATTTATTGATTCAAAAGGAAACAATTCAAACAGAAAATAAAATAAAATTGGCAAGATGCTAAACTGTTTCTTGGCTGTTTGTGGTTTCCAAGCTGTTTCTAGGTGGTTACTAGGTTGTTTGTAGGTGGTTGCTAGGATGTTTCTTGGTGGTTTCTAAGCCGTTTCTAGTTTGTAGGTGGTTGCTATGCTGTTTCTAGGTTGTTTGTAGGTGGTTGCTAGGCTTTTTCTTGGTGGTTTCTAGTTTGTTTGTAGGTGGTTGCCAGGCTGTTTTTAGTTGGTTGCTATGCTGTTTCTAGGCGTTGCTATGCTGTTTCTAGGTTGTTGTAGGTGGTTTCTAAGTGGTTTCTTGGCTGTTTCTAGTTGGTTGCTATGCTTTTTCTAGGCGGTTGCTATGCAGTTTCTAGGTAGTTTCTATGTTGTTTGTAGGTGGTTGCTAGGCTGTTTCTAGTTTGTTGCTATGCTTTTTCTAGGCGGTTGCTATTCAGTTTCTAGGTAGTTTCTATGTTGTTTGTAGGTGGTTGCTAGGCTGTTTCTAGTTGGTTGCTATGCTTTTTCTAGGCGGTTGCTATGCAGTTTCTAGGTAGTTTCTATGTTGTTTGTAGGTGGTTGCTAGGCTGTTTCTAGTTTGTTGCTATACTGTTTCTAGGTGGTTGCTACACTGCTTCTAGTTGGTTGCTAAGCTGTTTCTAGGTGGATGCTATGCTGTTTCTAGGTAGTTTCTAGGCTGTTTCTAGGTGGTTGCTATGCTGTTTCTAGGTGGATGCTATGCTGTTTCTAGGTAGTTTCTAAGCTGTTTCTAGGCGGATGTTATGCTGTTTCTAGGCGGTTGCTATGCTGTTTCTAGGTAGTTTCTAGGTTGTTTGTAGGTGGTTGCTAGGCTGTTTCTTGATGGTTTCTAAGTGGTTTCTAGGTGTTTCACAAGCTGTTTATAATTGGTTGCTATGATTTTTCTAGATGGTTACTATGCTGTTTCTAGATTGTTTGTAGGTGGTTGCTAGGCTTTTTCTTGGTGGTTTCAAGGCTATTTCTAGTTGGTTGCTATATTGTTTCTAGGTGGTTGCTAAACTGGCTCTAGTTGGTTGCTATGCTGTTTCTAGGTAGTTTCTAGGCTGTTTCTAGGTGGTTGCTATGCTATTTCTAAGGTGGTTGCTATGCTTTTTCGAGGTGGCTTCTAAGTGTTTCTAAGCACTTGCTCTACTGTTTCTAGGTAGTTTCTAGGCTCATTGTAGGTAGTTGATAGTCTGTTTCTTGGTGGTTTCTAAGATGTTCATAGGCTGTTTATAGTTGGTTTCTAAGCAGTTTCTAGGTGCACTCTAAAAAATGCTGGGTTAAAACAACCCAAGTTGGGTTGAAAATGGACAAACCCAGCAACTGGGTTGTTTTAACCCAGAGGTTGGGTTAAATGTTTGCCCAACGTGCTGGGTAGTTTTATTTAACTCAACTGTTGTAAAAAAATTACTGTATTGCTTGCTTAAAATGAACCCAAAATATGCTGGAAATTAACATTTATTAATATGTTTAATAAATGAGCATTTCTATTTAATGAATAATAAACCATAAACATTTATTAAATTGCTTATTAATAAATGTACACCTTTTGATTATTATTGTTGCCTCTAGTAATTATGTGTCTGATTTTTAATTTCTCACCTATTTTGGATTCATTTTAAGCCAGCCATATAGTCATTTTTAATCAGTAGTTGGGTTAAATAAAACTACCCAGCAGGTTGGGCAAACATTTAACCCAACCACTGGGTTAAAACAACCCAATTGCTGGGTTTGTCCATTTTCAACCCAACTTGGGTTGTTTTTAACCAAACATTTTTTAGAGTGTGGTTGCTATGCAGTTTCTAGGCTCTTTGTAGGTGGCTGATAGGCCGTTTATAGATGGCCCTTTCTGGGGGATTTATAGAAAAGGCTTGGGTCCTTCCTTCAATGTGCATCTGTGGGTTTTTTATTTGCTTTCTGGTCCAGCAGGAGAAAATGGTCTGATCACTTAGTAAAGTAGCAGCACACTCTCCTCAACAACAGTTTTTGAGGAATCATTGGAGCACAAATGCTGCAGGACTTTCTTTCCTTCCCTCTAGTTACAGTAATGCTGCTCTTAAACACCAGTACAGCACACACAGTCCTCACTGCAGGTCTTCACGAGGAACACTGAGAACGGCTGTACGTGTGTAACACTGAAGGTATTGTTCTGAATGCGGTGGGCAGCACATGCTTCTCATAACAGCAAGCTCAATGGATGACGCGCTCCACGACCACAAATACATCATAAACCTCTGAAAGGATGAATGAAAACCTCAAATAACACAATTCAATTCAAACACACACAAACTGAAGCTACTGCATGACCCTAACCAACCCAGTTACCTGTGGAAGAAAAGCAGAAGGGAAAGGAGGGAGGAGTCAGAGGGGCGGAGTCTTGGTTTGTGCGTAAGAGCTCCGCCTCCCTCTGTTCTCACAGAGGAAGTCAATGAGTCCCACACGGGATTCTGACATTTCTGATCACTAACACAGGACTTGCAGGATGATCCGATACGAACAGACCTGGGATTATTTTCTGAGCGCTGTGTCTGAGAGTGACCAGCAGGTGGAGCTGTGTCTGTAGAAGAGATGGTAGGTTTCGACAAGCACTTTCTGTCTGTTCTTGACATTCGGCACACGGCATCTTTAGGTTTGTTTCTGGGTGACGTATGCGTTAAGCGCTTGATGCTGATTGGCTCTTTTGTTTCCACGGAAACAGCTAAGCACCCAGCCCTCGGATAGTAATCAAGCTTCCCGACTGGCCAAGAATCACGAACCCTTCGAGCTCCACCGGCGTTACGCAGAGTCACACTTTTTGTTTCTCCAGCATGGAGGCGTGGCCGACAAATCACCGGTGGAGGGGTGGGGCTAACCGAGGAGGGGTGTGGCTTAGAGTCAGGTGAAGGTCCGTCAAGGAGGACCGGATTCTCTCTTTGTGTCTGGTCATGAGAGACACACGGAGGAAGTGACAAAGGACGAGGCTGTTTTTTACTTTCAAAAATGGAGATCATCTTTCGCACATTAACAAGCATGGTGGGGAATCGGCAGGCGCAAAACCACACATCAAAAGGAAGCTCAATCATGCACGCGGTTTTCTTCAGGCGCCGTCAGGAAGAGCCATCGTGTAATTGTTTCCTCTGACCTCGTTCAGAAGCATCCGGAGAGGATCTGACTCATTCAGTGACATGAAACGATAACAATCACTGTTGCACATCAGAACAAGAGTGACAGCCCAGGGTTATTATAGTTAATCAAAGCAGCAACGACAAAAAAAAAACGTTAACGTTTGTTACTTTATTTTATTTCAGCTTGTTGCTATTAAAAGAACATTTTTTGGTAACGGAAATGAAGCTGAAATAAAATCTAAATATTAGAAGAACTAAATGTTTCCTTTGACAACTAACTGAAATAAATTTAAGCACTAAAATTACTAAACGGAAATAAATAAATAACCTAAAACTTAATAAAATTGAATTAAATCTCAATTAAAAACAAAAGCACATAATAGAGTAACTAAAAATTTAAGTAAAAGTATGAATAAAAGCTATAATAGTATATAAATAATGCACTGCAGCATTTGCCTACAAAAAAGCCTGCAGGGAATGAATCAGTCGAAAGCGATTTCCTAACGCTACATACGAGAGCTGCGTATGCAATAGACTTTCTCAAAAAACGGCACCGTATAGTGTTTGATCACACTGAACCGCAGCTGAGCTACTAAAAAAAAAAAGTTACTAGCGTCTCTTAATTGGTTATTCCAAAGCGGTCTGTAATCTTCATGAGACCTCATTGACATTCCTTCATTTCCATCACAAGACCTCCGTCCGTCTCTGAACACCCTGTTGTGCTATAATCCGTCAAACTGGCCCGATGCATGCAAAATCCCAGGATTAGTGTAATCTGGGGAGAAAGTCCACCTGTTCGACCCGTCAGAGCCGGAGATCTCCAAGACACTGTTGATCTCCACTGTTGGCCCACAGGACTTGTACATATGTAAATATGTACAGTCAAACACATACATCAACACTGCACTCTTTGATTCTGTTCTCCGCCCACTGTCCGGCGCAGCCAATCACGTCTCACACTGGGATTCTCTGCCTGCCCACACGGCTCTCAGCATTCCACACTCCACCCACCATCCGTTCCTTCACACACAAACACAGGCTGCATCCCAATTCACATACTATCTGTCCTAAATAGTAATCGTGAGAAATCGTAGTATTCCAAAGGTACACAGATGGTCTGCTATTTCTGGTTAGAATTCAAAGTACAGATCCGTGGACACTCAACCCAATGCACGAGGATTCAATTAGAACTACAAACATGAATAAAAAGTCTTAAAAACTACAAACATGGCGGATGTGCACGACCGACGGTTAAGTACAGAGTAGTGTTGTCAAAAGTACAGACTTCGGTACCAAGTCGGAAGTGAAATTTTAAAAATGTGAATTTTGAGCGCTGTTGAGCGGATTCTGACTAACTTAAACACCTCTGATTGGCCATTGTGTTCGTGCCCTCAACAGATATGTCTGTGATTGGCTACAATGATCAACGTTTCAAAAACATGTTGTAAATAGACATCTTTGACGCTTTTCCTTGAGCGCTTACACAGATCCACATGGGAGTGTTTGAAAACAGGTATTCATAGGGATTTGCTGATAAATGCCTGCTTGGTGAAGAGCATCAAAGATGTCTATTTACAACATGTTTTTGAAGCGTTGATCTTTGTAGCCAATCACAGACATATCTGTTGAGCGTGTGAACACAATGGCCAATCAGTTAGTCAGAATCCACTCAACAGCTAGCGGGAATTGCTGGTATTCTCACATATTTAAAATTTTAGTACCGACTTCGTACTGAAGTACTGGTACTTTTGACGACACTAGTAGAGAACGGTTTGACTCTTCTGTTTTTTTCTGTGAGACACAAAAGAAGATACTTAAAGGGGGACCTATAATGCCCCTTTCATAAGATGTAATATAAGTCTCTGGTGTCTCCAGAATGTGTGTGTGAAGTTTCAGCTCAAAATACCCCACAGATCATTTATTATAGCTTGTTAAATTTGCCTCTATTTGGGTGTGAGCAAAAACACGCCGTTTTTGTGTGTGTCCCTTTAAATGCAAATGAGCTCCGCTTTCCAGAAGAGGGCGGAGCTTTAACAGCTCAACAACAACAAAGCTGGAGAATCTCACGCAGCCAAAATGAGGATTGTCAGTAACGGTGTTCAGCCTTACATTGTTCAAACCGGAGTCGACACTGATGGAGAGACTCAGGAAGAAGTTACAACTTTTAGACGTTTCTGAATGGTTAGTGGATAAATTGATGTAGTTGCTGTGGAGTTGATTCAACTCATCCACTAGCATGTGCCGTCATGTTCATCTTTTGTGTTGAATTGACCCTCGTTTGTGAAGCAGTCCGGCGTAAAATGACGGCATTTACAAAAACAACTCTTCCTCTTCTCTAAAGCAGCCCAACATGGCCCCGCCCCCTTTGTTGTGTGTTCTCGGGGGCGGGGTTTATGTAAATTTTAGGGTTAGTGATATCACTATCCTAGGAAGAAGCTTGTTGTAGTCCTTGTGTTTACAATTATTAATGTGATCATAAAATGCATTATAAGGTGCATTACAAGGCATAATCAATGCATTAAAAATACTTTTATAATGCATTATACATCTTTCCCATCAGCAAAGCGCTACACAAAACATACAACGTGCGGTGTAAGTATGTGAACTGGGACATTGGAAATCAAGTAAATATTGATTATAGAATCGGATATCAGCTGCCGGCACACCATGACAGATCCTCATGTTTGATTTGTTTGAGAATCTCTTATTTCATGAAACAACTCAACCAAGAAGCTTCGCAGGGTTTGGGTGGTCTGTAGTTCAGCTGTGTGTGTGTGATTCAAAACACAAAATCAGTGTGATACGACACAGTTTGAAACACACTAGCAACTGAATCACACACACACACTTCTCTAACCTTCAGTTTTCTTTCTAACTTTCCTGCCTCATCATGAATGGCGCCTCTATTCCTGCACTAATGCAGCTTTAAACTGAGAGAGAAGGAGAGAATGACAGAAAAAACAAACATGAAGGCCAGAAACACACTTTACTCAAGTACACACTGCAAGAAACACAATGCAATAACAACAGGCTTGTGTTCCCGCACCCATGTAGAGTGTGTGTGTTCAGGACTAGCAGAAGTGTTTGCGTGAGTTGTATGACTGAGGCATTTCCTCTGGGTCTGTGACAGTAAGCACTATGGTGTGAAAACGCTCATCAGGGCCTCAAGGAACCAAGAGCATCACCTTTCCAACCACTCGACTCTCTATAAATACAAGCGCACTTCAGCTCACACCTAAATATAGACAAGCAACAACTGGCTTATGTGTGAGACAGACAGAGACAATTCACGTTTCCTCTAAAGAAATGTACTGTGGACCAGAAAAAAATGGCATTTTAAACCTCAAATCAAGAACCGGTAACATCAGTGAACACAAGAACAATCACTTCTAATATAATCAATGAAACATCAAGCATTTAATGTGACACACGTTCAGTTGACAGACTATTTGAAATAAAATGGTAATATTTTACAATAAAGTCTCTTTAGTTGTAACTTTAGTTAGTTACAATTCATTGTTAGTTCATGTTAGCTCAGGTCCACTAAATAATCTTAACAGACACAACTTTTGATTTTAACAAATAAAATCATGCTGTAAAGCATTACCAATAAAATTAGTGCATTTACATTTGTGTGATTACTCAAATGTACACTATTTTAATGATATATAATAATATAAATATATTATTTATTATAATTATGTATAATTTATATTTTCATTTATTTATTATAATTTTATTATGATGTATTTAAATAACTGAGACCATCCCATCAACATTTGTGATGCAATAAAGACTTTAACCATGTTATCAAAATGCTTAATATTAATTAATACAGAGTCTGGAGATGGGAAAAATATGACAATGGAAGAAAATTGTTGCATTTCCTTGAGAAACTTAGCGTTCACTCGCAAAGAACACAAAGTGTTTGCAAAAGCATTGAAATATATATATTTATAATATAATAAATATAATTTTCCTCCCATCTCATTTTTTTCATCACCATGTTCTTTTAGGTTCAGTTCTGAAGTCGTAACAAATGTGCGTCGGTTCTGAAAGATTCATAGATCCGGTGACCAAACTCCAGCAACGTTTCAGAGGAACACACCAAGAACGATATCTATAACAATAATTAACAATAACTATATATGTGTCCACACCAGCAGACAATAATGTTCAGTTTTGTCTTTAAATGCTTGAGCTCTTTAAAAAATGAAGGATTCTGATTAGATTTTTTAATAATCATCAGCTGGAAAAAAAAAAAAATGCTCTAAAATATCCTATCTTATCGCAAATTATTAAAACTTTATAGTTATTGTTGTGAACTTTGCTATTTTTTTAAGAATTAAAGTGATTATTAAAACATTTTAGTTATCATTATAGTTGTGGTTGGAATTTGCTTTTCTCAGAATTATAACGATTTTTAAAACTTTTTAGTTATCGTTATAGTTGTGGTTGGATTTCGCTATTCTCTTAGAATTATAACGATTATTAAAACTTTATAGTTAAAGTTATTGTTATAGTTGTGGTTGGACTTCGCTATTCTCAGAGTTATAACGATTATTAAAACTTTATAGTTAAAGTTATTGTTATAGTTGTGGTTGGACTTCGCTATTCTCAGAGTTATAACGATTATTAAAACTTTTTAGTTATCGTTACAGTTGTGGTTGGACTTCGCTATTCTCTTAGAATTATAACGATTATTAAAACTTTAGTTAAAGTTATCGTTATAGTTGTGGTTGGATTTCGCTATTCTCTTAGAATTATAACGATTATTAAAACTTTATAGTTAAAGTTATCATTATAGTTGTGGTTGGACTTCGCTATTCTTTTATGAGTTATAACGGTTATAACGATTATTAAAACGATTATCTCAATAGTTAAAGTTATCGTTACAGTTGTGGTTGGACTTCGCTATTCTCTTAGAATTATAACGATTATTAAAACTTTATAGTTAAAGTTATTGTTATAGTTGTGGTTGGACTTCGCTATTCTCAGAGTTATAACGATTATTAAAACTTTTTAGTTATCGTTACAGTTGTGGTTGGACTTCGCTATTCTCTTAGAATTATAACGATTATTAAAACTTTAGTTAAAGTTATCGTTACAGTTGTGGTTGGACTTCGCTATTCTCAGAGTTATAACGATTATTAAAACTTTTTAGTTATCGTTACAGTTGTGGTTGGACTTCGCTATTCTCTTAGAATTATAACGATTATTAAAACTTTAGTTAAAGTTATCGTTATAGTTGTGGTTGGACTTCGCTATTCTCAGAGTTATAACGATTATTAAAACTTTTTAGTTATCCTTATAGTTGTGGTTGGACTTCGCTATTCTCTTAGAATTATAATGATTATTAAAACTTTATAGTTAAAGTTATCCTTATAGTTGTGATTGGACTTCGCTATTCTCAGAGTTATAACGATTATTAAAACTTTTTAGTTATCGTTACAGTTGTGGTTGGACTTCGCTATTCTCTTAGAATTATAACGATTATTAAAACTTTAGTTAAAGTTATCGTTATAGTTGTGGTTGGACTTCGCTATTCTCAGAGTTATAACGATTATTAAAACTTTTTAGTTATCCTTATAGTTGTGGTTGGACTTCGCTATTCTCTTAGAATTATAATGATTATTAAAACTTTATAGTTAAAGTTATCCTTATAGTTGTGATTGGACTTCGCTATTCTCAGAGTTATAACGATTATTAAAACTTTTTAGTTATCCTTATAGTTGTGGTTGGACTTCGCTATTCTCTTAGAATTATAATGATTATTAAAACTTTATAGTTAAAGTTATCCTTATAGTTGTGATTGGACTTCGCTATTCTCAGAGTTATAACGATTATTAAAACTTTTTAGTTATCGTTACAGTTGTGGTTGGACTTCGCTATTCTCTTAGAATTATAACGATTATTAAAACTTTAGTTAAAGTTATCCTTATAGTTGTGGTTGGACTTCGCTATTCTCTTAGAGTTATAACGATTATTAAAACTTTATAGTTAAAGTTATCGTTATAGTTGTGGTGTGGACTTTGCAATTTTCTTAGAGTTAGAGCGATTATTAAAACTATGGTTATAGTTATGGTTATAGTTGCAATCGTGGTGTGAACTCTGCTACTAGTTACAGCGATTATTAAAACTTTATAAATTAGCCTATAGTTTTCGTTATAGTTGTAGTATGGACTTCACTATTCTTATACAGTTTAAAGCGATTATTAAAATTTTATAGTTATAGTTATTATGAACACACCGTAAGTGTAGTTTACAGTGACATATGACATACAGAACCAGACGTCATTCTAAAGTCAGAGAAGTCTCTCGGCTCACCCGTCGTCTCCCACAAGCTCGAATGCTCGACCCATGCCGAACATGGACTGCGCCAGCGCAAGGGCGGACGGCGTCTGGATGGGCGTCAGTCCAGGATGGAAGGGACTGTCCCGACCGAGGTGCGGTCCGGGCGATGCTGGCTGTGAGCGGGTGGTCCGTAGCTGAGAAAAGAAAATGACACTGGGTTAAAAATAGATGGATAAATCTCACTGGAAAATATAGACGAGTGTGTAAGCGCTCACCTTTCCAACAGCATCCATGTCGAGGCGCAGCGGGGCGGGTATGTTGCGGATACGGGGTGTGTTCGGCAAGTGTGGTGACGTGACTGGCTGCGTGTCATTCGAAGGTGAGGGTGGGCCGCTGTGGGCGGAGTCTGTCCGGCATTGGCTGAGCAAGTAAGTGTTGCCCTGCGAGTGTACCATGTGACCTGTGTGCACCCCCAACGGCTTCAGTCTGGCTCCGCCCACCGCGCCTTCGGCTCCGCCCAGCCCCACTGTC
This sequence comes from Ancherythroculter nigrocauda, assembly GCA_036281575.1. Taxonomy (NCBI): domain Eukaryota; kingdom Metazoa; phylum Chordata; class Actinopteri; order Cypriniformes; family Xenocyprididae; genus Ancherythroculter; species Ancherythroculter nigrocauda. The sequence continues at coordinate 36,954,488 of VTFQ01000020.1, read as the reverse complement.
TCTAAGGACTCCAGCGAGTGGGCGTGTCTCATGCTGTCAATCACACGGCGGAGGCCTCGCTCCTCGACCTCCCTCTCCATAACATCCACGCAAGTCCATCGGCCGCGTTTGTACGGCTCGCCCGGTCCCTGGTCCAAACGCACCACACGAAACCGCGAAGCCCCGCCGGCGTCCAGCGAACTCTGCTTCCTGGCCGTGACAGGTGTGGTCGGCTGACTGGAGCTTTGTTGCATCTGGAGGGCGGGGCTATGACGCAGTAATGGGCCATTGGATATAATTTGAGTGGGCGATGCAGTCTGGCTTCTGGGGCTCCGCCCATGGGCGGTGGTTCTGGCAGAAGGGGGCGTGGCTCTTTGAGCACCAGGGCTGAGGAGCTCTGTCGGATGGTTTTCTCCAGAACCCTGATTGTAGTCCGACGTAACGCTGGTGATTTGAAAACCGCTCCGTTTCTTTCCACCACTCATTCTGGACAGAGAGTGTGTGAGCGGTTTGATGTTATGCTTAAGAGCTCCAAGCCCGATCCTTGTTCATTATTTCACACTCTGGCAGGAAAAGAAAAAGCGAGAAAAGAGTGAAAGAATCTGTTTAAGAAACGGATATCCTAACCATTCCAAAGCAAGTCTCAGTCTCTAGGGTGGATCTGGATCAGATAAACCATATTCTCTGTCCTCAGGTGAACTCACAGGTACGTGGTAAAACTGAAAAGTAAAATAAATCACATTTATTCCATTGCGCTTGGCACTCTATCCTCCTTCTCCCTGCGGCTGTTTGGAGTATTTAGACTACAGCCAGTACAGTAACAAGAGCAGTTTCTCTGCCCAGAAGTTGCGCAAGTCTCGGCTCTGATGGCTGTTTCCTCTGGCAGTTGTGCAGTATGTGCGTTCACAGCTCAGGACACAATAAAGAGACTCATAATCACCATGCATGCACAGATTTGATTATTCAAGATCAAACAGCCCATCCAAAAGATGTTAACAAAATAAATACAATAATTAGGGCGTTTTAGATGGTTTCCTCTTGCAGCTTAATGCCTGAGCGTGTCAGGGCTTTTTTTTCTAGTCTGCAGGACTAGTTTAGTGACTACAAAAACAAGAAGTTCTGTTTCCGTCAACGTTCTGCTACCGTCTGCTGAGAACTGGTGACAAGACACTGCGCAACTTTAAGAGAAGAACCTGCAAAGAGTCAAATTTAATCACAATCTCTGGAATTTCAGTTCTTACTCCTTATTTGATTCAAATTACAAGTGGATCTTGCTTTTAACTTAAAATTAAAACTGAAGCAAGTGGAAAAGATCAAACACAACTTTAAGAGTAAAGCTCTAAATGTAACAGTTCTGGCTGTGCATTTAATTCAATATAGAATCAAATTAGAATTGCTTTTGACTTCAAATTAAAACTAGAGCAAGTGTGGAAGCTCAAAACGCTCAGCAACTTTAAGAGTAAAACTGGAGCAAATGGAAAAATATCAAACACAACTTTAAGAGTAAAGCTAGAATATAATTAAACTCTAAATGTAACAGTTCTGGCTGTGCATGTAATTCAATATAGAATCAAATTAGAATTGCTTTTGACTTCAAATTAAAACTAGAGCAAGTGTGGAAGCTCAAAACGCTCAGCAACTTTAGGAGTAAAACTGGAGCAAATGGAAAAATATCAAACACAACTTTAAGAGTAAAGCTAGAATATAATTAAACTCTAAATGTAACAGTTCTGGCTGTGCATGTAATTCAATATAGAATCAAATTAGAATCGCTTTTGACTTTAAATTAAAACTAGAGCAAGTGTGGAAGCTCAAAACGCTCAGCAACTTTAAGAGTAAAACTGGAGCAAATGGAAAAATATCAAACACAACTTTAAGAGTAAAGCTAGAATATAATTAAACTCTAAATGTAACAGTTCTGGCTGTGCATGTAATTCAATATAGAATCAAACTAGAATCGCTTTTGACTTCAAATTAAAACTAGAGCAAGTGTGGAAGCTCAAAATGCTCAGCAACTTTGAGAGTAAAACTTGAATTGAAAATTCAAAACGTTAAATGTTACAGTTCTGACATTCAAAAATTAGAAATGAACCCAAGCGTTTAACCTCAATTTAAAACCGGAGCAAGAGGAAAATTTCCGAAAAATTTTGCGCAAAAGCTCATCACACTTTAAAGAGTAGAACCTGCAAAGAATCAAATCACAATCAAGTGTGGAATTACAGTTTCATTTGATTCAAATCACAAATGGATCATGCATTTAACTTAAAATTAAAACCAGCTTAAACACTCACCAACTTTAAGAATAAAACTTGAAAATCGAAAACTTGATTTGAATTATAACGCTTTTAAACCGTAAATTAAAACCCAAGCAAGTTCAGCAATTTGGTGTAAAAGCTCAAACACACTCTGCAGCTTTTAAAACTTAGAATTCAACTCTAAACGTTACAGTTCCGTTCACAAATTTGATTTAAACGTGGATCGAGTTTTTAATCTAGATGCAGAACTTCCAATATTCCGCACATCTTGCACATAATAAAACTATAAATACTACAGTTCGGGCTGCATGGGGTTGATTCGAATTAAAACTGGAATGAGATTTGATTTCACTGAGTTCACGCAGAAATGACGTCACAGAACGCGCACGTGCACGCGCGCTCCTAGGTCCCCTTAAGCAAATACCCGCATACGTGCGCACAGAAACAGAAGCATTGCACAACACTTTTGCAGCCCGAAACCTGACATTTAATTACACCAAACTAACCCGCATCAGGGTAATATAAGACAAGAATCAGTGCGTTTCTGTCAAAAACGAAACACTACATCAAAGGAAAGCTGTGCAGAAGAGATTACTGGATCTGGACTGAACCTGAGCCCAATAGAAAAGTGAATTAGGACCAAAGCTGAGCCAGAAGCATTCTGTAATCCCATGAAGAAGTCAAGTTGTACAGTCACAGATTGTGTGAACTTCAACACACTAAAGACAGCTCACATGTTGCGTCCACACCTAAAATCCCTGGAGGAGGACACAATATTCCGTTAAACTGAAATCAGAAAGAGAATTAAAATTAAAATCCCTTTAGAGTCAAGGAAACTGATTCAGAATGATCATCCACACCCGAGGAGCTTGTTTATTCTCCATCAATTTGCATCAGATCCACCCCAATAAAGTACGAATCACAAAATCTCCTCAGGATCTCTCGGCTCCGCCGCGACAGTCGCCGAAATCCCGCAGCTTCGGTTCTCTTGTGGAGTTTCTGAGGGGATTTACTTTAAAGCGACACTAATGAACTCAGATTTACAGATTAATTCTCCTCCAACGAAACTGTTGACAACTTTCCATCACCCGGAAGTTCCGCCTTCGTTCCTGCAACACAACCGTACTATGGCGAAGCCGTTGCTCATGAATATTAATTAGGCTACGCGACTGGATTCAACCAATCAGCGACATATTTAATATTCATGAGATTAGCCTTCGCTTTAGTACGATTCGTAATCGCGGATACTTAACTTTTATTAATCCGGAGAATTTCGCGTTAGCCAAGACCTTTAGACTTTATAAAAATATATTTTTAGCTTGTCGATGTAAGTCTCAAAATACGTTTTGATCGGTGAGCAAAATAAAATGAAATCAAATTGAAGAAATGCAGGTTCACACTGCCACCTACCGACTATTTCGAGTAAGTAATAAAAAAAAAAAATAAAAAAAATCAGATACTGTTATAAAAAGTATCAGTTTATTTTTTTCCCATTTTCGTACACCAATATATTCCCACTCTAAAAACAAACAAGAAAGACAAACCTGAAGTAGAAGGGTTAATAAACATTATAAAACAGATACCTGTTATCACAGTAACAAAATAAAGCATGAATCTGCACAACTCCCAAAATACATCACAATTTTATTTGCAAAACCTCGTTCTGTTCTGTCAGGACTATGTTTAATTGGAAATATGCTTAATAAAAATGATATCCTTTATATATTGAGTATGTAGTAACCATTTAATAACAGTAATATGTCACTAGCTTGTGTTATTTTATGAATATAGCCATTTCTGTGTTGCATTGCTATATATTCACTATACAACCTTATTGTTTAACTATATAGCAAGTATGGTAGTTAATATAAATCACTCTAGAATATATATAATGTTTACACTCTCTCCAAAATGCATTTACTTCCAAGTGTTGTAGACATTTAAAAATTGACCATTAACATGCAAACATTTGTTCGAATCTGGACGGATCCTGATGAACAAAATCAGTCGTGAAAATAATCCGACTTAGTATTTTCTCTTTGTAGTGTAACTGTAGTTCCTTGCATCATCAGCATTGATAATTTAACACCATTAAACAGACTAAACAGAGGTCAAATGAAGTCGAGGTGTTTGTCTTCTGGGATGCCGTAGTTTTTCTTATTCTCTTCAAACAATTGCATCAGACCCTACAAACACAAAAACACACAGGAAATAGAGTGTTGAAACAAACCGGAAAGGAAAGATTGTAAAATCATTATGTGCATTTTATTCACCTTCATGTAGAGCGAGTGAAGAGCGTCAATGTCGTCTTTATTGGGAGACGGATTCTGAGTCACGGGAATGGGGTGTCCGACTGCAGACAGACGAAGTTATAATCATCAGAACGTCATACTGACCTGGACGCATTAATAATCTAATCATGCAGCCGCAGAGGTGTGTGTGTACGTACCCACAGTGTGTATGGGTTTCCTGTACGGCAGCAGTCCAAAGCTGTACTGGAAAACACCTCTGGCGTGAAAGAGAGGCATGGCCACGCCCATAATCCTCTGGAGGCGGTCCTGCATGCGGCGGAGGGCGGAGCCAGCGGGGTTCTCCATCTGGTCAAAGAGTTCGTTCTCTCCAAACGAGAAGACGGGAACCAGCCACGCTCTACACACAGAAAACAGTGTATAATGATCAAACCCGGGAGAATGTCTCTTACACACACACACACACACACACACACACGCTCATACCCGTGTTTGAGGGCGAGTTTAATGAAGCCTTTGCGCTGCAGCAGCTGAAGCGTTACGGCTCCTGGTCGCGCATCCAGAGATTCCGGAGCTCCGCCCACTGCGATGACGGCCGCGTGACCTCCACCTGGACGACTCAACAGGTAACTCGCACTGGCTTTCTCACTCGACACCAGCCCTGCAGAGGTCAGAGATCAAAGGTCAGGGTCAAAAGTCACTGTGAAAAAACGCACCTTTACTATTTGGACAAACTTGATTAACGAATATAAACCCGCCCATCAACAACAAATTGAACAAATGAATTATTTGTGAATTAAGCAGAGAAAAACATTTCATCACAAACTATATGAACGAGGCATATCAGTAGCTGTTTCCATCTAAAGTTGTGAATGAAACTTTTGCGAAAAAATAAAATATTTGCAAAAAAGCACCTTTCCATCAAAAACTGAACAAACAAAAAAGTCATTAGCTTGTTTCCATCTAAATATGAGAATTAAACTTGTACAAAATATTTTATGCGATATTTAAATTTTTGCTAAATGAATGAGCGGTTTCCATCCAAAGTTGCGAAATAATAAATTGTAATATTGCATAAAACATTTGCGAATAAAGCACCGAATAAAGTTTCATCACAAACAAACTGAACGAAGGAAGAATGTCAGTAGCTGTTTCCATTTCAAGTTGCGAATTAAACTTGTACAAAAATGTGAATATCGCATAAAATATTTTCAAATAAAGCAGCGTTTCATTACGAACTAAAGAACGAGGCATGTCTATAGCTGTTTCCATCCAAATTTGCGAATGAAACTTTTGCGAAAAATTGTAATATATCGCATAAAATATTTGCGAAAAAAGCAACTTTTCATCATGAACTGAATGAATTCCGTCGTCATGAAAATTAAATGTACAAAAAAACCTGAAAGATCACAAAGATTTTGTGAATAAAGCACCATTTCATCACAAACAAACTGAACAAAGGAGGCATGTCAGTAGCTGTTTCCATCCAAAGTTGCGAAATAATAAATTGTAATATCGCATAAAACATTTGCGAATAAAGCACCGAATAAAGTTTCATCACAAACAAACTGAACGAAGGAGGAATGTCAGTAGCTGTTTCCATTTAAAGTTGCGAATTAAACTTGTACAAAAATGTGAATATCGCATAAAATATTTTCAAATAAAGCAGCGTTTCATTACAAACTAAACAACGAGGCATGTCTATAGCTGTTTCCATCCAAATTTGCGAATGAAACTTTTGCGAAAAATTGTAATATATCGCATAAAATATTTGCGAAAAAAGCACCTTTTCATCACAAACTGAATGAATTTTGTCGTCATAAAAATTAAATGTACAAAAAAACCTGAAAGATCACAAAGATTTTGTGAATAAAGCACCATTTCATCACAAACAAACTGAACAAATGAGGTATGTCAGTAGCTGTTTCCATTTAAAGTTGTGAATTAAACTTGTACGAAAAATGTGAATATCGCATAAAATATTTGCGAACAAAGCAGTGTTTCATTACAAACAAACTGAACAAATGAGGCGTCGGTAGCTGTTTCCATTTAAAATTGCATATTAAACTTGTATGAAAAATTTGAAAACATTTGCGGATAAAGCACCTTTTCATCACAAACAAACTGAATAAAGTTGCGAATTAAACTTGTACGAAAAATTGGAATATAGCATAAAACATCTGCGAATAAAGCACCGAATAAATTTTCATTAAAACTAAACGAACAAGGCATATCAGTAGCTGTTTCCATCCAAATTTGCGAATGAAACTTTTGCGAAAAATTTTAATAAATTGTAATCGCATAAAATATTTCATATAATAAATTCATCACAAACTGAACGAACAAGGATGAGAATTAAATATACAAAAAACTGAAAGCTCAGAAAGATTTTGTGACTAAAGCACAAACAAACTGAACGAAGGAGGCATGTCAGTAGCTGTTTCCATACAAAGTTGCGAAATAAACTTGTGCGAAAAATTGGAATATCACATAAAACATTTGCAACAGTTCACAAAATGAACGAACAAGTATGTCATTAGCTAAGTTTCCATCTAAAGTTGCAAATTAAACTTTGTGGCAGAAACGGAAAACTACATTGACCAAAATGCAATGTGGTACAGTCCGATAAGATGGAAGGAAGTGCAAAAAAAACTGGAATATTGCATAAAACATTAGCGAAATAAAGCACCGTTTCATCACAGAGTGAACGAACCAGGCATGACATCAGCTGTTTCCATCCAAAGTTAAACTTATGTGAAAAATTCAGTATTGCATATAACTTTTGAATAAAAAAGGATAAATTTATAACTTTATTTACATGTTTTCTTATCAAATAAAAAATATTATCCACCTCATTTGAGCGAAGAATATTTTTATGGGCATTTTAAGATTTATGCGCATCTTTGCATTTCTATCCAGTGTTTTTTACTCTATGTCTAAAATAAAATGTGAATAAAATACGTATGGATGCAAACAGCTATTCTGAACAAAAAGTGAACAAAAAAGACATGTTCATGAACTGAAGGAGTGAGGCATGCTGTTCATGAACGCACTGAACAAAAGCAGACGTGCCGCTCATTCTGAATCTTCCCAATTTATCATCGAGGAGGAGCAGAAAGTGAACAAACCGTAATGAGCAAGATTTTGTGTCATCTGAGTCTGTTTCATTGATTTACACAATCAACTGTGACACTGTTTCTGTGTGAAATAGTTTTTTACATCAATCTGTTGCATCACTGACCCTCAGCTGAAGAAACACCATCAAACTGGGTAAACGTGACTCAACTCACACATCACAATCAACTGAGATTAATGCTTTTATATTCATTTGTTTCAATTATAGTTGCATAAATAAAACAAGTTACACCAGTAAATAAGCACATTTAACCTCACAAATTAGTGTGATTTATTTCTGTATTTCTCACTCTTTTTGAACAGTATTACAGAAAAAATAAATATGAATGCAATGCTTTTTTCCCATTTGAAACAGCAAAAATGAGTGAGAGTACAAGAAATTCACACCAATTTAAAATAAGTATTATCTTATTATTTGGAGAATAGGCTTTTTACTAATACAGTAATAAGATTGTGATTATTTGATATATTTTGAATTAATATATTGGTAAAACTTTACATTAAAGTCTGATTTGTTAACATTACTTATAGCATTAGTTAATGAACTAACTAATATATATTTTTACTCAGTTTTTTTATTAAAGTTAAAACGTTTTTTAGAAAATATATTAACTTTTGTTAAACATTTGCTTGTTCATGTTAGTTCACGCTGCATTAACTAATGTAGAAATTATCATTTAACTAAGATTAATAAATGCTGTAGAAAACGTTAATGCAAAAGTTTTTTTTTAAGATTATCTTTGATTAAAACTAAATTTGACCTCAATTCTTTAAAAAATATTGTATTAATAAAAAAATTAGGAGTTAAAAAGACCCTTAAAAACCCTTAAAATGACAAAAAAAAAATAATTAAACAATTCAGAATAGACTTGCGCTTCTTTAAGCTATATATATGTATTTGATTTTGATTTTCTGGCATAAAATCATGGCATTAAACATTATTAATAAAGTTTATTAAGTGGATTTTAATTATTTTTGCCACCTGCAAAGTCTCCATGAAAACTAACACTTTACAATATGTTTTCATTTGTTCACTTAACATGAACTAACAATGAAAAATACAAAATACAGCATTTATTAATCTTAGTTAATGTTGATTTCTACATTATACATCCATATAATTAATTCATTCTGCTGACAAAAGCACGTCTGCTCATCGTTCCAGAGAAACTCTGTGTGACTGACTGACTGTGTCACCTACTTGGTTCTAGTTCAGACATTTCCAAACAACACTTTCACAACATCTCATTACACAACAAGGATAAACATCAAGGGCAAACACACACACACACACACACACACACTCACATACACACGTACTATAGAGTAAACACACACACACCTCCACACATGATGTATTCTCTGAAGAAGGGAACTCTGAACCAGAAGGGAAGCATCAGCAGGTACGGCGTGAGTCCCGGGAACATCTGAGAGAATCCGGACGCTTCCGTGCAGAAATTCCCAAATCCACCGGCCACCAGCACACCGTGAGGATGAAACCCGAACAGATAATTATGACCAGGGTCCAGATCCACAGTTTTTATCAACTAGAGAGACAAAGAAACAAAACCATGAGAGATTCTTAAACGAGTGTCACAAAAATTGAGGTTCCTGTGAGATTTTGTTTAGGTGCAGTACCAAAAACAGCCACCGGGCGACAAATGCTACTGAAACTATTATTGTGCGTCATAAATTAATACATTTCAGTCACAAAAATCACTAAACAGAAACCTAGAGTCTCAGACCTTTCCAACAATATGTGTTTAGTCAAGATTAAATTTTAATAAATAAAATAGAGCACTAAATTATGCAAAATGTGAAACATGATACCACCCACTAGGGGCGGAGCCAACAAATGATGCCTAATTTTTTTAATTAATTTTTTTTTTTTTTTTTAAATCATGAACGAATGCTTGTATAAACTCACTGTGATGGGGAAATAGTCCCGAAAATACGTCCATAAACGCCAACTTCTGACCCAATGTGACCTCCGACCTCCACTTGAGGGCGTGTCCCTGTCCAGATACAGCCAACCAGCGTACAGCGCTCCCAGAATCCACCAATCACTGACACACAAGAGCACAAACAGTGCCAGACAGACCTGAGCTGAGAGAGAGAGAGACACACGTGCGTTTATGATTTATTACAGCAGTACAGAGACTGAACTCTAGAGCCATGTGTGTTTGTACTCATGTCAAACAGTTCACACACACACACACACACACACACACATGCTGTGTTACTAATTTTGTTGTGGACCGACTGACCACTGGTGCTTTAATGGTTTGTGACTCAAAGGTTCAGTTCTGATGCACAAACATGAAAAATGTTTGGATGAATATTTAGGTGAACTTTACAAAAACTATAAAGAAGTCTGGCCTATATTTCACCATAATTCAATAAGATGAAACATCATTTAAACTTTTTTTTTTGCATTATTAAGTTATTTTCATGACAATTATATCTACTGTAATATGAAAAAATCTTATTTATAGTTGCTTAAATAAAACATAATATTTACACCAGTATTTCATGACAAATAAGCACATTTAACCTCACAAATAATCAATAATGTAATTAAGACATTTATGTTTTTGTTAGTTTGTTTGTTTCTGTATTTATATTTGTTTTCAATAAAGCAGCATTACAAAAAAAATATAAATTGTTTTCATATTGTCTACTGTAATATGCAAAAATATAATTTTATCTTAATTTAACATTTTCAACTTAATTGCCTAGTTGTCATAAAAAAAAAACTTGCATTAAACAGCCAGAGTTTTCTTTAGGCAATATAAAATTATACATTTTTTATTTTGATTTTGCGATAAAATGACGATTCTGCTTAAGATTCACCATTATCAGAAAGAGAATGTCTATTTCTACTAATATCCACTTTAAAATAATATTTTTTCTTTTGCATTATCAAATGATCTTCATGACAATCTCATTTGCATTACTGTAATGTGAAAAAAATATGCATGCATAATACAATAGTGAATATCATGGTTAAGTCACGTGTTTAAGCGAAAATGTCTTAAAAAATAAAATTAAACATTTTTCTTTTGAATTCGGGATTAAATACGACGCTGCTGTTTATTTTTATTCACAAATATCCACTTTTTATATATATAAATAAGCACATTTAACCTCACAAATAATCAATAATGTATTTAAAACATTTACATTTTTGTTTGTTTGTTTGTTTCTGTATTTATATTTGTTCTCAATAAAGCAGTATTACAAAAAATATTATATTGTTTTCATTTTGTCTAATATAATATGCAAAAATATAATTTTATCTTAATTTAACCTTTTCAACTTAATTGCATAGTTGTCAAAAAAAGGCATTAAACAGCCAGTGTTTTCTTTAGGCAATATAAAATTATAAATTTTTTCTTTCGATTTTGCGATAAATATGACGCTTCTGTTTAAGATTCACCATTATCAGAAAGAGAATGTCTATTTCTACTAATATCCACTTTAAAATAATATTTTTTCTTTTGCATTGTCAAATTATCTTCATGACAATCTCATTTGCATTACTGTAATGTGAAAAAAATATGCATGCATAATACAATAGTGAATATCATGGTTAAGTCACGTGTTTAAGCGAAAATGTCTTAAAAAATAAAATTAAACATTTTTCTTTTGAATTCGGGATTAAATACGACGCTGCTGTTTATTTTTATTCACAAATATCCACTTTTTATATATATAAATAAGCACATTTAACCTCACAAATAATCAATAATGTATTTAAAACATTTACATTTTTGTTTGTTTGTTTGTTTCTGTATTTATATTTGTTCTCAATAAAGCAGTATTACAAAAAATATTATATTGTTTTCATTTTGTCTAATATAATATGCAAAAATATAATTTTATCTTAATTTAACCTTTTCAACTTAATTGCATAGTTGTCAAAAAAAGGCATTAAACAGCCAGTGTTTTCTTTAGGCAATATAAAATTATAAATTTTTTCTTTCGATTTTGCGATAAATATGACGCTTCTGTTTAAGATTCACCATTATCAGAAAGAGAATGTCTATTTCTACTAATATCCACTTTAAAATAATATTTTTTCTTTTGCATTGTCAAATTATCTTCATGACAATCTCATTTGCATTACTGTAATGTGAAAAATAAGTCGAGTGCATAATACAACGGTGAATATCATGGTTAAGTCACGTGTTAAAGCGAAAATGTCTTAAAAATAAAATTAAACACTTTCTGAAGCTTTTGCTCTACTGACAAACAGAACAAAACAGATAAACAAGATGGAGCAGGAAAATCTCGTGTCTTCGCAGATCATTTCAGTGTCATTTTATAGAACATTATATTATAATAAGGACATTTATGATGATCTGACAGACACTCACCTAACGCCAAGAAGCTGAAGACCCACTGCACAACTGCAGCTGTCTGCAGGCGCCTGCGCAGAGGAACGTGCAGAGGAGCGAACTCAATCTTCATCTCTGAGGAAGAGGAGCTCTACACACACACACTCACACACAAACTCTCTCACGAAGTCAAAAACACCTCATACACACAGATTCAACCGTCATCAACTACACATCCAAACATCAGCTCTCAGAAGTTGCTTTTTCTTCATCGAAAGCTATTTTTCTTGTATTACTCAGGAAAGCGAATGTCGGTCCGGTTGATCCGAATGAGATTTCACACTTTGCAAAACTTGATCCGAGACTCTCCCGTGTTTCTGTTCCGCGTGTCTCTCTCAGCGAGCGCACAACTCCCAAATATCCAGTGACGTAGCGACCCAGCCCTCCCACTCTGCGCCAATCAGATCGCTCGGATGACACAAGGATATGCGCGTGCGTGAGACTTCTCTGCGCTTTCCTCGTGCGCTCGGGAGAGGGCGGGCGCGCTCACAAAGTTTGTTCAGATTTTGCTTTAATGGGAAAAATAAAGTTATGATAATAACACCATGGACATAAACTTTGCACTGTAATTATAGTCATAATTTATATTATATTGAAACCGAACTGATAACATATAAATGAATAAAATATAAAGTTTTTTTTTTAAGGAAGAAAAAAATGTTCAGAATTAGATGCCAAACTGAGGACTCTTGCTAAAAAGATGCATATATGAACACTATAAAGAAATATAAAATATAAAACCACTGTTAAAAAATAATGCCAGTGAGTGTTGGTCTGTATTTGCGGTTTCATCATAATGAGATCAGAGGTCATCCGTCATTCCCAAGAGACAGACTGACTATTGCTGAAGTGGGGAAAAGGTTACTGATCCAAAAAACTCTATCTATCTATCTATCTATCTATCTATCTATCTATCTGTCTGTCTGTCTATCTATCTATCTGTCTGTCTGTCTGTCTGTCTGTCTATCCATCTGTCTGTCTATCAGTCTGTCTGTCTGTCTATCTGTCTGTCTAACTGTCTGTCTATCTATCTATCTATCTATCCATCCATCTGTCTGTCTATCTGTCTGTCTGTCTGTCTATCCGTCTGTCTGTCCATCTGTCTGTCTATCTGTCTGTCTATCCATCTGTCTGTCTATCTGTCTATCCATCTGTCTGTCTGTCTGTCTATCCATCTATCTGTCTGTCTATCTGTCTGTCTATCCATCTGTCTGTCTATCAGTCTGTCTGTCTATCCATCTGTCTGTCTATCTTATCTGTCTGTCTGTCTGTCTATCCATCTGTCTGTCTATCTATCTATCTATCTATCTATCTATCTATCTATCTATCTATCTATCTATCCATCTGTCTGTCTGTCTATCTGTCTATCCATCTGTCTGTCTATCAGTCTGTCTGTCTGTCTGTCTGTCTATCCATCTGTCTGTCTATCTATCTTATCTGTCTGTCTGTCTGTCTATCCATCTGTCTGTCTATCTGTCTGTCTATCCATCTGTCTGTCTATCAGTCTGTCTGTCTATCCATCTGTCTGTCTATCTTATCTGTCTGTCTGTCTGTCTGTCTGTCTATCCATCTGTCTGTCTGTCTATCCATCTGTCTGTCTATCTATCTATCTATCTATCTATCTATCTGTCTGTCTATCAGTCTGTCTGTCTGTCTGTCTATCCATCTGTCTGTCTATCTGTCTGTCTGTCTGTCTATCCATCTGTCTGTCTATCAGTCTGTCTGTCTGTCTGTCTATCCATCTGTCTGTCTATCTATCTTATCTGTCTGTCTGTCTGTCTGTCTATCCATCTGTCTGTCTATCTGTCTGTCTATCCATCTGTCTGTCTATCAGTCTGTCTGTCTATCCATCTGTCTGTCTATCTTATCTGTCTGTCTGTCTGTCTGTCTGTCTATCCATCTGTCTGTCTGTCTATCTTATCTGTCTGTCTGTCTATCCATCTGTCTGTCTATCTATCTATCTATCTATCTATCTATCTATCTATCTATCTATCTGTCTGTCTATCAGTCTGTCTGTCTGTCTGTCTATCCATCTGTCTGTCTAACTGTCTGTCTATCTATCTATCTATCTATCCATCCATCTGTCTGTCTATCTGTCTGTCTGTCTGTCTATCCATCTGTCTGTCTATCAGTCTGTCTGTCTGTCTGTCTATCCATCTGTCTGTCTATCTATCTTATCTGTCTGTCTGTCTGTCTGTCCATCTGTCTGTCTGTCTGTCTATCCATCTGTCTGTCTGTCTATCTGTCTGTCTGTCTATCCATCTGTCTGTCTATCCATCTGTCTGTCTATCTGTCTGTCTATCCATCTGTCTGTCTATCAGTCTGTCTGTCTATCCATCTGTCTGTCTATCTATCTATCTGTCTATCTGTCTGTCTATCCATCTATCTGTCTATCCGTCTGTCTGTCTATCCATCTGTCTGTCTGTCTATCTATCTATCCATCTGTCTGTCTATCTGTCTATCCATATGTCTGTCTGTCTATCCATCTGTCTGTCTATCCATCTGTCTGTCTATCTGTCTATCCATCTGTCTTTCTATCTGTCAATCCATATGTCTGTCTGTCTATCCATCTGTCTGTCTATCTGTCTATCCATCTGTCTGTCTATCTGTCTATCCATATGTCTGTCTGTCTATCCATCTGTCTGTCTGTCTATCCATCTGTCTGTCTGTCTATCCGTCTGTCTGTCTATCCATCTGTCTGTCTGTCTATCCATCTGTCTGTCTATCTGTCTATCCATATGTCTGTCTGTCTGTCTATCCATCTGTCTGTCTGTCTATCTGTCTGTCCATTTGTCTGTCTATCTGTCTATCCATATGTCTGTCTGTCTATCCATCTGTCTGTCTGTCTGTCTATCTATCCATTTGTCTGTCTATCTGTCTATCCATATGTCTGTCTGTCTATCCATATGTCTGTCTGTCTATCCATCTGTCGATGGTATCCAGGGTAATGTCAGCATACATCCACGGGACGAACCACATCCAACAGCAGTAACTGTTGATTCAATAGGAAGCTGTCTGAAAGGGACTGCCAGGTACTAACCCAGATCGTATCCAAAAAAATAAAACTACAGCTGCCCAACTCACCACAGAATTACAATCATAGCGCAATGACTGTCAAAATACTAACAGTTGAGGCATTACAAAAACTGCATTACTTGTCATGTTTCAGTTCTACGTGCCAAAAAGTGTTGAATATGTGCATTCTTGGCAACATAAGTGAGTTAGTCTTTACTTTACAGAATGTGCAGTAGAAAAGAAGAAGAAGAAAGTAACAGAATTGCTCAGGGAAGCCACTGGTCAAATGAGTCCCTATGTGCAGAACTTCAGTTGCCTCCTTAGTTGAAATCTCTTTCTGGGGTTGGGTGTGTGGTGTTGATGTTGGCCCCATAGAGGGTGGGATGGTGTCCCCTTGGTAGCTAATGCCCTGTGCAGACCACATATTTTGCCAATATGAAACAGCGATAGTGGAATCGTTGTAGTAAAATCATTGTAGTATGAAGCTTTTACTGAAATTGCTGCTATTGATTGACAACAAATCCAACATTCATGGCCATTGGTTATTATGGAAGCTTTTTTTCTGCCACAGAATAAAGGGTATAAAAGGAAATTGTGACTTTTTATCTCAAAATTCTATTTTTTTTTAAATATTTTTTATTTTGCAATTGTGAGTCAATATTCATGGTAGGGCAAATCTTAGTCTGTGGCAATGTGAAAGTATTGTTCTCTGATGAGTGTGGAAAATCCCCAAAGAGGTTCAATACCTAACCGTTAAGAACAGGGTGGATCAGTGATGGTTTGGGCTGCGATATTACAGCATTCCCTACTATGATTGATGGAGCGTCACTGCTGAGAACTACTGAACCATTGCTTCAAACACTGTGCCTTTCAAGGAAAGTCTGTTCACTAGGCGGCCATATGTGCAACACCCCCGGGGAAGCTATTTCGAGCATCCAAGACAAAGTCCTATCTGTTTGAATGGGGGAATCCTGAAATCTCAAAAACTGCTTGGCAACATCCCAATTAAATTACATATTTAAAGTCAGCAATAAATGAACCGTCCCATACATGTTGTTTCTTATGATAAAATGGCATTAAGGGGTCATGAACTACATTGTTTTATAATGTTTCCTAGGATGCACTTATAATGCTAGTATGCTTTTTACATCCAAAATTGTCATAATTTATAAATAAAAGGCATTTTTCCGACCCTGATTTTATCCCTCTGATTTGAATGCTCTGTTTTAAGGGGCGTGTCTGTGTGAGACTTCAGTGTAAACGCCCACTGCTGTGATTGGCTGACATCTTTCCATTTGAAATAGCTTTTAGCGTGTTTTTACTATTACAGCTCTCAAGGTTAACTAATCGTGAAAAGTGTTGCATTACATTTAGATCTATTGCATTATATTTAGATGGTGGCATGAAAGGTTGCAGAGATGAACACTGTAGTCGATCACAGACATATTGTTGAGCTCATGAAAGCAGTGATCTCGTCATTGCAACTCAATTTCTGCACACTAACGAATGCTTTCATCATAACCAACAGTGCAAACACAATATAACCAAGAGATTCGTTGAATAAAACGGGAGTATTGGCGCGAATCAATGATAAACTCACACTGTTTGATTGACAGCTCCAGCGATTGCAAAGGGAGCGTTCTTTGATCGCTTTCTTTATAATAATTTAATCACAGTTTAAATAACAGATTAGTTTCATCCTACTAAGAGAATCAAGGTGAAGTTGAGCATTTAGTCACTGGTTTGATTTACTGATACACAGACAAAGATCATCTGACTGTACATGAATCATTAATATCAGATCAGGCATTAGAATGAACACAGTTACTGACATGTTGTTGCATTACTGTCGAGTTCATATCCTAAAAGTCTGAAATGCGATTGATTTACCAAAGAATCCACAGTGAAATGTACCGAATACAAATAAATAAAGCTCAACTGAAAATAAATAACCATATTCCTGCATTAGGATCCTTTGAAAGGTAATGTTATTTTAGTCCTGTATCGCTCTTCTCTCCTCCTCATCTCACTAACACACCAGTGGGCGGGGCTAATGATGCAATGATGAAGTAGGCGTTGATTTCTTCTGTGGAGGCGGAGTTTCACCTATCTATAGACACATTCCAGTTGTTCGCTGGGCCTGGTGTCAATAAAAGCTTTTATTGGACCAACAAGGAAGTTTTCAGTTCTAAACCTTACAGGATATTCTTATAGTACCACAACCTCTTATATATCAAAAGCTCAAGGAAAAGTTCATTTCTCAATTCATGACCCTTTTAAAAAAGCTTATTTTTCAGGCTAGACGAGCCAATGCGTATGTGCGAGTCCTAAGTGCGAGTCTTGGGTTTCTATGGGAATCGGAGCCTCTAACGGCAGCTGCAGTGACGCATGACTTTATCAATCAATCAGTGATTGGCTCTTTTATTTAGATTAGAAGGTGTGACGTATTCCGCGATATTGCATGTTGCATTTTCACCCATTTCTATATCCATAGTCTTTGCTTGTACCCGTTTATCAGCATGATGATGCACAAATACACACAGCAAGACTGGAGACAGAGTGGTCTGATGAAGATGAAAGTGAAGTTGAACATTTCCTGCACAGTCACCAGATCTGAGCCACTTTGAAGAAGCAAGTCACAAAACATTTTCCTCCACCAGCATCACATGACCCGTTCTGGAAGAAAAACATCTCCTTCACTGAATACATTTTGTGCCAAAGCAATGATAAACGCTTCAGTGCATGTTGGTTTGAATTTTGATGGTTTGATGCTTCAATGATTGACAGGCAGAGAACACTTCTGATTGGCCGCTGTCACAGACAGGTGTGATTTCTCACTGAAATGATCTTACAGTAGCTCTTAACATGTTGTTCTTTACTGCAGAGATGTATTTGCTGCTGTTCTATTTATAATAACAATGTTCTGCCCGGTGTCTGCTGCGTCTGTACACGATGTTCCATCATTATTCATGTCATTGAAACCAGAACCAGAAAAACAGACTGACAGACAGACAGACGAGAGATGCGCTTTCCTCTTCATGACATGTGGATCAAGATACAATTGATTAGCGAGAATAAATAAACTCCAGCATCACCTGCGTGTGACAGACAGACGGGCGGATGCAGAGCCTCTGGACCAGAAGAGGGCGGAGCTTGAAGAGAGGGGAGAGATGCCATTGGCTGCAGAACTGCTGATGGAGTGTGTGTATTTATGTATGTGTGTGTGTGTGTGATGGGGGAGGGTGGAGGATTTCGAAGCTTCTGTTCCGCAGAAGATGGGGTGGGGTGGGGGTGGAGGAGGAGGGGGGGCGGGGAGGTTTTACCGGGTGCGCGTGCGCTCAGCGCGTTTTTACCGCAGTATCTCTGGATTAGTGCGCGCGCTGCGGCACTCCGCTCGGTTCACAAACGGTGAAGAGAGAGAAAATCCGCCCGACCGAGCCGCAAAACGAAGCGAAATAAAACAAAACTGCCCTCTCGCATCCATCGGCACGAGCCGTTTCATCGCGTTTATTCTAATTGGTTATAAACGCAGCGCGCGCCTGAGAATCTACCGGAGACATGGCCAAAGAGGACGAGAAGAAGGATTCCGGGGACTGGAAGGAATTCTTCTGGAACCCGCGGACGCACGAACTGCTCGGTAGAACGGCGAGCAGTTGGGGTGAGTGTCCGCCGGTGTGTGTATGTGCGCGTTATATAAGGAACATAACGGGTCGTGTTATTCCGGTGATGCCCTGATGCGCGAGCGCAACCGCCGGTATTTCATTCATTTCAACCGTTTTACCGGAACGTGTTGCGCAATGCGTCTGCTGGGCAGCCGTGTGTGTGTGTATGTGTGTGTGTGTGTGTGTGTGTGTGAATGCACCAGGCCCTAATGTATTAAAGGACAATCTGACGATGCTTCTGCTGCGCGCTCTCGGGTGTGCGCGCGCGCTCCTCCGTGTGCATTAAAGGTCAACGGGTGCAATGAGATTATGTGTTATAATGAGGAAGCATCGGTCTCCGTGCGATCATCGCTGAACAGATCACACACACACACAACCAATCATTCCGATCGCTAATCGATCAGCGCGCGCAAGGTTATCGGCGAGTGTCCTCGGCTCGCGCGCGCTCACGTGACGTGACGTGATTTTGCTCATATCCGGAGCAGCATCATCCATCAGCGGTTATATAACGATATATGCACACACACACATCATGTATATATATGTGTATGTTCACTTCTGTCTGCGCTGTCTGTCACGAGCTCACATTTGCTTTTGTTTGTGTATGTTATTTAATATGCGTGCGTATGTCATAGTAATGCATGCATTATTAATCACTTCAGTGCACATCTGGTAAATGACTTTTAGCTGAGTCACTGAGTGTGTGTGTGTGTGTGTGTGTTGCATAGAGAGAAATACACACACAAATTACCTGATGTGTCTCTCATGAGCGTTTATAAATAAATTAATATAGTAGTTTGCCCACTGGAAAACTGTGAACAGAAACTAAATTATTATATTCTACTGTATGCTTTTAATAAGCATAATTAAAATGTAATTTAGCAGCACCAAACCCAAAGTGCAAAAGATATGAGTTCTGTCATATTCATTCATAATATAGACCAAATATGCAAATTTATCATCAGAGTTTGTTTTAAATGTCAGATTTCCGCACATTTCAATGGATTTTGATGGAAAAGTCGAGGTGGACACACACATCTGAATGCGTTTAGACACATAAAATCATAATTAAACTGCACTTTCTGTTAATTAATCCACATTCAAAGTAATCAATCAAATTCTGCTAATACAGACCAAATCAAAGGCAGATCAGTGTGTGTGTTCTTGTTTTACCTACATTGTAAGGACCAAGATAGTAAATCCTGAATTTTTTGACCTTGTGGGGATATTTTTGAGGAGATGAGGAAAAGAGCTTATAAAGTGATGTTTTCTGACACTGTAAATATGTGATGGGCAGGTTTAGGGGTGAGAATATACAGTTTGTACAGTGTAAAAAACATTTTGTCTATGGAAAATCCTCATAATTACGTGTGAGTGTCAAATTATGTCAGATGAGTTCACTGACCAGCTTTCATATGTGTTGCGGCGTCTGATTGGCCAAGAGCATCGATGACATCAGTGGCAGAGCAGCCAGTGAGAGAAGAAGACACTAATCTGACTCCCATCCCCCCTCTCAGAGAGAGAGAGACACTGATGGGGCGACATATAAGACAAAGACCTAAAATAAATGCTAGAAAAATGGAAGAGATCAAAGAGAGAGAGAGAGAGAGAGAGAGAGAAAGATAACAGAACGAGTATAATAGCTAGAGAGAGAGAGAGAGAGAGATTGATAACACTGTGGTTTTACTGTAAGAGGATTTACTCACTCGCAGTCTGTCCTGACATTTGCTCAGTGATGGACGAATGAGAAACACGCAGATGACATGAAGATGGAGTGAATAGAGGGGAATCTAGGTCACATGCACTGCCAACATTATCACAGTTCATCTGAATTATTACACGGCACTCAGGAATACTTGATTCTGATTGGTCAAGACAGTCAGTATTGTGTTTGTGGTTAGATAGTGGATTATGCTGGTCATTAATGTGATTTTTTTTACACCTGTGGTTCCTCTGCTGGACACATCTATCTATCTATCTATCTATCTATCTGCTATGTGTTATAAAGAAAAGAGGAATGATGCAGATACTTCTAATGCATTTGCATATTTTACACTTTGTATGTATATTTCCAATAAAAATCTTTACAAAAAAAAAAGAAAAAAGAAATGACTTTTATTATCTTAACTATTAAGTATCATCATATAGTTAATACTTTTAAATTTGGGTTGTTTTCAATCCAAGGGCTGGGTAAATATAGGACAGAACACATGTTGGGTTAATTTTACCCAGTAAAATGGGTTGTTTTTTTAACCAATGGGACACTCCTTTAGGTGACTTACATCGGGCCTGTATGTAGAAAATTAAATGATATATAGAACAATAACAAATTTTTAGATAAAATAAAACGCACACAATCCTGTATTTTACCGAAGACATGCACCAATTTGACGGAGCTGCACTGCTCTCTCCTGAAGAGGGCGCAAACAGTCCGTGATAACTCAAACACTGGGTTACACTGGGATGTTACGTCTGACCCAGGAGCTGGGTAACGCAAAAACCACCCAAACACTGGGTTACACTGGGTTGTTAAGTCTGACCCAGGAGCTGGGTAACGCAAAAACCACCCAAACACTGGGTTACGCTGGGTTGTTAAGTCTGACCCAGGAGCTGGGTAACGCAAAAACCACCCAAACACTGGGTTACGCTGGGTTGTTACGTCTGACCCAGGATCTGGGTAACGCGAAAACCACCCAAACACTTGGTTACGCTGGGTTGTTACGTCTGACCCAGGAGCTGGGTAACGCGAAAACCACCCAAACACTGGGTTACGCTGGGTTGTTACGTCTGACCCAGGAGCTGGGTAACGCGAAAACCACCCAAACACTGGGTTACGCTGGGATGTTACGTCTGACCCAGGAGCTGGGTAACGCGAAAACCACCCAAACACTGGGTTACGCTGGGATGTTACGTCTGACCCAGGAGCTGGGTAACGCGAAAACCACCCAAACACTGGGTTACGCTGGGATGTTACGTCTGACCCAGGAGCTGGGTAACGCGAAAACCACCCAAACACTGGGTTACGCTGGGTTGTTACGTCTGACCCAGGAGCTGGGTAACGCGAAAACCACCCAAACACTGGGTTACGCTGGGTTGTTACGTCTGACCCAGGAGCTGGGTAACGCGAAAACCACCCAAACACTGGGTTACGCTGGGATGTTACGTCTGACCCAGGAGCTGGGTAACGCGAAAACCACCCAAACACTGGGTTACGCTGGGATGTTACGTCTGACCCAGGAGCTGGGTAACGCGAAAACCACCCAAACACTGGGTTACGCTGGGATGTTACGTCTGACCCAGGAGCTGGGTAACGCGAAAACCACCCAAACACTGGGTTACGCTGGGTTGTTACGTCTGACCCAGGAGCTGGGTAACGCAAAAACCACCCAAACACTGGGTTACGCTGGGTTGTTACGTCTGACCCAGGAGCTGGGTAACGCAAAAACCACCCAAACACTGGGTTACGCTGGGTTGTTACGTCTGACCCAGGAGCTGGGTAACGCAAAAACCACCCAAACACTGGGTTACGCTGGGTTGTTACGTCTGACCCAGGAGCTGGGTAACGCAAAAACCACCCAAACACTGGGTTACGCTGGGATGTTACGTCTGACCCAGGAGCTGGGTAACGCGAAAACCACCCAAACACTGGGTTACGCTGGGTTGTTACGTCTGACCCAGGATCTGGGTAACGCGAAAACCACCCAAACACTGGGTTACGCTGGGTTGTTACGTCTGACCCAGGATCTGGGTAACGCGAAAACCACCCAAACACTGGGTTACGCTGGGTTGTTACGTCTGACCCAGGAGCTGGGTAACGCGAAAACCACCCAAACACTGGGTTACGCTGGGTTGTTACGTCTGACCCAGGAGCTGGGTAACGCAAAAACCACCCAAACACTGGGTTACGCTGGGTTGTTACGTCTGACCCAGGAGCTGGGTAACGCAAAAAACCACCCAAACACTGGGTTACGCTGGGTTGTTACGTCTGACCCAGGAGCTGGGTAACGCAAAAACCACCCAAACACTGGGTTACGCTGGGTTGTTACGTCTGACCCAGGAGCTGGGTAACGCAAAAACCACCCAAACACTGGGTTACGCTGGGTTGTTACGTCTGACCCAGGAGCTGGGTAACGCAAAAACCACCCAAACACTGAGTTACGCTGGGTTGTTACGTCTGACCCAGGAGCTGGGTAACGCAAAAACCACCCAAACACTGGGTTACGCTGGGTTGTTACGTCTGACCCAGGAGCTGGGTAACGCAAAAAACCACCCAAACACTGGGTTACGCTGGGTTGTTACGTCTGACCCAGGAGCTGGGTAACGCAAAAACCACCCAAACACTGGGTTACGCTGGGTTGTTACGTCTGACCCAGGAGCTGGGTAACGCAAAAACCACCCAAACACTGAGTTACGCTGGGTTGTTACGTCTGACCCAGGAGCTGGGTAACGCAAAAACCACCCAAACACTGGGTTACGCTGGGTTGTTACGTCTGACCCAGGAGCTGGGTAACGCAAAAACCACCCAAACACTCGGTTACAATGGGTTACTACGTCTGACCCAGGATCTGGGTAACGCAAAAACTACCCAAACACTGGGTTGTTACATTTGACCCAGGATCTGGGTAACACAAAAACTACCCAAACACTTGGTTATTACGTCTGACCCAGGATCTGGGTAAAACAAAAGCTACTTAAACACTGGGTTGATACGTCTGACCCAGGAGCTGGGTAACGCAAAAACCACCCAAACACTGGGTTACACTGGGTTGTTACGTCTGACCCAGGATCTGGGTAACGCGAAAACCACCCAAACACTTGGTTACGCTGGGTTGTTACGTCTGACCCAGGAGCTGGGTAACGCGAAAACCACCCAAACACTGGGTTACGCTGGGTTGTTACGTCTGACCCAGGAGCTGGGTAACGCGAAAACCACCCAAACACTGGGTTACGCTGGGTTGTTACGTCTGACCCAGGAGCTGGGTAACGCGAAAACCACCCAAACACTGGGTTACGCTGGGTTGTTACGTCTGACCCAGGAGCTGGGTAACGCAAAAACCACCCAAACACTGGGTTACGCTGGGTTGTTACGTCTGACCCAGGAGCTGGGTAACGCAAAAACCACCCAAACACTGGGTTACGCTGGGTTGTTACGTCTGACCCAGGAGCTGGGTAACGCAAAAACCACCCAAACACTGGGTTACGCTGGGTTGTTACGTCTGACCCAGGAGCTGGGTAACGCAAAAACCACCCAAACACTGGGTTACGCTGGGATGTTACGTCTGACCCAGGAGCTGGGTAACGCGAAAACCACCCAAACACTGGGTTACGCTGGGATGTTACGTCTGACCCAGGAGCTGGGTAACGTGAAAACCACCCAAACACTGGGTTACGCTGGGTTGTTACGTCTGACCCAGGAGCTGGGTAACACGAAAACCACCCAAACACTGGGTTACGCTGGGTTGTTACGTCTGACCCAGGAGCTGGGTAACGCAAAAACCACCCAAACACTGGGTTACGCTGGGTTGTTACGTCTGACCCAGGAGCTGGGTAACGCAAAAACCACCCAAACACTGGGTTACGCTGGGTTGTTACGTCTGACCCAGGAGCTGGGTAACGCAAAAACCACCCAAACACTGGGTTACGCTGGGTTGTTACGTCTGACCCAGGAGCTGGGTAACGCAAAAACCACCCAAACACTGGGTTACGCTGGGTTGTTACGTCTGACCCAGGAGCTGGGTAACGCAAAAACCACCCAAACACTGGGTTACGCTGGGTTGTTACGTCTGACCCAGGAGCTGGGTAACGCAAAAACCACCCAAACACTCGGTTACAATGGGTTACTACGTCTGACCCAGGATCTGGGTAACGCAAAAACTACCCAAACACTGGGTTGTTACATTTGACCCAGGATCTGGGTAACACAAAAACTACCCAAACACTTGGTTATTACGTCTGACCCAGGATCTGGGTAAAACAAAAGCTACTTAAACACTGGGTTGATACGTCTGACCCAGGAGCTGGGTAACGCAAAAACCACCCAAACACTGGGTTACACTGGGTTGTTACGTCTGACCCAGGATCTGGGTAACGCAAAAACCACCCAAACACTGGGTTACAATGGGTTACTACGTCTGACCCAGGATCTGGGTAACACAAAAACTACCCAAACACTGGGTTGTTACATTTGACCCAGGATCTGGGTAACACAAAAACTACCCAAACACTTGGTTATTACGTCTGACCCAGGATCTGGGTAAAACAAAAGCTACTTAAACACTGGGTTGATACGTCTGACCCAGGAGCTGGGTAACGCAAAAACTACACAAACACTGGAAAAATAACCCCAAAAAATGACCCAAAAGGCTCAACCCAGGACTTGGGTAGAAAAAATAACCTAAGATTTTTCAGAGTGTAGTTCAGTCATGAAACTCTAGATGGCGCAGGCTGATGGTTCTTTACATGCAATCTGCAAGAAATCGCATCAATCCTGCATGGCTCTAGCTGATTGGCCTCTGCTGATCCTGCAGCCAATGAGATGCTTGCTGAACATTTATATAGCCTGGTTCAGTGTTTGCTGTAATCTCTGAACCCCTCCACCTCCCCAGCACCACCTGCCTAGATCTGCTACAGGATTTATGTCTGTCTATTTATGCAGCAGCAGCATGTTTGTGTATCTATTAGCAGTAACAAGTCCATACTTACGAATAAGGAAGCGGTTCCATCCCATGTGTTCAAGAGTACAAAATCATCACTTCCTGGGGAATTGGCGCAACATATCTGTAATATAAACGGAAGTTGCTGTAATCAGGGAAGAAACTGTGGCTCTTTTTTCCTCCAACATAAAGTTGATGAGTTGATCTCAGAGCGTCAGACGAAACAACTGCTGTCATGTTCTCTTGCGTTCGGATGCTGGTGTTTGGGAACACAATCCTGTGAGACGCTTCTGGAAGGAATTAAACCAAATGACAGACTTCGACTCAGGCGTTTCAGAACCACCAAACCAACATTTGAGATGCAGCGATGCCATTGGTCCACTGGTTAGTCCTGTTATCCAATCACATCTTTTGTGTGATATCAACTTCAAATTTGGAACACAACTTGGAGAGAGTTTCTAGAGTGAAAATCGCCCATTTTCTACATCACAAATATGTGACCAATCCCATCACTTGTGGGCGGGGCTTTTCCACACTGACTTTCTATGATGTTCAAAGCGTTTTTAAGGATGCTGATTTTCAGAAAGCATCTGTCTGACGTGAACATGGTTTGTGTAACATTAGCATATTAATTACCGTTATGTGTCCGACATTGTAGAAAGTGATACATAAAACACATTACTCTTCCACTTCTTCTTCTGAATCAGTTTCTGGTTCAAACATATATGGCTGAATTAAACCAGTATTTCCATTTGTCACTTGAGTGAGTGGATCATGTAGTCTGAGCTGGAGTGATTAAGTGGAGTCAGGGACTAATTTGCATATTCATGAATCCAAGTATACTAAATGAAGCAATATAAATATGTGTCAGATATGATGTGCTGCGCTTTCTTTATCACCTGAATATCAAATCTGACAACCAGGGCAATTTCACACCCAATACTTTACTGCAGTTATTTAAAACCTTTGAGAGAGAATTCTTCTGTTTGACCTTTAAAGAGGCAAACCAACAAATCAATGAAAAGGTTAAAATCGATTCAATATATGCCTTATAAAAAGCAGTCATCAATGTCCTATCAATATTAAATTTAGCTAATTTCTGCAGACAATAAAGTCTTTGTTGGCTCATCGTACACAATCTATCGGTATTCTCTGAAAAATTTAGTTTATTATCGATAATAGTACCTATACTTATAACTTTCAACCAGTTCAATCAATTGATTATCGACAATAGTACATGGAGCTGCTGTCAGGTCAATGCACATGTCCTTGGTTTTCCCAGCATTCAGAAGTAGACCTGCCTCTCGACACCAATTTGCAAAATACTCGACAATAGGCCCGTGTTCTTTCTCCTCACCAACCAACAAACTTACAATAACTGTATCATCAGCAAACTTAAGAATGTAGCGATTCTCAAGCTGACTACGACACTCATTTGTGTATAAGATATAGAGGAGAGAGTACACACCCCTGTGGGGAGCCAATAGATGTAATTATAGGTCCTGACAAAACACCATTAATTCTTACCCTCTGTGACCTATTTGTAAGGAAATCTAGCAACCAAGCGGCCATTCTTGCATCAACACCAAAGCCCGACCTAAGCTTGTGAACCAACCAGCTTGGTCGAATCGTGTTGAAAGCAGATGAAAAATCTACAAATAATAGCCTTGCATGGTTACCCTCCAGATGTTTATACAACAGGTCCATTAAGGTCAGTGTTGCATCCTGCACACCTCTCCCCGCCCTGTAGGCAAATTGCATCGGGTCGAGAAATGGTTTTGTTTTTTCCAATAATACCTCTTTTACTAATTTCTCAAATACCTTCATTACTAATGGTCTATAATCTGTCAAGCCTTTAGGACAATTATTTTTTGCTACTGGAATAATGATCGACTGTTTCCAAAGTTTTGGTACATACTGAACCTCAAAAGACCAATTAAAAATATGAGTAAAGATTGGACCCAATTCTTCTGCACACTGTTTCAGGACCCTATCTTATTCCATCTGGACCAGGACTCACTTTAATTTTACATTGTTTAAAAAGATTGACTACATTTTCTACATTAAAAGAAACAAATAAACTTCCCTCTTGAGAGGAATTATAGATCTCATGCCTTATGCCACCATTCTGCTCTTCAAATCTAGCATAAAATTTATTAAAATCCTCTGCAAGGGCACTACCTAGCTCATAACCGGTTACTTTCACTTGTTTTCTACATCCATTATTTAGGCCCGTCATTAATTTAAGACTGTCCCATACTGAGCCCATACAGTTTGTTCTTAATGTAATGTCCACTTTTTCCTTATAACGTATTTTTGCCCTCCTAATTTCTTGTCTAATTAATTTCTGTACATTTGTAACTTCAAGTGAATCCCCTCATTGAAAAGCAGTTCTTTTCTTAATCAACAGACCCTTAAGATTGGTGCTCACCCATGGCTTACTATTTGGATATATCTTAACAACTTTCTCAGGAATGACAGAGTCAACACAATAAGTTACCCAGGAACTAACCACATCATTAAGCTCATCAATATCAGCAGATGAATCCATAAAAACCATAACAAAACCAACCATTCCATAAGGTACAATCAAAAAATCCTCTTAAACTCTCAATAGCATCATCAGTCCAAGATTTCACAGTTTTTGTTTCAACTTTTCCCCTCTTCAGTTCAGTAGTATAACATTGAATTAGATGAATACAATTGTGATCTGACGAACTCAAAGGAGGTAAGAGAGAAGCTTTGTATGCACCCTTAATAGAGCCATAGCATTGGTCCAATGTCCTTTCATACCTAGTTGGACACTTTACATATCCATACATGTTCTTTACTGATTTTTCCTATATACAATTATTAAAATCACCCATGATAAAAGTCGGAGCATCTGGGGATAGTGACTGATATTTCATAAAACTCTTCTCAATATACTCCATAGCCAAGTTCACATTTGCCTTTGGGTGAATGTACACCACAGACACAAAAATTTGGGGAAAATCCCTAGGCAGATAATGAGGCCGGAGGGATAACTTGAGCAGCTCAATGTTCTTTGTACATAGTTTCTCTCTCACGACAACAGTCTTGCACCAGCGTTCATTCACATATAAATAGTCCCCCCCGCCTCGCGTCTTGCCAGTTATCCCAGAGTCGCGGTCAGTTCGAAATGGGCCACTAAATCCATTAATTAGCAGCTCTTTATCAGAGTCCAATTTCGATAGCCAAGTCTCCGAGATTGCAAGCAAACAACTGTCTCTGAATTCGTGTTGAAAACGAACATGTGCGTGAAGTTCCTCAATCTTATTGCGTAATGACCGAGCATTTGCTAAGATAATAGATGGAAGCGGTATTCGAGACAGCGGTCTCTTTCTCAATCTTTCACGTACCCCACCTCTTCTCCCTCGCTTCCTCGGTTGCTGACTCGACCCGTTAAAATGGGATTTAGAGTTGATTCCATCAGCAAAGACACTTAGATCTGGGAAGAAGAAGTCCACAGGTGGATTCACCGGCGAGAGATTCTCCCATGACAACATCAGATCTCTATCGTAGAGATCTGTATACATAAAGTACTTAAAACTATACTTTTATACACTAAAAAGTGGGCCAATTTTGTCCCAAGTAGTATTTAATACAATTACAAGTATACTACTAGTGCATTGATATTAGTATACTTACTACATAGAGTATACTTAAAACTATACTTTTATACACTAAAAAGTGGGCCAATTTTGTCCCAAGTAGTATTTAGTACAATTACAAGTATACTACTAGTGCATTGATATTAGTATACTTACTACATAGAGTATACCTAAAACTATACTTTTATACACTAAAAAGTGGGCCAATTTTGTCCAAGTAGTAATGAAATAGTATACTTACAAGTATGCTACTAGTAAATTGATATTAGTATACTTTCTAGATAGAGTATACTTAAAGCTGTACTTTTATACACTAAAAAGTGGGCCAATTTTGTCCCAAGTAGTATTTAGTACAATTACAAGTATACTACTAGTGCATTGATATTAGTATACTTACTACATAGAGTATACTTAAATCTATACTTTTATACACTAAGAAGTGGACCAATTTTTTCCCAAGTAGTATTTAAATACTACACTTATAAATATACTACTAGTAAACTGAAATTAGTATATTTACTACATAGAGTATACTTAAAGCTATACTTTTATACAGTAAAAAAGTGGGCCAGTTTTGTCCCATGCAGTATTTAAATAGTACACTTTCAAGTATACTACTAGTGCATTGATATTAGTATACTTACTACATAGAGTATACTTAAAACTATACTTTTATACACTAAAAAGTGGGCCAATTTTGTCCCAAGTAGTAATGAAATAGTATACTTACAAGTATGCTACTAGTAAATTGATATTAGTATACTTTCTACATAGAGTATACTTAAAAGTATACTTTTATACACTAAGAAGTGGACCAATTTATTCCTAAGTAGTATTTAAATATTACACTTATAAATATACTACTAGTAAATTAAAATTAGTATATTTACTACATAGAGTATACTTAAAGCTATACTTTTATACAGTAAAAAAGTGGGCCAGCTTTGTCCCAAGCAGTATTTAAATAGTACACTTTCAAGTATACTACTAATACATTGATATTAGAATACTTACTACATAGAGTATTCTTAAAAGTATACTTTTATACACTAAGAAGTGGACCAATTTATTCCTCAGTAGTATTTAAATACTACACTTATAAGTATACTACTAGTAAATTGATATTAGTATACTTACTACATAGAGTATACTTAAAAGAACTTTACTTAAGCATACTTGATAAAATGAACAAAGTAAATTTAAAGTATACAGGTAAAAAGGTTAAATATTTAACGTTTTTGTGCTTGTATATGTGAAGGGTTAGAATCAATACAGTGAAGTATTGAAATAATAAACGCATGTTCCTCTGTGTGCTACAGGTCTGATTCTGTTGTTCTACCTGATCTTCTACACGTGTCTGGCCGGCATGTTCTGCCTCACCATGTATGTGATGCTGCTGACGCTGGACGATTATAAGCCAACTTGGCAGGACCGTCTGGCTACACCAGGTACAAATACACAATATAAAGGCATGCACAAACTGATGCCATCACCTTCACACACAGTCATGCAACTTTGTGCGTGTTTCTAGGCATGATGATTCGGCCAAAAGGAGAATCTCTAGAAATCGTTTATAATGTGGAGAAAACAGAGAGCTGGGACTCATACGTTCAGGCCCTGGACAACTTCCTCGCACGTAAGTCAATAGAGAGATGTGACATTTTTTAGGAATTTTTTATGTGCTTTTGTCATTTTTATTAGTTTTTGTTCTTTTTAAATATTACTATTTAGGTTTAATTTATTATTATATCAGTTTTAGTTTTCCAGTTACACAATAAAATAATAACTGTAAAAAATTAAACAAATTTACACAGTAAAATACCGTTTTCCACCATTTTTACCGAAACAGTAATATACCGTG
This sequence comes from Ancherythroculter nigrocauda, assembly GCA_036281575.1. Taxonomy (NCBI): domain Eukaryota; kingdom Metazoa; phylum Chordata; class Actinopteri; order Cypriniformes; family Xenocyprididae; genus Ancherythroculter; species Ancherythroculter nigrocauda. The sequence goes on along the minus strand of VTFQ01000020.1, from coordinate 36,923,647 downwards.
AAAACAATGCATTCTGGCAGATATTATACCTATAGGCTACTTTCTTGAAAATGACAAATATTACCCAGAATGCATTGTTTTTATGGTATATTACTTCTGTATATTACAATGCATTCTGGGTAATATCTGCCGTTATTACCCAGAATGCATTGTTTTTACGGTATATCAATGTTTCAATAGAAAATGGCATTTTACTGTGTAAATTTGTTTAGTTTTTTACAGCTATTTTTTAGAGTGAGTAATTTTAGTGCTTTTTAAACATTTAAACTTTTAAACATTTTATTTCAGCTTTATTTCAATAAACAATTTTTTAATAGTCTTAGTTAACAGTAATATGCTACATTATTTATATATTATTATAGTTTTTATTAATAATTTGATTTGAGCCTTTTGATATTTTCTGTTTTTGTTTTAATTTTTAGTTTAGTTTTTAGTCTTTATGTTATGTGCTTTTGTCATTTTTATTACTTTTCGTTCTTTTTAAAATATTTTGATTTATATTTAATTAATTTTTATTACAGTTTTAGTTTTCATTTATTTCCAGGTCAACTTTAATCTATTTCAGATCTATTTCAAGATAAACATACAATGCAAAAATTAATAAATACTGTAGTAGATCTATTTCTCATTGTTAGTTAATACCTTAAGTAATGTTAACAAATGAGACCTTATTGTAACATGTTACCAATGTTTTTAATAGTTTAAGTTAATGCTAATAATCCCACTACAGTAACATCAGAAGATGGAACAATAAAGAAATCTTCTTCTGTTTTCCCGCAGCTTATAATAACTCTCAGCAGGTGATGAGCAATGATGCCTGCACCCCAGACCAGTACTTCATCCAGGAGGACAGCGGGGAGGTGCGCAACAACCCCAAACGCTCCTGCCAGTTCAACCGCACCATGCTGGAGGATTGTTCCGGAATCAACGACCGCACCTACGGCTACCAGGATGGCAAACCCTGCGTGCTCATCAAACTCAACCGGGTAACTGGCCAATCACAGCACAGATCACTGTAACGGAGGTGCACACCACACTATAGATGATTTCAGTATGTAGTGGATGTTCAGACATGCAAAATTAGCCATAACCTCTTCTCTGCTGCTTCACTTTGGACTCTTTGCACATATTAGTAATTATAATAGTAATTATAATTATATATAATTATATTTATAATATAATTATTATAATTATAATAATTATAACATTTTAGTAATTATAATAAATTAGGTATCATTCAATACCTGTGAAAACCGGTTTGAAATGGAAATGTTACTTATCGGCTCAATTTTTGCGATATTAACTTCAAATTTGGAACACAACTTGGATAGACGCATGGTTTTGATTTTCTAGCAGTTTTAGAGGCCAAATTATTTTGTAAAATATATATGTATCAAGTAGAAAATGTTTAGTTCAGTACATTTGCTTTACTGTAAACTTACAGTAAACTTAAACTGTGCAGACGATAATACGAACACAAATTTGAGGTGCGAATAGCATCAGAAATCATGGGTTCACAGAGATCATCGCCACTTGCGGCGATCCATTAAGATTTCAAAACGTTTAAAAACAGTTATAACATAACGAAGCCTCATTTGTTGAAATCAAATAACTTGGGAAGTTTGATACATGCTCCAAATCACTGGTTCAAAACAAATGTTGTACAAAGGTTTCAAAGCTTCACAAAGCATTGTTTCAAAAGTGCTTTTTGTTAAAGTGCCACTTTAAAGGTTCCTAATTTAGTTTTGGAGTCTCCTGTAACAGATTAACATGCATCCAAGGTAAAAAAACACATTAATTGTCTCATAATATACATTGCAGCGTCAACATTTCTCAAAGAGTCTGAAAACGGTTGGTTCAAAGATTCAGGGCCCTATAATACATCCGGCGCAATGTGACACAAGGCGCAGTGCAAGTGTGTTTGCTAGTTTGCATCCGGCGCCGTTCACGTTTTCCCGTTCAGCGCCACGTCCTTAAATTAGTAAATGCATTTGCACCAGTTAGTGCGCCCATGGGTGTGCTGGTCTAAAAAAGAAGTGTGTTCAGGCGCGTTGCTGGCGCATTGCTATTTTAAGGAGCTGAAAATAGACTGCGCCATAGACCAACTCAAACCTGGTCTAAAGTCTAAAATCAATGGCGCAGTATTTTTTTGTTAGAGCGCGTTGGTAGAAACTGCGCCTCTGGGCGCGTCCACAGTGCGCGTTGACTTTGCTTATTACACACAGGGATGCGCATCACACAAACATACCAAATATTAAAAACAAAAGGATTACAGTGTAAAAGAATATTGTGTAGGCTACATAAATATAAAAATGTAATGATGAATAGTCATTGTGTGTATTAGAATTAGGCTACCTATTTTCAATTCAGCCTATTACTACTTATAATGATGAACGAAATTGTCGAATTAATTGAACAATCGTGCCAATACACACACATATATATATTAACTGACTCATCGCGCGGAGCTATTTGAAAGCCTGCATTTGCAAGCCCGCTTTAACTTTGCGCACGAGCAGATCGGTTTCTTCGCTTGAAAAGCGTTCAGCTTTTCCGCCAACAAATTCCACCATGTAAATATCAATCCGCCATGGCGCGAGCGCATCTCGCTCTTAAAGGGAATGGGAGATGACACTCTGATTGGTTTATTGAACATTACGGCCATTACTCATTAAGAGAATAGGGACAACCCATTTCGAAAATGCGCCCCGGCGCACGGACCGTTTTTACGTCGTTAAATAGCAAAAGTGGATTTGGACACGCCCTGAGTGCACCTGCGCCGTGCACTTTACACTTTGCGTTTAGATCGTTAAAATAGGGCCCTCAGTCTCTCTGAACCTCGCCTTTCCAAGAGCCTGCTCTGCTCTGATTGGTCGGATGTCCCAGTCTGTTGTGATTGGTCTACTCTGCTCTGATTGGTCAGACGGCCCAGTCTGTTAGACATTATTTGCCAGAAGCCAATGAACACCATAGGCTGGCATTATGCAAATTTGTTACAATGTTACATAGGAATCTACAACCCGAATTCCAGAAATGTTGGGATGTTTTTTAAATTTGAATAAAATGAAAGCTAAAAGACTTTCAAATCACACAAGCCAATATTTTATTCACAATAGAACGTAGATAACATAAATGTTTAAACTGTGAAATTTTACAATTTTATGCACAAAATGAACTGCTACAGGTCTCAAAATAGTTGGGACGGGGGCATGTTTACCATGGTGTTGCATCTCCTCTTCTTTTTAAAACAGTGTGAAGACGTGGAATTTGGCCCCATTCTTGCCTGATATAGGTTTGATGGTAGAGCTAGTTGGCATCTGCAGATGGCACGGCGGATTGTGTTTACCGACAGTGGTTTAGTTGGCATCTGCAGATGGCACGGCGGATTGTGTTTACTGACAGTGGTTTAATTGGCATCTGCAGATGGCACGGTGGATTGTGTTTACCGACAGTGGTTTCTGGAAGTATTCCTGGGCCCATTTAGTAATGTCATTGACACAATCATGCCGATGAGTGATGCAGTGTCATCTGAGGACCCGAAGACCACGGGCATCCAATAAAGGTCTTCGGCCTTGTCCCTTATGCACAGAGATTTCTCCAGTTTCTCTGAATCTTTTGATGATGTTATGCACTGTAGATGATCTTTTCAAAATTTCTTGCTTTTTCAGCCATTTGTTGCCCCCGTGCCTATAGCAGGCATCAAATTTGAAATGAGCTCATTTAGCAGATAAAAGTGTAAAATTTCTCAGTTTAAACATTTGTTATGTTATCTATGTTCTATTGTGATTAAAATGTTGGCTCATGTGATTTGAAAGTCTTTTAGTTTTCATTTCATTCAAATTAAAGAAATGTCCCAACATTTCCGGAATTCGGGTTGTAACAGTTTCTCATTTCAGCAGTTTAGAATCGATTCTTTCTTTTAAGAGCCAGTAATTTTAGATCTTTAGTCTTTTTGATGATAAATGAAGCAGAAAATCAGATCTGTGTTCATTTGCTCACGAGTGTTGACTCTTCTGCAGGTGATTGGGATGAAGCCAAGTAAGAACAGTACAGCTCCGTACGTCACCTGTGGAGCAAAGGTGAGTGAGATCTACTGACCTTCAGCCAATCATCATGACAAACTCATCACTAACAGCCAGTCAAGCATGAATTATGTCTGTTCACTGCATCCCTCCGTACTCAGAGATATAAAGATGGAAATGAGTGGGTAAGAAACAGACTAGAATGCACACTTAGCATCCCATAAACCCTAACCTTAGAGTAGTACACATGCTGAATTAGTGCACACAGTGCTTTCAGTGGTTAGTTGAAGCGTTGCATCATGGTTCTTTAGTTTCTATGGTTTAACTATCTAGTTTCTAGTCTTTAACTATCTATACCAGTGGTTCTCAACCTTTTTGTGTATGTATGATTGAGCTGTTTTTTCCTCCATATTCTCATTATATCATACTATATGAGCCATGAAAGCCTGATGATGCTCAACAAAAAACTTGTTGTATTTATTTATTTGTATTTAGGTTTAATAAACGGTTCCATTGAAAATAGACATCATAAGTTAGGCTTTACAGAGTTAAAATCAGGCTTCCTCCATATATCCAGGTTTTCAAAGACAAAACACAGTTGTAAAATAAAATATTTTATAGTTATTTAAATCTTTTAAGTCATCTGGTTGAGAATCACTGTGCTTTACGTCGCACTGAGATTTCTCTCTTGTTCCGTGTAGAAGGAGGATTCGGAGAGCATCGGTGAAATCGCATACTTCCCTCCAAACGCAGCCTTCAACCTCATGTACTATCCATACTACGGCAAGAGAGCACAGGCAAGAACACACATATATATATACACACACACGCACTCACTCATACGCACTAATGTGATTATATATGTGTGTAACCACTCTGTGTGTGTTTGTTCAGGTGAATTACTCTCAGCCTCTGGTGGCCGTGAAGTTCACAAACATCTCTCTCAACACAGACGTCAATGTGGAGTGTAAGATCAACTCTAATGCCTTCACTTACTTCAGCGAGAGAGACAAGTTCGCTGGCCGCGTGTCCTTCAAGCTGCGCATCGACAAAGTGTAGAGCAACTACATCTGCCACACATACACAAACACACACACAGGAGATTGTAGGAGGAGTCAATCATATCTCAAAGTGTTTAATGTATTTGTCTGTCCTCATACTCGGGTCTACATGATGATTTCTGTGTGCGTGCGTGAGTGCGTGTGTCTTTGTATCTCTGTGTGTTTCGAGTACTCTTGACTGTCGTCATACCCAGCTGATATCGTTCCAAAGTCAAATCAAGAGAGCAGGAGAATATCATCGAGCCTTTCTAAATATCTAGACAAACAATTCAGACATAATCATGAACAATCCAGTGAATTCAGAGGGACCACAATCATTTGAGAATTTAGATTTTACGTAAAGAAAATTACTTTTATAATTGTTAAATTATTTTCATGGCAAACGTATTTTCCACATTTGTGCTTAATTGTCATGAAAATAATGTCAAATGTGAAAAATCCGGCCCTAAAATAAGCTTCATTTTCTGTATGCAAAATATAATATCTTACTTATTTCTTTTGATATTGAGGTGAAATGCGACTTGGATTCATTCGTTTAGTCTATAAAAATAGCTTTTATGTGACTTGAGTGTGTACACAAATTAGACAAGTCAAATCAGCTCAAATTCAACGTCATTTATAATAAATAAAATCTAAATGAATAATGAAATGCGTAGATAAAAGTGCTAATATGATTGATTAATAAACAGAGCCATAACTTTCCATATCCGTCACAATGAGATATATCGCGCTCTTAACCTGATATCCGTTTTATCCATCCATTTGTTTATTTATTTATTTATTGATGAATTGAGGTACATTTATGATGTTATTTATTTATTATCTGATTCGTGGTTTTTATTTTTTATATGACAATGTTTGTGAAAACACTTTTGTAACACTGTAATGTTCACAAACGCACACACACACACACACACACAAGCTATGTTAAACTGAAACGATTGGCTGACGTTCCGCACATGCTCAGATTGCACTCAACGATTTACACATTAGCCAATCAGCTTTAAGCTGCGCCATATCAGTTCGCCATTTGTTTCACGATTAATTTCCCAAACGACTAATAATGTATTTGCTCCATTTTGTCCAGAACGGTTCGACCCATCTTTCTAAATGTGTGCACAGCAATACCTTCTGGTCCAAGAGTGTACTGTTAATACTTGTAAATAATATCGAATCTGGGGTAGTTAACGAAGAGAGTAGTTACGAAGAAAAGAAAAAAAAAGACAAATTTGCCAATCCAATATTTACTAATGTAGATGAATGAACATAAAAACGTGTTTTTCTTCCCAAAAAGTGTTTTTTTAATTCATTTGTTGTTGAGCACATCATGGGTTAGCTGCACTTTAGCACACAGCGAGAAAATGACGCGAACATTAGATGAATATATTTCTCAAAACTTTAGTTCATTTCTTCTTAGCTTTGGTAGGATCTTAGATTTTTATCATGTGATTTGACATTTGGATGTTCAAGGGGATTCGAGTCAAAGCCGCCCTGATTAGCGAGCAGGTTATCGGGAAGGTCTTAGCGTAGTGATTATTAGCGAACCACTAGCCTGCCATTGTCGATGTGCAGGCGGCCAGCCTGTCTGTTTTCTTTTCTTTCGTGTTTTTTACAATCCAATCCTTAATTTCGCCCCCAGTTGTGAATGTGCTGTGTTTTTACTGGGTTACTGCCACAGTGTTGTGCATTTGAAACATTTGAGGGTGTGTGTTAGAAAAGTGTGGGAAAAAGAGCCAAATGTGGCCGAACATTTAAATTAACGTCACTAGTTCATCCGTTGCACATCAGAACAGAACTTACGGGCCTGATGTTGGGAACAGTTCAATGTTTACAAAAGAGCAGTGACTAATAACTAGATTAGCCGCGTGCTAAACTTACGCTGCCTGCCGTACGTTTACTAAGATCTACTTCACGTGTGCTGCCTGACCGCTCTATGTCATGGAATAGATTTTATATGTTTTTAGGATATGGTAAATCGAATTATTGCACATTCTTTTCAACTTATGTATTTTAGATGCAGCAGCGATGGATGCATCGCTGCATCGAGCGTTTGTATACCGCTGCGTGTGTAGATCACTTACATTTTCATACGGTTTATTCATTTCCGTAAGACGAAATATTCAGTCAGGCAGGAATTTGGGACATCACCATTGAAACGGTGCATGATGTCATATGTGTAACTGAGTGTTTAGGCGCGGTCACATTTACCGTTGCTCGGCACAATCTCGTGGGCGAATTCCAGTCAGGAATTTGCGCGATTGGGAGTTTCACGTGAGAGCGAAAGTGTTCCCCATGTACATCTCGCTCGTGTACGAGTTGGTCATGTAAATGTTCTTTTATGGTATTTTACCGTGAACAGTTCTTCATACATTGCTACGCTACTGCCCGCGAAATTTTGCCCGAATTTCGCTAGTGTGACCGCACCTTTACAGCTTCAATTGAACCTACATGCTTCTGACAATATCATTGATGACACATGGCGAAAAACACGGGCTTACACAAATGGCAACGACAAACACACCTGCGCTACTAAAAACTCATTACAGAGTTTTTCACTCACTCACACACACTGACGGCACCTTTGAGCTCTTTGTCCCCGTCTGTGTTTCTCTCCAATCCAATAACGCGACACGCTCGTTACTTTGAGTTTCGCCGGATGACTGCTCACAGGCTCATCCCGGTTTCTCATCTGTCCTTCATAGTGAGACGGTGTCTTATTCTTTCTTCACTCTCTGTAAAAACACTGCTCAGAAACTAGATGTATCTTATTAAATATCCTGAATATACTGTTATATATTGCCTGACATAAAAATTGTGAAACTTATATTCGAAAAACAAATGATTATCATTATAAATGAAAAATGGAAACAGGAAATAAAAACATTTTGTGTTTAACAAACATTTTTGGTCTTTTTTTTTTTTTGTTAAAAACACTAAATGAAGCATGTCATATACATCTGTTTCAATATATAGCCTAAATGCAAAGTTCTGTCATGAAACTCTAGATGGCGCAGGTTGATAGGTCCTTAACTCTGCTTGCAATCATGTCCTTCTCTATAGGGAACAGCTGATTGGTTCCTGCTGTATCAGTAGCCAATGAGCTCATTGCTCAATCTTCAAATACTTGGTCAGCATGAGCTGTAGCAGTGTAGCGCACTTTCAGAAACCCTCCATCTTCCCCAGCTCCACCTGAATAGATTTGCTACGGGTAATTTATATATGCTATATTGTACAGCAAAAGCATTTCTTGCTCATAGCAGCGTGTCATGTATGTATTGGCAGTAGCAAGTCCAGTAGCAGCAGCAATATCATCAGCAGTAGCAACAATAACAGCAGCAGCAAAGACAGCAGCAGCAATAACCAACAGCAGTAGCAACAATAACAGCAGCAGCAATGACAGCAACAGCAATAACCAACAACAGTAGCAACAATAACAGCAGCAGCAACAATAACCAACAGCAGTAGCAATAACAGGAGCAGCAGCAACAGCAATAACCAACAGCAGTAGCAACAATAACAGCAGCAGTAGCAGCAATGACAGCAGCAAAAATAACCAACAGCAAGCAACAAAAATAACAGTTGCAGCAGCAGCAATAACCAACAGCAGTAGCAACAATAACAGCAAGCAACAACAATAACAGTAGCAGCAGCAATAACCAACAGCAGCAGCCATAACAGCAGCAATAACCAGCAGCAGCAGGAGCAGCAATAATGAACAGCAGCAACAATAACAGCAGCAGCAATAACCAACAGCAGTAGCAAAAATAACAGCAGCAGTAGCAGCAATGACAGCAACAGCAATAACCAACAACAGTAGCAACAATAACAGCAGCAGCAACAATAACCAACAGCAGTAGCAATAACAGTGGCAGCAGCAGCAGTAATAACAGGAGCAGCAGCAACAGCAATAACCAACAGCAGTAGCAACAATAACAGTAGCAGCAGCAATAACTAACAGCAGTAGCAACAATAACAGCAGCAGTAGCAGCAATGACAGCAGCAAAAATAACCAACAGCAGTAGCAACAATAACAGCAAGCAACAACAATAACAGTTGCAGCAGCAATAACCAACAGCAGTAGCAACAATAACAGCAGCAGTAGCAGCAATGACAGCAACAAAAATAACCAACAGCAGTAGCAACAATAACAGCAGCAGCAACAATAACAGCAGCAGCAGCAGCAGCAGCAGCAATAACTAACAGCAGCAGCCATAACAGTAGCAGCAGCAGCAGTAATAACAGTGGCAGCAATAGCAATAACCAACAGCAGTAGCAATAACAGTGGCAGCAGCAGCAGCAGCAGCAGCAGTAATAACAGGAGCAGCAGCAACAGCAATAACCAACAGCAGTAGCAAAAATAACAGTAGCAGCAGCAATAACTAACAGCAGTAGCAACAATAACAGCAGCAGTAGCAGCAATGACAGCAGCAAAAATAACCAACAGCAGTAGCAACAATAACAGCAGCAGTAGCAGCAATGACAGCAACAAAAATAACCAACAGCAGTAGCAACAATAACAGCAGCAGCAACAACAATAACAGCAGCAGCAGCAGCAGCAATAACTAACAGCAGCAGCCATAACAGTAGCAGCAGCAGCAGTAATAACAGTGGCAGCAACAGCAATAACCAACAGCAGCAGCAGCAGCAGCAACAATAACCAACAGCAGCAGCAATAACAGCAGCAGAAATAAGAGCAGCAGCCATAACAGCAGCAGCAGCAGCAGCAGCAGCAATAACAGCATCAGCAACAGCAATAACCAACAGCAGCAGCCATAACAGCAGCAATAAACAACAGCAGCAGCAGCAGCAGCAGCAATAATGAACAGCAGCAGCAGCAATAACCAACAGCAATAGCAGCAGCAATAACAGCAGCAGCGTTAACCAACAGCAGTAGCAATAACAACAGCAGCAGCAGCAGCAATAGCAGCAGCAGCAGCAGCAATAACAGCAGCAGCAGCAGCAACAATAACAGCATCAGTAGCAGCAATGACAGCAACAGCAATAACCAACAACAGTAGCAACAATAACAGCAGCAGCAACAATAACCAACAGCAGTAGCAATAACAGTGGCAGCAGCAGCAGCAGCAGTAATAACAGGAGCAGCAGCAACAGCAATAACCAACAGCAGTAGCAACAATAACAACAGCAGTAGCAGCAATGACAGCAGCAAAAATAACCAACAGCAAGCAACAACAATAACAGTTGCAGCAGCAGCAATAACCAACAGCAGTAGCAACAATAACAGCAAGCAACAACAATAACAGTAGCAGCAGCAATAACCAACAGCAGCAGCCATAACAGCAGCAGAAATAAGAGCAGCAGCAGCAATAACCAACAGCAGCAGCCATAACAGCAGCAATAACCAGCAGCAGCAGGAGCAGCAATAATGAACAGCAGCAACAATAACAGCAGCAGCAATAACCAACAGCAGTAGCAAAAATAACAGCAGCAGTAGCAGCAATGACAGCAACAGCAATAACCAACAACAGTAGCAACAATAACAGCAGCAGCAACAATAACCAACAGCAGTAGCAATAACAGTGGCAGCAGCAGCAGTAATAACAGGAGCAGCAGCAACAGCAATAACCAACAGCAGTAGCAACAATAACAGTATCAGCAGCAATAACTAACAGCAGTAGCAACAATAACAGCAGCAGTAGCAGCAATGACAGCAGCAAAAATAACCAACAGCAGTAGCAACAATAACAGCAAGCAACAACAATAACAGTTGCAGCAGCAATAACCAACAGCAGTAGCAACAATAACAGCAGCAGTAGCAGCAATGACAGCAACAAAAATAACCAACAGCAGTAGCAACAATAACAGCAGCAGCAACAATAACAGCAGCAGCAGCAGCAATAACTAACAGCAGCAGCCATAACAGTAGCAGCAGCAGCAGTAATAACAGTGGCAGCAATAGCAATAACCAACAGCAGTAGCAATAACAGTGGCAGCAGCAGCAGCAGCAGTAATAACAGGAGCAGCAGCAACAGCAATAACCAACAGCAGTAGCAAAAATAACAGTAGCAGCAGCAATAACTAACAGCAGTAGCAACAATAACAGCAGCAGTAGCAGCAATGACAGCAGCAAAAATAACCAACAGCAGTAGCAACAATAACAGCAGCAGTAGCAGCAATGACAGCAACAAAAATAACCAACAGCAGTAGCAACAATAACAGCAGCAGCAACAATAACAGCAGCAGCAGCAGCAGCAATAACTAACAGCAGCAGCCATAACAGTAGCAGCAGCAGCAGTAATAACAGTGGCAGCAACAGCAATAACCAACAGCAGCAGCAGCAGCAGCAGCAACAATAACCAACAGCAGCAGCAATAACAGCAGCAGAAATAAGAGCAGCAGCCATAACAGCAGCAGCAGCAGCAATAACAGCATCAGCAACAGCAATAACCAACAGCAGCAGCCATAACAGCAGCAATAAACAACAGCAGCAGCAGCAGCAGCAATAATGAACAGCAGCAGCAGCAATAACCAACAGCAGCAACAATAACAGCAGCAGCAGCATTAACCAACAGCAATAGCAGCAGCAATAACAGCAGCAGCGTTAACCAACAGCAGTAGCAATAACAACATCAGCAGCAGCAGCAATAGCAGCAGCAGCAGCAGCAATAACAGCAGCAGCAGCATTAACCAACAGCAGTAGCAATAACAACAGCAGCAGCAGTAGCAATAACAACAGCAGCAGCAGTAGCAATAACAACAGCAGCAGCAGCAGCAATAACAACAGCAGCAGCAGTAGCAATAACAACAGCAGCAGCAGCAGCAATAACAGCAGCAGTAGCAATAATAACAGCTGCAGTAGTAGCAATAACAGCAGCATCTGAAAGTGTTAATTATCTTGCTGCCAATGCAGGCCTCACTGAGCCGTCAGATTTTATCAAAAATATCTTAATTTGTGTTCGGAAGATGAGCAAAGGTCTTACTGAGGATGAGTAATTAATGACAAAATTTTCATTTTTGGGTGAACTAACCCTTTAGGTTCTAAGGTGGCACCAGCCCCTGATTTGGCAGCACTGTGAGGACTGACAGAAAAGCACTGAGTTTGAATTGAGATGCAGATAATATTAACTTTTATTTTATTATTAATAAATATTACAAATATGGGGTGTGGAAATGGCTAATAAGCCAATAAGTGCTCCTCTGCAGCATCTACTACAGTGGTAATTTATTGTCTTTTTTATTTCTAAATAAGTGTTTGCTTTCCTACATCGTGAAACCTTTAGTTTTACAAATGGGGACAAACTATGAAGGATGAACAAATAATGTTTTGGACATCACATTAAAAATAAAAATTAAAGCTTTGAAGTGCTGCAAAAAGTTGTGTGAAGCACTTAAAAGCACTCAAAAACATTAGTCCATTTCTGCCACAAGCTATTTCTGTTAGTGTTAGTGGCACAATGTTTCTCATGGTTTCCGGATTACACAGCGCTTGAATTCACTGCAGAATTAATAACATTGCTGTGAAATCGTGTGAGAAGCATTTAGGCTACATTCGTCGCAGAATACTCTGTGAAACCACAGTTTTCACGTTGGCACTGTTTCATCTGATATCTGTGGTTTAACAGAGAATTCTGTTGTGAATGCTTCTCAGAAGATTTCACAGCAATGTTATTAATTCTGTGGTTAATTCAAGTTCTTTGTTCACAGCGCTGTGTAGAAATATTGCTGTGTGATCTTTAATAACAGCAGCAGCGGCATAGCAGATCTATTCTGCCAAGACCCAAAATATCAACATTGTTATATCAATTCCTATGCCAAACACTCCAAGAGCTGTCATGACAGAAATGTAATTACAAAGACTTCATATTAACACAAACACTGTATGAACTGGCTTTCCAAACTCACTTTTACAGCACAGTAAACACACATGCACACTAGGCAGAAACAATGGCTTATGACACGACAGAAGAACATGAATATAATTTTCTTACAAAGAGAAATATATGAATGATGTAATGCAGCTGGTAAAAGTTTTAACAGATATAATTCCAGATCTGATCCTCTGTGTGTCTCCCTATAAGAAAGAAACAACAAAAAGTATATTTTATATCTTAATTGTTTCTCCTGGATCAGTGCCAAATAGTGCAAAAGTAACAAAATAGATTTTCTTAAAATCAAACAAATGAATTTATTAATATTATCATGAACTGTATGATGAGCTAAACAGGACAATTGACAGTTTTGCTTTCGAAATGTCTCTTGAATTTAGTTTCTACAACGTGACATTCATTTTCTTTGATTGGACACAACCTTTGACATCAGCCACAAAAGATATGGGAAGTGTTTTCTGATAAGTCTGTTTGTTTTACTATCTTAACTGCGTGTGATTACACGGCTAGCTGCATGTTCCTGTTTGCATTCATCATTGTTTCTTCCCTGTTGCCCATCACCATCAGATTAGACCTCTTGCACATTTATCGGTCGTGACCTACCAGTTAAGAAACACTATCCAAGAACAGACTTTCGTTCCTGATTTTCTCTCGAGAAAAGAACCAAATAATCATGGAATCATAATATTATAGAGCTCCAGAAGAGATCTCAGCAATGTCTCAAACTGTGTTCAGATTTACCAAAATACTCTAGTCTGTAAATCAAAGAATCAGCAGTATGAAATGACTCATTTCTAATCAAATTCTTCTAAGACCAAATGATCTGAGCTGCTTAACATTCACTTTATTGCTCTATACTCACTGTATGACAACAGTGACATGATATTTTGCATTTAAGGCATTTTGGGAGAAACATTTTGATTTTGAGTAACATTTGAGTATTTTTATGTCTGACGCAGAGTTAGAGCAACAGAAACTAGTAATCTGATAATGTCATGTTTCCTGAATACATGATCTATTAACAAGTTTTGTCTTTCCCTGATAAGCCGCTCATAAATAATTTAACAAAACAAAACAAAAAAAATGCTGTGAAACAGCGACATCTAGTGTACAAATAAGTGATGACACACACTATTTTCACCTGCTGGGTGAGAGGATTCTTTTCACACCAGACAGGAAGAATACACCTAACAACCACATAGCAAAAATAAGCTAAATATAATATTTGGTGATACATAGCAGCCTATATTAAGATTTATGTTGTGTGGGAGTGTTTTTATGCATGCTAAGGCAGGTCCAGCATGTTTCTGATCTCCAGCTCTCTCTCTGTCCGTTGGTGAATTTCTCGGATTGCCGCGATGATGACGCTCATCACAGGCTCCGCCTCTTCCTGTGTCCGCACACACACCAGCTGCAAGAAGACTTTTCGGTCAGGCATCGTCCGAAACACCAGCTCGGCCGCGCGCTGCACAAGCCAGGGATGATGTGGCGCCAAAACCTCCAGGTACGCGTCGCGGCACAGTTCGCCCATGCTCCGCCCCTCGCGCTCCGTCGCCAGCTTCTCCAGCAGCAGCTGTAACCACAGCAACGAGCGATGAAGGCGGAGCAAAGTCCGACTCCCGGAAGGCGTTTGTCTGTCGAAGGAGACCACGCCCCTCTGCAGCTCGGCCTCTAGCATGGAGCGCACCGAGTGGTAGGCGTGGTGAGGGGGCGGGGCAACGTGCTGATTATCTTCGGTCGTAACGATGGCAGATTCTTCTAGTGAGAGCTGTCGGATGAGTGTGATCTTCTCCTCAACTTTATGAGTGAAAAAGCCCACCAGAGGGCCCAGAGACTCCATGAACCTGCACCACAGACACAACATCAGTGTGAGACAACACATTTTTGTGATACATACATTTATACACACAATAAACAGTGTTTCCTTAGAGTTTTTGGTCACATTCCACTATTAACTGAAGATTAACTATGACTTTTGCCTCAATAAACTACTAATTACTGTTTATTAGTTAGTAAGGTAGTTGTTAAGTTAGACATAGAATATGATCATGCAGAATAAGGCATTAATATGTGCTTTATAAGTACTAATAAACAGCCAATATCCTTGTAATATGCATGCTCATAAGCAAACAGTGAGAATTGGACCCTAAACTAAAGTGTTACTGAGTATATTAATAGGACAACAGACAATAGAATGCATATATATAGGAGGAACATTCATTTTGTTTGAAAAACAGTAAAAAAGACAGAACGATGCTGCTTTAAAGCAGCATACATTGAGGAATATAGTGCACAAAAACACATTTTCAATTCGGAGACCCGTTTCAAAGAAACAGTTGGAGGCTTTCTGATAACAGAGAGCTGTAAAAGTTATCCTTGTTATCCAGCGATCTGTGTTCAAATGGTATCTGGGGAAGTCTTTCTTGCAGTATGGTGGACGCAGATAGGATTTTATCAGCCACAGGCATGAGATATAACTTTAGAAAATGTAATCATGGAAAAAATTTAATGAAACTAAAACTGCCAGTAGGTGGCAGCACATCATTGTCTTAACAATTGAGTCATTCAGTCAAACGATTCCTTCAAAATGACTAATTTAGTTGCTTGGAGACGTGCAATGGCTACTGTGGATTCGTTGCGAAAAAGGGGGGGAAAAGACTAAATAAGTTTCTAAAGGCCTGTTCACACCAAGAACGATAACTATAGAGATAACTATATTTGCGTCCACACCAACAAATGATAACGGTCTGTTTATTCTAAGCTTATGGTTTCAAAGTGTGTACAACGTGTTTTTGCTGTTCTTGTTGCAGTTACACAGCTTTAACCAGCAGATGTCCTCAGCATGCAATATTTTGAGTGAATAGCTAGTGTAATCAATCTAATCTAACAGTGAATTTACCTGACGAAGACAATACAGTGGAATAAAAACAACACCTATGGTTTTTCACTGCAAGTTCAAAGGAAGCAAGACAATGTTGTCGAAAATAGTGCTGGATACCTGAGGTAATTATATGTTACAGCGTTTGTGTTTAATTATATGTTAACACTTCTCACCATTTCCCGAGGGTATTACGACTATATTATTATATATATATTATTATTAACAATATATTATTGTTTTCCATATATCCATTTCCTTTAAAGTATCCTTTAAAACTGACATTTCAGACAGTGGTGGCTTTTTCTGGACCTCAGTGATTATCTTCCCCGCAAAATTGTCCACCATTTTAAATGCACGAGCCCTTAAATGAATGGATTCTGATTGGCTGTCAGTGTTTTATTGTTCAAAAGCTGGAAAAAAATAATTCTGAAAGTGATCCTAACGATATTGTTTCTCTATATCGTCATAGCTGTGGTGTGGACAGTGCTATTCTCTATATTAAATTACGATTTTTAGAACTATATCTTTATCGTTATATTTATTTTTATCGTTCTTGGTGTGAACGGACCTTAAATCTAAAATGTAAGTCACCTAACATTAACTTTGTTTATTAAACTGTTGTATAAAATCAATAGACTATCACATTTGCAATCGTGCTGATATTCAGGAAAACAGCACTCTATATAATGTTATAAACATTATAAACAAAAACTTATAAACATTTGGCCCATATATCTTGATTTTTGGTGGCATTTTTGCCCTAAGCTCCCATTAATTTCCATGATAATGTGGGACGGGGCTCTTTTTCGTGCAAATGTCGCTACTAAATGTTGTTTAATTAACAGCATTGAACTGGCATATCTCTAATAGTTACAGCTTTATGAATATCTTACTTGATCAGCTCCTCCCAGCAGAGCAGGTACGGATCCAGCAGCACATCGGAGGCGGGGCCGAGGGCGGAGTTTAGATGCAGGAGGAGGCGGGACACTTGGAACTTCTGTCCAGGACACTCTCCGATGATGTCATTTCCTCCAAGCACATGATCAGCAGCATCAGTAACAGCAGCGCGAACCACCTGGACAGGAAGAGTGTGTCACTCAGCACTAATAGTTAATGTTAGTGATGTGAAGTATTCACTTCTCACCTGTCTGGTTGGTGTGTACACACTTAAACAAGGCCGCCACGACTGCTCACAATTCTGAATTGTCCCTTGAGCTGCAGAGAACAGAAAAAACACAGTTATTCAAGCACGAGGGGTGTGTGTGTGTTTGTTTGACGGTGAAAGGTTGCATTTACTCACGCAGCCACAGTGAGCTGAGAAACAGCAGCAGACTCAACGTGACTGTGGTCACGACACACCGCCGCAGACGACATCGCATTCTCATCGCAATAACGTCTCCGCTCACCGCCGGTTTCTCCTCTGTGTCTCCCGGGCTAATGCTCCTAATGAACAGAGTAAAACTCAAATCAGCATGACCTTTGAACTGCTGTGCGTGTCACTCACTCAGGCTTGTGTAAAGACCAGGGTTGAGCTGAACTAAAAACACATTCTCAACATGTAAATACCTCAAGCTTGAACTGAGGTGACAAACAGGACAATATGACTTTCATATAAGTGTAGTTTAGTAATACATTTCATTTATCAATATGAATTATCCATAAACATACTATTTCCAGAAACCAATTAATTAACCAAAACCATAATTTTTTACTTAAATTAAAATAAATGTAAAGTGAAATATAATAAAACATGTTTTATTTGAGCTTTTTTCAAAGGCAACATTTCTCATTTAGTTAAACTTGAAGTACTAAAAAAAAATAATAAATAAAAATAAAAAATATTTTTAAAAAACAAAAAAAACCTTAAATAAACTAAATTGAAAATAATTAAATATATTTAAAATGTTTATAATAAATGATACTACAATAACACTGCAAGAAACGTTACATTATATTAATAATTGAGCAGCAGATCAGCATATTAGAATGATTTCTGAAGGATCATGTGACACTGAAGACTGGAGTAATGATGCTGAAAATTCAGCTTTGATCACAGAAATAAATTACTTTGTCAAATATATTTAAATAGTACACAGTTATTTTAAATTGTAATAATATTTCACAATATTACTGTTTTTTACTATATTTTTAATTAAATAAATGTAGCCTTGGTGAGCAGACGAAACTTCTTTTAAAAACATTAAAAATCTTAGTGGTTCCAAACTTTTGGACTGTACTGTATATATGAATTATCCATAAACATAAGATTATTTCCAGACACCAGGGTTATTATCATTAACCAAAACTATACATTTTTTTTTACATTACTTAAAATAAACACAAACTGAAATATAATAAAATATTAAAAACATGTTTTATTTGAGCTACTAGTACTAAAATAACAAACTAAAACTGAAATAAAAAATATTTTTAAAAAACAAAAAATAAACTAAAATGAAAATAATTAAATATATTAATACATTTAAAATGTTAATAATAAATGACACTACAATAACACTGCAAGAAACTTTACATTACATTAATAATCAATGTTTGAAATGCAGAAATCGCAAATATTTTATTATATTTAATAAATAAACCTTGTTTATTTTATAGACCATAGTGGACACACGTCTCTTACCAGGACATTTACTTTTTTATTTTAATTTTAACCTGTAAATTTTGACAGTATTTATATATATATATTATCCATAAACATAAGATTATTTCCAGACACCAGGGTTATTATCATTAACCAAAACCATACATTTTTTTTCACATTACTTAAAATAAACACAAGCTGAAATATAATAAAATATTAAAAACATGTTTTATTTGAGCTACTAGTACTAAAATAACAAACTAAAACTAAAATAAAAAATATTTTTTAAAAACAAAAAAACCTTAAATAAACTAAAATGAAAATAATTAAATATATTAATACATTTAAAATGTTAATAATAAATGACACTACAATAACACTGCAAGAAACTTTACATTACATTAATAATCAATGTTTGAAATGCAGAAATCGCAAATATTTTATTATATTTAATAAATAAACCTTGTTTATTTTATAGACCATAGTGACACACGTCTCTTACCAGGACATTTACTTTTTTATTTTAATTTTAAACTGTAAATTTTGACAGTATATATATGAATTATCCATAAACATAAGATTATTTCCAGACACCAGGGTTATTATCATTAACCAAAACCATACATTTTTTTACATTACTTAAAATAAACACAAACTGAAATATAATAAAATATTAAAAACATGTTTTATTTGAGCTACTAGTACTAAAATAACTAAAACTAAAATAAAAAATATTTTTAGAAAACAAAAAAACCTTAAATAAACTAAAATGAAAATAATTAAATATTTAATACATTTAAAATGTTAATAATAAATGACACTACAATAACACTGCAAAAAGCTTTACATTACATTAATAATCAATGTTTGAAATGCAGAAATCGCAAATATTTTATTATATTTAATAAATAAACCTTGTTTATTTTATAGACCATAGTGACACACGTCTCTTACCAGGACATTTATTTTTTTATTTTAATTTTAAACTGTACATTTTGACAGTATTGAATCATGTTAAAAGCATTGTGTCTGATCTAAGAATAACGACACAAAATTAATCAGAATATATGATGCAGTTTATTGGTTTCCACATTCTATTTTGGGCTAATCAAATTCCTCCTGTGTGACTGTATTGAATTTCTTTGAACTCCAATTTAGTAAATGCCTCTTCCCATCATTCCAATTCAGTGTGTTGTGACCAATGCACTTCACATTTATAAATTAAAAAGGGACAAAAAACACACACACACCTCCTGAGATTTGATTTTTATTTGACATGACATTACACACATTCCTTAAACATCAGATAAACATTCAGGGTGATAAACTGGCTTTCATACTTGCACACAATCATCACAGACATATTCACTGAAGAACCAGAGCCGCTCATAATGACATCACCACAGAGGGTGGGGCTTAGCCATGGATGGAGTTTGGGTGCATTTTGGATTGATTCTTTTTCTCCGGTCTCTGAAACTCAATTTAAATATATATATTATAAATAACAGTGGAAATATTTTTAGATTATATAAATGTCTCCTGTTTAGTGTGTGTCTCACCTGTTGTCCTTGTCCATAGACCACAGTTGTCACTCCCGTTTTCATAGGGACGTGTTTGAGCATGTGAGGTTGTTTCAGTTCTTTTATTAACTCTGGGCTGCTCAAACCCACTGCAGAAGGAAAACAGACAGAAAGAAAGAAAGACGTGATATCTGCAGGAATCACTGTAACTGCATTCATCCAGCAAGTTGCATTGTGGGATACAGTATTTGTTGCACATTTTGTAGGTCATCTACATCTACACAGTAAAATCCCCAGAGTTAAATCAACTCTGAGTACATATGGTCCCTCTCTAAATAGTGTTGAAATAACACTGAAGCAGAGTTAAAATTAATAAGATTATTAAGCAGTTAATTAAGTGATGATTGTGCATTAGTGATGAACGCCTGCTGTTAACAAGCAGAATCACTGAAGAAAAGAGAAACACAAGAACTACAACTGTCTTCAGTCACAGTCTTATTAATTGTTTAATTATCTCATTAACTTTAACTCTGATTTAGTGTTATTTTAAGACTATTTAGAGAGGGATCATATGTACTCTGAGCAGAGCTGATTTAACTCTGGGGATTTTACTATGCACATACATTAAAAAGTCATTTTATGTCATAATTAATATTGACCAAATTGTTTTTTTTTTCTTATTTGGCAGAAATGGGCTTCCATAGTTGTATTAGATTCACTCACTTGGCTGTTCAGCAGATGTTGACTGGGAGGGCGTGGCTTTAGTTGGAGTTGTGGGCGGAGTTACACGATTAGTCTGTTATAGACAGAGGCAATCAGATGAAATCATTGGATATTTCATGTTTTATCATTAAGAGAGTTTCTCTTACCTTACTTTCCTCCATTGCTGGTCAACCATGTAATCACAATTCTGATCGATTCAGAAAGATGGACAGATGACGTGGGTAGGGGTCGCGTTGACTTTTCTTCAAAGCGGTTTCAGCATGAACTACCAAAACACTTAAAACTTAAAGGTACTAAATGGTTCTTTAAGTAGTTACTGTATTTATATATGCTATCTATATTTGACCCGGTCGCTGTGAGAAACTTGTTTCTCTCGTCTTTCACCGTGATCAGCCTTAAGTCTTAATTCTGCAGCGACATTAATCATTTACTTACTTTATGACTCTAAAGTCCACTGAAAACACCCTAAAAAAAAAAAACAGTCCGTATTACACAATCCTGAGAAATACTGCCGAAGCGCGCAGAAACACTTCAGATATTTGTGTTCAGTGAGCATTCTGAGCTCAAATTTCAAATAGAAAGAAGAAAACACTTTATTTTAATAGTACGACTACTTCTATAATCATAGCCTATACATTAAACGTTTAAATAAATGATTCAATATCAAATACATTTTACACCAAAATTGAGTACAATCACTTATTTTTTCTCCATGTTATGCTGTCTCCAACAGTTTTCGGTCAACGGTGGAGTGAGAGTTGGGTTAGTGACAAAACTTTCCTTTTGGGGCATTCTCAAAGGTGCAATGATTCATAAATAAAGTTAAAGCTTTGTTATATAGATTTATAGTCATTCTTGGAAAAAGTAGAAGTCTGTTATGTGCCTCATTTACATATCTAAGTGTACGTGTGTAGAGCATAAAGAAATGAATAAAAAAAAACACAATCAAAAGATGAGCATCAAATACACAGTTAGCTCAGTGTCTGTGAGGAGCAGGCCAGCAGGTGCAGTGTTAGCACCCCCTGGCGGTGGAGCTGCAGAAGCTGCACAAACTCATTTGGCATCGCTATAAGGAAATAACGAGAAGAATATAAGAGCAGTAAAATGTAATACTGTTTGCGATATAAACCAGCGTGTTTATAATTAAGACAATACATTAAAATTATGGTAAGAAATACCAGTTTCCAATATCAAGCAGCATAACTGCTAAAAATAACAGCTAAAAATGACTGGATGCGAATGACACCCGCCCGCTCTTACCTGAAAAAATAAAGTGGATAAGCTTCTTCTAAATTCTTTCGTATTACGACTCCCAGCAATATAAAAAGCATCTTTGACGATATCTGAGTGAAACTTTTACCACACTGATCGTGAACGGCTTCACTCCAACGATCATGTAAATCCTTGAGGATTCCTTTACGTGCTATTCTCCTGCGATACATATGGCATCTTCTCTCAGTCTCCTCCAGTGTTAATTTTCAGGTAATTATAGGTTAGGAGCATTTCTATTTCGTACATGTTTCCTCGTGCGAGCTTTCTTTCTTATTTTACAGGCGGGTCTTCTCCTTGGCACTAAAATCGACAGACTGTTAAAAGAATTTCACAATTCGATGATGAACATTTAACCTGATTATAAAAGTCCAAACGTGTCGGTTTTGTGCAGTTTTTTAATTGTTTTAACACTAAAATGAAAGAAAATATACTCACATATCTTGATATATCCATAGATTCTTCTCAAAAAGACCGTTGAAATTTCAAACGCTAGATTCCCGCTTCAGGGCCGTGACGCGTTCGCTCGTACAAGGTTATTCTTAATACTTAATGGTTATTATTAAATTTTATTACAACTAACAAATATCTTTATTTATTAATTATTCTTATTTTTATGTCACATTAAAACTCACTAAAATAAAGCAGCAGATTAAAGCATCAAGCTTTCATGATTTTCATTTTCATGAATGAAAAAGATAAATTCCACATTTAATTTTAACAAATTACCCTCTCAGATATTACTCAAACATTTGGGATATTGTAAGTACTCAAGTGAACAAAATATATAACACTAGCCTAGTGGTTTTTGGATATTTTACTGCAAAAACCTTAGCCTACCTTTAATGCAGAAATCAAGAGATGAGAGAACTGATCTTCTGTCCAACAGATATCTATCTCATATTTATATAATCAAATCTTTTAAAATAATGACTCATAGATATATACAAATTACCTTTAATTTTCTTAACAGTGAATAAATTTTATCTAATTATTATCATTTGAGATAACTGCAACTTTGTACTTCACTGTCCCCCAATAAGGGGCAAACATAATATTTTTCTTCTGCGCTTTTTACTGGTAGTACACAGCGTTGCATTACTGCGCACTCCCCCTTCTGGACTGGAGTGTGGATTGCCTGTGACTGACTGTAATCGTCATGTGACTGCATGCACCGAACCGTGACGTCCATACCATTTGGTTCGAAAATATGTACCGTTACTAGTAACATTTGTGAATGACATTCACGGATGTTACTCAATGTTGTAGACAACAAATCAGTTTTCTTGCCACTACTAACAAACATTTTGGAATGAAAAGTCTAAATATAAATGGAATCAGTACATAAAATTCCTAATAATAAAGATGAACGAGAAACAGCGAGTGCTCTTTGCCACTGCGGCTATTTATCTGCAGCAAAAGGGCAAATGCTGGTCTATCTGGGCTCATGAAACCATTCAGGCATACATAGAGACATATAAATTATAGGACAGTTGCTGAATGCTAAATTGAGCTTCTCCTTCTTGTCTCGGCACTAAAGAGCGACAGATCACGTGCTCTCCACTGACTTCACTCCTATTGGTTGCAAAAGTTGCTCTTCATTTGCATAAAGTTCTCAGATCTCAACTTTGTCACGTTGCTGGACATGCCCCATCCGGTCACCAGGGGTCACTGTCACACATGTCCCCAGAAATCACCAACTATCCATTGAAATGAATGGGATCATATCGCTTTATTGCTGTGTATTGCTGGTAGTGTGAATGCACCTTCAGACCTCCCCAGTTTTACAGCGCCACCACAGATTTCCAATATGGCTATAAACGAACTACACCACGGTTGCTCGACTTCAATGTCACCATCACTAAGATTCCGACAACTCTCTCAGTTTTTCTCTAAAAACATTTTCTAAGCACATTTAAGTTAGAATAATTAATAAGAGTACAATTATGAGCATACATAAGAGGTCTGAGAGGGCACTGTTAAAGGTTGCAAACATGGATGTTGAGGAATATTTGATACAGGTGCATAAGTGACCAATGAGGGCTCTTCCACAATTGCAGGTTGAATACTGCTAGGCAAATATGCTGACAAAACAGGCTGATAAGGAACTGCAGCTGATATACCCAAAGGTTGGGACACAGCTGACTGAAGCACATGAGCTGATGATGTTGGAACATGGGAGGCTTGAAATGAGGCTTGGGGCGGATTAAGACCAGCAGATGAGGTTGCAGGTAGAATCTGAGCAGAGGAGTTGTGATGTACAGGAGATGGAGATATAAGCTGGTAAGGAACTTGAATTTGAGGAGAAAATTGAGCAAGGCTCAATGGATTAATGTAGGATGTAGCATCACAAAGTCATAAAGAAATGACTCGGTTGGGAATGAGACACTGCGAGACCATCGCTATGGGAACACCTTTGGTGTGACGAATGTCTGAAGCTCTTGTACTGTCATGCCAATTTGATTGGCTAGTGGTGCTTAGCACCACCCCGAGAATACGTCCCGTATGCTTAAATCGGCAGGCTAGGCACCATTTCATCAGATTTTCAGGACAAAGGAAGCTACTACTCGAAGGTAGGGGAACGGCCGGTGTCGCAGTGTCTCGTTCCCTATTCAGGGAACCAAGGTTACATACGTAACCAAGACGTTCCCTTTCATAGGTTCTCTCGACACTGCGAGACCGTCGCTATGGGAATGATATACCATAACGCCTTCACATACCCAAGAGTAGTTAGGAGACCGTGGAAAGCGTCCACTCAAGCAGATAAAAACCTGGGGGCCCGGAATCGCCTGTAGATACCCTATTCTCTTAAGAGAGGATAGAGCCATCAGAAGAACTGTCTTGAGAGTAAAGAACTTCTGTGACACTGACTCCAGTGGCTCAAGGGGTCAGCTGTTAAAAACTCCAGGACAACAGAAAGGTCACATGAGGGTATTCATACAGGGCGGAAAGGCCTAAGCCATCTCGTCCCTTGCAGCATCTGAACCTCCTCAGCCGATACAGCTGCCACATAAACCTTAGAGTGGTTGAGACTGCTTTTGCCGAACAACGCCTCTGCAAGAACTCCAGTATTGAACCGACAGGGCAATGAACTGGATCCAGGTTACGTTGCCTGCACCAAGAGGCAAAAGGTTCCACTTAAAAGCATACAGGCACCTCATGGAGGGGGCCCTAGAGTAAAGAATAGTATTTGTAATCTCAAGAGACCAGAACACATTATTGTGCCCCATTCAGGGGCCACACCCAATGTCTCCACAAGTCCAGATGGGGGTGTCAAATCATACCCTGGGTCTGAGTCAACAGGCCTGTCTGAAACCATATCTGAGTGGGTCAGCACAGGGCCACGAACAACAAATGTCCACTTTTTAATCACGTGCTAATGGTGGCGGTGAGTTGAGATCCATTGGATCTTGAAGCCACCACTGAAATGGTCTCATGTGGAGCAGGCCCAGCTGAACCACAGGGGGCGCTGCTGCCATTAGACCCATAATCTGCTGCATAAACCTACGTGGACTTAACGTCCAGTTCTGGACTGGATCAGACCTGTAATGACTGAATGCATGCAGGAGACCAATGTGCCCGCATCATGAAAGAATCCAAGTCCACGCCTAGAAAGTTGTTATGCTGATTTGCCACAAAACTCAGGGTGTGTTCACACTTGTCATGTTTGGTTTGATTAAAATGAACCCTGGTGCGATTGCTCTGTTAGTGCGGTTCATTTGAACATATGTGAACGCTGCCATCCGAACCCTGGTGCGCACCAAACATGCGGACCGAGACCGCTGAAAAGATGGGTCTCGGTCCGCTTCCAAATGAACTCTGGTGCGGCTCGAATGATATATGAACGCAATACGGACCAAAGACATGTAAACGAACCAAAAACAGGAAGATGAGACCCTAAAAATGACAGAATCCTCATGCATATCGGTTTTTTCTTGTCATAGTCGTAAGTTTGCCCATCACAGGCATTAGACGTGCCTCTCCATGCAGCAGATCGTTTGTGTGTGACGGTCGGAGGGATTCCCGCCGCTGTTTTGACTCCTTTACACATTTTATAATCGCTTCACGAGTTCCCAGCTGGCCAAAATACCATGCAGGCTACACACATACGAGTGCATTTATCTCAGCAAACAGCATTGTTTGGGATGTTCAGTAAGTTTATCTCAAAATAGGCAATACATCATAAACTCCGATCAATCACGTTGTGAATGTATCCCTGTGCCTTTAGGTTTGGTATCTTTTGGTTCGGTGATAAAACTGCCAATCTGAGCGCTAATCGGACCAGGACTAAATGTTTTTTTTTTTCTATTTTGGTCTGGACCAAATGAACCAAACGAACCGAACTACAAGTGGTGTGAACGCACCCTCAGTAAAGTTTAGACGCAAGACTCCTCAATAATCGAGTATAAATCTCGACGTGCTGCTTTTTCTTAACCCTGTGATTAACAACTGCAAAAGACCACAAAAGGTATCCGACCCATTTGAATTCTGCACAGAATGCTGTGTTAAAGTGATATAGAGGGCATTAGGTGGAGAAACAGTTAGACTTTAGAAGGAAATGGAGGTTTTACCGAGTTTAACAGCCCTGGCCAAGCTGTGGTATGAACGAAACGCTATTGGCTATTTTAAAAATGGGCGGGGCTGTTCGATATGTCCCGCCCTGTCTTCCTGTTTCAGGTAAAATGGCGTCAACACAGTGAATAATGCTGCATTCCAACACACTTCAGTGGGCCTTTAATGCTGCTGTGAGGGTGTTTCTAATACAGCGGCTGTGGGAGTGACGGTAAAGAAAATATATATTTTTCTCTTCTGACTGCCGTTATCAATTGCTTTCTATTTTTCCCTCGTTTTGAAAGTTGTGAAAACAGTATTATGGAGTTTTTCGTTTGCTATTTGCACAAATGGAAACACAAAAAATATATATTTAATGAAGTCTTTCATTCACTGCTATAAAAGTTTACCCAACTAATGACGTTAAAGTGTTTGCACACTCAGCAGGGATGAATTACAAACTGTTCCATATTCATGACTGTGGGCGGGGCTATGACATCACTGCAGCTGAGAATAAGAAGTCAGTGAAGGTGAAACTAAATAAAGCAGATGAACTGGAAGCTTCTTCCCACAACTTCATTCTGTCACACGGAAACTAGTGATCACATCTGATATTCACTCAAAGGTAAGTGATGGAAATGTAAGAGCTTGTTCAGCAGTTTTAAACTCTGGAATACTATTAGAATATTGTTAATGAGTATGTCATTCTGGCTGTAAAGTAGAGTTTGATGTATTCTGTCATGTCACACAACTAAAAGACTTGAGAAACAGAAAGTACTTGAACTGCCCTTTTATCCTGTTTTGTCTTTCATATACAAAAAACCCTTGCTCTATGATCAGTTTTATATTAGGACAGGTGTTTCCAGGAGAGATATTATTTTTATTATTCTTTTTCCAACAGGACAGAAATGAATATCTCATACTTTTGATTTGATATATCATATATATCAAATATATTGATTTTTGATATCAGTGGTTACTGGTTTAACGTATAGTACATTATAATTAAGAGACTCACTATTATTTCAACTCCAAACATAAAATGATCTTATTTTGTTGCCTTGATGGGTGTTTGTATGATATAAAATATACTGTAAGAATATGAACAATAATTTTTCTTAAATATCAGGTTTTTGAAGAGGAAATGCACAAGTTCCCTTCAAGTTAGACCAGTTTACAAAACTGAAAAGAATTTAGCTGCTGAAGTGCTGTCATACCTGTGGTTGTGTTGCCTAGAGATGTTAGTTGTTGCAGTAAAATTCCAAATCACTCTCTGAGATGACTCATTATTCTCAAATCATTTTAAAGATCTGTTCAAAATAAACAAATCATTCTTGATCGACCCATCACTTTAACATCTAACAACTCTATGCTATGCAACCACAGGTATGATGCCACTTCAGCAGCTAAATTCTTATTCAGTCTTGTACACTGGTCTAACTTACGCATTTCCCCTTCAAAAACCTCATATCCATGCTCATGTTTTATGTCATACAAACACCCACAAAGCCAACAAAATAAGATCATTTTATGTTTGGATTCAAAATAAGACAACTCCAAACATAATTGGAACTGAATTGGAAAGCAGCACAAGAGTCACACAGTCCCAAACACTTTTCTGAACTATTGCTGCATGAGCTGATGGATGTCAAAAACAGCAGATACAGTGAAATATGTGTGATTTAAATGTCACTTGGAAAATAAATATTTTGTCAGAATATACAACTACTTTTGAAGGGCCATCAATGGAGAAATATTTAAAATCTTTGAGTATTAGTATTATCAATTTTCTCTTGCTTCTCTTCAGTGTTTTGTCAGTCATGGCATCCTCCAGTGGTCCAGCACTAAATGAGGAGCTCCAGTGCTCCATCTGTCTGGAAGTGTTCACTGATCCAGTCACCACTCCATGTGGACACAACTTCTGCAGAACCTGCCTGAGCAAGTGCTGGACATACAGAAAGATCGGCTTCTGTCCACTCTGTAAAGGAACATTCAGCAGAAGACCTGATCTCAAGATTAATACAACACTCAGAGAGGTTGCACAACATTTTAAGGAGAAGCTCAATCTAGGAGAATCTGAGGTGTTCTGTGACATCTGTGATGAAAGAAAGCAGAAAGCTGTAAAGTCCTGCCTGATGTGTCAAAGCTCTTACTGTGATGATCATCTGGAGCTTCATCTCAGAGTCCCACATCTGAAGAAACACGCACTGATCAACGCTGTGGAAAATCTGGAGGATTATATATGCCAGAAACACTGAGAGACCTCTGGAGATGTTCTGCAGAGATGATCAGACGATGTGTTTGTCTGTTCCTGCACTGAAGGAGAACACAGGACTCACAACACTGTTCCTATAGAGGAGGAGAGTCGAGAGAAGAAGGTAAAGAGTTACAAAACACTTTAAACACCTCATGAAATCTTTCCTGTGTCTTGACGTGTTGAAGAACCTGACCCAAATCCAATGGTCTTTCATTTCTTCTGATAAAAGCTTTTTGTTACTCACAAAACTGTCAGGATTAAAAAATTCAAAACAATAATTTTGAATTTCTTTCTTTAAAATGGTTTAAAAAGAAAAATTCAAATAAGACTGTCAGAAGATGGAAACATAAATTCAGTGATAAATGTTTTTCTCTGTATGTAGAATCAGCTGGTTCAGAGACAGACTGACGTTCATCAGATGATCCAGGACAGAATGAAGAAGATTCAAGAGATCAAACACTCAGTAGAGCTGAGAAAGGTTTGTGCTTTGATCAATCAGAGTTCATTTCCTGACTCATGGTCCTTTTCAATCCCCCCCATCCCATTTCACTTTCTGTGTAACTATCCTACCAAAAAATATATCTCAATAAATGTTATGCACCATCATATTTCAATCTAATTAATAAATACATTGAATTAAAATGAGAGTTCTGCCAGTAACCCTCAAGTTGCTCCATTATTTTTTCCCATAGTTCACAAATCTTGGTGTACTGCACTTGAGTGTCTTTTGTATTCCACTGAAAATCACGCATTTTAAGTGACATGCGGTTAATTGATGATGAGAGAATTTTCATTTTGGGTTGAACAATCCCTTTAAATAATATGTAAATACATAATATATAAACAAACAGAACATTCTCATTCATCAGAGAAACACAGAGAAAGAGAAATCCTCCAGTGTTGAGCTCTTCACTGATCTGATCCGCTCCATTGAGAGATGTCAGTCTGAGCTGCTGAAGATGATGGAGGAACAGCAGAAAGCAGCAGAGAAACAGGCTGAAGATCTCATTAAAGAGCTGCAGCAGGAAATCACTGAGCTGAAGAAGAGAAACACTGAGCTGGAGCAGATCTCACACACTGACGATCATCTCCACCTCATACAGGTCTGAACATCTGTCTAATCATGTACAATATTACAGGACAAACACTCTGTTCTGTAAGATTTACACAACTGTCCCAATGATGGTGTCCAGTGGTGT
The DNA here is from genome assembly GCA_036281575.1 of Ancherythroculter nigrocauda. Classification (NCBI taxonomy): domain Eukaryota; kingdom Metazoa; phylum Chordata; class Actinopteri; order Cypriniformes; family Xenocyprididae; genus Ancherythroculter; species Ancherythroculter nigrocauda. Next base: position 36,893,715 of record VTFQ01000020.1, on the reverse strand, counting down.
GGCTGAAGGTTTCCTGCATGTCTTTTTGGTGTGCAAAGTCATTTAATTTCAATTAAAGGTCCCCTAGAACATGTTTTTAAAAGATGTAATATAAGTCTAAGGTGTCTCCTGAATGTGTCTGTGAAGTTTCAGCTCAAAATACCCCATAGATTTTTTTTAACTGCCTATTTTGGGGCATCATTAACAATGCACTGATTTTCACTCGACGCCGCCCCTTTAATTTGCGTCTTCCCTGCCACATGAGTTGTTGACTATATTACAGCGCATTTACAAAGTTCACACAGCTAATATAACCCTCAAATGGATCTTTACAAGATGTTCGTCATGCATGCTGTATGCATGCTTCGAATTATGTGAGTAAAGTATATATTTGGATGTTAACGTTTTATTTTGAGTGAGTTTGAGGCTATATGCTCCGTGGCTAACGGCTAATGCTACACTGCTGGAGAGATTTATAAAGAATGAAGTTGTGTTTATGAATTATACAGACTGCAAGTGTTTAAAAATGAAAATAGCGACGGCTCTTGTCTCCGTGAATACAGTAATAAATGGTGTAACTTTAACCACATTTAACAGTACATTAGCAACATGCTAAGAAAACATTTAGAAAGACAATTTACAAATATCACTAAAAATATCATGATATCATGGATCATGTCAGTTATTATTGCTCCATCTGCCCTTTTTCGCTATTGTTCTTGCTTGCTTACCTAGTCTGATGATTCAGCTGTGCAGATCCAGACGTTACTGGCTGCCCTTGTGTAATGCATTGAACACTGGCATTATGCAAATATTGGGGGCGGAGCCCCCGACTGTTACGTAACAGTCTGTGTTATGTTATGTTTCCGGAAGTCTTTAAACAAATGAGATTTATATAAGAAGGAGGAAACAATGGAGTTTGAGACTCACTGTATGTCTTTTCCATGTACTGAACTCTTGTTAATCAACTATGCCAAGATAAATTCAATTTTTGAATCAAAAATTGGGGGCACCTTTAAACTTTTATCTGACTCCATTTTATCATGAACTCAAATTTGGAATATCAGGATTAGGGAACACCTTTATGGAAATTAAATCACAGTGCTCACACTCTGTGCCCTCGAGGGCAAGAACAGAGTGATCTTCCCTCAGACATCCAGTACAGAACTCATGTGGGTCATGTGAACACGGTAGCATGCATCTCTTGCCTTGTCTTGCCTCAATTGTGTTAGAAAGGTCCTACATAAAAATATTGAATTAACTTCTTTAATATTATAAAAATAACACATTTATCAGTCCTCTTTTAATGCTATAAAAGTCCAAAGATGAAGATGAGTTAAGGGATTCCTAAAACAAAAGTATTTAATAAGAAAACAAACTCAGACAGTCAAACTCCATGAGACAGTGTGTCTAAGCACAAGCGTTACACAAATAATGACCGACGGTGAAATGAAACTCAGAGGAACTTAAATCTACACAGATAATGAACAGAATACAAGGTGTCAAATTAATCAGTAACCATAGTAACAAACAAAGGAAACAGGAAACAATGCTGAGCAAACTAAAAGTTCATGAAAATGAAACTAAGACAAGATAACTGAATAAGTGTGACATCTCTCTCTCCTGCTGTAGATGTGCTCATCCCTGTCCAGTCATCCACACACCAAGAACTGGACTGAGATCCGGATTGACTCTGATGTGAATGTGAACTCTCTGAAAAGAGCTCTGACTCTACTGAAGGAAAACTCTAGATGGGAAACTAAATGAAAAACTCAGTCAAACTGGTATGTGAATATCAAATACAGTGTATAGATATATTTGTTAGTAACTATCTAATAAAATACATTTTTCAAGGACTATTATGGGATAAAAGGGTAACACTTTATTTTATAGTGTAATTGTTACATGTAGAATATTAAGTAAGAACATTTACTTAATATTACTCGGCACAAATGTTTAATGACAGTGTAACAAAGGCACTTTAAAATAAAGTGTAACCAATAAAATTTTAGCATTGGTGACCTGCTGCTGGTCATCACAATTATTTTATCTCTGTCTGCAAGGTTAGCATTAAACTGGTATGATAAAATCACTTACTAAACCTAGTCTATGTGAAGTTAAATCCAAACTTTAACTTATGCCATGTAGGGCTAACACACCCTAGGAAGTAAAATTAGCTCAAATGAAATAATTTATCAGGGAATTATAAAGAGTTTTACGTTTACGACCGAGCAACTGATTCGTCCAGCGTTCATTTGCTCGAGCCGTAAGCTCTTCTAGCAGATATAAATATCCAACAATCGTGAAAACACTGATTAGAGCAGGTAACTTAAAATCGACAGTTTAAGACATTAAATCATAGAAGCACATAATACAAGACACTTTCTTTTAAAAATCTACAAGAGATTTTATTTATTCTAACACAAACTAATCTAAGACGCACATACACACACACACATTCATTCGCGTTGCAGTAAGAAGGAAATGAGAGAGAAAGAGTTTTAAGAGAGAGAGAGAGTGTGATATGATTAACAGAATTCCTATCAATGCCTTTCAAAGACCCAAACGAACCATGAATCATTCATTTAAATTGCACCAGTTCAGTTATCATCTGGAGGTACTCGCTTGCGTTGACTTTTCAATGTGAGTTTCCCTCGTCGTGCAGAGAAGGGTTTCCCAAGTCGATGATTTGTCCAGGGTCCGTGTGGAACAATGAAAGAAAGTCTCTTTGTCACTGGAGTTGAAGCGGCAAAAGTAGTTGGTTGAACTTTGCGGTAATACTTAGAACACAAGACTTTCAACGGAAAAGAAAATTAAGTAAAAGCAAAGAAAAGAAAAGTGAGTGAAACTTGAATGGCTTGAATGAGCGGCTTGTCTGTTCTTCTTGTTACTCCATTGTTCTGCTTACTCTGGTCATGGCTGACTGGTTCTTTCTTCTGTGTTGTTTTCTTGAATAGTCCTAGCTAATAACAACGACAACAACAAAACTTTTTGTCTTCTCTTGCAGTTTGACTATTTAAACTTTGTGACAAACGTTGTTTGTCACACCTCAGAGGAGTCTTGGCCAATCAGATATTGTCCTGTTTCAAAAGGGCTTTTCTCTGCCCCCAATAAAACATGGGTGTTACATCCCATTTCTGCTTCAGCAGAGAGTGTCAATTTAACATAATTTCTATTAAATGGAATACAATACATTTTAAACAGATTTCATTCAAGTCAGGATATAGAAAAGGGGGAGAGAGACAAAAAAAAAAACATACTTTCAGTCATTCAGTCAAGAATTAACACATTTACATGAATTGTTGAGTGTTTTAAAGAATAACTATTTGTGAACACATAATGTAAAATGTATGTAGTCAAAAGATGTTTGATAAGTCCATTTAAAATTGTTTGGAACAATTTTGATGCAGTTTTAGTTGTATAACAGTCTCTGTTGAGTTTTCTGTGAAGTTCCCTTTAGAGAAACAAATGGGGCCTGCATTGTTTTCTCTGTTTCTTTGATCTGGTGATCAAAGAAACTTTATCTTCCTGGGTGACCATTTGGTTTGTCACTTCTCCTGCTATCAGGAAGCATAGGGTGTCGTAAAATAAATCAGCCTTGGTGTACTCTGCAGACGAGCTGGATTCGGAAACTTGATTCTGAATTAGAATTATGTTTGAAAGAATCATCTTAATGATTCATTTGTCTGGTTCGTCCATAGTTCCTACAGCCATAACCAGTCACTGCAGTGTTACTTTAACTTACTTTAGAGACATATAAGCAACATGACATAACTATCCATGTGCAAACAATAATACATAACCAGAAATCACTACATTCTTAATAGAAAGAAACTCACTGTTAACCTGAAATTATAATAATTCATCATTATATTGTCATCTGTGTCCACAGAGTTGAAGTTTGTGCAGAAGTTTGCAGGTACAGTGATGGACACCATTTTCTTTAATATTCAATACAACAATACTCTGTATTATATGCTGTACATCTGAAAATGTTTGTTCTGAAGTTGATTGATAATGTCTGATCTCTCTCAGTGGATGTGACTCTGGATCCTGATACGGCGAATCCATATCTCATCCTGTCTGATGATGGAAAACAAGTCTGTGAAGGAGACATTGAGCAGGACGTCCCAGAAAACCCAAAGAGATTTGATGACTGTCCTTGTGTTCTGGCAAAGCAGGGATTCGGTTCAGGGAGATTTTATTATGAGGTGCAGGTGAAGGGAAAGACTGAGTGGGATTTAGGAGTGGCCAGAGAATCCATTAACAGGGAGGACACACTGAGTCCTGGAGATGGATACTGGACTGTGTGGCTGAGGAATGAGAATCAATATATAGCTTGTGATGATCCTGTTGTCTCTTTATCTCTGATAGTGAAACCTGAGAAGGTGGGAGTGTTTGTGGATTATGAGGAGGGTCTGGTCTCTTTTTATGACGTGGACTCCAGATCTCATATCTACTCTTTCACTGGTCAGACTTTCACTGACAAACTCTATCCATATTTCAGCCCATGCAATAATGATGAAGGTGAAAACTCAAACCCACTGATTATCACACCTGTCAACTGAAACAAACAAAAAAACATCAAATCTGAAAAGATTTACTATGAATGTGATGTTTTCAGAATATGTAAATGAAAACCAAAAAACAATTTGCACAAACCACAATCAAGTACATTTTACTTACCATTATAAAGAAATTAATATGTGATAGACAAAATATTGTTGATATCAGACACACCCTGCTTCATTAGGGGAATGCAACTTGTCTACTTTAGGCTACTTGAACCTCTTCTGCTTATAAAGAATAATAATGACAAAACAACTGAGATTTGAAGATTAACCCTCTGTAGTCTGAGGCTGATTTGGGGCCTGGAGAAGTTTTGACATGCCCTGACATTTGTGCTTTTTTCAGTTGTTCATAAAAATATTAATGACACAAGTGTCATTACACTGTATTCAGCACAAACTAGGCTACAATAATATGTGAGGAACATGTATGTACATGTTTGTGTTTTTGAAGGAATAACGTTTATGCGTGGTTATTGAAAAAACAAAAAACTTAAGTCACTGAAATAAGGCCAATAAAAGTATATTAAATCTGTGTTCACAAGACTTCTGGGTATTGGAGGTTGTAGACTAGAGTTTTTGCTTCAAAATTATGTAAAAATTTTGCTGACTACTCTTTCATTTATAACAATATATTGATCTAGTTTTTGTAAGACACTTTTTGCCAAGAAACACAGTATGCATGGAGGCGTGAATCACCATGAATAATGGGTCATTCTCACCTGAGAAGACAAAAGAATCGCATAGTAATGACCTGAAATGACTTGCATATTAATGAGGCATTTCAGTCAGGTAGGCTGTGAAAAAAAACTTCTGTGATGTCTCAAGCTCATCATGGTATATGAAACATACAGAAAAATATTATTACAATATAAAATAATGGTTTTATATTATACTTTAAAATATAATGTATTTCTGTGATGCAAAGAGTCTGAATATAGGCTTTTAGTTTAAAAGCATGCACATTTGGAGAAATATACGATTCTCATATGTTTATGTCAATTTTCTATACAGAGGAGTTATTTTTTATTTAATATTCATTGTTATCTCTATGAGCGCTGGTGTTTGCAATTCATACTGCAGCCGGAGGGTGCTCTCTGTGCATTTTTAGTCCACAAATTCAAAGAAGAAGAGGATATTCCATGAATGGTGTTTTACAATTCATACTGCAGCCGGAGGGCGCTAAAGAAACAAAAACTCATCTAAAATTGATCAATAGAAGAAAACAAACAGGAACTAACTGCATGTCTTCCAGAGATCGCTAACCATGGCTTTTACATCCAGATAAACACTTTTCAAGACAATAAATACACGATTGAGACGATGTATGCATGTGTTGCCTCTGAATTTGCCTGTGAATAGCGCTGGCTCCGTGGGCGTGGCCGCATTAGTGGGTAATGAGCTGAATCACGGACTTCTGACATGGCTCTCTTTTCATACAGATTACATAAACACAGAAGGTTTGTTTTCGATTTGACTTACACGATTTAAAACCTGACATTTCAACGTTTCTTTAGACATAAGTGTAATTTTTTTGTCAGTAGTATTCACTAAGTTACAGTTCATTTTCTGAGAACTATCAGATTGGACTTCGTTCAGAGGGAGACGAGAGATCACGCATCATGTTAGTTTTCTTTATTTTACAAAAAGCACAACATTTTGTTTTTACTCTGAGTGTACACAAATAAAAGGAGATATTCTATAGTTTCAATTGATGTATTACTTATGTCTCTATGACAAAAAATGACAGAGTATTTTAAGTCTGTTTTGCTGCAATGTGAAAAAAACCCTGCAAAACGCGCCGGCGTGTTTTCAGACCTCAGAGTGTTAACAGAAGTTAGCTGTTTATGAAGTGTAGCGTCCCCTCGGATATATTGATGACATGTGCAATAAACCCATAAACAAATGAAGTATTGACATTCTCTTTTCCTTAAACAATATCCCTTCTGATAATAGTACAAACTCCACCCATTTTCCTTCATACATCATTCCGCTTCTCCAAGGGCACTAATCAAAGTGTTTCTGCCATCAGCTACCATGCTCTCTAGCTCGACACACCCTCACAGTTCGGAGATCATTCTTCCGACGATACGTGAACACCACATTGTGTGAGATACTGAACTCTTCTCCACCTCTTTGTCGCATACAGGTCCTCCTTGACAAATACTCCAGGAGGAGGAAGAGCAACTTTAGATTTCATCATAATGAGATGATTCAGTGTTATAGGCTCCAGTGCCTGTGGATCATTGATTCCATCCACTGTTAACAGGCGCTGTTAACGATAACCATGGTCTCATATAGCAGTGTTCTGAGTGTTCTGATTTCCAGAAGCTTAGTGTCACATTGTTTAAGTGCTTCCTTGAGCTCATTCCTGGCGCCAACAAAATTAGAGCCTTGGTCGCAGCGAAGTTGTTGAACGGCTCCTCTCAGGCTGATGAAGCATCTCAATGAGTTGATGAATGAGTCTTCAACGCATTCTGTGGGAAGTTCGGCCATTCGTTGTCTTTCTGTTGGGCGTCACAGTTTCCTGCAAAGCACACAAGTGTGTATAAGCTTAGCAACCAACTTGCTCCCACCAGTTACCCAGAATCCATTGGCCCAAAGCTCTATTAAAGTCTGGCTTCGACCCTGATGGCATGTCTTAGCGTGGAAATGAGACACAATCATCTTGGTGATGTGGCTGTTATTTGGTAGGATGACTGGGTGCTTGACCTTTATGACAGAGCGATGACTGGTTCAATCTGCCACCAACACAGAGGAGTCCTTTAGACCAGATAGGGTTGAGACGGAAAAGAGAGCTTGAGTTTGGAAGGTCCTTTTTACTCTGAAGCATCTTTATCTCCTGGGGGAAAGCTTGCTGCTGTACGATCTTAATCACTTTGTCTGCAGCCTTCTCACTCTCCTTAACAGTCACATACTCAATGTGCTGTTTCTGTTTAGACCCCAGCCTCTTGTTCTAGTCTCGGGATACTTGTGACCTTTGAGGGGTGCAACCCTTGCTTTCGCCAGCACGAGACTGCAATGGACTTCATCCTTACCATTTTTGAACCTGAGGTAAAAACAGGCACCGTATCCCACGCAGCTGGCATCCGAAAAATGGTGCAACTCTACTCTGACAATGTTATGGAAGTCATATGGGTGGTAACATCTCGGAATTTAAACCTCTTTCAACCTCTGAAGCCCATTTATCCACTCCTCCCACCGTGGCCTCATATCTTCTGGGAGTGGATCATCCCATCCGATGCCTCTGTGACACAGCTCTTGAAGTATACGCTTTCCAGTTAGGCTGAATGGAGCGATAAATCCAAGTGGGTCATAAAGAGTGGCAATGACAGAAAGGTTGAAGGCTGATCTTTCAAGCTGCTGTTAAAACTGAAAGTGTCAGTTTTAATTGACCATTGAATGCTGAGTGCACGCTCTGATAGGGTTGGATCCAGTCCTAGAGGTTCGATGGTTGCTGCTCTTTCTGAGGGATCTAAGCAGGCGAGGGCTGCTTCCTCATTAGAGTTGAATTTATGGAGGTGTAGGCCTCCTCTTTTGCACGACTCCTGTGACTCAGTGATCAGTTTCTTGGCTTCCTCGACCGATGGAACACTGACTAGCCCGTCATCAACATAAAAGTTATTCTCTACGAATGTTGATGCTAGTGGATAGGTAGCTTTGTGTTGCCGTGCCAGATGTTTCAAGCCAAAGTTGGCACATGCTGGAGACGAGGCGGCTCCGAAGAGATGAACCGCCATCCTGTATGCCTATGGTTCCTTCTCCAAATCTCCACCTTTCCACCAGAGGAATTTCAGATAATTCCGGGATTCAGGAGTGACAGAGAACTGATAAAACATTCTTTCGATATCACAGATGATCGCTACGGCCTCCTTCCTGAAGCGGCAGAGAACTCCTACCAGAGGACTGATAAGATCAGGCCCAGTTAGTAGAGTGTTGTTGAGAGAAACACCATGGAATTTGGCTGAACAGTCGAATACGACTCTCAGCTTGTCTGGTTTTCTGGGGTGATAGATGCCGTGATGCGGAAGGTACCACTCAGTCTCTCCTGGAAATGTTGTAGGGGCAGGCTCTGCATCACCCTTGTTAATTGTTTCTTCCATGAATGTTTTGTATTGATCATAATATTGTTTATTGGTCTTTAACTTCTTCTTAAGACGCTGCAGGCGAACTGTGGCTAGCCTCTGTTTGGTAGGTTGGGTCGACTGCTGCCCTTGAAAGGGAGGGGCATCTCATAATGTCTTCTGCGTGATGTTGTCACTGAGGAACTGTATGAAATGAACATCGTTCTGGGACACATATTTATCTTCATAAGTTCTCTCGGTGAAGTCTGCTTCTAGGGCTTTTAGAACATCTGTCATCGATGGAATTGGCAGTTCTTTTACTGTGAGCCGATGCACAAAGCTCCGACATCCTTGTCTGTCCAGGTGAGGATTTGATGAACCTATGATACTCCATCCTAGTTTTGATCTCTGAGCAAACGGTTGATTTTTGTCCCGAATGATAACCTCAAGAGGAGTTAATGCTGCTGGACATTCATCTCCAATCAAGAGCCCTACATCACAGTCTAGAAAGGGTGGTAACTTATCTGCCAAATGTCTGAGATGAGGCCAGAGTAAGGCTGTTTCCTTCGTTGTAATGTTAGACTTGTCCACCGGGATAAAGTCACGGCTGTAGGCCTGCTGTAATTGGATGTGGTTCTTAGAGTGCAGTCCTCGAACTTGTAGACCACGGACGTTCTTGCTAGATATGATTGTGTCAATAGCCGTCATAGTACTCAATTTTAATTTTACTGGTTGGGCATCAACATTCAGTTTGTCAAGTACATCTTCTAAGACAAACGTTGAGTCACTCTGTGTGTCCAGTACGTACTTACGTACAGTGCGTACGTAAGTACTTCTCTGTGTGGCTCTTGTATTGAAGACACAAGGACTGGGACGATACTTGAGGTAGCGGAAGCACGCTGTGTTGATGCATGGGATACAATATTGTGCGTTTCCAAGCTTGCATGGTTTTCTGTGGAAGTGGAGCTATTCGTTGTTGCTTCCACAGGTCTTTGTTTCCTGTCATCGGGCAAGCAGGTTGGGTGACGACAGCTGCATATGTTGCATGTGTGTCGTCTCTTACAATCTTTGGTCATGTGACCCTTCCTCAAGCACCCAAAGCAGAGCCGATTTTCACAGATGAATGCCCTTTTGTCCTCGCTACTCTTTGCTGCGAAGGTGGGAGACTTGGTGATGTTATGAGCTTCACTTTTACAGATGAAGCAAGGTGACTTTGGTTTACTGCCATTTGTTTCTTGTTTCTCCTGAGCGAAACTCTTTGTTTGTGTATTTGTGTTGAGAGCTTTGGCTCTCTTCGGTGATCTTTCATTTGTGGCCCTGAAGTTCATCAACAATGGAGAAGCAATAGGGTTACAGGCTATCTGTGCCTCTTTGCTCAGGAACTTTGTGAAGCATGCAAGATCTGGATAGCTTCCGGGTGTGTCAAGTTCCTCTACAACAACTCGACTCCACTTGCGCACGATCCATTCTGGTAGTTTTTTGAGCAACTTGTGGTTTGCCTCACAATCTCACGCCTCAGTGCAGCCTTGGAGGAAGTCAGCAAACTCTTGTAGTGCTAGTGGATCATTTGTGTTGATCTTTGGCCATCTCATGAGCTTATCTCGAAAAGCCTTTTGTATAATGAACGGGTTCCCATATCTGTCTTGTAACACTTTCCATGCTCCATTGTATGCATTTTCTGAATCTCGATTAAAGAAACCTTCTACCGCTTTGCGCGCCTCTCCAGCAAAATAATTTTTTTAGATAAAACATCTTCTCACTTGGTGGGAGGGGTTTTCTGTCAATAAGAGCTATGAATGACATCTTCCAATCTGTAAACTATAAAGGGTCACCACGGAACATGGTTGGTTCAGGGACCGGCAAGCGGTTCATGCTTAATGAGCTGGCGATTGCCTGGACTAGACTGACAGACTCCTGGGTCATTGTCACCTAAGGAGCAGCTTGGTGAGGTTGGAATGATGCAGCATCAGGGTTCAATTGAGGTTCATTTTGCTTTCTGTAGCAAGCAGAGTTAGTTTGGTCATTAATCTCCTCATCATGGTTCTCAAACCCTTCAAAATTGTCATATGCTCTCACATGAGCAGCTGCTATGGCAACATCTTTTGCTGCTTGTAACTGCTGCAATTTGGTTCTCTCTTGTTCCAACTGTTGTTGCATTTCCAATTCTTTTTGTTTCATTTCTACTAACATTTTCGCCTCTTTAAGTTTCCATTCACTTTCTAACTTGTGAAGATGTGCTTGCTGTGCTTGGATTTCTTTCATAGATTTTGATTGTTCCAGCTTAGCCGCAAGCTCTGCTTGTGTATCTACTCTACTGCTGTGGGTACTGGCTAAGCTGGAGTGGTTGCTCAATCTCTCTCTTGACTCCGCTGAGCTTACTGTTTCAGTTTTAGTGTGGCCAAAGACAGACCCATATTCATCTTTGTTTAATATTTCTCTTACCCTTTCCTTCTCAAGTTGATCATTATAATCTTGATTAATAGTCTCTAGATGGTTACTAATAAGGTAACGAATGTCTTTTGTTAACGTAACACAGGCATCCATCTTCTTTACAATCTCTGGTGTGGTGTTACTGTTACGAAGCATAGGTTCATACTGCTGGCCCACACCATCATGCTTTGCTTGAATGTCTTGCTGTAATTCAATAAGGTCTTCTGATGAACAGAGGGTTTTTAATTTTGTCCTTGCTACCAGCTTCCAAGCGTCATAGGTCTTGTTAAATGCTTTCTCACGTTTTCTGGTGTCTTGGTCATGCATCTCTTGGCCTTTCTCTGTTAGCTTTCTTTCACGTGAGCTGGACCTGCATGGGGTGTCTTTAAGTGACATCTTGTTTTTTTGTGTTGCTGCTTTAAGTCGAGTGTAGCCTTTGATTGTCCAACGCCTGAATTTACACTTGTAAGCTGAAGTTATCCTTTACTACAGAGTAATGTTTATGCCACGCATTAACAGATTATGGACATCTAAAAGGATTTTAGCTTAAAACAGTAACAACAAAACACCCCTTTTAATCTTTTCATAAACAGATATGACTCAAGAGCTTGGGATAGTTTCTTGAAATAGTCACCAGTTTTAGAAGATTTAGGAACTGAGAAGAAAGCTTGCAAGATATTTTGACCTTATATTACCATATTATTATTTAAATAACTTCAGTTATGCTGCAAGCGTGTGTATAGTAATTGTCCCTTTTCAGCTTTTTTGCTCCTTGGCATCCAGTGTCTCTTTTTGCAGCTCTAGCTGTACCTTAAACATGCTGTCCATTTTTAAGTCTTGCTTGTGTGCAGGAGTTGGATGCAAGCGAAGTAAACTGGCTGGTATTAGGTTGGTGGTTGGACCTCAGATGTGATGGCGTCAGCTTCTCACCAGGGATGGCAGGGCTGGTGCAGCGATGAGTTTTCACTGTAGCGGCCCCTCGGATATATTGATGACATGTGCAATAAACCCATAAACAAATGAAGTATTGACATTCTCTTTTCCTTAAACAATATCCCTTCTGATAATAGTACAAACTCCACCCACTTTCCTTCATACCTCATTCCGCTTCTCCAAGGGCGCTAATCAAAGAGTTTCTGCCATCAGCTACCATGCGCTCTAGCTCGACACACCCTCACAGTTCGGAGCTCGTTCTTCCAACGATATGTGAACACCACATTGTGAAGAGAGAGTAGCGGAAGTTTAGAGTCACAAAAAAAAAACATCCGAAGAAGAAAACGCCGCTTTCCAAAATAAAAGCGGAACAGACAAAGTGACACTGTAAAACTATAATGTCTTAATATATAAGTATAAAAGGTTATATATGTTATAAACTGTTTAGGAGAATATTAATGCGATTTATAAGACATTTACATGAAGTACAGCTGTTATGAGACATACAGATAACTTGTTTATGGGTAAACAGTGAAAGAATTGGAGTGATAGCTATTCATGTAAACAAAATTTATGACAGAGACAGCTTTGTTGGAAATTATGTATGAGAAATGGAATAACAGAAGAAATTTTTACATCAAAGAATGTAAGAAAAAAGAGAAACCCCAACAACAGGTGTTTGTATTAAAGAATGAAAGACAACTGGCATTGTAACATCTTTATTAAAGCATGTATTAATTACTTATTAAAGAATGAAAAACAACTGGTATTATAATGCATTTGTTAGTAGCATGTTAGTATATTAGAGAGGAAAAAACATGTATTAGATAGAAAAGCAGGGATTACCTTGAAGCGATGTGTGGCAGATGAGGCAGACGCAGCAGAGGAGAAGAGTCCAGAACAAAGAGACGAGGCCTCTATATATAGACAGATGAGGGGAATTCCCAAGAAGATGACATCAAGAGGTCAGATAGTCTATAAAAGAGAACAGGAGGGGCTGCTTCACACCTGAGACGGCTTCTCCGACACCAGAACCATCGCTGATATTGCCTTGAATGAAGAACTTTTTAATACTTATACTTTATTTAATTACTTGTATAGAATGTTAGTAAAATATATGTAATGCTAGTAATACTAATGTAATAAATAAGTTAACTTATAACTTTATAACTAAACTCGGCCTCATGTGGCATTAATTTAAATCACTGAGCCTGAACAGACCACGGAGAAGTCTTCTGTCTGATTGTAAGTAGAAGATCGACAGATTAGACAAGGCCATTTTCAACATCATATAGTGGGTTTCATCCTCTTGCAGGATAAGGGAAAGATCATAAACGTACTCCACATGGCTCCGGGGGATAAATAAAGGCCTGAATAATAGTTAATAAAGGTGGGAAGCGTTTTGGGGAGCAGAACAGAAAAAGGGAAAATATCATGATAAGCTTAACCTATAATTTATTTTTTCCACTATAAGTCTTTAAATTAATAACATTGTTGCCTGAGATGGCAAAGTTATTAATGTTAATATCAGTTCATTTCCAAATGTCTCAGGCACTCAAAAAATATGTTGCGCTATATTCAGTTTAAACTAACACATCCTAATTATTGGGCTTTTCACCTCATCCTCTGTTAATGTAGACGAGCATGTTACTGTATGTCCAGGTGGACATTCATGCACGAGCTTCCATGGGCTGAAGCCTATAGGCCTCTGGCTGCTTGAATAATATCTTTTAAATAATCCTTCACTAAAGTTTATCATTGGACTTGACGAAGTCTTGTAAATGTAAACATTCAAGCGCAAGAGAATTCAATTTGGTTGTGTGCTCTTTCTGTTTCTGTGCGCTCAAAGAGAGCCACATCTCAGCACCGAATTAAGTTCTCTTTCACATCTTCTTGTGCTTGAACACAATTTTCTCAAAATTCCAGCCTTGGCGAGTATTCACGTAAACACAGTCGGTTTTGTCTTAAGCGAATGTAAGCAGAAAGAAATTGGATGTGTCAATGTATTAGATCCGTGCATTAGGTCTTAAAATGACAGCAAAATGTTAATTAAACAACTAAAAAGACAAAGAGAAAATCAATCACTGTTCTTGACTGAATAACTTTTGTAGCTTTAACAAGGATTAATCTACAGGGTAAAGACTATGCTGGATTATTTTGTATTTTTTTATTATTCAATTTCTGTACCTGAATACTGTTAGACCTACCTGAAAATCTTAAAGCTGTGTTTATTTCATTTGTTTAATCTTTGTTGCATTGTATTTATTTGTGCTATTGCTTGTAATTATGTTTATTTGTTCTAATTTTATTGCTGACTGTTTACATTTCTTTAATAATGTTTAAACTTTACAATTAGGCTATACAGTAGTAAAGTCTTTGGCTATAGTAGTTTTGCTGTGGTACTAAAAATTTTACTGGCAGGCCTATCTTATTTTGAATAAAATGTTACATGGGCCAAAACAACAAAAACAACATTTGAAATAAATTTTATTAGGTAAGTGTTTGCACACTCAGCAGGGATGAATTAGAAACTGTTCCATATTCATGACTGTGGGTGGGGCTATGACATCACTGCAGCTGAAAGTAAGAAGTCAGTGAAGGTGAAAGTAAATAAAACAGATGAACTGGAAGCTTCTTCAAACAACTTTATTCAAAAACACGGAAACTAGTGATCACATCTGACATTCACTCAAAGGTAAGTGTTGGAAATGTCAGAGCTTTTTCAGCAGTTAAAATGACTTTACATAAAATGACTTAATTTCTGAAATACTATAAGAATATTGTTAATGATATCATTCACCTGGCTGTAAAGTTTGATATTTGCTGTCATGACATACAACTAAAAGACTTCAAAAACAATGTACTGTGCTTGAATTGCAGACAAAATAAACACAGCCACCACCCTTTGTGTCTTTTATAAGCTGCGTTTCCACCGCAGTAACTTTCCCCAGAAACAAGGGACTTTGGGATGGTACCTGGTGTGCTTAGACTGCAGGGACCAGGTCAAAAGTTCCAGGTAAAAATTCCCCCCTCAGAAAGTCCCTGCTAGTGAGGTAGTACCAGGTAGCACCAGGTCAAAGGGAAGTTCCAGGTAAAAATTCCCCCCTCAGAAAGTCCCTGTTCACGAGGTAGTGTTTTTCAAAGTTTAGGAACTTTCAGGGGTGGGACTTGGGCGCTGAACTTACCGATTGATTACTCCACGCAGCATTTTATTTCAACCACCATTTTTGAGTCTGTTGCAGTATATGCAGTAAGAGTTGTTTTCTATTCAAATCAACAATGGCGTTTAAAAAACGACCGATGGACCAACAACAAGGTTCAGGCTTTATTAAGCTTATATGCGGAGGATGAAACCCAACGGGAACTGGAAAGTCGCGCACAGACCTACGTCACCGGACTAATCTTCACTTTAGACCATGATGGAAATGCAGAATGCAGCAGAAATGCATTTTCCTGCCACTAATTGTTCTGGGTAATTACGGTGGAAAAGCAGCTATATACACAAAGAAACTTGCTGTATGATCAGTTTTATATAAAGACAGGTGTCTCCAGGAGAGATAGCCTACTCTTTTCAGTATTTTGTTTTTTCTTCGACAGGACAGAAATTAATAGTACTTTGAATTTGTATTTGATTTTGTATAGTATTTTCTAGTACTTTGATTTTGACATAAACAGTGGTAACTAGTTTAACTTCCCAGGTGAAAAAAGTACACTTCTACAGTATAACATACTTAAAGTGCTCTTTTTTCGCACACTAATTTTGTACTTAATATACTAAAAATTCTTATTTAGTACTTCTTAAGATAATCTTAAGAACATCTAAGTGTACTCAACTGTGCTATTTTGAGACAGCATGAAATATGAACTAAAATGTGCTTTTAATATAATATCTCTATATTAATTAAATAATTTTTTTAAAAAGAGTATATTAAAAGTACATTTTAGTTCATAATTCATGGTGTACTTTTTTTCACCTGGGTTATTATAATAAATTATATTTAGCAGACCTACTGTATTATTTCAACTCCAAACATAAAATTGTCTTATATTGTATCCTTGATGGGTGTTTGTATGACATAAAACATGAGCAGGGATATGAACATGCATTTATTTGAATTTTAGGTTTTAGGGGAAATGCACAAGCTACCCCACAGGTTAGACCAGTTTATAAGACTAAATGATAAGAATTTATTTGCTAAAGTACCGTCATACCTGTGGTTGCATGGAGTTCTTAATTAGTTGTTGAAGAACTGAATTGGAAAGCACCACAAGAGTGCACACAGTCCATGAGCTGTGGATGTCCATAGCAGTAGACAGATACAATGAAATACAGTTGAGCTCGAAAGTTTAGATACCCCTTGCAGAAACTGCAAAAATGTTATTTGTTTTAACAAAATAACAAGGATCCTAAAAATTGTGTTATTTTTTTATTCAGTACTGTACTAAATAAGCTATTTCACATTACAGATGTTTACATAAAGTCCACAAGACAAAAAAATAAAAATAAATAAAAAATAGCTGAATTTATAAAAATGACCCAGTTCAAAAGTTTACACACCCTTGATTCTCAATACTGTGTGTGGTTACCTGATGATCCACGACTGTTTGTGTGTTTTGTGATGGTTGTTCATGAGTCTCTTGTTTGTTCTGAGCAGTTAAACTGAGCTCTGTTCTTCAGAAAAATCCTCCAGCTCCTGCAGATTCATCAGTTTTCCAGCATCTTCTGCATATTTGAACCCTTTCCAGCAGTGACTGTATGATTTTGAGATCCGTCTTTTCACACTGAGGACAACTGAGGGACTCAAACACAACTATTAAAAAAGGTTCAAACATTCACTGATGCTCCAGAAGGAAACACGATGCATTAAGAGACAGGGGGTGAAAACTTTTGAACAAAAAGATGATGTGAAGTTTTTCTTAATTAATTTAAAGTTCATATTTTTTCATTTAGTACTGCCCTTTTTCCTAAGCTACATAAGATGCTTACATGTTTCCCAGAAGACCAAAAAGTAATATTTATTCTGTTCATCCAATTCAAAAGTTTTCACCCGCTGTCTCTTAATGCATCGTGCAAAAAACAGTCATGGATCATCAAGGTAATCACACACAGTATTGAGAATCAAGGGTATGTAAACTTTTGAACTTTGCCATTTTTATAAATTCAGCTATTTTTTTGTCTTGTGGACTTTATGTAAACATCTGTTATGTGAAATACTTAAGTCAGGACAGTACTAAATAAACAATAACATGCAATTTTTATGATCATTCTTATTTTGTCAAAACGATTAACATTTTTGCAGATTCTGCAAGGGGCATGTAAACTTTCGAGATCAATTTTATGTGTGACTTACATGTCACTGTCAGAATATACAGTTACTTTTGAAGGGCTGTCAGTGGAGAAGTACTTTATTTAAGTTTACCAGTATTATCGAAATTGCTCTCTTCAGCAATATAGATGAAATATTGTCATTGTTTTGTCAGTCATGGCATCCTCCAGTGGTCCAGCACTAAATGAGGAGCTCCAGTGCTCCATCTGTCTGGACGTGTTCACTGATCCAGTCACCACTCCATGTGGACACAACTTCTGCAGAACCTGCCTGAGCGAGTGCTGGACGAACACACAGACCTGCTTCTGTCCACTCTGTAAAGAAAGATTCAGCAAAAGGCCTGACATCAAGATTAATACAACACTCAGAGAGGTTATGCAACACTTTAAGAAGAAGCTCCAGGAGAAAATCCAGGAAAATCCTGGAGAATCTGGGGTGTTCTGTGACTTCTGTGGTGAAAGAAAGCAGAAAGCTGTGAAGTCTTGCCTGACGTGTCAAAGCTCTTACTGTGATGATCATCTGGAGCCTCATCTCAGAGTCCCACGTCTAAAGAAACACACACTGATCAACGCTGTGGAAAATCTGGAGGATTATATATGCCAGAAACATGAGAGACCCCTGGAGATGTTCTGCAGAGATGATCAGACGTGTGTTTGTCTGTTCTGCACTGAAGGAGAACACAGGACTCACAACACTGTTCCTATAGAGGAGGAGAGTCGAGAGAAGAAGGTAAAGAGACAAAACTACAATTTTTTGAATTCACGGGGTCTTTAAACAGTTTTCAAAATCAATATTCAAATAATACTTTTTTTTGTCAGAAGATGGAAAACTAAATGTGTTCCCTTTCAGTCAGTCACATTCGACGTTACGTCAGACTGACGAATAGGGTCTTACCTGAGAGCCCAATCACCTTCGAGTGGTACAAAAAGAGCCAATGGTACACAAAGTACCTTGGTCTGCGGAATTTGCATTGCAAGCTTCGCCCCGCTCTGTGGCTATAGAAGGAGTAGCGTGAGCATTCTCGCATTTACTTTAGCTCTTTTAACTTTTTCCTAGAGCTGCTGTAAAGCCAAAGCAATCTCTGTCCATTAATTTTCCTATTATCAGTATGAAGCTGCTTTGAAACAATCTGTTTTGTAAAAAGCGCTATATAAATGAAGATGACTTGACTTGATGCTGCGCCTTCTATGTCAGAGCTGTCTGTTCCACTTCGCTGCCCCATGGCGGGTATGCCTGTAGTTCCTCTGACCCTGCTGGTTTGGTTCCTGGGGGCCTGACTAGAGTTCCCCAGCCCATCCTGCTGGCTCATCCAAACAATCAGGCTCGGCTATTTCGGGGTGTTCGCATAACAATAGCGGGCAAGGATGCCTCCGTCATGCGAGTAGAGGTCACAGCCCTACTGGCGAAGGGTGCGATCGAGCGGTCCCTCCAGCCGACATGAAGTACAGGTTTTTACGGCCCCTACTTCATTGTACCCAAGAAAAGAGGTGGGTTACGACCGATTCTGGACCTGTGTGTCTTGTACTGAGCCTTACACAGGCTTCTGTTCAAGATGTTAACACCCAAACACATTTTCTAATGTGTTCGTCCCATGGATTGGTTTGCAGTGAACGACCTGAAGGATGCATACTTTCATGCCTTGATTCTCCCTCGGCACAGACCATTTCTATGCTTTGCTTTTGAGGGGCAGGCATATCAGTACATGGTTCTCCCATTCGGGCTGTCCCCGTCTCCCTGTGTCATCACGAATGTCGCGGAGGCAGCTCTTGCTCCACTCATGGAGCAGGGTGTTGGTATTCTCAACTACCTCGATGACTGGCTGTTTATAGCTCATTCTCGGGAACAGTTGTGCGAACACAGGGACCTGGTGCTCAGGCACCTCACCCGTCTACGCTCCCGCTGCATGTCACAATGCGCTCGCCATCTCCTCCTATGGAGTCAGAAGCATCTGAGGTCGCTTCTTGCCATTCATATCCAGGGCAAGTTCAATCGCGCACTACTTCTGGTGACAACATGCTGGGGGCAGAAGTCGATAACAACAGATGTTTCCCTGTCAGGCTGGGGAGTGATTTTGGATGATTGCACAGCCCAGGGAATATTGGTAGTGCTCTGTTCTGGCCAGCTCAGATATCTCACCTGGAAGGCTTTGAAAAGGACCTAGGAGGCATAATCCAAATCAACAGATACCCTCCTGGGACCTTGCAGTGGTCTTATATGCACTGCAGAGATCACCCTTTAAGCCATTGCACTCAGTGGAGCTAAAGTTCCTCTCTTAGAAGATGGCACTCCTGACTGACAGGGACCTGCAGGCATTTCAGTTGACGAAGCGTGCCTGGAATTCGGGCCGGCGGACTCTCACATGACCCTGAGACCCGGCCTGGATATGCGCCCAAAGTTCCCACCACTCTTTCAGGGATCAGTGGTGAACTTGCAAGCGCTGCCCTTGGAGGAGGCAGACCAAGCCCTAGCACTACTCTAGTTAGAACTCAGTGCTTTAGGACCTCAGACCAGTTCTCTGTCTGTTATGGAGGCCAGTAGAAGGGAATGGCTGTCTCCAAGCAGAGGTTGTCCCACTGGATAGTGGATGCTATAGCCTTGGCTTACCAGGCTCAAGATCTGCAATGCCCCCTAGGGGTGAAGGCTCACTTGACCAGGAGTGTTGCCTCCTCCTGGGCGCTGGCTCATGGCACCTCACTAACATACATTTGTAGAGCTATGGGCTAGGTGACACCTAACACATTTGTAAGATTCTATAATCTCTGTGTAGAGCCTGTGTCCTCCCGTATACTCACCCCAAGTGGCCAGTAAGTAGGACCTCCTTCGGTAGCATATGTCTTTCCCCTGGCAAGACTACACTTGCCATCTCTGATGTTGAAATATTTCCACCCTGTTGGCTAGGTTACCTCAGAAATTTCCATATGTATTACTGCCTATGCCGGTTCATATGTGTCCTTGTAAGTCCTCCCTATGGGTAGGCAGCGTGCTTAGCATATTTTCAGGTGGGAATATGCTTGCCCAGTGTAACTATGGTTACTTCTATGTTTAGCCTAGCCCTTTGCTCGTACAGGCCTCACGACAGGGAGCTGTGGCTTGCGCAGGACACTGGAAGACAGCCATTGTGGCGTTTTAGATAGGGACCCCATTCGTCAGTCATTCTGACGTAACATCGAATGTGACTGACTGAAAGGGAACACACCGTCTCGGGTCCTCAGTGAAAAACTTGAATGTGAGAATGCGAGTGCTGCTCCTTATAAACCCACAGAGCGGGGCGGAGCTTACAATGCAAATTCCGCAGACCAAGGTACTTTGTGGCTCGTTTTGTACCACTCGAAGGTGATTGGGCTCTCAGACCAGACCCCATTCGTCAGTCATTCTGACGTAACGTCTCCGTTCCCTCCTTCAGGGACCGAGGGTTACATACGTAACCAAGATGTTCTTTTCTGTATGTAGAATCAGCTGGTTCAGACACAGACAGACGTGCAGCAGATGATCCAGGACAGAATGAAGAAGATTCAAGAGATCCAGGACTCAGTAGAGCTGAGAAAAGTAAGTACAAATTAAAAAAATGTAAAATTGATCATGCATATTATTTCAATCTGCTTAATAAAGGTTCTCAATTAAATGGATAAAACTTAATTGATTAATCTTCTAATTGATCTCATTTATCAGATAAACACAGAGAAAGAGAAATCATCCAGTGTTGAGCTCTTCACTGATCTGATCCGCTCCTTTAAGCGATGTCAGTCTGAGCTACTGAAGAAGATGGAGGAACAGCAGAAAGAAGCAGAGAAACAGGCTGAAGATCTCATTAAAGAGCTGCAGCAGGAAATCAGTGAGCTGAAGAAGAGAAACACTGAGCTGGAGCAGATCTCACACACTGATGATCATCTCCATGTCATACAGGTCTGTGAACATCTGTCTCATCAGTCATCATGTACAACATTACAGGACAAACACTGTTCCCAAACCTGATGAGCTGCTGTAAGACAAAGGTTCTGACTTTTTTTATTTATGCTTTAGAAATCATACAGAAAAGAAAGAAGCAGTAATAAAATCACAATAGGTAAATTACTTAAGGTAATATGCTACTGAAAAAATATTGTTCCCATTTGAGTGGAACTCCACGCTGCGTTATGACGTTTGATGCTGTGGCATCACCCCTGCGTGAGCTGGTGTATGAAGCACATGTGGGAAATGCCAATCTTGATTGGCAACGACTTGGTCATGTGACACAGCTTAAGCGCATCACCAAGACCATAATCACTATATCATGAGGGATGACAAGCTCGATCTCTGTATCATGTGTTTAGGAGTGGAGCATGCTTGATCAGATCTTTACACCTTTGCTATGTAGAGAAAAGGGATCTTGGGACCCATGCTGGGGGCATGTTGTCACCAGAATTCGGTAACAACAGATGCCTCCCTGTCAGGCTGGGGAGCGATTTTGGACGATCGCACTGCCCAGGGAATATTGGTAGTGGCTCTGTTCTGGCCAGCTCAGTTTGGTTTTCATATCTGATATCTCTCCTGGAAGGCTCTCCGTGGGAGATTCTGACCAGGAAGGACCTTCTCTCCCAGGCTCGGGGCATAATATTCCATCCCCGCCCCTGAAGGTTACTAAAGATCTCTCAACTTAGATTGAGACGATTTAGAATGCTAGAGCTCTCTCTACTAGGAAATTGTATACTTTGAAATGGTGTCTGTGGCGACCAGGGCGGGCGAGAGCCGTGAGGGAACGGCGTGTGGCCGGTGACGCAAGTGATAACGAGCATCACCTGGGAGGCGCACCGGCCTTGAGTCTCTCACGGAGGAGCTCCGGGAGCATAAAAGGAGGAGCGACGACCGTGAAGGACGAGAGAGGACCAGGCCTGGACTTTATTTTATGTTTTATTATGTTTGTGTGGCCGGCAGACGTCCGCGAGGGTCTGCCGGCATTACTTTCGTTTTGTTCTTTGTTTATTTTGAAATTAAAACTTTGTTTGAACGTTCGCCGGTTCCCGCCTCCTTCTTCCCGTATCTACGAACTGTGTTACAGTGTCTGTTTGAGTCATGGTGTGTAGCGCACCAACTTAAACTGTTTTGCTGCCTCATTGATCCAGTGCTAGAGTTTTTACAAGAATGCCTGTCAGATGTCAGATCTCCTTCCATGCTTATTGTGTATGTGGCAGGCATATCAGCTTGCCATAATCACATAGATGGGGTTTCTGTGGGGAGGCACCCCCTTATATCCTGTTTTCTTTGTGTGTGTAATACGGAAAATATTTGCAACTTTTCAAGTAATCAATCAACTACTGGAAGTAGTGATATATACTTTAGATATTTTCAGTGTTGGGTGTTACTGTAATTAAATTTCTTATCTAATGAAAAAGTAAAGTAAGGGATTACTTTTCATTTTTTGGTAATTTAATTACAGTTACTTATAATGTACTTGCGTTACATACTGTAAATTAGTTCAACAGTTCTGTATAAATCAATATTAAATTTAAAATCTAAATTTGTCAACTAAAGGTAAAAGTCAACACTGCCTCTATAAAATAGTTAGCTGTAGTGCAGTTGTGCGCGAGTTCGCAACTTCGCACCTGTTGACTGTGTATTTGCTGTCTGAAGATGCTGGCAGAAGTGAGTGGCTGTTTTGCAGAATGGAAATATTCCAGTTACTTCACTTTTGACACAGGTAGGCAAGAACATTACGGTAAAATGTAAGCTATGTCCAAGGTAGAAAAAACTCGGTCTTCAGTCAGTGCGCTCTCAACCAAAGCGCGCACACATAGCCACCTCTCACGAGTGTCAGATTTTTGCAGTTTATTACACATAAACATTTAAATACACACACAGTAACGTCAAAATGCCCGTCTTGGAGTATATTCGCGTTGGTTATGTGAATGTGAACAGCACGTGTAACAGCATATTGTCTCCGTCCATTAGGTCTTAGTGACAGCAGCCTTTAAAACATGCTACTGTCTACAGATGGCTGTCTGTAATAAATGATAATTAAAAAACCAAAGAAAAGCTTGAATAAGGATTAATCTATATTTAATTTACACAGTTATGTCTATGCAGAGTTATTTTATATTTGATTATTCAATATCTGTGGTACTTTTACTTAATCTATTAGACCTACCTGAAAAAATATATTGTTTCATTTGTATCTTTAAATATTTTTACCATGGTATTGACTTTGGTATTGAGTATTGTGCACTTTTGGTGGCGCTGGTACCGACTACTAGATTTTTGGTATCGTGACATCATATCATTTGTGTTATGGTCACCGCCATGTTCTGTTTGTTTTGGTTTGTATTTTGTCATGTGTTCCTCTGTTCTGTTTTTCCGCCACATTCAGTCACCATGCACACTCATTGGACCACGCCCCCTTGTTAACCTGTTAAGCTTGTTTGTGTCAGTGTATTTAAGTTCCTGTCTGTGTTCAGTTGTTTGTCGGGTCTTGTTTGTACTTGGATGTGTTGGTGTATGCTCTGCTCTGGATTCTGTGGTTCTCCCTGTGGATTATCAAGTAAAGACTTATATGTTACTCTTCCTCGTCGTGTGTTTGCTCTACCAGCATCCGTAACAATTTGTTACTAATTTTTTTTATTTTTATAGTGTTTTAATAAAGCTAAAATGTTTTAAAAAGCTATAAAAGGCTAAACTATTCTATGTCTGACTCATATTTAAATTATTAAAAGATTTTCTATTGTCTATTCGGTCAAGGTTTATAGGGATTTTAAGTAATTAGTAATGAGTTGAATAACTTACTGAGTAATTAAATTAAATTACTTTTCAGACAGAGTAATTAGAAAAGTATTTTAAATACAACATTGATGTAATTAATTACTTTTTTGAAGTAACTTACCCAACACTGGACAAGTTAAAATACCCTTATTCACCTGGAGTGTCTTGCCTCAACTGTGTAAAACATATTGAATTAACTTGTTTAAAAAAATATAAAAACATATTTAATAGTATTTTCTCTCCTTCTGTAGATGTACTCATCCCTGTTCAGTCATCCACACACCAAGAACTGGAGTGAGATCAGGACTGACTCTGATGTGAATGTGTACGCACTGCATAGAGCTCTGAGACAAGTGAAAAAAACTCATAAAGCTCTAAATAAAAAACTCAGTCAAACTGGTATGTGAATATCCAATAAAGTGTAAAAAAAAACAAAGAATTTCTGCCATTTTATCTCTTCTAATATAATTACTGTTTTTACTGCAAAGGCAAAAATCTTGGAATCTCCACTAATATGCAAGGGCTTCATGAAATACATGCTATTCCAAAAAAGAAATATGAATTTATATACAATTATTAATTACATGTTAAGTTATTCAGTCATTCAAACTGATGGGAAAAGATTAGATGTACAAGGATTTCTTATTCTGTGGCTCCCCTGTTGGACAACATTAGTATTACATCCTTCATCTGAGAGTTGAAATGTCTGATAATTTACAGTTTGCTATTAGCCTTCAGAGCATCAGAAATTCAAGAAACTTAGCATTTTACTTCAGAATGACTGTATCTCTATATATACAATTTTTTGAGAAGTTTGGAATTTGTCCACATACGATACAGGCGTATATGACATAGTCATAATAGGCCAGACTTTTGTTCCCTCAAGATTCTAAAGGTTTGTTTTTACAGTGAATAGAGATTTTAGATGTAAAATCATTTATCTGAAATATTCTTATACAGTATTCATCACCTTGTACTGTCATCTGTGTCCACAGGTTTGGGGTGTGTACAGAAGTATGCAGGTACAGTGTGATTGACACCGTTTTCTTCAATACACTTACAATAATTTATAATCCGTTTTATAAACAAGAAAATGTTTGTTCTGATTGATAATGTCTGATCTCTCTCAGTGGATGTGACTCTGGATCCTGATACAGCAAATCCATATCTCATCCTGTCTGATGATGGAAAAGAAGTCAGTGATGGAGACATTATGCAGGACGTCCCAGAAAATCCAAAGAGATTTGATGACATTTGTGTTCTAGCAAAGCAGGGATTCAGTTCAGGGAGATTTTACTATGAGGTGCAGGTGAAGGGAAAGAATCGGTGGAGTTTAGGAGTGATCAGAGAATCCATTAACAGGAAGGGGGACATTAGCCCAAGTCCTGATGATGGAATCTGGTCTTTGTTATTGATTAATCAGAGTCAGTATATAGCTTGTGATAATCCAGTGGTCTCTTTCTCTCAGAGAGGGGAAGCTGAGAAGGTGGGAGTGTTTGTGGATTATGAGGAGGGTCTGGTCTCTTTTTATGACGTGGACTCCAGATCTCATATCTACTCTTTCACTGGTCAGACTTTCACTGAGAAACTCTATCCATATTTTAACCCAGGCTTAATGATAAAGGTAAAAACTCAAACCCACTGATCATCACACCTGTCAACTGAAATGAAGTAACATGAAATATGAAAAGATTAACTATGCATGTGCTGTTTTCCATATTGTACAAAATATGTTGTTTCAATGATATAATGTATCGTTATAACGGGAAAAAGCATATCGTTTTAATGACATAACATCTCGTTATTACCAGAAAATATTTGTTATTAGGAGAAATAAATGTTGTTTTAATGACATAGCAATCCATTATGAATGCTATGAAATATATCTTTTTAATGACATATCTAATTTTTACGACATAATTCAAAAGAAACAATAATATGTATATCACAGCAATGCACCACTGTAGTTTCATTTGATAGTACTCAGTGCTTCCTACATATAGACTTTCCTTGGGTGGGCCGCCCAGATATATATTCGGCTGCCCAAGTATTTTGGAGACACATTTTTGCTTTTATTATTTTTATCCTCTTATAGTTTTTTTATCCGCCCGAGATAATGAAACCATCCGCGATCTAATAACTAGTGTAAAATCTCCCCTCACTTTACGCATTTTGTACCTGCCCATTTTGTGTGCGCGAGATCTGTTTACTCCTGCTGACATTCCCACATGTGCTGCAGAGATGCAGTGGGTGGATATGTCACACAGGCTCGTGCAACAGTGCTTCAGACTGCTTCACAGTTATTCCCAATCAATGAATAGCACACATGTAAGTTGATGAATTATGACAATGTACTACTTCATGGCCTTTATATAGTATGTTTTAGATGGTTGTAATAATGCATATTATATCTCTCTCATCTGAAGGATCATCCCGCAATAGTATAGACATTTCAAAACAAGAGTCCCTGTGTATTTTGGGCTTGTTTATATTTAAAAGTCACATGCAAAGTTTTTTTTTCTTCTTCAGGGCAATACTGGTATTTTGGTTACACAATAAATTGTATTTAATTTGATTTCCATTTATCCTCTATTGTATCCTCTGGCTGGGATGCTCCCCCACAGGAAGAAAAACATATTATTCAATAATATATAGATTTGTGTCCCATTCACTAAGAGAGACACTATATGACAAAGCAAGGAGAACTCTTCCATTACAATGCTGTAATTTTGCAAAATTTACAATGCATAATAATGCATAATATTAGTATGTAATTAAATGTAATAGTAGCATATGTAATTAAAATTAATTTCAATAATAAAAAAAATATTGTTAAAAATCACACATTATTTGTTGTTTGTCACATGTAGTAGACAATTTTTGTTCTGTGGGTAATAGGAGGATTTTCCAACCAGCTACCACCGCATACCTGTGGTAAGCACTGGTACAGAATTATTATTAAGTGTAAATGACTCTCAATCTAGTAAATATTCTTCAAGAGAAGTGAGAGCATTAGAAAGCTTCATAATGAAAGAGTTTTTCTCTTTGGTTTGAGCACAATATCGGTGAATACGTGCACCTGAGTGAGCTGACGGCAGTCCATCGATGCCAGGAGCTTCTGAGAGCCGGAGACGGTGGGAACAAACTTCTCCATCAGTGTAACCGTCGCAAGCTTCTCCACATCACTGACAGACAGAAACACAATATCAACTCTCTGGAAGATTTTCACTCTTTAAATATCATATTAATGTAGTACAATTTATGTTTTTAAACAAATCTAAAGTGCATGAACACGTCACAACTGAATTAAAGTGCTGTTAAACACTGAAAGTCTTACCCATACGGGATCTTTCTGACGCTCTGCATTCCCAGTCCCATCCGGAACAAAACGTTCTTCAACACTTGTGACAGCGGGTTCTGGAACGTGGTTTCTCTCCATCAACTTTACCTCCAACTGAGTTAGAAGTTTGAATTGTGAGAATCGAATCAATAATCAATTTATGAAAGCAGAAAGAAATAAAATACCGTAAAGACAAACACAAACAGTAATTAAGGTATAGAATGAAATAAATAATTATCCTGTACAAACCTCTCCGTTCAGCTTGTGGTTTCTCTCCATCAACTTTACCTCCAGTGACGCCTTAACCCAGCTAACAAAAAAAGGTCCCCAGAACGTCCCCTGAATGGCCTCTGCGAACGACCCCCGAACGTCCATGTGTAGGGTCCTCTAGCTGTCCCGGGGACGTCCGCAAAGACGTCCTCCGGACGTTCACGGGACGTTCAGCGGCCATTCGGGACGTTTAGGGGACTTTCGATTAAGTCCTCTTATTGTTTTTTATTTTACTTCTAGGTTAACAAAAGAACACAAACACGTTGTAAGGAGCAAAATACGTGTATTTATTTATAAATTAACAGTTTTATAATTGTTGTGCTCTTTCCGTGTGTGTGTTAGGCAAACATGCAGTTGTGTGTGCACGCGCGTCTCTCGTTGTCAGCTGTGGTAGTCTGATGGCAGTTTTTTCGTTGGCTTCTAACCTAAAACGACAAAATGAACACATTCAATAATGTTTCAGGTATCGTTTGTCTATTAAAAACATTTGTTACTGTCAATTTGGGTTTAGTTAGACCAAGATTAGCGCACATTTGAAGATAGGCCGTAACGGTCAGCCGCGACGGACAACAACTTAAGCAAACATTTGTAAATGTAATCTTATCATATAATTTAAAATTTACAAGATAAACAGTGGTTAAGGTAGCTAATGTCTACTAAACTAAAATTTAAAATACCTTTTCGGCCGAAGAAAGAGAAAACTGGTCTGAGAAAATCACCGCAGGACCGTTAACTCTCGACGCAGCTGAGCGTTGCCATGGATACATGCGTGTACCCTAAAGAATGACGTCACTCGATCGTCACTCGCTTGTATCTCCCAGCTGTGTGGCTATATTACACATTTTGCCACATGCTATACCTGTTTTAAGTGTAAAAATTAAAGTATATTTTTTTCCTAAATTAATTTTTCTTTAATAAAACAATGTTTGAGGTATTTATTAGTATAGGAATTGTCTTACCTGTGTAATTTTCCAATTTCTTTGCCAGCAAAGTGCTTTTCCATTCTTCATCTTTTCTTTGCTGCATTCATCAGTTGAAGTCAATAACATTATTTTAGAGCTCCACGGGATTAAATGTTCTTTAAGCATGGGAATATATAATAAATTGTATAGGGTGAGTTCAGGGTGATTGGGACACTTTTTACTATTGACTTGGATAAAATGTCCCATTCAGTCTGCATTCACCCTATCTTATATAAAGCCTACTATTGAGGGGTATCATGATTTTGATGTTTAAAATGATAACTGCTGAAGGCACACATGATCTGATGACATCTTTTATTAGTTTGTAGGTTGAAGTACTCCATTATTTTTTCCCATAGGCTAACATGAAAGTTGTTCATTTTTAATATTTACTTCATTTTACAATGAATGGTCATTGTACAGAAACGTCCACTTTTCTGTCCCTAGACTTTACAGAAATATTACACCTGAAAACACTTATACACTTATGCCCTTACTTATATATATATATATATATATATATTAATATGAAACAATATGTTATTTGAACAATTAAACCTTCTTGAGCCATCAACGTGGCAATATTCATTTTTTAATTGTAAAAATCCCAAACACCACAGAAGTGCTCATCCCCACAGTCATGTACAGAGGGAAAGTGCTTTATTTTGAGCTCAGAAACAGTTTTTCTACCATTTCAAATATAATGTATGCATAACTATCAAATATATTATGTAAATTACATAAAAAAACAAAACAAATGCTGAATAAATATTATAAAATATATAATGAACCTCTGGTGTTGTGTCACTGGTGTTACCTTTAACAAAAATCTCTTTTTTTGAAATAAAAATCACATTGATGACATCACTTAACTTCCTTCTTCCTATTTCCTGAAGATCCATGAAGAAAGGCCAATGGAAAGTCTCTTTTCAGTTATCAGAAATTTTAATTAGAAAATCATAATTTAATATGAAGCTTTTAGGTGAAGTCACTGGTATGACCTACATTATTGTTAGAGATTTTTTAAAAACTAGAATACAAATGAATTAAACTACTTTAGTGAATATATCTGACAACATGTGGATTGATACCTTGCAGCAGCCATTTTGTAAAATACATTTTTCATGAAAAATGTCACTGGTGTTACCCATATAGATAAACTTTATTCAAAGCTATTCATTAAGTTCTTTTGCATAAAATAGCACTAAGATTACATGATTATCTCTTCTTTCTCATTGTTAATCCTCATTTGGTCAGATATGGCTAAATTAAATATGGCTAAATTGAGCACAGCTGAGAAGCAGCGACTTTACAGACAGCATATTTTACAGACATTTTTAAAATGTTTATGATCCTCTGACTGCTTCCACTAATGTCAATGATAAGTCTTTGATTGTATACCAAATGTAAAAATTTACACCCGTTTTTCGTGGTTTTTTTGAAGCTTTGATTGTGTTTATAGTGTGCAATATAACATGTGTTCATGTTTCGCGTGTAAAAAAACAGTATTTTTCACATAATTTACTTATCTGTATACTGCTGTTTCCACTGTCATAAAAACGGGCTGATGACTTCCTTGTTCTATGAAGTCCCTCCTTCAGAAATACGTAACGAGTTCTGATTGTGCCAGCGGTTCCTGTGTTGTGATTCGACAGCAGCTTAGCGAACCTTGCCCGGAAAGGTCACGCCTCTTACCATAACGTGGAGATGCATGCGCTCAGTGTTATTGTAAACATGTCTTTAATTTTACCCTATCAATTTGAGCCAGAATCAGACCCGGTGATTGGACTGCGGGATGAAAATAACAGCGTTTCGACGACATGGCGACAAACACACTCTACAAACGCAACTCTTGTGTATTCCTGTGGGCGGAGGTTAGTCAAAAAACTGTTTTAGTGACGTCATTAAAGAAGGAAGTAGAGGGATGTAGTCCAAACTGGCCGTTCGATGTAGGCGACTTCTGTTAAATAAAATATCTCGCTTGGCATTGAACTTTGAGCTTTAAAATTTTACAGATTTTATTTATACTCTAACAACAACATTACACACTAACTAAAGTTTGAAACATGGGATCACGAAGAACGGGACCTTTAATTCTAGTTGACGAATAAGGATCTTTGGTCTTACACATATGTCACTGGTGATTCATTGTGTCACTGGTGTTACTGTTTTTGTCTGTCACATTAAATAAAATGTGTCATATGTGACATGATAATAATTTTACATTCATTGAATTCTGCTACACTCAAGAATTAAGATGTAAAGGATTGCATCATTACTGTTTATAACCGTTTTTCAAATATTTTCAGTGTTATAGCAAATACATGGTTGTGAATTTGAATTAACATCATTCAATCACACTTTTAACTAACCTGATGAAAATAAAAAAAACACAATCTCCTTATTTTTTGCATTATCATTATTTTTTCTGTAACTCTGACTGCATGTTCTGAAAAAATTGAGAAATAATATTTAATAAAAACGTTTAAAAATGCCAGAGAAGTACATGCTGTTTTTAAATGCATGCAAAAATAAATAAATAAATAAATAAATAAAAATCATAAAGCTGTCATTTGTATTCATAAAGTCAATGTGTAATATAATGTGGTGTACGTTTAAATGTTAGAAAAAGAAGTAGGCTACATTTTAAGACATTTTAGAATGACCCGAATTCAAATAGACCTACTATTTTTAAAACCATAATATCAACCTGCACAAAAAAACAAACATGGTTTCTGTAAAATCCATTATCATATTTAAAGTGATTTTTTTAAGGAACACGACTTCTTTTAAATCCAAGGTTTAGTTTAATTTGTCCTTTGTCTGAGTTGCAAGGTGTCCGGTCTGTTGGTAAAAGGCAACGCATGGGCGACTGGTTTTTGCAAGTGTTGTTATGGAAATATCAGATGAGGGACGTCAGTAGGCTTTCGCAAACTGGCAAGGAATGTCCCCCGAACGTCCGTCAGCGGACGTTACAAAGCGGACCAAACGCGGACGTCCTCCGAACGTCCGTCAGCGAACGTTACAAAGCGGACCTACTGCGGACCTTAACGGACGTTCACAACGTCCGGGGGACGTCCCTTGTTTGTAGGGTTCTCTCTCTTCATTTCTGTGATTAAACCATTAATATCCAACATGGACTGACATATATTGTCTCCTTCATTTAAAACGTTTACTTTTTAGACATGATATTCATACTATGAAATTTCTTCTGAATCTGTGAGCAATATGTGAACTTTCAACAAGTTGGCTGCTGCTGCTTCGTTTCGTTAACAGAACTTAGACTACAAAATAGTGCATTAGCGCCACCTGGCAGTATGGACCAGAAAACACAACACCCTTAATTTCTCCAGGTATCAGGGCTCATATAGTTCCCTTTCATGGGAACATCGACGCTGCGTAGTCGCTTTGGGAACGCCTCTGCGCGTTTTGTCTTGAAGCACTCGTGAAATCGAACCAATAGTGTGACGGGACGTCAGTGCGGGTGACGTCACGGACCAGGAAACTATAAAGCACTCCTGAGAACAAA
The DNA here is from genome assembly GCA_036281575.1 of Ancherythroculter nigrocauda. Classification (NCBI taxonomy): domain Eukaryota; kingdom Metazoa; phylum Chordata; class Actinopteri; order Cypriniformes; family Xenocyprididae; genus Ancherythroculter; species Ancherythroculter nigrocauda. The sequence continues at coordinate 36,861,584 of VTFQ01000020.1, read as the reverse complement.
GAACGCCAGCTTCTGTGTCTTCAGCAGCGCTCTGTGTTATCGTGTGTCTTATTTGGTGTTGTCTGTCAATTACATATACAGAGACGATCTCTTTTGTTTGAGAACAAGAGTATCAGTATTACACCACATATATATGTATATAAAAGACACTATAATGGCGAGCAAACGGCATCAGACCGTGTGCTTCTCCCTACCTTCATTACTTCACGGGTGGGGATACAAACGAGCTCTGTGTTGTTTGTCCGGGAGCGGAGCATGCCCAGGCGGCCCTCGAGGGGGTTGTTTGCGAGCATTGTAATATAAAACCTCTCCACTCCCGCCGGGCGCTCTTTGAGGAGGGCGCCGCGGCTCGCGTTCTTCGTGGTCGGGTCCCGCATCTGCCGAGGCAGACAGGCGGTTCAGATCATGGGGTTCGCAGATGAATTTGGCAGAGGGGTTAGAGACGGGCGCTGCCCTTTCTCTGCCCTTACCTGCCAGGTTCAGTGCCTCTCCCAGGTGGAAGCACGCTCTGCGGTTTCTTCCTCCGGGCTGAGGCACCGGTACACATGTCCAGCTCTGAGGAGGTGGATATTGTGATATTGATTTGAGGACTCGCCACCTCACACACATCGTGTTTCAAAATCACACGTTTATTATTCTAACATCAGAAACAAATCAGTTGTGTTTGAAAGCCATGATTATTTTGTTAATCTGAAATATTCAGACCGTGATAGACTTGTCTGATTATTTTCTCGATTTAACTGAGAAGTTAAATATCTTTCTGAATTTGTCAACTTACAAATATTGAAGATATATTTATATATATAAAGAAAGTGAACAGCAGTTTGAGTGCTATACTACAAAGCGAGTAGGGATGCACACGCTGAGAGTGGAGCATGCACGTCAGTTCACAGCTGACAGTGTTCATTCATAAAAATGTCCCGAAGTGTAAAGAGAAGTATGCACTAGCGGGAGTTTTTAGCTCCACTCCTGTTGGCTTTATTCTCGAGGGAATAAAAGTCCAACGCAAGGCTCGAATCTCGCGTTTGCCGCGGCAGCGCGCAGATTAAGTCTGCAATAAAGAATATATAGCTCGGATCTCGCGTTTGCCGAGGCAGCGCGCAGATTAAGTCTGCAATAAAGAATATACGGTTCGGATCTCGCGTTTGCCGAGGCTGCGCATAGATATCGTGCCCGTAATATATAGCCGATTATATATAAAATGTTTATATATATTTGGAGGGAACTGAGTAGACGGGAGTTCCCTTTCTCTTTTTCCCTATAATATCTTGCAAACTATTACGAGCTATAATTCTTTTGTATTCCAATATATTCAGCCTGTCTTTTTTGACTGTTTGTTTTTGGCTGCATTTAATTTAAGGATTAAATGAAATATTGAATACATTAAATTCTGAGGAATTTAAAAGAAGAGAGGCCGGTCTGCTAACCCTGCCACCTCGTGTGCTTCAGGGTGCAGCGGTTTCCAGTGATCCTCTAAGAAGAGGAGGGTCATAGAGTTGTCAGTTCAGTTGTTCCTTGCCGGTTCGCCGTTTCAGGGCACTGAAAAAAAAAAAAAAAAAAAAAAGTGTCGTCACCCGTGCTCCCCCGCAGAAAGCTTGGGGACCGGGACAGGCAACACAGCTGAAGTCTTTGTGGGGTAAGACAGATCTGCGGACTGTTATCACCAAGAAGACTTCGAAAAGGTCCTGACGCCAGTGGCATAGGACATTCGAGGGTAGCCCCTTTCCGAAGAGGGTTCTTTACCACACTATATGGTATCCGCCCCTCCTCGGTGCCCTCAGGGGGCCGTTCTGCCAACCCTGCCACCTCGTGTGCTTCAGGGTGCAGCGGTCTCCACTGACCCTCTGAGGAGGGCCGGTCGACATTTGATTTGGTTGTTCCCTGACGGTTCGCCGCTTCAGGGCGCCGAGTCAAATGTTAAAAAAAAAAAAACAAAACAAAAAAAACACCAGAGGCCAGTCTTGAGAGACTGGTTCCCTTAGTAGATTTCTGGTAGAATGGAAACTTCTTCCAAGTATTTCTCAATGGGTACTGCTCACAAAGAAAGGGTTACAGAATTCGGGTCTCGCCCACCCCAATTTAACAGGGTCTTCCCTATAGTGGTGGACCCCTTGCAGTCTCTGGTATTGGAACACATAGTTCTGACGCTCTTGCAAAAAGGAGCTATAGAAGGGTTTCTCCTCCCAGCAAGCTGTCAGGGTTTTACAGTCTGTACTTTGTTCCAAAGAGGGTTGGAGGGTACTTTCATGTATCCATCCATCCTCAGCACAGGAGGTTCCTCAGATTTGCTTTCGGGGGCGAAGCTTACCAATACAGGGTTCTTCCTTTCTGCCTAGCTTTCACCCCACACCTTCACAAAATGCGTGGATGCAGCTCTGGCTCCTCTGAGACTCCAGGGCATTCGCGTGTTGAATTATATCAACAATTGGTTGAATTTAGCTCAGTTTGAGCATATGGCAGTCCAACATTGAGATGTTGTTCTGTCTCACATCAGAAGGCTAGGGCTGAGAATTAATGCCAAGAAGAGTGTGCTTCTTCCAGCTTAAACTACCAACTATCTAGGGGTAGTCTGGGATTCCATCACGATGCAGGCACATCTGTCTCCTGCTCTGGTGCGTTCCATTCTCTCGGCCGTGAATGGGGTGAAATTAGGCCAGTCACACACTGCAAAACAGTTTCAGAGACTGTTGGGTCTTACGGCAGCTGCATCCAACGTGATACCTTTTGGCCTGCTGCACATGAGACCCTTACAGTGGTGGCTCAGGACCAAGGGGTTTTCTCCGAGAAGAAATCCTTTTCGCATGATTAAGGTCACGCGGCGATGCCTTCGTGCCTTAGTCATGTGGAAGAAGCCTTGGTTCCTGTCCCAGGGACCTGTGTTGGGGGCTCATTGTCGTCGTGTAATGCTAACGACGGATGCTTCCCTCACAGGCTGGGGGGGGCGATCACGAGTGGTCGCTCGGCTCAGGGTCTTTGGGAGGACCATCTACTTTCCTGGCACATAAATCATCTGGAAATGATGGCGGTATTTCGAGTACTCAAATACTTCCTCCCAGACCCGAGGGGCCATCAAAATGTGGGGGCAGACATCCTGTTGAGGCAGGGGCCGAGGCCCGGGGAATGGAGTCTCCACCCTGAGGTGGTGGAGCTCATTTGAGAACTTCGGTCGTGCAGAAGTTGACCTATTTGCTTCGAAAGAACATCTCTTTGCCCACTGTGGTGCTCTCTGACTAATCCACCCCTCTGGGGTTGGATGCCATGGTGCAGACGTGGCCGAGGTTACGTCTGTACACACTTTTCCCCGATCGCTCTGTTCCCAGGAGTTCTGGAGAGGGTTTGCCTAGAGAGGGTCTATCTCATACTGATAGCCCCATTCCGGCCAACCCGAGTTTGATTTGCAGACCTAGTGTCTCTTCTAGACGGCTCCCCCGTGGAGATCCCCATCAGACAGGACTTTCTGTCTCAAGCGGGCGGCATGATAATTTACCCCCGCCTGGAGTTGTGGAAACTCTGAGCTTGGCCTCTGAGGGGGCTAGGCTCATAGAATCCGGTCTCCCAACTGAGGTTGTCGAGACCATACTCCACTCCAGAGCTCCTTCCACGAGAAAGCTATACAGACAAATAAATGGAAGTTGGTTTCTACTTGCTGTAGACAACGTCAGCTGGACCTGTTCCACTCTTCTATCAGTCTTGTGCTGCAATTTCTCCAAGTATAAAACTTGGATGGTATATCTCCTTCTACCTTGAAGGTTTATATAGTGGCTATTTCCACTTATCATGCTCTGTTTGGGGACTCTTCTGTGGAAGAGACCCCCTATTTATACGCTTTCTCTATGGTACCCAGAGGCTGAGGCCTTCTGTGCGTACAAAACTCCGGCCTGGGACTGGGCTATTGTGTTGGAAGGGTTAGCTGAGGCTCCCTTTAAACCATTAGAGGAGGTGTCTGGAAGATTCCTCTCAAAGCTGTCCACCTGTTGGCAATTTCATCTCTCAAGAGAATTGGAGATCTTCAAGCACTTTCGGTTGCTCCCTCATGTTTGGAATTTGCGCCTGGTATGTTCAGGGCTTTCCTTCATCCTAGACCTGGTTATAAATCCAAGGTCCCCACCAACGTCCCAGGACCGATTGTACTGCAGGCCTTTTGTCCTCCTCCTCTGATTAATCCGGATCAGGAAGAATGAGCAAGTGGGTGGTTGAGGCCATCTTTGATCTCGGGGGTTCCCATTAACGAGATATGTGATGCGGCTGGGTGGTCATCTCAGCATACCTTCATTAGGTTGTATAACCTTGATTTGGGCTCCACTCCAGGGTCCTCGGTGCTCTCGTCGTAAGATAACAGACAGGCACTTGGTCTTATGGCCTAGTTGGGATAGCGTTCCCAAAGCGACTACGCAGCGTCGATGTTCCCATGAAAGGGAACGTCTCGGGTTACGTCTGTAACCCTGGTTCCCTGAATAAGGGAACGAGACGCTGCGTAGCTTAGCCATACTCCCTGCACGCCTGTGAGCGTCTGCTTCATCCATATCAGAAGCTGGCGTTCTTTGTTCTCAGGAGTGCTTTATAGTTTCCTGGTCCGTGACGTCACCCGCACTGACGTCCCGTCACACTATTGGTTCGATTTCACGAGTGCTTCAAGACAAAACGCGCAGAGGCGTTCCCAAAGCGACTACGCAGCGTCTCGTTCCCTTATTCAGGGAACCAGGGTTACAGACGTAACCCGAGACGTTTTCAACTCCTCCAGTATCTGAGCTTCACACACCGTCCAGACTCAGAGCAAACAAATAATAGCCTACTCCACGCTATATTGTAAGCATATTTGAAATATGGTATTATAATGTTTTGTACTGAGAATAAACACTGCTGACGAGAATTTCATAAATTTGATGATAATTATTTACATTGTTCTGACAAGAAAATGCAATACAGCAATACTCACATATCTTAGTTTGATAAATCAGCAGAATCTCCTCAGACGGACCGCCAAAATAACCGTTGAAATTTAAATGTCTGAGATTCGCGCTTCAGGATCGTGACGTGTGCACTGGTCGTACAGTAGGCATTAAGGAACTAAACAAAACTACACATATAGTCTGTCTATATATTTATTACAATGTTTACACATTTAGCAGAGATGAATTAGGAACTGTTTCATATTTTTGGGCGGAGTTATATGACATCACTGCACGTGTGTAGAAGACTTCAGTAAAAATGAAACTGAACAGATGAACTGGAAGCTTCTTAAAAACAACATTTCTCTTCAGAAACTCTAAAATTAACGATCAAATCGGATATTCACTCACAGGTAAGTGATGAAAAATAAAGTTCTCTAGTTTAATAGCATGAAGCAGTAAGAATGTTGGTAAAATTATAGTTTGTGTTCATGTCACATATCAGAAACAGGAAGTACTTGAACTGCAGACAGAATAAACAAAAGGTGCGTCCCAATTCGCGTACTTATGCACTATTCTATGACGTTTTTAAGTATAAATAGTGTGAGTAGTGCGTTCACACTGAAAATTCCAAAAAGAAAAAATACACTTTAAATACCCGGATGATGCACTAAATTAACGGAAAAAATGAAGTGTGGAATGTTGGACACTTCATGCACTCAACTGTCGCAGGTTTAATTACGTAGTGGAGGGGGAGAGGGTATCAAACTCCGATGTTAAATGACAAAATAACCTTATACAATTCACACACTACATGGATGAGTGCATAGTGCACAAGTACATAGTGTATAAGTGCATAGTGTATAGTCATTTGGGACGCAACTAAAGTTCAGTGAAAACTCCATTAAACAGAACTGGCACCTTGTGTTTACAGATGTTTATTAAGTAGGTTATTTGTTTGAAAAATTACACTTCCACTCATTTTCTTTGTCGTCTTTTATAAAATATATTTTCATTATGGTATTAAAATGTTGTAAAAACCTCTTAAATTAGCTGTACTGCTCCCAGAGACATATTTCGTTTCTGTATTTAGTACCTTCAGTTCCCTTTCGATACTTCACTCGTACTGCGTATGGGGAAAGGTCTCCTTTTTCCCCGTTACTGAAGCCTTTTTCAATAACGCAGTGTAACTGCATCGTCATTGGTTCACTCATAGACAAGTTGTTGAACCAATGACGGCGCGGCATAGCTGCGCGACCTATGGCGACAGAGCGCGCGAATATTCCCGCCGAAATGGGCGGGGCTTAGGGCTATATAAGCGGGCGTCTCGCCATAGGATTTCAGTTCTCTCTCCTTCAGCGACGACTTCACATCGCTCCTCGCTGATCTCCGGCTGAAGCCTTCGCCGCCTTGAAGAAGCTCGCCTGGAAAGAAGCTCTCGCCACCGTCGAAGAGGCTCCCGCAGCGGACTGCTGAGCTCGCCGAGGAAGAAGCGCCGGCGCCCTCGTCGACTGCCGCCTCGAGCGCCGTCTCGAGCCGCCCGCCTCCCGTTTCCGGCCGCCTGCCAGCCCGTCTCCTGCCGCCATCCGGCGCGCCTAAAAGAGCGAATTTCCTGCGGTTTATTGCCGCTCTAAAAGAGCTTCCAACAGCGGTTTTCACCGCTCTAGCGGCCCTCGCCGCTCTAAAAGAGCCCCTCAAACGCCGTTTTCACGGCGGCGGCGTTGTTACAAATGCCGCGCCACTCGTGTGGCACATGCAGAGCCCCTCTGCATGATGACGACGGACACGGTGAGTGTGTCGGCTGCCTGGGCAGACCCCATGCAGAGGCAGTGCTCACTGGGACCTCGTGTTCTCACTGTGAGAACATGAGTCTCGCCTCTCTGCGCTCGCGGATCGCCTTCTTCAGTGAAGGCGATCTCGCCGCTCGCGCCCTCCCGTCTTTTTCCTCCCGCAAGCCGGCTAGGAAGAGACAGCGGGGCAGAGCGGCCCAGCGCACGGAGTTGGATGACGTCACGCCGGCTTCCCCGCGTGCCTCACCCTCTCCCCCGAGAGAGCAGTCCCCCGTCCTGTTCTCCCGCCCTGAGCTGCGTCCCTCGGCAGATGCGAGCGACATCTCTTTTGGCGTTTCTGAGGACGAGCCGCTTGATGACTTCATGTCTCTCGCGGCCTCTGAAACCGAAGGTTGGGCCGGTGATTCTGACCCCGCCCGCCTTTCCTCGCTGGAGCCCATTGACTGCAAGCCGGGTATGGATGCCGAGCTCTTCCGCATCCTCTCGAAAGCAGTAGAGGTTTTGGACCTCGAATGGGCTCCGCCAGAGGAGCCATCACGGAGCAGGCTCGATGAGTGGTTCCTGCCGGGTTCCCGCCAGGCCCCTCGTCAACGCGCTGCACCGTTTTTCCCAGAGGTTCACAACGAGCTGACGAAGTCGTGGCGCGCCCCGTATTCTGCCCGCCTATGTACTACGCATTTTTCAGCTCTCACCTCTGTGGATGGCTCTGAAGAGAAGGGTTACGAGCATCTACCGCCCCTGGACGAAGCAGTGGCGGCTCACCTCTGTCCCCCCACGGCTGTGGGTTGGAAAACTAAGAGGGCCCTTCCATCCAAGCCCTGCAGGACCACTTCTGCCCTGGCTGGCAGAGCATATACGTCCGCGGGCCAGGCTGCCTCAGCGCTGCACACCATGGCTATTCTCCAGGTGTTTCAAGCGAAGCTCCTCCGTTCTCTGGATGAGTCCGGCGTTGATGCCACCTGCCTTCCGTGACCTCCGCAGCGCCACTGACTTAGCCCTGCGTGCCACAAAGGCCACAGCTCAGGCCATTGGACGATCCATGGCCAGCCTGGTCGTGCTTGAGCGCCATTTGTGGCTCAACCTGACCGAGATTAAGGAGATGGACAAGACGGCCTTTTTGGATGCCCCGGTCTCTCCTTCTGGTCTCTTCGGGCCAGCAGTAGAGGGCTTTACGGAGCGTTTTACTGCAGCACACAAGTTGTCTCAGGCTATGCGACACTTCCTGCCAAAACGCTCTAGCTGCACGCCTGCTTCCAGCCGCCCCAAGTCTGCGCCGGCTCAGCAGAACAAACCTGCCCCCTCTACCTCTCAGGCAGCACCATCCAAGGAACAGCGCCATCGTAAGCGCTCCTCCTTCCCGAGGCAACGTCAGGGACCCCGGCCTAAGATTACGCTGGACCCGACGCCTCCTAAGCCCTCCTGATGTTTCAGGAAGGAAGAGGATGGGGCAAAGTCTCGCCACGCCCGGACCACCCCAAAAGCTCTTTCGTTCCACCCCCCCTCCGCCTCGTTCAGCTCCGGGCGTGGGAGATATGTTCAGTGTTGTGTTAACTGGGCCCAGTGCTGCGTCCATGCAAAACGCCATTCTTATGGCGAACACTATGAATATTCTACCTTCTCTAAGAAAGAGCGAAGTTCCTCTTCCACTCTCTCCGGTGCACGGGCCCCCGATTGGCGGCCCGTCACCCGATACCATTCAGCCCCTTGTCACGCGGGCCGAGGCCTGGCGGGCCATCCCTGGAGTGTCAAGCTGGGTTCTGGGAACCATAAGTCGAGGCTACTCGCTTCAGTTCGCCCGAAGGCCCCCGCGCTTCAGCGGGGTGCTTCAGACTTCAGTCAACACAGACAACGTTTATGTTCTCCGAGCCGAAGTCACGTCTCTTCTGAGGAAAGGAGCTATAGAAATAGTCTCCCCCTCAGAGAGCAATTCGGGGTTCTACAGCCGTTATTTCCTAGTTCCCAAAAAAGATGGCGGTCTCAGACCCATCTTAGATCTCAGGCTCTTGAACCTCTCCCTCATGAGACGGAAGTTCAAGATGCTAACGCTGAAGCAGATCCTCGCGCAGGTTTGCCCCGGGGACTGGTTCTGCTCGCTGGACCTGAAAGATGCATACTTTCACATCCAGATAGCCCCCCATCACAGGCGATTCTTGAGATTCGCGTTCGAGGGTGTGGCTTACCAATATACGGTCCTTCCATTCGGACTGTCCCTAGCTCCTCGCACTTTTACCAAGTGCATGAACGCGGCGCTTTCCCCACTGAGACAGATGGGAATCCGGGTTCTCAATTATCTCGACGACTGGCTCATTCTAGCCCAGTCACGAGCCGAGCTGGAGCATCACAGATCCGTGTTACTCAGCCACTTGGAGTGCCTGGGTCTCAGGGTCAACTTTGCCAAGAGCTCACTGCTCCCCAGCCAGCGTATAACATTCCTGGGTGCGGTTTTCGACTCAGTCCGTATGACGGCTGTAGTCTCTCCAGAGCGCGCTCTGGCCATTCAGCAGCTCGCGGCATCGGTCAGGAACAGAGCCTATTTCCCTCTGAAGTTTTTCCAGAGGATGCTAGGGCTGATGGCTTCCGCCTCCCCAGTTCTGCAGCTCGGTCTTCTTCGGATGCGGCCTCTGCAGTACTGGTTGAAGTTCCGGGTCCCTCCTCATGCCTGGCGGCACGGCCGCCTGCGTCTCAGGGTCAATCAGGCCTGTTTGGCAGCTCTGAAACCCTGGATGAACCCTGTATGGTTCAACCAAGGGGTACCCCTACAGGCGGTGTCCAGAAGGACGGTGCTCTCAGCGGATGCGTCCAACACAGGTTGGGGCGCTCTTTGCGAGGGCAGACCGGCCTTCGGCTCGTGGTCTCACGAGGAATGCCATCTGCACATCAACTGCCTCGAGATGTTGGCAGTGATTCGAGCCCTTCATGCGTTCCAGGCACACCTGACAGGGCGCCACGTCTTAGTCCAGTCGGACAGCATGACAGTGGTGTCATACATAAATCACCAGGGCGGTCTTTCGTCCAGCCGCTTATGCGCTCTGGCGAAGCGTCTTCTGGAATGGGCATCACCGATGGTCAGAAATGGTCGGTCTTTGTTGACTGGTGTTCTACACGCAACATAGACCCAGTGGAGTGTGACGTATCTCCGATACTGTCTTTTCTCCAGGAGCGTTTGAATCTGGGTCGCAAACCTTCAACGCTCAAAGTTTACGTAGCAGCCATTGCAGCGTTTCACGCTCCTATTGCTGGCCAGTCAGTGGGACGAAACAACCTCGTGGTGCGTTTCTTGAGAGGTTCTAGGCGATTAAATCCTCCTCGTCCTCTCACTGTTCCCACCTGGGACCTCTCTTTGGTCCTCAGAGCTCTTAAAGGGCCTCCCTTTGAGCCACTGCGTTCAGCTGACCTCAGGCCCCTGACGCTCAAGACCGCTCTGCTACTTGCACTAGCATCGGTTAAGCGAGTTGGTGACTTGCAGGCCCTCTCCGTGAGCCCTGCATGCCTTGAGTTCGGGCCCAACGACTCCAAAGTCGTTTTGAAACCTAGGCATGGCTACGTCCCGACTCCATTCAGAGCACAGGTTATTTCCCTCTCAGCGCTTCCTCCCTCGTCGGATGAGCGAGAGCTGGAACTACTCTGCCCTGTCAGGGCATTAAGGACCTACGTTGATCAATCACAGCCTTTTCGGCAATCTGATCAGCTCTTTATCTGCTTTGGTGGCCGCACCAAGGGGTCTTCGGTCTCAAAGCAACGTCTTTCGCGTTGGATAGTTGACGCTATTGCTATTTGTTACTCCTCTATGGGCCTCGACTGCCCCATAGGAGTTAGAGCTCACTCTACTAGAGGAATGGCTTCCTCTTGGGCCTGGTCTAGTGGAGTTTCGATTAAAGACATCTGTGAGGCGGCCGGCTGGTCCTCGCCGCCCACTTTTGTCAGATTTTATCATTTGGACGTCCCGACCTTGCAAGCTCGGGTCCTCTCGGTATGATCCAGCGGCCTCTATCGAGCTCCGCTTCATGCCACTCTGGGAGTTAACTCCCTTTTTGTAGTGTAACGAAGGGTTCGACGGCTCCGGCCTTCTCACTTGTCCTCTGGTTCCCTCGCGGTGCCCAAGACAAGTCCAGTCGTTCCCTGCCGTGGCACGGCGCGGTTGAATTCGTTCCCCATACGCAGTACGAGTGAAGTATCGAAAGGGAACGTACTCGGTTACTAACGTAACCTCGGTTCCCTGAGATACGGAACGAGTACTGCGTTACATGCCGTGCCACGAGGCTGCGGCTTCAGTGTCGTCGCTTCAGTCGAATGACCTGAAATCCTATGGCGAGACGCCCGCTTATATAGCCCTAAGCCCCGCCCATTTCGGCGGGAATATTCACGCGCTCTGTCGCCATAGGTCGCGCAGCTATGCCGCGCCGTCATTGGTTCAACAACTTGTCTATGAGTGAACCAATGACGATGCAGTTACACTGCGTTATTGAAAAAGGCTTCAGTAACGGGGAAAAAGGAGACCTTTCCCCATACGCAGTACTCGTTCCGTATCTCAGGGAACCGAGGTTACGTTAGTAACCGAGTACGTTTTTTTTCTACCACTCACTAGTACCTACTGCAGTGCCACAGAGCTGTCTGAAAGTACAGACCAGCAATCAGACCAGAAGTTAGTGGTGGAGCTTATCGGCGCGGAGTGGTTAGGGTTAGTGTTTGAGGCAGGTCTGACATTCTTTGACTTTGAAATAAACAATGGTACATAAATAATCATTGTTAATTATAATAGTGTAAAAATTAACCCGATTAATTATCAAAAAGTATAATTAAATTTTAGTGAATAAGAACCAAATTAACTGTAAATGATTCAGAATTAATATTTAACACTTCATCAATTATTCGTCGACTGAAAAATTGAGGTTAAATCATTTGACCAATTCTGGACAAAACATTATCCCGTGGCCAACGGTAATAATATTTTGTTATGATTGATTATGATTATGAGCACGGTAGCAAAATCGTAGTTTAAGGCAGCAATTTGGTAACCACAGCAAAAGACACTTGTATGTGTGAAAAATCAAACAAGACTTTATTGAACTAAATCTACTACACACAAACTAATCTAACAAAACATACACACACACACACACACACACACACACACACACACTCATTCATTCATTCAGTTACAGGGAAATGGTGAGATTGTTATCTGGAGGTGAATGGATTCCCAATTGTCTAGTTTGAACAATTTTTTTTTGTCCGTACCCTGAGAGAATGAATACACTAGCAATTCAACCATAGTTTCATTTGCTACAAATGCACCAGCTCAGCAAAGTTAGGAGACCTGTGTTACTTGCGTTTGGATGCTCCTGTAAGCACGAGTTCCCTTTGTGACGGAGTTGAAGGAAATTTCGGGGTGCTGCTCGGTCAAGTGTTCTGAAGGACGGCGTTCTGTGGGGAAATAGTTGGCTTTGCAGGAAATGGAATCTCCGTTGAGTGGTTGCAGGGTTTACACGTTGCTGCGGAGATTTCTCTCGTCGTCTCAAGGAGTTGCTGGAACTAAAAGACTTTGAGTGAGGCTTCTTCTGTGAAGTTCAACGAAGGTTCTTGCAGGGGGGTTGAGTGAGTTCTTGAAGAGGTTTAGCTTGCAGGCAGGACGATGGTCGGTCCGACGACTCAGCGAAGGCCAAGGCGTAGTACAAGCACACGAAGGCAAAAGTGAAAACACAATGCGCGGTATTGAGTTTTGAATGGTTTGTTGGTTTCGCCTTTCCGATTGTTTTAGCCAGATATGGTTTTGGGCGGGTCCTACGCCCAGTTCTCCTGTTCTTGTATGTAATTAGCATAATGTCCTTACAGTCCTTTGTTCTCAAACTTACGGATTTTGGTCAGAACTTTGAGAAGTTAACTTTGCTGGTTCAAAAGTCGTACATCTTACATAAATCAATTTTGCGTCAAAATACAGGAAAGTATTTATCCATCACAACCATACCAAACAGTACACACTTTCTGTAATTGAGGTACATTTTCTTCAAATTTACCTGTAATCAATATTTAAAACACACAGAAAGAATTACACAGGTTCCATGAACAAAATAAAGCATGCTTACTACATATGATATGTTAGAGGCTACTTCTTGTGATCAGTTCATATCTTTGGCAGTATTTATTAAATATTTTTTTCTGTTTAAAACAAAGAGAGTGTCTTCCTTGTCTGCCAGGAAAACTTTGGAATGTCTTTTGAAATGCAAAGTTGGGCAGAGGGAATGTTTCCTGTAGGGGATTCCCCTTGGTGGCCTGCTGTGACTTTCACCTTGAGATGTGTCGCAGGTCAGAGTTTCCTGATAACAGTGGGAATTTACACCTTGTGTCCTGGTGTTTGCTGATCCATCTGTTTTCTTAAAGTCAACAAAGTGAGAGAGAGTCTTTTTGATCTGTCTCTACAATCAATGGTCTCCAAATGGCAGAAATTGGAGAAAGGATCTTTCAGCAATTTATGGCTTATGAATAACTCGGTGGGGGAATGGGTTGATTCTCTTTGATCTTTGAAATGTGGAGTTTTGGTCATTTAGTGGGCTTCGTTCAGGAATAATCCTACAATAGTATTTAATATGCAACATCCATAGCCTAATTTATTAGGTGCATATAATTATGAAAGTTGCTCTCTTCAGCAATGTAGATGATATATTATCATTCTCTTTTCAGTCATGGCATCCTCCAGTGGTTCAGCACTAAATGAGGAGCTCCAGTGCTCCATCTGTCTGGAAGTGTTCACTGATCCAGTCACCACTCCATGTGGACACAACTTCTGCAGAACCTGCCTGAGCAAGTGCTGGACGAACACACAGACCTGCTTCTGTCCACTCTGTAAAGAAACATTCAGCAAAAGACCTGATCTCAAGATTAATACAACACTCAGAGAGGTTGTGCAACACTTTAAGAAGCTTAATTTAGGAGAATCTGAGGTGTTCTGTGACATCTGTGATGAAAGAAAGCAGAAAGCTGTGAAGACCTGCCTGACGTGTCCAAGCTCTTACTGTGATGTTCATCTGGAGCCTCATCTCAGAGTCCCACGTCTAAAGAAACACAAACTCGTCAATGCTGTGGAAAATCTGGATGATTATATATGCCAGAAACACGAGAGACCTCTGGAGATGTCCTGCAGAGATGATCAGACGAGTGTTTGTCTGTCCTGCACTGAAGGAGAACACAGGACTCACAACACTGTTCCTATAGAGGAGGAGAGTCGAGAGAAGAAGGTAAAGAGTTACAGACAAAACACTTTAAACACACTTTGAAATACAGTTTTCTTTCCTGTGTCTTGACATGTTGAAGAACCTGACCCAAATCCAATGGTCTTTCATTTCTTCTGATAAAAGCTTTTTGTTGCTTGCAAAATTGTCAGGATTAAAAAATTCAAAACTATAATTTTGAATTAATATGGTCTTTAAATGGTTTAAAAAGAAAAACAATCAAACAAGACTGTCAGAAGAAGGAAACATAAATTCAGTGATAAATGTTTTTTTCTCTATATGTAGAATCAGCTGGTTCAGAGACAGACTGACGTTCATCAGACGATTGAGGACAGAATGAAGAAGATTCAAGAGATCAAACACTCAGTAGAGCTGAGAAAGGTTTGTGCTCCGATCAATCAGAGTTCATTTCCTGACTCATGGTTCTTTTCAATCCCCTCTCCCATTTCACTTTCTGTTTAACTATCCTACCAAAAATATATCTCAAAAAATTTTATGCATCATACAAACCCGATTCCAAAAAAGTTGGGACACTCTACAAATTGTGAATAAAAAAGGAATGCAATAATTTACAAATCTCATAAACTTATATTTTATTCACAATAGAATATAGATAAAATATCAAATGTTGAAAGTGAGACATTTTGAAATGTCATGCCAAATATTGGCTCATTTTGGATTTCATGAGAGCTACACATTCCAAAAAAGTTGGGACAGGTAGCAATAAGAGGCCGGAAAAGTTAAATGTACATATAAGGAACAGCTGGAGGACCAATTTGCATTATTAGGTCAATTGGCAACATGATTGGGTATAAAAAGAGCCTCTCAGAGTAGGGCTGCACGATTAATCGCATGCTATTCTCACGCGCATTTCGTCAGTAAAGCCGGTTCCCTGATTACCGCTAAATCGCCATCACCTGCTTTCAAATGAAGCGGCATTTAATAGACAGAGGCGTAGATCACTGAAAAGCCACGCAATATCGCGTTCATATCGCAGATGAATCGCCTGCGATAATGAACGCGATATTGCGTGGCTTGTCCGTGAACTACGGCTCCGTCTATTAAAAGGCGCTCAGTTTAAAAACAGGTGATGGCGATTTAGCGGTAATCAGGGAACCGGCTTTACTGACGAAATGCGCGTGAGAATAGCATGCGATTAATCGTGCAGCCCTATCTCAGAGTGGCAGTGTCTCTCAGAAGTCAAGATGGGCAGAGGATCACCAATTCCCCCAATGCTGCGGCGAAAAATAGTGGAGCAATATCAGAAAGGAGTTTCTCAAAGAAAAATTGCAAAGAGTTTGAAGTCATCATCATCTACAGTGCATAATATCATCCAAAGTTTCAGAGAATCTGGAACAATCTCTGTGCGTAAGGGTCAAGGCCGGAAAACCATACTGGATGCCTGTGATCTTCGGGCCCTTAGACGGCACTGCATCACATACAGGAATGCTACTGTAATGGAAATCACAACATGGGCTCAGGAATACTTCCAGAAAACATTGTCGGTGAACACAATCCACCGTGCCATTCGCCGTTGCCGGCTAAAACTCTATAGGTCAAAAAAGAAGCCATATCTAAACATGATCCAGAAGCGCAGGCGTTTTCTCTGGGCCAAGGCTCATTTAAAATGGACTGTGGCAAAGTGGAAAACTGTTCTGTGGTCAGACGAATCAAAATTTGAAGTTCTTTTTGGAAAACTGGGATGCCATGTCATCCGGACTAAAGAGGACAAGGACAACCCAAGTTGTTATCAGCGCTCAGTTCAGAAGCCTGCATCTCTGATGGTATGGGGTTGCATGAGTGCCTGTGGCATGGGCAGCTTACACATCTGGAAAGGCACCATCAATGCTGAAAGGTATATCCAAGTTCTAGAACAACATATGCTCCCATGCAGACATCGTCTCTTTCAGGGAAGACCTTGCATTTTCCAACATGACAATGCCAGACCACATACTGCATCAATTACAACATCATGGCTGCGTAGAAGAAGGATCCGGGTACTGAAATGGCCAGCCTGCAATCCAGATCTTTCACCCATAGAAAACATTTGGCGCATCATAAAGAGGAAGATGCGACAAATAAGACCTAAGACAGTTGAGCAACTAGAAGCCTGTATTAGACAAGAATGGGACAATATTCCTATTCCTAAACTTGAGCAACTTGTCTTCTCAGTCCCCAGACGTTTGCAGACTGTGATAAAAAGAAGAGGGGATGCCACACAGTGGTAAACATGGCCTTGTCCCAACTTTTTTGAGATGTGTTGATGCCATGAAATTTAAAATCAACTTATTTTTCCCTTAAAATGATACATTTTCTCAGTTTAAACATTTGATATGTCATCAATGTTGTATTCTGAATAAAATATTGAAATTTGAAACTTCCACATCATTGCATTCTGTTTTTATTCACAATTTGTACAGTGTCCCAACTTTTTTGGAATCAGGTTTGTAATATTTCAACCTAATTAATAAAGACACTGAATTAAATCGAGAGTTCTGCCATCATCCAGTAACCCTCAAGTTCTAAACACATTATTTTTTCCCATAGAACACAAATCTTGGTGTATTGCACTTGAGTGTCTTTTGTATTCCACTGAAAATTACGCATTTTAAGTGACATGCGGTTAATTGATGATGAGAGAATTTTCATTTTGGGTTGAACATATAATACGTAATATATTAACAAATAGAACTTTTACCTGTTTTCATTCATCAGAGAAACACAGAGAAAGAGAAATCCTCCAGAGTTGAGCTCTTCACAGATCTGATCCTCTCCATTGAGAGATGTCAGTCTGAGCAGCTGAAGATGATGGAGGAACAGCAGAAAGAAGCAGAGAAACAGGCTGAAGATCTCATTAAAGAGCTGGAGCAGGAAATCACTGAGCTGAAGAAGAGGAACACTGAGCTGGAGCAGATCTCACACACTGATGATCATCTCCACCTCATACAGGTCTGAACATCTGTCTCATCATGTACAATATTACAGTGCAAACACTCTGTTCTGTAAGATTCACACAACTGGCCCAACGACGGTGTCCAGTGGTGTGGCTGAAGGTTTCCTGAGGGAAAAAAAAGCAACAAATGCACGCTGCAAATTACTATTACATGCAACACAATATACGCATGGTATTTGCTATAATTTAATACACAATATGCACAGCCATTCGCATTTAGTTCTCTGCATCCAATACGAACACGCTGTTGCATCTTTGATAACTTCTGAGATTTATTTTGCTTTGAAACTCTTACAAAGCAAAAACAAACACAAATTTTTGACCCATTAATGCATCTCTAGCTTATTGTATGCGATCTCACTGTTTAAAGCACCTGTCAGAGGATGAATAAGGCCGAAGTCCACCTCTCTCTCGTTCTAATACTTGCTAAACACAAACAGTTTCAAAGTGTCGGTATTTGATGGCAAACCAACCACCCGCAGGCAGTCTTGCCCTGGCTGCATTGCGGGGAAAGCCATGCAACACACCCAAACTTTTACACCACAAACACTTAAGACCCATGAACGCTTCTCTCATCTACTACTAGTGATGGGAAGTTCGGATCATTTTACCGACTCGGACTTTTGAGTCTCGTTCAGCAAAATGAACGAATCTTTTTTCGAGTCATTTCGTTAATTTTAGCAAAATGTAATTAAAATGTTACGTGTTACTTCAACAACACATCTATTACTTATGCAAAAGTTGATCACACTACAAACAATACAAAACTACAATGCTATAAGATACAGAAAAGATTAATTCATTCTTTACCTGGGTCTTCAGTTTATGATAGCTGATTAAGCTCACCTCACCTCTTGTCTGACAAGTCTTCGTGTTTAAGTCATTCCTTAATGACGTGACATGCAGCCCCATACGCTAAACCAATGCATTCTGAGCCGGAAAGAGAATTGATCAGTTCGTTTCATGAGTCTTTCAGGATTTTGAGTCGTTCCTTAATCACGTGACAGACCCATATGCTATTTCTGACATTTCTGTCACTATGTTTTTGTTACTGTTTCTTGAGGATCTGTGGTGTGTTATTTTATAAATAAATAAAGCCCTGTTATAAATAAAATATTGATTATATTTATCTTTTTGACTGTCTATCTGTAAATAAACTGTAGGCTAGATTATAATATAATAATCCGAAGCCTACAATACAAAATATTTATAGCCTAGTTTGTTCATTTTTACTCCAATTTTGAGTTTGCTGGTATAATAATTGCTTTTCCTAGGCAGACTTGACATATTAGTCATTATGTCATTATGTCCTTTTTGAGCAATCTTCTTATACATATATTAATATGTATAAGAAGATTGCTCAAAAAGGACATAATGACATAAATTAAAAGCAAATAACATTTTGAATTTGAATTATTAATGTTAGTTTAAAACATTAAGGTTATGATAACTTCAGCTTTAACAGTTGTAACCCAAACTGAAATAAAACTGGAGAGTTAAAGTTATTTACTTAGAAATATAATGTGCTTGGGTCACACAGCCTGACTGTATTGACTGCATTGGTGTAAGCGTATGGGTCTGTCACGTGATTAAGGAATGACTCAAAAACCCGAAATACTCATGAAACGAACTAATCAATTCTCTTTCCGGCTCAGACTGCATTGGTGTAAGCGTATGGGTCTGTCACGTGATTAAGGAACGACTCAAAAACCCGAAAGACTCATGAAGTGAACTAATCAATTCTCTTTCCGGCTCAGACTGCATTGACTGAAACAGGTGAACTACTACTAGCAGTACAGAATCTATAGAATATTGCACATGCGCGACTGAACAAATCACCCCCCGAGATGACTCGTTCTTCCCGAGTCACATTAAAGATTCGTTCAAAATGAACGAATCGTTCAAGAACGACACATCACTATCTACTACGCAGTCTAGCAGTTTGACATGTCTGTCATTTGAAAGAATCATGTGGTGTCCTGAATAATTAGGAGATGGTATCTTCTGATAGGATAAGAAAACTCAGTCTCATAAATAATTATGATACATCGACACGTCATCGAAGTGTGATAGTGCACCGATACGTCACCACCTGTGATGTGGACACAATGTAGATTTTAAACCCGGAAGATGACAATAGCGGGAAAAAAACCCCTCCAAATTAACCACTTTCCCTCTACAATTAAATCTAACAGATGCTAACATTGTATTTGTCAGACTCAGATGGAGACAGAGAAGTAAAAAGTCAGATGGTAGTTTATTTACAGAGACACGAACACAGGTAACAACAAATGGAATGATGACTTTTGATGCAAGCACAAACACACTGACACTTAGCTGAGGAATGACTTTGGAATGTCTTAGTTGGATCGTATCCGGATGGTCAACGTGGAATTGGGTAAGTAGTGAGGGGTCGAGGATGTCGTGACGTTTAACCCAGGATCGTTCCTCAGGTCCATAATCCTTCCAGTCGACGAGGTATTCTAGTTGGGGACCCCGTCGTCAAGAGTCGAGGATTGCACCCCGTAGATGGACTCTTCTTCAACCAGGTCGGGAGGCAGCGTCACCAGGATCTGTGGAAGAAGGAGACAAGGGTTCAGTGTGGGGTTTAAAGAGTGATACGTGAAATGAAGGTGCAATACAGTACTGTGGTGGTTGAGACGGTAGGTAACTTTGTTGAGCTGCCTCTGTATGGTGAATGGACCTATGTACCGGGGACTCAGCTTGCGGCAGGGCAGTCGGAGATGGCCCTTGTGTCTCCGAACTGCCTGCTGGAGATGGATATGGGCTGAGTCCCACACTCTCTAAGTCCATGAGGGGCTGGCGCTGAGCGGGTGGAACTTAGAGGAGCCTCTCAGGACCTCCCGGCGGAGCGGGTTCAGAGGCGTTGGCTTGGGTTATCTGCTGGTTAATGTCCCACTGAATGGGACTGACAAGCATGGCTGGAGGGAGTATCGGTTCAGGGTCAGGATTTTCTGGCTCAGGTTGATATAACCTTGACAAGGCATCGGCTTTGCAGTTCTTGGTTCCAGCACGGTAGGAAACTTTAAAGTCAAACCTTGTGAAGAAGAGGGACCAGCGAGCTTGACGAGGATTCAGACTTTTGGCTTCTCTAAGGTAGTCCAGATTACGATGGTCAGTGATAACTTCAAACAGATGGTTTGCTCACTCCAGCCAATGTCTCCACTCTTCCAAGGCCAACTTGATGGCAAGGAGCTCTGGATGGAGTCGTGGGGGATCACCCTGCCGCTGTGACAACACCTCCCCGACCCCGGTGGAAGAGGTGTCCACCTTGACGACAAACGGGATCTCAGGATTCGGGTGGACGAGGATCGGGGCGGTGATGAAAGCTTCTTGTAGGTGTTGGAAAGCTTCTTGGGCAGATGGAGTCCAGGACAGAGACTTAGGCCGGCCCTTGAGGAGTGATGAAAGAGGTGCACTGAGAAGGAATTGTGAATGAAGCGTCGGTAGAAGTTGGCAAAGCCGAGGAACTGTTGTAGTTCTTTGATGGTGGAGGGAAGTGGCCAGTTGTGGATGGTTTCCACCTTCCTCTGGTCCATCTTGATCCCGTGCTGGTCGATGATATAACCAAGGAATTGGACCGAGGTGGTGTGGAACTCGCACTTCTCCAGCTTGAGGTATAGGTGGTGTTGACGTAGCTTCTCCAGGACCTGGGAGACGTGGTGGCGATGTTCGGCCAAGTAGTCCAATACTCAGATAGTCAAAGTCCACGAGATTTTGTCTAAGCACAAGCGTTACACAAACAATGACCGACAGTGAAACGAGAACTCACAGGAACTTAAATCTACACAGATAATGAACAGAATACAAGGTGTGATCAAATTAATCAGTAACCATAGAAACAAAAAAGTGGTTGGAAAATTAACAAAGGAAACGAGAAACAATGTTGAGCAAACTAAAAGTTAATGAAAATGAAACTAAGACAAGACAACAGAATAAGTGTGACATCTCTCTCTCCTGTTGTAGATGTGCTCATCCCTGTCCAGTCGTCCACACACCAAGAACTGGACTGAGATCAGGATTGACTCTGATGTGAATGTGAACTCTCTGAAAAGAGCTCTGACTCTACTGAGGAAAACTCTACATGGGACACTAAATGAAAAACTCAGTCAAACTGGTATGTGAATATCAAATACAGTGTATAGACATTTTTGTTAGTAACTATCTAAGAAAGTACATTTTCAAGGACTATGTGGGATAAAAGGGCAACACTTTATTTTATAGTGTCATTGTACATGTAGTTAGTTTGGTAATAAATATAAATGATGCATAATTACATGCTGCAACTAATCCTAATCAAACCAAACCAAACCCTAATCCTAACCCTACAGTAAGAACATGTAGTTACTTAATATTACTCGGCACAAATTTTTAATTACAGTGTAACAAAGACACTTTAAAATAAAGTGTAACCAATAAAATGTTAGCATTGGTGACCTGCTGCTGGTCATCACAATTATTTAATCTCTGTCTGCAAACGTTCACAATGTTTCAAAAACATAACCACAATATAACTTAAACTTGCAATGTTAGCATTAAACTGCTATGATAAAATCACTTACTAAACCTAGTCTATGTGAAGCTAAATTCAAACTTTAACTTATGCCATAACCAGTTACTGCAGTATTACTTTAACTTACTTTAGAGACATATAAGCAACATGACATAACTATCCATGTACAAACAGTAATACATAACCAGAAATCACTACATGCCACTGAAGCTGCCAATAGAGATAAACTCACTGTTAACCTGAAATTATTCCTATTTCAGACAGGACCACTTTGGCAAGTTACTTGAGTTTATTGAACACAATTATCTTTTAGCGGTATGGTTCCTTATGGGGGTTCTTGCTCCAAAATTAATTGAACATACAAGAGCTTTAACATTAACCCCCCAGAACCATCAGCTTGGAAATATATAGACAATTAAGACACTTAGTAATGTCTTTAAAAGCGAACATGGTAATCGTGTACATATGGCAGTGGGACGTCTATACTGTAGCTTGGTTATGAGGATGAGTGTCTCTCAGCAGTGAGGTCCATGCCAGCCGGGACTTAAAAGCCTTAGTGATCAGCTGGTCGCAGCACTATGCCTACGTGGCCTGACTGAACTAACGCTGCGCTCGATAATAATTCATCATTATATTGTCATCAGTGTCTTCAGGTTTGAAGTTTGTGCAGAAGTTTGCAGGTACAGTGACTGACACCATTTTCTTCAATACACTGACAATACTTTGTTTATAATCTGTATTATTTATTGTACATCTGAAAATGTTTGTTCTGAAGTTGATTGATAATGTCTGATCTCTCTCAGTGGATGTGACTCTGGATCCTGATATAGCTTATCCATGTCTCATCCTGTCTGATGATGGAAAACAAGTCAGTGAAGGAGACATTATGAAGAACGTCCCAGAAAACCCAAAGAGATTTGATGAGAGTCCTTGTGTTCTGGCAAAGCAGGGATTCAGTTCAGGGAGATTTTACTATGAGGTGCAGGTGAAGGGAAAGCCTGGGTGGGCTTTAGGAGTGGCCAGAGAATCCATTGACAGGAAGGGGGAGATCTGGCTGAGTCCTAAGAATGGATACTGGACTGTGATGCTGATGAATGAGAATCAATATGAAGCTGCTGATAATCCACCTGTCTCTTTATCTCTGAAAGTGAAACCTGAGAAGGTATGGAGGACCAAACCTGCAGAAATTAAAAATGAATAAATAAATAAATAAATGCATAAATAAATAAATAAATGCATTAATAAATAAATATATAAATGAATAAATAGATAAATAGGTAAATAAATGTGATAATAGGAAAATAAATAAATTAATAAATGACTTGATACAATAAATGTGATTCATTTTTAATAAACTTAATTTCTTCTATTATTTTTCCCATTTATTTATTATTTTCTGCGTTTATACTTTTCTACTTTTGTAAACGTTTTTTTTACTTTTAATTTTTATTTAATTATTTTTCATTAAATTTTACATTTATTTTTAGATTTATTTATATATATATATGCATTCATTTATTTTTTTATTTTTTTATTCCCACATGTATTTATTTTTAGATTTATTTATTTATTGATTCATTTATTTTTACTTTTCCGTGTGTAACATGGAAATGAGGAAGGCGGTCCTTCTGTAGCTTCAGTGTGCATCATTGGTTAAGAGCTCACGCATAGAATCGCCAGGCCAGCTAATCGAAGTAACGGAGTTTTCAAAGAAAATGGCGGCAAGTAGCAAATCGCTGTCTAGCTTGCTAAGGGATGTGGCAGATCAGCTGGAGAGTTGTAAGTTACTTTCACCTAACGCTATTCGCATTATGCCGAAATATGTAAAGTATTTTCCAGAAATAAAAACATGAAGCTGAAGCTATTTATGCAATCCCACACAGCATCATCCTCATCGAGTCTGGAACAACCGTCGACTTCAGACCATACTTCAGACGCTAGGGTGATGACACCTAGATTAAGACACCCAGTGGACGGTTGGTTTATAGTTTAATAACTTTTCTGTAATCACGGAAAAAAAGAGTAAATGAGTTATTTTGCATACCTGCAAATTAAACTTTTAGGGCTGTTTAGAAATATCGATACAGCTAACTGTCGCGATAGTTAGTTTTCGCGATAGTGTATCGATATTCCAACCTCTACTATCGATACTTTTTTTAAAAATCATGTTTTAAAATGATTTAAAATAACGTAATAAAATTCTTCTGTGTGCCAAACGACCTCCTCTGCTCCCGCAGATGTCGCTGACTCGCTGTCTATAAAACTAACAGTTGCCCGTCATATTCATAAGGCCAGTGTCTCAGAAATAAACACTATGGAGCATAGTAGAAAATATAACGGCGCATATTTATTTTTATATGATTTTTTGTGCACAATATGTACTTCATACATTTCAGTGTGTTCACTGTTCAGTGATACTGCAATACAAGTACTTTTGCAAATAAATTATTAGAATGTATATATATATATTTATCGTGATATGTTGTATCATTATATCGCATCGTGATATGTATCTTATTGTGAGGTCCTTGCATTAGATGTGTCAATCCTTGTATTAGATGTGTCAATTTGACAGTGGTAAGGAAAAAAATGGTATTGCACTTAAAGGTGCCCTAGAATTAAAAATTTAATTTACCTCGGCATAGTTGAATAACAAGAGTTCAGTACATGGAAATGACATACAGTGAGTCTCAAACTCCATTGTTTCCTCCTTCTTATATAAATCTCATTTGTTTAAAAGACCTCCGGAAAACAGGCGAATCTCAACATAACACTGACTGTTACGTAACAGTCGGGATCATTAATATGTACGCCCCCAATATTTGCATATGCCAGCCCATGTTCAAGGCATTAGACAAGGGCAGCCAGTATTAACGTCTGGATCTGTGCACAGCTGAATCATCAGACTAGGTAAGCAAGCAAGAACAATAGCGAAAAATGGCAGATGGAGCAATAATAACTGACATGATCCAAGATATCATGATATTTTTAGTGATATTTGTAAATTGTCTTTCTAAATGTTTCGTTAGCATGTTGCTAATGTACTGTTAAATGTGGTTAAAGTTACCATCGTTTCTTACTGTATTCATGGAGACAAGACTGTCATTATTTTCATTTTTTTTAACACTTGCAGTCTGTATAATTCATAAACAACTTCATTCTTTATAAATCTCTCCAACAGTGTGTAATGTTAGCTTTAGCCACGGAGCACTATCAAACTCATTCAGAAACAAATGTAAACATCCAAATAAATAATATACTCACATCATCCGATGTATACATGCAGCATACATGACGAACATTTGGTAAAGATCCATTTGAGGGTTATATTAGCTGTGTGAACTTTGTTTATGCAATGTATTATAGTGTCGAGAGCTCAGGGGGGCGGGGAGCGTGAGGATTTAAAGGGGCCGCACACTAAATTGGTGCATAGTTAATGATGCCCCGAAATAGGCAGTTAAAAAAGTTAATTAAAATAAATCTATCGGGAATTTAGAGCTGAAACTTCAGAGACACATTCAGGGGGCACCTTAGACTTATATTACATCTTTTAAAAAGGGGTTCTAGGGCACCTTTTAAATTACTGTTGTCCCCATCACTTCTAAAATGATGACTGATGTTTACTTTCCTACATTTTCTAGCTGAAGTTGCAAGACTATTTACGCCTTACAACAGAGGAAGAGGACTTGCAAGACGAACAAGCTTGCCTGTGATGAGCCGTGCAGCATCCTGCAGCTTTACACATAACTTCTGCTGTCTTGATGACAAAAATGCTGATTTAGTGCCCAGTCGCTGTGCTAAAGACAGATTGTTCTCTGCTGGGTTAGGGGAGAAACGTGTCACCTTTCAAGGTATGCAAAAAGCTGCTTATCGGAATGTTAGCGTTTCGTTTAAAAGTGAGGATTTCTTAAACACATTTGGATTATTAATTCTTAATCTCCTAAATACTGTTATCATTTATTTGCCCTCAACTTTTTGTAAACCTTTATAAACTTGTTTGTTCTGCTCAGAGTTGGGTGTAACGCGTTACTGTATTCTAATTACTTTTTCTGATAATGCAGTAATGTAACATTACATTTTAAATGTATGTAATTTGATTACAGTTACTGATGTCAATAAAATTACGTTACTTGCGTTACAAGAAAAAAAATAGGTAAAGTGCATTTCTAAAAGATATCACGTTTGGCGCGGATGCATCATTATGAATCACCGGAGAATGTGTGGAGGAGGAGGATACCCTCCGCAGCCAAGACGAGAGCGGTCCAACCTCATCTAGCTAGATTGGATTTTTGTTCAGGATCAGGAGGGACGGTAACTTCTGAACAATACTGTTTTAAAATGTTATTATAAATGTTTAAAGCATTTTTTTCCTGTCTTTAATGCAGTTACATACAAACATAAACACAGTTAAGCTACCACACACATACATGCTACACACAGCAAGGAATGTTTAAGCTGTGTCCGAAACCGCTCACTCGTTCACTGATTCACTAATCCCTATATGTCATTTGAGTGCACTGTATCTGCATAGAGTGAACAAAATAAAGTAAGTGAATTCGGTGTGTCGGAGAGCTATCACAGAAACGGCTCAACACATGATAAAACTATTTTTATTATACATGTTATTTTATAAAATTATATTTAACAATCTTAATGACTTTATTTTGTAATCATACATACCATACATGCCAGCTTTGTAGTTTCATCCATTGCATAATTTGTCTGTCATGCTTAGTATATGTTCATAATCATTAAATACTATACAAAACTACAAACAAAAATAAACATTAACAAGTGTACAATATTTCATATATTTATTAGTTTTAATAAAGTTATTTTTATTTTGTAGAATCTCATGCTCACAGATGACGTGGTCGTTGAGCGCCCTCAGGCGACCGTTATGATTACATTAAAATGAATAAGCTACCTACAGATGAATAAAGATTATTTTTAAGTCAGGTCACTGTTTTCATACTTCTGTAATATTTTTCAGTCAATATTAAATTACGGAAAGAACTGATTTACAGTATGTGGTGTATTTTTGTAGGTTTTATAGGTTTTCAAAGTAACTTGAATGTAAAGTAATTAGTAATCTGATTACTTTTTACATGCAGTAATCAGTAATGTAATCAAATTACAATTTTACTGTAGTAATTTATAGTGGATTACTTTTTCTTTTTTTTTAGTAACTTACCCAACACTGGTTCTGCTTAACACAAAGAAATAACACAATAAAAGAATGGTTGTCAGCAAAGGGGTTTGGTGCACCATTGACTCCCATAGTACAACAAAATACTACGGAACTCAGTGGTGTCCCAAAACTGTTTGGTTGCATACATTCTTTTAAAAACATTAGCGCTTTAAAAATAATAAGGTCTGTCAGTAGTTATTTTAACTAAGATTTGTCTGGAGTTTTCAAAACTTAACTGAACTGAAAGTTAAAGATAAGTGATAACTGTCAGATTTGATCTAGTATCTTACATTTTATATTTTATTATTGTTATTTTTATAGGATGCCATGCAGATCCCCAAAAATTTAAGGATGTTATCATGGAGGCTTTTCCGAAACTCAGACAAGGTGGTGGGTTTGAGTTGCTAAAAATATCTGGGAACACAAGGAGCCGTTATCTCAGCTTGATACCCTGTCCAAATGAGGGGTACCATGTAAAGTATTTGAAAGATCCTCAAAATCAAATTGGTCATGCAACCATTTTCATTCGTCCTCTTCAACGAAACTTAGAAGTTGAATCAGTGAGTTACATACTTTCAAACAGGGAATTTTTAAACATTAACATAAAACATGTATGATATGCTATTATGTTGTAATGTTTTCTTGCAGGCAAGTCTTCCTAGCAGAGATGAGTTGATTGGACCACCTCAAAAATGTGTTGTATGTGGAGATGAATTCCCCTTTGCAGCTATCAAGTCTCACAGTGATGAGTGTGTGAGGTATTTTGGAGTCTCTTATGGAAATGTTTATTTATCCTTGGTTTGGACTCTTAGGATAGAACCATATCTGAGTTACAGTAGACTTAGTAGTCAGTTTGAACTGTTTGAATACTGTTTATTTAACTGTTTGAGTTACTAAAATGTCATCATTATTATTATTGTTGTTTTTAAACCCTTTAAAGGGGTCAATTCACCTAAAAATGAGATTATTATATACTCATCCTAGTGTCTTTTTTAAACCCATAAGGTTGTCATTCATCTTCACAAACACGAATGGAGATAAATGTGTGTGCTTTCTGTCCCTCCATTGACAGCTTATGCAACCTACTTTAAAGGTCCAACATGGTAATGAAGACATCATTAAAGTGATCGATGCTCTCACGTAAACTCAACATGCATGTGCTGTGGTTGTCTTGTGAGCTTGCATCTAAGATCTATATTCTTTTAAACTTTTTTTCTTCTTCTTTGTCGCACACAAAGCACACGTGTCTCTTGTCTTCATACATTTGTTACTTTAATGATCTCTTTCCTACCTTTCTGGAACTTTAAAGTATTGTATAGGCCATCAATGGATGGAAAAACTCATTGTATTAAAAAGATCTTCATTTGGAACTTCTGGCCCAACATGACTGTGATAAGTTGTTGACAGAATTTTGATTTTTGCATGAACTATCCCTTTAAACATAGTCTGTGTTTACTCCTTTCCTAAGGTCAGTGGAGGTCAGTGGTGAGGTAGTGAGTGAGAGAGCTACAGAAAGGGCCACTTCAAGCAGCACTGAAAGTACAGTTTTGAGGCAGGAGAGAAATGTTGCAAATCCCAGCATCAGAGACTGCGCAATGCAAGATCAAGAAAACATGATGGTTTCACCGCTCATCACAGTAGATCAAGAGAGCACTGAACTTGATGGTTTGTGTAGTTGACATGCATAGTCTATAACAATTATCGGTAACACTTTAGAATACTGATCCTTCATTAATGAATAACTACACAGGAACAAATGAATAATGCACTATTAACACTCTAGTAACTACTATTAACTAACAATAAACTCCGATTAATGTATTAGTAAGTAGTAGTGCTCAGTTGTAGGTGGTAGTTCACTATTAATTAATCAGTTACTACTGTTTTTTCATTCCTCCCAGAGAACTACTAAGAACTACTATATACAGGTTCATAATTAACATGAATGATGCATAATGTATAATTAATTCTAAAGTGAAGGTCATGGTAACCCACTAGTAATGAGTGAAGTATTACTAAATACTTAAGAAGGAATTACTAATTATTTGGATCAGTATTCTAAAGTGAGAAACATGATAACTCTGTAGTAACTACTGAAGTCATTGTAAACTTTTGAGGTTTTTGTATGTTTTTGTACAGTAATTCCTTCTTAAGTATTTGGTAATACTTCAGTCATTACTAGTGGGTTACCATGACCTTCACTTTAGAATTAATTATACATTATGCATCATTCATGTTAATTATGAGCCTGTATACAGTAGTTCTTAGTAGTTCTCTGGGAGGAATGAAAAAACAGTAGTTACTGATTAGTTAATAGTGAACTACCACCTTCAACTGAGCACTATTACTTACTAATTCATTCATCAGAGTTACTTGTTAGTTAATAGTAGTTACTAGAGTGTTAATAATGCATTACTCATTTGTTCCTGTGTAGTTATTCATTAATGAAGGATCAGTATTCTAAAGTGTTACCCAATTATCTCATAACTTATCTCTAATTAGGAATTCAGCGCATTAATCTGAGAAATACAGATTTCTGTATTTTTCATCCTGGGACTCATATGTACTGCGTTAATCTGACTGTAATACCAAAATTGCCTCAAAAAATTTGATTAAACGGCAAATCTCAATGTGCATTTGAATACACATGCGCCTACGGTCTTTGAAGATTATGGGTCATGTTTTTCTTTTTTTGTCTTTACCTGATCATATGCCTGTTAATGTTTGTTGCTCTGGATAATGTCTCTGGTTTTAGATTGGAAATTTGAGCCAGATGCAACAGAGGCCTCAAAGAAGTACAGACAAAACCTCTTCAAGACGCATGAAAGCGGAAAGGAGCTCAGTTTCCAGATGGACATGAGAGAAAGTCCTGAAGACAGGGAGAGAGCAATCCTGTCTTTCTACAAGATGGCAAATGTAGAATGGGCTTGTCCATTAAAATGTACACTACATGGTAGGTAAAGTAAATAATAATGCAGGGGTGTCCAATCCTGCTCATGGAGAGCCACTGTCCTGCAGAGTTAAGATCTAACTAGCTCCAACAGACTTGCCTTGAAGTTTATAGTGATTCTGAAGGCCTTAATTAGCTGGTTCAGGTGTGTTTAATCAAGGTTGGAGCTAAACACTGCAGGACAGTGGCTTGAACACCCCTGCAGGATTGAACACCCCTGCTATAGAGGGTATGCACGTGATGTCACTGTTATGGCTGTGGTTACGCCCACTGAGTGGCAAATGACTGAGCGGCAGCATTGGTTTTCAGCGTGAATGCCACAAAACACATCCAAAACGGGAAGAGCTTTGTGATTGACTGTACAAATAACTTTGACTCAAAATCTGAGGTATATATTTAAAAACTGCCGAAAGCTACAGAAAAAATAAGCAAATGGATCACTGCTATTCACAGAAACAGCTGGACTCCAGCAGAGGAACATGGATTTCCAGTTATCATTTATGTCAAATTGTTGGATTTTGAGGCAAAATCATACTGATATTTACCATCTTATATTCTGCATTATTGGGTGTTTTTAAATAAACACTGACAAAAACTATACAAGTTTTAGTGCTGGACAATATGACAAAATATATAACATGGATATAAGTGATTACTCTGATTTAAACCTATGTAGCTATATAAAATATTCACAGGCAGATTTGCTTTATCTATTTCCCCGGCGTCAAATCAGGCACATATAAATGTCAGGAAACACGACTCCTGGCTGCATGTCAATATCCATGGATTAGGTTTATTTGATAAGTTGTAAGAAACACTTTTGAGCCCAACCTTTAGTGCAATTTGTTTGTTTTACTCACATTTTTGCAGTTTCCCCTGTTAAATCCAGTCATGCAGCAGGTTCTTTTACCACTCAGTCCAGCTGAGGGAGCGCGTTCCAGCGGGAAAGTGACGTTGATGCATACCCTATAATGTGGTTATGGTTTTTGTTTGCGCTAATGTCCCATTATACCTTTGCCTTCAAGGTGATCCTGCAATTGGAGACGGTGTAACTCGTCATGTTTTTGATACAGTCATGTCAAAACTCCAGCATGGTTTTGAACTACAACTTGGTTAGTGACCTGTACTTGTTTGTTTTTACCAGTTTTAGGATAACTTTGAAAGAAGTTCACAGCAATTTGTTGGCATTAACAGTTAATTACTTGCCATTGGCCATAGGGTTGATACTTTAAAAGGTTTCTTCTTTTGTCTTATTGTAATGCATGCCAGATTGTAACATGTTGCACGGCTTTATTTCCTTAAGTGCCAGGAGGAACTCTTCTTTTTGAGGGTGAAAAGGATCACTTGATTCCCTCAACATCACAGAGTTTTCTAGATAGTGACTTCTTTGTGGTGGCAGGCCGTATAATCGGGCACTCATTCCTGCATGGTGGTCCATGCTTAACTGGTTTAAGCCCAGCAATAATCCACGTGCTTTTTGGTGGATCCCCTGAAACTGCCACAATTGATGTGCTGGACTGTGTGGACACAGATGTTCGTCAAGCAATAGAGATGGTTAGTTACTCTCAAGTATTTGCATATTACTATCCAAACAGTGAGATTTTTTTTTTGGGCTAGGCAGTGTATATAGTCAATATAATTTTATGACCAGTTGAAAGGCACAGGTGAATTATCAGAGGAGGAAAAGAGGGTTATTACAGACCTTGCAGTGTCCTGGGATTTGCCTGGTGTGACATCAGAGAACAGAAGATGGCTGCTTGACAAACTGCTCATTCATGCAGTGAGTATGCACTATTGGTAGTAATACTCTTAAAGGGTTAGTTCACCCCCCCCCAACCCCCCCCCCCCCAAAAAAATGTAATTTATTACTCACCAGCACCCTTAAGACCTTCATTCATCTTAAACACAAATCTGATTACTCAGTGAGGCCTGCATCTCCAGCAAGATAATTAACACTTTCAGATGCCCAGAAAGCTACTACAAAACATAATTAAAACAGATCTTGTGATTGGTTCAACCTTAATGTTATGAAGCGACAAATACTATTTTAAAATGTTTTTAGTAGCTTTATGTGCATCTGAAAGTGTTAATTATCTTGCTCTCAATAGAGGCCACACTGAACCATCGGATTTCATCAAAAATATCTTAATTTGTGTGATGAACGAAGGTCTTACAGGTGTGGAACAACATGAGGGTGAGTAATTAATGACAATTTTTACATTTTTGGTGAACTAACCATGTAAAGTTTAAAGTTTGTAAATGTAATGCATGTTTCCATTCCAAATTAAATTATGAAGGTCCTTGAAAGAACCTCCAAGCAAGTAAAGCAGCTACGGCGGGGTTTGAAGGAAACATTGATCTGGCCTTTGCTGACCGAGAGGAAAGACACTATTCATCTTCTCTTTCCTAGGACTTGTGATACAGTGTACACCCCACTGGTAAGATATGGGCCATTTATGTATGTTATTCTCTACAATTCTTTAGTAATGATAATGTTGTCAATGTGCCAGATGATTTTAGAGAGGATAATTTGGCCAACACATGATGAAGACAGTGAGGCCTCTCTTGAAGACACATGTAGGCTCACTGGATTCCTTCGCACCTTCATTGGAAATTGTAAGTATATGAGAAATTAACTGACTTTTTACTTTAGATTCTTCAGTAAAAAATAAAAGGGGTCATGAACTGGAATTTTAAAATTTTATTTTACTTTCTTTTCTTTTTTTTAAACACAGCTTCCTATAATATCTTGCGGTTTCTAATGAAATTCTGGACTGGATGGGATGTGCTGCCCAGGAGCCTAGATGTTGAGGTGGTGGATGGAAACCTACCCAAGTCCTCCACATGCTATCAAACTCTTAAGCTTCCTAGTCATTACAAGGACTATGCTGCCTTTGAGAGAGATCTTTTAGCTGCTATCTGGAGCACAGATTATGGATTTGGAATGGTCTAAGTTTGTGTTAAAAATATCAGAGGCCATATTTTTACTAGAGTTAGTGTGCAAATTTTCTAAATTTATAATGGGCAAATTGGATATTCTGTCAGAAGATCTCACACATGTTTGGCATGTTGCAATGTTCAGAGCTTTGTATTTGACAAGGCTATGCCAATGGCAAAAAAAAATTTGATACAACATTTTAGAGTTTATTTGCTTGGATATACTAAAAAGATACTGTTCTAGATTAAATGGTTTGGAAGTAGTTCGAGCAACAAATATTCACTGGATGCAAGAGTTCATTCATATTATTAACTGGCACTAATTGTCAATATCTCAATTTTTTCTTCCTGGAAATCCAGTCTGTGAAACCTGTAAGCAATTTTGACATGTATTCAGAACCTTTTTTTTTCCTCTCTTTTTCAAAGTTACACTAAACAAAGCTTTAGTCAAAGTTTTTGGAACAATTTATTAACCTTGGTACATAAAAAAAAATTGTGTGACTGTTCATCAACCATCAAGTTCAATAAAATTCAGTTCAGCATGCATATGGTTCCTTACTGATTCTATTTCTAGGGGATTTAAAAGCAATAACATTAATGAATGACTGAGATAAGATCTAGTGGTTTAACAATGTTAATAATAGCTCAAAACAGGCATGCTTATATATTTTTTTCAACATACGCAAAACTTGATGCTCACTCTTTGAAGTTGTGTAGTCTTGCTACTCAAGCATCTCATATATTAACCTTACAGTCTCTCTGTACACCTCCAACACATTAGACAGGGGGACATCTGGGTCTGGGAATCTTTCAACATCCTCCTGTGTAAGTTGATGTTGTATTTGTACTTCAGGGATCACCACACCAGGTTCATGATGACCACATGGCCCTGCCCAGTCAATGCCATATTGCATGGCATCTACCTGTAATGGACAATTGATAATTAAACATTTCCAAACAAACATGTCCTACTTCCAGACCTTATTAAGAACAAAATAGTACAACCCATTAAGTAGTTAGGTTGGTCTGAGAAAGCAAACTTACTGAAATGGTATTTAAACTTCTTTAAATCTGATAGAATTATGGTGCGTTCAAGTCCTCCTGGGAAGTTCGTATTTACGAGGTGGGAAGTCGTGTGTACGACGGTAGGTGCGTTCAAGTCACTTTCGTCGGAGTATGATGGCGGTGTGCCTTCTCTAAATTAATTACACAAAATAACAACACTTCTGCTTCTAGATAATGTAGAGCAAATAATGTGCATTAGTTGTATGTTGCTTTTTTATGTTTTTAAATTAATTTATCAAGCCATTGTCAACTTTTTTGTTACATATTACATTTTTACATTGTGATGCTATCATATTTTTGCTGGTAATCCGCTTACTTCATTGTAAATAGAAAAGCCTGACAATTTCACTGCTAAATACATGTAAGTATTGTGGTATTTCACTATGTTTCTGACTGACACGCCCCCAACTCCTACAGATCGAAGCTTAAAGAAAATTACGAGCTTCCCACTGGTATTTACGACATTGTGGTGGCGTTCATGTCGGTTCTGCTCGTAAATATGATCTTTCCGACATGACTTGAACGCACCATTCTATGAACAGAATCTTCTGAGGCAAGACTGTAAAAACTAATATTGTTAATAATGTAATATTTCTACAGCTACCTGTCTGTTGCTAATATGTTTAATATATATCTATCATGTAATTTCTAAGCTATCCATCCACCAACCCATCCTAATTCACTTACCTGAATGGGGTCTTGCAGTTCATGACTTAACCAGAGCTGTATTGGTGACTGGTTTCCTTCTGTCCGCAACTTGTGGTGGTTCCAGCCATCCTGAAAGTACTGGAGGTGTTTCTGTACATGTGGCAAGAAACACCGTTGGAGGGCATAGAGATGCACTTCGTCATCTGGATTCAGAAGCCCGTCATTCTCAAGGTTCATGAAGATTGTGTAGAAGAGATCAAGCACTCCAGCATAAACATCTCTCCACAACCTTTCAATCCTAGCACAGTAAAAGAAACCCAAATTCAAAACATTTAAAACAAGGACCAACATTCACAATGTTGTACATAAAGCCTTCCATTCCATAGTCTAAAAGGGGAATAAAAAAAAAAAAAAACTTTAAAATGTAAATGTAATTAATTAATAATGTAATTTATTCTAGAAACAGTGCATATCTTGGTAATTGTTTGCGTTTCTTTGTAAAAAACAAAACAAAAAAACATTTCAGGCCTGAAAACGTAGCAAGGCATTGTATATGTTTGATTATACCTCTGATTGTGGACACTCTTTCCTGTGATGTGTGAGTTTCTGTTCTCTCCTCTGGTGGAAACCATGAAACGAGCAACATCAATATTCTCCCCACCTTTATCTGACCTCACACGTGATGGCACACCATACAGGTTGACACCTTCTAAAAAGCTTGTCAGGACTGTTGCAGCTTTATTATCGGTGGCAGCTTTCAAGTATACAATTAGACGGCTAAAGCCATCGATTCCACCATGAACCACAATTCGCCACCTGGAACAGATATAGAGAAATTAATTTCAATAATATGAACAACTAGGCTTTTGAGTAATGATATAAAACACATTCTTTATTCTATAGTAAATCAAAACAGCCAAAACAGTATATCACATACTTAAGATGATATCTTTTACATACAGGGGTTGGACAAAATAATATGAACACTTGTGAAATAGACAATATTTTTTTTTTGATGATTTTAAATCTTAACAGTCTTTCTCGGAAATCTGGACCTTTAACATCATCAGAAAGATCTGCTTGTATAATTCCACCATTAACATCTGTAAAAAAATTATCAGTTGTGCAGATCAAGTTGGAATAAATCTACAAAAGGTGTTCTAGTCAAATGGATATGTTTCACCACTCATCCAAGCATGTTCCTCAGTTCCCTAGCAGCGCACACACACACACGTACAGTACCGTTCAAAAGTTTGGGGTCAGTAAGATTTTTAAAATGTTTTAAAAGAAGTATCTTCTGCTCACCAAGCCTGCATTTATTTGATTAAAAATACAAACAAAAACGTAATATTGTGTAAGTAATATTATTAATAAAGTAATATTGTGAAAAATTATTCCAATTTAAAACGGCTGTTTTCTCTGTCAATATACAGTAAAGTGTAATTTATTCCTGTTATCAAAGCTGAATTTTCAGCATCATTACTCCAGTCTTCAGTGTCACATGATCCTTCAGAAATCATTCTGATATGATGATTTGATGCTCAAGAAACATTTATGATTATTATCAATGTTGAAAACAGTTATGTACATTTTTTTTCCAAAATTCTTCAAAGAATAGAAAGTTCAAAAGAACAGCATTTATTTAAAATAGAATATTTTCTAACATTATAATTTTCTTTACTGTAACTTTTGATCAGTTTAACTCATCCTTGATGAATAAAAGTATTGATTAATTTTATTTCTATCCCCCAAAAATAAAATTAAAATTCTTACTGACCCCAAACTTTTGAACGGTAGTGTTTAATATTACAAAAGATTTAGATTTCAGACAAATGCTGTTCTTTTGAAATTTCTATTCATCATAGCATCATGAAATAAAAATGTAAATAACTGTTTTCAACATTGATAATAATAATGAATGTTTCTTGAGCATCAAATCATCATATCAGAATGATTTCTGAAGGATCATGTGACACTGAAGACTGGAGTAATGATGCTGTAAAAATTCAGCTTTGATAACAGGAATAAATTACACTTTACTGTATATTGACATAGAAAACAGCTGTTTTAAATTTGAATAATATTTCACATTATTGTTTTTGTTTGTATTTTTAATCAAATAAATGCAGGCTTGGTGAGCAGAAGAGACTTCTTTTAAAACATTAAAAAAATCTTACTGACCCCAAACTTTTGAACGGTAATGTGTGCACAGGTCCTTCTCAAAAAATTAGCATATTGTGATAAAGTTCATTATTTTCCATAATGTAATGATAAAAATTAAACTTTCATATATTTTAGATTCATTGCACACCTACTGAAATATTTCAGGTCTTTTATTGTTTTAATACTGATGATTTTGGCATACAGCTCATGAAAACCCCAAATTCCTATCTCAAAAAATTAGCATATCATGAAAAGGTTCTCTAAACGAGCTATTAACCTAATCATCTGAATCAACTAATTAACTCTAAACACCTGCAAAAGATTCCTGAGGCTTTTAAAAACTCCCAGCCTGTTTCATTACTCAAAACCGCAATCATGGGAAAGACTGCTGTCCAGAAGGCCATCATTGACACCCTCAAGCGAGAGGGTAAGACACAGAAAGAAATTTCTGGACGAATAGGCTGTTCCCAGAGTGCTGTATCAAGGCACCTCAGTGGGAAGTCTGTGGGAAGGAAAAAGTGTGGCAAAAAACGCTGCACAACGAGAAGAGGTGACCGGACCCTGAGGAAGATTGTGGAGAAGGACCGATTCCAGACCTTGGGGGACCTGCGGAAGCAGTGGACTGAGTCTGGAGTAGAAACATCCAGAGCCACCGTGCACAGGCGTGTGCAGGAAATGGGCTACAGGTGCCGCATTCCCCAGGTCAAGCCACTTTTGAACCAGAAACAGCGGCAGAAGCGCCTGACCTGGGCTACAGAGAAGCAGCACTGGACTGTTGCTCAGTTTTGCATGTGATTCGGAAATCAAGGTGCCAGAGTCTGGAGGAAGACTGGGGAGAAGGAAATGCCAAAATGCCTGAAGTCCAGTGTCAAGTACCCACAGTCAGTGATGGTCTGGGGTGCCATGTCAGCTGCTGGTGTTGGTCCACTGTGTTTTATCAAGGGCAGGGTCAATGCAGCTAGCTATCAGGAGATTTTGGAGCACTTCATGCTTCCATCTGCTGAAAAGCTTTATGGAGATGAAGATTTAGTTTTTCAGCACGACCTGGCACCTGCTCACAGTGCCAAAACCACTGGTAAATGGTTTACTGACCATGGTATTACTGTGCTCAATTGGCCTGCCAACTCTCCTGACCTGAACCCCATAGAGAATCTGTGGGATATTGTGAAGAGAAAGTTGAGAGACGCAAGACCCAACACTCTGGATGAGCTTAAGGCTGCTATCGAAGCATCCTGGGCCTCCATAACACCTCAGCAGTGCCACAAGCTGATTGCCTCCATGCCACGCCGCATTGAAGCAGTCATTTCTGCAAAAGGATTCCCGACCAAGTATTGAGTGCATAACTGAACATAATTATTTGAAGGTTGACTTTTTTTGTATTAAAAACACTTTTCTTTTATTGGTCGGATGAAATATGCTAATTTTTTGAGATTTTGGGTTTTCATGAGCTGTATGCCAAAATCATCAGTATTAAAACAAAAGACCTGAAATATTTCAGTTGGTGTGCAATGGATCTAAAATATATGAAAGTTAAATTTTTATCATTACATTATGGAAAATAATGAACTTTAACACAATATGCTAATTTTTTGAGAAGGACCTGTATATGTGGTTTACAGGGACACTCAATAGACATAATGGTTTTATACTGTACAAACTGTATATTTTATCCCCCTACACTACCCCAGTCCTAAACCTACCCATCACAGGTACTGAATTGAATTAAAAAAACAGGCAAATATGTTTTTTGAGCCATTTGGTTTATGAGGACACGGAAGCATCCTCATAAACCATGTTTATGTTGTAATACACTTGTGTCCTCATAAACCATGTATACTAGAACACACACACAGAATATGGCATCACATGACATTATACAATGACTTATATGATATTGCTTGATGAATATTAATATCTCATAACATTTGGTAAGAGTCATTGGAAATTTAGGTTCTCTAGAAAGATCCTTCTAGTGAAAAACATCATCCAGCGATACATTTTAGAACAGTGTTCTTCTTACAAGAAAGTTCTTTCAAACTTTCATTTTCACATTCACATTTGTGGTCTACATGGAAGTTATGAAATTTAAATGCTGAGAATCAATGTGATAATAATAATAATAATTAATGCATTAAATTAAGCTATAAACACATCCCACCGATTACACATTCATTTAATTTTCTTTTGTACAACTGTACAGCCATTTCCTATTCTAACATAGAAAACACATCCAGATGAACATGATAAATAATAAATAATATTCGACTGTTGTCAGCATACCTTATTAACTTATGGTTACCATCAATGTGCCATAAACTGTTGGGCGCAGGGACTGTGTATGTTCTGCGCCTCCGGGGGTTCAGTTGTAGACTCCGCATAAAGACACCCTGAGGATCCACACGTTTCATGGATTCTTGAACACGTCGCCCTACAAAAAGTAAATTCATCAATATATGTATAGTTAATATTCCAGTCTTTAATTTCACCTTTGGCATGCTCAGTGGGGACCTAAAAGACTATATTCAAAAATATCACTGTACGGACACCATCAGATGTGAATACAAAAACTTTGTTTAACTGAGCTGAATAAGGACACTTCTGAGATGTTTTACTAGCTTAAAATCACTTAATAATGAATTTTGCAACACTGACACCATTTCAAAGCAGCTTCACAGTAATACAGCGGTAAATAAAAATGTATTGCATAAAGCGCTACATAAATTTAGGGGGGAAAAAACTAAATTGACTTAATTTCTATTTTACATTTTTTACCAAGGGATACCAATATGTCAAGGCATAGGCGTAATTTGCGGGTGGGACATGTCCCTACCACTTTTTGAAAGGGTTGATGTTCCACCACATTTTGTAACATCTCGTGGCACGGATATGTAATACAAAAGAAACACCTCTAGTTGATTATCAATTTGTGTTAATAATAGGCGATGTGGCACTGGGATGTGTTGTTTTTGAAATCATGTTGAGCGCTCGTTGTCGCTGTTATCAGAGGCGCAACAGTGTTCTCTCTGCGCTCTGTACACTGCGCAGTCTTAACATGGACGAGGGCTTCAATCTATCGCTTAAAGAGACTCTCTATTCGCTACGTTGAAATCACAAAAAAATAAAATACACATAAACATGTCCCTGCTCTTGATATACAAATCACTAAATAATATCTTTGATTTTAATGAGAAAAAAAAAATCATAAATGGATGGATTAGAACCCAGAACCTCTTGCACACTAAATGAAAATGCTGCCACTAGTCCATCAGAACAATCTTCAAGAGCGAATCCTTGTATTTATTAACAAAGTCCCTTTAAGACAAGTCATTTTACTCGGCGGCCATCTTTGAAACGCCTCTTGGGCATCCTGGGCATCATGCAGCTCCTATCTCTTTGAATGGGGAAACATCAAATTCTCAAAAACTGTTCGCCAACCTTACGATTAAATTTCATATTTGAAATCACCAATCAAATCTGACAACAACTGTCTTATAAATGTTTTATCCAAACGCTCGAATCATAACAAAAAAACAATTTTTCAGGCTGGATCAAGCTAATGCGAATGCGCAGACCTAAATGCGCGTCTCTTCTGCCATGTCTCTGAGGCGCGCGTCTGACGGTGCTTCTAACGGCTGCTGCAGTGACGTGATGACTTAGAAGGCTGGACTTATTCCGCCATATTGCACGTTACACTTTCTCCCATTCAAAACAATACGAGTGACACGTCTAGTGTTATTCTATAGTCTTTGTTATTAATTAATATACATACTCTCGATATGAATGGTATATTGTATTATAGCAGATGTAAGGAAGATACTTTCATCATTATTATTATTGTCATCATAATACAATTACAATATACCCCCCCCCCCCCCCACACACACACACACACTCGGCACTGTGTCATGGTAAAAAAACAAAAAAACAAAACAAAAAAACCCCGTCTTACTCTGTACTCGAATGCCCTGTGAACCTAGATGTCCAATCATCATTTTATACCCCGCATTTGGGTGACGCTTTAGTACGTCTTCGACTAAAGCATCCAGTTCAGCGTCTTCCAGAGTCGAGAACAGGTCGCTTACTCTATAAGAATAAAATAAGCCCATTATCACAACACACATATAAACACTAATGTGAAAGTTAAGTAGGTTATTAGGCTAGGCTACTAATTGCTTACCTTAGACCATGTTGTGCCATCCTACTCCGGATTGTTCTTTCACTGACACCAAACAAATTTGCTATGTTGCCAGCAGTTTGACCCATTGAAAGATACGTTTCAATCGTGCTTATCGGCAGCAAGTATGATGGACGTCCCACCGTAGCACCGTCTGACTCACACTGATTTCGGATGTGCTGGGAAATATTAAGTAATGAGCCAAACACTTCAGGCTGTACTTCAGCATTATCGGCAAATAGCTGTTCTATGACATCAATTAGCACATCCAATCTAAACAACACGTAGTCAGTTGATACGTTGTTGTCAACTTCATTTGCTAAGTTGCGCAGTTCTCTAACTACATGTGAAATGTCCGCCATAGTAAACAACCTGTCACTACACTACAAAGCCAGAGTAATCGAGCAAGCGCTTCAATCAACGATGAACCAATGGTAAGCAAGCCCTATTAGGAAGACCATCCCACCTAATTATCATACATGACAAAGAAATGTAAGAATAAATATAAAAATAAATAAAAAAAAGTTGAAATAAATAAATGTTAAAATAAATACATCTGGAAATAAATACATATTGGAATAAATAAATATAAAAATAAATTAATGCATAAATAAATAAATATAAAATTAATGGAAAAATAAATACAAGAATAAATTCAAAATATTATAAATAATTTTAAAAGAAAAGCAGAAGAAAATGAATTAAGGGGGAAAAAATAATTTTTATTAAAAAATAATCATATTTATTTTATAAAGTCATTTATTTATTTTCCTATTATCACATTTATTTACCTATTTATCTATTTATTCATTTATATATTTATTTATTAATGCATTTATTTATTTATTTATGCATTTATTTATTTATTTATTCATTTTTAATTTCTGCAGGTTTGGTCCTCCATAAGAAGGTGGGAGTGTTTGTGGATTATGAGGAGGGTCTGGTCTCTTTTTATGACGTGGACTCCAGATCTCTTATCTACTCTTTCACTGGTCAGACTTTCACTGAGAAACTCTATCCATATTTTAGCCCATACCATAATGATAAAGGTAAAAACTCAAAGCCTCTGATCATCACACCTGTCAGCTGAAACAAACAAAAAACATCAAATCTGAAAAGATTAAATATGGATGTGATGTTTTCAGAATATGTAAATGAAAACCAAAAAACAATTTGCACAAACCACAGTCAAGTACATTTTACTTGTGATTATAAGGAAATATAGACAAAATATAATAGAATATAATAGACAAAATGTGTACAAGTGCAAAAAAAAACAAACTAAAACTAAAAAAACAACAACAAAAAAACCTGTATATTTAGGCCCTTTAAAAAAATCAGTCACTGACAAAACATCAATTAGAATCATGGTCAGAATTATTGGCAATAAATATTGGTAAATACGAGCAAAGGCAGCTGTGAAGTAAAAAAAAATTGAAGTAAAAAAAAAAATACTAAAATTGTAAATATGTGAATATACTTCAGAGATATTTTACTCATTAAAAATTACAAAAATTGTGGCCAGTGTGTTTTGGAGAAAAACATTTATTTAATAAATTGTTACATTTTTTACAAATAATTTGAATGAAATATCGAAAGGATAAACAATTCATATGTTACGTAACACACCATGTAAAGAAGGCGAGGGATGCAGGATACAAAGCACATTCAAGTTTACTGGAAGAATAACAGGTAGAAAACAATACAATAACCGACACAGGATGAACAGAACGGGGAGTACAAATACACAGAGTGATGAGGGAGCTAAACAGGCACAGGTGGAGGAAGTTAACTAATCGGGGACTAACGAGAACAGGTGCAGACAATACATATGTATTGTCACATCCATCTTTGATCATATTTAGGAAGGGTGCCAATAATTCTGGCCATGACTGTATAATGAAATATAGTGAGTTTTATGTTGTTTGAAAAAATTATATTTGAATGGCCAATATGAGTCTTTATATTTCTAATCAAGATTTGTTTGCTTTTCTCTTTCATTTATACTGTGATTTTGCTTTTCAAATCAATATGAAATTTTACATAAATTGATAGGCTATAATAATATTATATGGTGAATTTCTACATAATATGCTACATTTCCAGTGTTTCTACATATTATTTTGTAAAGAGAACTCTGAAGCCATTTTCTTCTCTTCTTCAGCTGTTGAACTGAATTACTGGTGAAATATTGTGGTTCTTGATTTACTGTATTGTAATAACTGCAGCATCTGAATAAAGACAAGTGTTCAATTCTATTACTGATATTACTTATGAACTAAACAGATTGCTAATATGCAAATACACACTGGAGAACGATGAATATCTGCTCACATACAGTAAACAACAGACAGGATATGAATAAAACAGGATCTTTATTGTTGACTTTCATCAGTTGTGTATGAAAATACTGAATTATTATTTAGTGCAGATGATCATTAAATCTAGTAAATATTCTTCAAGAGAAGTGAGAGCATTAGAAAGCTTCATAATGAAAGAGTTTTTCACTTTGGTTTGAGCACAATATCGGTGAATCCGTGAACCTGAGTGAGCTGACGGCAGTCCATCGATGCCAGGAGCTTCTGAGAGCCGGAGACGGTGGGAACAAACTTCTCCATCAGTGTAACCGTCGCAAGCTTCTCCACATCACTGACAGACAGAAACACAATATCAACTCTCTGGAAGATTTTCACTCTCTGAACATCATATTTAATGTAGTACAATTTATGTTTTTAAACAAATCTGAAGTGCATGAACACGTCACAGCTGAAATAAACTGCTGTTAAACACTGAAAGTCTTACCCATACGGGATCTTTCTGATGCTCTGCATTCCCAATCCCTCTATCCGGAACAAAACGTTCCTCAACACTTGTGACAGTGGGTTCTGGAACATCATCTTGACTGTCAACTCTTTACCCACCACAGCGCCATCTAGAGGCTGAAAACAGTACAAACACAATCAATGGATGTAGAGTTTCTTTTTGTGATGAACTGAATCCAAATATGACGCCTTCAGATGTTTTACCAGGTTGAGCATCAACACTAAACGCAGTGGATTCTGAATGCATTGTGCCAGTTTGAATATGCAAAATTGAGAATGAGATATTTACATTTGCAATATTTTGATAATTTTGATATATCATGCAGCCCTTCACTGAAACATATCTGTGCATGTGCCAATGTTTGATTTTACAGACATCTGTTCATGACATGATCTGTTCATTTCAGTGTGTTGGTTCACCACTGCATATATAATCATATCCTGAAGCAAAACCAGTTGAGAACTGAGTTAGAAGTTTGAATAGTGAGAATCGAATCAATTAATCAAATTATGAATTCAGAAAGAAATAAAATACTGTAAAGACAAACACAAACAGTCAGCGTTCGGAGCGTTATGAATCAGCGTATCGAATCGGCGGTTCAGAGCGCCAAAGTCACGTGATTTCAGCAGTTTGGAGGTTTGACACGCGATCTGAATCATGATTCGACACAAAAGATTAATAACGCTCCGAAGCTTCCTGAAGCAGTGTTTTGAAATCGGCCATCACTAAATAAGTCGTTACTTTGTTTTTTTTGGCGCACCAAAAATATTCTCGTGGCTTTATAATATTAATATTGAACCACTGTACTCACATGAACTGATTTAAATATGTTTTTAGTTCATTAATGGATCTTGAGAGAGGAAATGTCATTGCTGGCTATGCAGGCCTCACTGAGTTATAAAGATTTCAACAAAAATATCTTAATTTGTGTTCCGAAGATGAATGAAGGTCTTACAGGGGTGGAACAACATGAGGGTGAGTAATAAATTACATTATTTTCATTTTTGGGTGAACTAACCCTTTAAGGTA
Organism: Ancherythroculter nigrocauda; assembly: GCA_036281575.1. NCBI lineage: Eukaryota > Metazoa > Chordata > Actinopteri > Cypriniformes > Xenocyprididae > Ancherythroculter > Ancherythroculter nigrocauda. The sequence continues at coordinate 36,817,212 of VTFQ01000020.1, read as the reverse complement.
TAGAATGAAGTAAATTATTATCCTGTACAAACCTCTTCGTTCAGCTTGTGGTTTCTTTCCATCAACTTTACCTCCAGTGACGCCTTCTCTCTCTCTTCATTTCTCTGATTAAACAATTAATATCCAGCATAGATTAACTTATTGTCTCCTTCATTTAAAACGTTTACATTTTAGACATGATATTCTCACTATGAAGTTTCTTCTGAATCTGCGAGCACTGTGTGTGAACTCCTTTTAACTGCTTCGGTCAACAGAACAAAATAGTGCATTAGCGCCACCTGGCAGTATGGACCAGAAAACACAACACCCTTAATTTCTTAATTTCAGGTATCAGGGCTCATATCGTTTTCAGCTCCTCCAATATCTGAACCTCACACACCGTCCAGACAAACAAATAGTACTCCACGCTTGTAAGCATATTTAAAATATGGTATTATTCTGTGCTGCACTGAGAATAAACACTGTTGACGAGAATTTCATAAATTTTATGGTAATTGTTTACATTGTTCTGACAAGAAAATACAATAATGCAATACTCACATATCTTAGTTTGATAAATGAGCAGAATCTCCTCAGACGGACCGCCAAAATAACCGTTGAAATTTAAATGGCTGAGATTCGCGCTTCAGGATCGTGACGTGTGCACTCGTCATACAGTGGGCATTAAGGAACTAAACAAAACTACACATGTAGTCTGTCTATATATTTATTACAATGTTTACACACTCAGCAGAGATGAATTAGGAACTGTTTAATATTTTTGATTATGGGCGGAGCTATATGACATCACTGCACGTGTGTAAAGACTTCAGAGAAAGTGAAACTTAACAGATGAGCTGGAAGCTTCTTAAAAACAACATTTCTTTTCAGAAACTCTGAAATTAACGATCAAATCTGATATTCTACTCACAGGTACGTTCACTAGTTTAATAGCATGAAGCAGTAAGAATGTTGGTAAATCAGGATTGATCTATGATATTTTATTTATTTTTACAACAGCAGTTAGGCAGAGGAAGAGTATTGTTTTTATGTGGGTTCCGGCTCATTCAGGTATTGCGGGTAATGAAAGGGCAGATAAGTTGGCAAAAATGGCAACTAAAAAGGAAAATGTTGAAATCAATATTAGGTTATCTAAGTCAGAGGGAAAGAGTGTGGAAAGAAATAATGGACAAGTGGCAGCAACAGTGGCAGAATGAAACTAAAGGGAGACATTTATATTCAATACGAAACAGAGTGGGTATGTCAAGAGATAAAGGTACAAGTAGGAGAGAACAAGTCATTTTAAGTAGAATAAGAATGGGGCATATTAGCAATCTTAATGGCACTTTACATATTATGGGAAAGCACCCAACAGGAATGTGCACACATTGTCAGGAGTATGAGACGGTTGAGCATGTTTTAATATCTTGTGGAAGGTTTAATCAAGAGAGGCAAGAAATGATGACCCAGCTACAGAATTTAGGAAGGGTAGAGGCAAGTGTTAAAGATATTTTAAAAGAAACTGGACGTACGTCTGCAAGACGTCTGTTAAAGATCACTTCATCTGGAAAGCATCTGCTGTTTACAAACATCTAATAGACATCTTTAAGATGTCAGTTTTACATACATTCTAAATCATAAACATCTTAAAGACATCTTCTAAACGTCTATTTGACATCTGACAGGAAACGTCTTATAGACGTATTCCAGATGAGCAAACACCAATAATACGTCTTCCAGACGTAAACACACACATCAAATAGACGTCTCCGAGATGTATGTGTGCTATCAGGGGACATACTATCACGTCATACAATCGCGTCTTTTCTCTCTGTCGCATCCAGTCACCGTAAACTGGCTTGTCAATCATCTTACATCCTCCACATTTCATTTAGCTAATTTCCTACCGTATCGGAGTGAAATGCAGCACGTTGATCTGCAGTCGCGAGTCTTTCATGTGGAGAACTCCTCTTATTAATGCATAATGATGCATTTAAAAGTTAATGGCCATTCGGATATTTATAAAAGTCCACATTGGTTTTGCAGATGAAAAATAACACAGATAACATTAAATAAATATTTTCTATCAGGTTGAACTGATTATTAGTCACTCAAATCTCTCAGCGTCGATCGCGCATATCCGCCATGTTTTGTAGTTTTTTTAACACCTTTAACTCGTGTTTGTAGTTCCGAACTTAATCCTCGTCCAACGCGCAATGGGTTGTGGGCAATATTAGCCTTTATAGTCTGCACGGATCCACACTTCGAAAATCTACCGGAAATAGTAGATCATCCGGGGACTTTTGGCATACTCTTTTCAACATACTATGCTTTGGAACACACTTATTTTAATCTCACATACTATTTAGGATGGATAGTATGAACATTGGGATGCAGGGATAGTCTGTGTTCATGTCACATATCAGAAACAGGAAGTACTTGAACTGCAGACAGAATAAACAAAGTTCAGTGAAATAAACTCCATTAAACAGGTTTTTACAGATGTTAATTATGTAGGTTATTTGTTTGAAAAATTACACTTCCACTCATTTTCTTTGTTGTCTTTTATAAAATATATTTTCATGATGGTATTAAAATGTTGTAAAAGCCTCTTAAATTGGCTCTACTGTGGCTCCCAGAGACATGTTTAGTTTCTGTATTTAGTACCTTCAGTTGTTTTTCTACCACTCACTAGTACCTACTGCAGTGCCACAAAGCTGTCTAAAAGTACAGACCAGCAATCAGACCAGAAGTTAGTGGAGGATCTTATAGGCTCAGTGTGTGGTTAGGGTTAGTGTTGAAGGCGGGTCTGACATTCTTTGAATGTGATATAAACAGTGGTACATAAATAATCATTATTAAATATAATAGTATTTAACATGCAACATCCATAGCCTAATTTATTCAGTGCATATAATTATGAAAGTTGCTCTCTTCAGCAATGTAGATGATATATCATCATTTTCTTTTCAGTCATGGCATCCTCCAGTGGTCCAGCACTAAATGAGGAGCTCCAGTGCTCCATCTGTCTGGAAGTGTTCACTGATCCAGTCACCACTCCATGTGGACACAACTTCTGCAGAACCTGCCTGAGCGAGTGCTGGACGAACACACAGACCTGCTTCTGTCCGCTCTGTAAAGAAAAATTCAGCAGAAGACCTGATCTCAAGATTAATACAACACTCAGAGAGGTTATGCAACACTTTAAGAAGAAGCTCAATCTAGGAGAATCTGAGGTGTTCTGTGACATCTGTGATGAAAGAAAGCAGAAAGCTGTGAAGTCCTGCCTGACGTGTCAAAGCTCTTACTGTGATGATCATCTGGAGCCTCATCTCAGAGTCCCACATCTAAAGAAACACAAACTCATTAACGCTGTGGAAAATCTGGAGGATTATATATGCCAGAAACATGAGAGACCTCTGGAGATGTTCTGCAGAGATGATCAGACGTGTATTTGTCTGTCCTGCACTGAAGGAGAACACAGGACTCACAACACTGTTCCTATAGGGGAGGAGAGTCAAGAGAAGAAGGTAATAATAATAATTTTGAATTTGCATGCTCTTTAAATGGTTTAAAAAGAAAAAAATCAAACAGGACTGTCAGAAGATGGAAACATAAATTCAGTGATAAATGTGTGTTTTTGTCTGTATGTAGGATCAGCTGGTTCAGAGACAGACTGACATTCATCAGACGATCGAGGACAGAATGAAGAAGATTCAAGAGATCAAACACTCAGTAGAGCTAAGAAAGGTTTGTGCTTTGATCAATCAGAGTTCATTTCCTGACTCATGGTCCTTTTCAATCCCCCTCTCCCATTTCACTTTCTGTTTAACTATCCTACCAAAAAATATATCTCAAAAAATGTTATGCATCATAATATTTCAACCTAATCAATAAAGACATTGAATTAAATTGAGAGTTCTGCCAGTAACCCTCAAGTTCTAAACACTTTATTTTTTCTCATATTTCACAAATCTTAGTGTATTGCACTTGAGTGTCTTTTGTATTCCACTGAAAATTACGCATTTTAAGTGATATGCGGTTAATTGATGATGTAATATGTACATGTACAATATGTAATATGTAATATATTAACAAACAGAACTTTTACCTGTTTTCATTCATCAGAGAAACACAGAGAAAGAGAAATCCTCCAGTGTTGAGCTCTTCACTGATCTGATCCGCTCTATTGAGAGATTTCAGTCTGAGCAGCTGAAGATGATGGAGGAACAGCAGAAAGCAGCAGAGAAACAGGCTGAAGATCTCATTAAAGAGCTGCAGCAGGAAATCACTGAGCTGAAGAAGAGAAACACTGAGCTGGAGCAGATCTCACACACTGATGATCATCTCCACCTCATACAGGTCTGAACATCTGTCTAATCATGTACAATATTACAGGACAAACACTTTTGTCATTTATTTAGTACAAGTTTTAGTACAGAAAATATCAACAATTCTTAAAGTATTCAATCAACTGGGGGTGGTATGGTATTATCCACACTTTGGATATTTTACACTATTCATCTGGGGTTTCTTGCCTCAATCCTGCCTAAAAAATATTGAATTAACTTCTTTAAAAATATAAACATAACACATTTAACTGTCCTCTTGTCATGCTACTAAAAGCCCAAAGATGAAGATGAGTCAAGGGATTCCTAAAACAAAAGGATTTAATAAGAAAACAAACTCAGATAGTCAAAGTCCATGAGACAGTGTGTCTAAGCACAAGCGTTACACAAACAATAACTCACAGTGAAATGAGAACTCACAGGAACTTAAATCTACACAGATAATGAACAGAATACAAGGTGTGATTAATCTGTAACCATAGTAACAAACAAAGGAAAAAGGAAACAACGCTGCGCAAACTAAAAGTTCATGAAAGTGAAACTAAGATAAGATAACTGAATAAGTGTGACATCTCTCTCTCCTGCTGTAGATGTGCTCATCCCTGTCCAGTCGTCCACACACCAAGAACTGGACTGAGATCCGGATTGACTCTGATGTGAATGTGAACTCTCTGAAAAGAGCTCTGACTGAACTGAGGAAAACTCTAGATAGGAAGCTAAATGAAAAACTCAGTCAAACTGGTATGTGAATATCAAATACAGTGTATAGATATTTTTGTTAGTAACTATCTAATAAAATACATTTTCAAGGACTATATGTGATAAAAGGGTTATTTTATAGTGTCACTGTTATATGTAGTTAGTATGGTAATAACTATAAAATATAGCTGCAAGCAGCAATTACGGGGCCATGCAAAAAGCGGCACAACAAGCCAGCCAACATGGCTGGGAGCATCAGACCAACTGCAACAATGAGAAATTAAAGACATATTAAGATCATTTTAGGCAAAAGAGCTGAAAATTGATATATACAGTCAATAATAAAGATTTATCTCTTTCGACCAATAGGTGGCGCTGTGACCAAATTAATGTGGTATGGTCAGAGTGAGGTGACAATGACACTCGCTAAGGATATGACTCCCGTGAAAATAAGTCAACTAGATCAAAAGTTATAAGCATATGAAAAAAAAACACTAGGTGGTGCTGGTCCAAAACTTCTCAGGCTCCTTCAGGGCATTGTGCTGATGACCCAATCTGAGTTTTGTAACGATATGCTAATGCGTTCATAAAATACAGTATTTTCGAACTAAATTCAAAATGGCCGATATGGGAAAATTGGATATCATCCGACTCAGTATGATGCCCCGAATCTAAAAAGACCCCGAATCTATGATTTTTGGACAAACCTATCTGAAGTTATAAGCAAAAATAGCCATTTTTTGTATCTCCAGACCAGTAGGTGGCGCTGTACTGAAACTCAGCATGTAGTTTTTTGGTCATGCTTGGGAAGACATGTACCAAGTTTGGTCTGAATATGATAAAGCATTGCAGAGATACAGCCTTGAGTCCAAATTGGGTGCTCTATATTAAATTAATTTGCGTGTTATTTGAGATTGGTTGAGTTTATCAGAAAGCTTTTGATAACTTTTTGTCAGCATGGACTGAAGATGATCTGATTTGATTTTCATAAAAATCAAACAAATCATCTAGGACTAGTTCAAAAAAGTTCAAAATTTAACATGGCGAAAAAACCATAAGTCGAAACCTAGCACGTTTGGTATAGTTGGACTCAGTAGGGATTCAGGAGTGTAAGGAGATGACTCCCGTTAAAATGGGTCGACCACACCCAAAGTTATAAGCATTTGAATATATGATTTTACCACTAGGTGGTGCTGGTGCGAAACTTCTCAGGCTCCTTCAGGGCCTTGTGCTGATGACCCATTCTGAGTTTCGTAATGATACGCTAATGCGTTCGTAAAATACAGCATTTTAGCACAAAATTCAAAGTGTCCAATGGCCAAAATGGCTGATATGGTAAAATTTGATATTATTCGACTCAGCATCATGCCCCGAATCTAACAAGTCCAAGACAAATCCATCAGAAGTTATAAGAAAAAATAGCCATTAGTCGTATCTCCAGACCAGTAGGTGGTGCTGCGCCGAAACGCTGCATGTTGCCTCAGGTCATGCTTGTGATGAAATGTACCAAGTTTGGTCTGAATATGTTAATCACTTTGGAGATATAGCCTCAAGTCTGATTTGGGGAGCTTTTTGTCAAATTCATTCGAGTTGTTTTCGAGAACGGATGGATCTATCAAAAAGCTTTTGATAACTTTTTGCAAGCATAGTCTGAAGATGATCTGATTAAATTTTCATGAAAATCGGAGTAAGAAAAAGTAGCTTTTTCGGAAAAATCAAAATGGTGGGAAAATTTTCATGATGGAAAATGATGACACATGGTGCATCGAAAGCGTCGAAACGTTTTAGCTTTAGCCAAGGAATCAGTGAAAAAAAAAGAATGTTGTTTCTAGCCCTTACGGTTCAAAAGTTATTAGCATAAACATGAGTGAAATTTTGGACAGGTGGTGGCGCTAGAGGGATTGAGATAGAGACTCCAAATTGGCTATGGACACAGTTGTGACTGTCCTCTACCAGTGTGCCAAATTTCACAACTTTTTAGCATATTCTTCCAGAGCAGAATAATAATAATAAAAAAGGTAACGATTACAAGAGGTGCCTTCGCACCATCGGTGCTTGGCCCCTAATGATGCATAATTACATGCTGCAACTAATCCTAACCAAACCCTAATCCTAACCCTACATTAAGAACAAGTAGTTACTTAATATTCCTCAGCACTTTAAATGTTTAATTACAGTGTAACAAAGACACCTTAAAATAAAGTGTAACTTATAACATTTTAGCATTGGTGACCTGCTGCTGGTCATCACAATTATTTAATCTGCCTGCAAACATTCACAATGTTTCAAAAAATAACCACAATATAACTTAAACTTGCAATGTTAGCATTAAACTGGTATGATAAAATCACTTACTAAACCTAGTCTATGTGAAGTTAAATCGTCTCAGGTTACGTATGTAACCATGGTTCCCTGAGAACAGGGAACGAGACTCTGCGCTGACTGCGCTAGGGGAACGTCCTCCGTGACCCGTGCTAGAAATGCCAAAAATCACCACACTCCAATCCTATTGGCCGGTGACAGCCTATCACGTCAAACGGCGTGAACCGTGACGTATAAAGGGAGCGCCTGGGGACACAGCCGACATCTTTTTGTCTTTGAGCGACTGTAGCAGGCATCCCGCAGCATGGCATGAAAGCGCAGATTCTCGTTCCCTGTTCTCAGGGAACCATGGTTACATACGTAACCTGAGACGTTCCCTTTCGAAAGGGAACTTCTACTCTGCACTGACTGCGCTAGGGGAACGATATACCCACGCCGCCATGCTAGAGGAGAATGCCAGTCCAAATGTCTGGACACACATCCGGCAGTTCCAGGGAAAAACCGGGGGCAGAACTCCAAGGCTGTCAGTGACAGCATTCCCTACGGCCAACAGCCCAAGCTGAGCCTAAAAGAGGCCATCCGAAAAAAGCCTACCAAGGCTGCTCGAGCATCTGGAACCAACAACCAGAGAGGGGGTGGTCCCTTTAAGGGAATGTGGCCAAGGAACCAAAGGAACCTCGGCCAGTCACTCGGGGGGAAAATCCATCCCGCTGCCACCAAGGAGTCCTAGCCAGATCCAGCGAAGCTAAATCTGGCCTAGCCAACCTTGTCTGATATACAGAATCTCCAAGCGCAAACTCCAAAGAGGAGAGCAGGAAAGCGCGACTGTGAAAGGCAGTAAGCAACTGGGCCTGCAACATAACCAGAGTTCACCAGAGAACTGAATGCAGACGGCGGTAGTCCAGGATGGCCTGTAGGGCCACACCCTATTGCATATCAAGGTGGAGCAAACACCAAGACATAACAGCTGCAAGTGCCCATGAGACAGCCCGTCCAACACAAACCAACGAGCAGTGCACTCGGTGAAGTACCTTTCTACTCTTTAAGCAAGAGGAGTACAACATACGCCATCATGCGCTAAGGAAAGGCCCCGTGGGCCTATAATCCCAGCAGGCACGTGGCATCAGCTCATGGCAGTGTTATCAGGGTTCAGGCTAAACAGACCGACTACACAGGAGGTCATAGTCAACCCGAGACCTGGCCAGCCGGCGAAACCATCCCTTTTGCTGTCGAAGGTCAGCACGCTCCACAGGAGGCCTTTACGGCCTACCCGTCACACGCGACATCAGCCAGCGGCCACTAAAGTTCTAGGAGCAAAAATAGAACCCGTTAATTAGACAGGGAAAATATTTTAGCTCGACTAGAGCTAAAGGGAATAAACGCACAAAATACTCAGTAAAAACATCTTTTACTCTCAGCGAGAGGAGTATCAAGCTAAACTCCGACATGCTAGCAAAGGAAGGCCTGAAAGCGGCCTGTAACCTTAAAAGCGTGCGGCGATAGCTAGTGCATTTATTCAATCATGGAATGATGCCCGTACACGACCAGCGTAGCTGGGCCAACAGGAAGCTATAAGAGAAGCCTGGAGAGGCCTGCTGCTTAAAGAACCATGTGGCACCAGCCTGTGGTCATGACAGGGCCCTAGCTACAAGGAAGGGCCAGTATAACCTAAAATGACAAATTTAAGGGAACTAGCTACACAACCTGAGCCTAGGCATACACATTCCAGCAGGCAATGTAAATCATGCTAAACAGCGTGAGCGTAACCAGCATCGTAGACCAACAGCGCTGTATCCAAACAAGCTGTATACAGAGAGGCTAAAAACAAATAGCCAACAATCAAACAGCAATGAACCCCAGATGCTGTGGTGCAAACGACCGGGAGAGGTCGGGTAAACAAAATTCCCTACACTCATCCTGAGTGTGCGATCCAACAGGTGATGCACTCAGTGAAACACAAACCCTAACTGGGGAGTACAACAACAACACCGTATTCATATATAGAGGCCGGATAAAGCCTGCTATCATAAAAAACAGGTGTAACCTGTGGCAGCACAAGCACGCTCACATAACACGCCTGCATAAACATATGAAGGGGAAATATGGGCAAAAAAAATGGCCAGCAACTTCCTTAGAAGGAGGCCAGAACTAGGAACTATACAACCGCAGGGGGATAGTCATAACAGGGGGATGTAAGCAAACACACACCTAATCTAGTTCTAGCCTAGCGGCTAGCTAAGGACTGTATGTAGACCAAGCTACACTCGGGCTACAACTTCCCAAACACACGGAGAAAGCAGCGCGAGCGACAGCATTAGGTGGCCGAAAAAATGGCCAACACATAACTGACAATAGCGAAAGCTAGTTCTAGCTATACACAGTATCAGCCGAGAAACTACACCAACGCTAAACAACAAAGCGGCCATAAAGAGCCTGCCTGTAACAGTCAGCCTAACATACAGTTATTTGCCCAAATAACCCCTTAAAAACATGAACAGATGACAACTATATGCACGGGAAGCTATACAGGAAAAGCAAGGTCTATATTGAGAATGAAAAATGGACCTGGCTTACCTCCTGCGGCTCGTAGAACGCAGATTCCTCCCCGATTCGTCACACGGAGGGGAAAATCCAAAATTCCATAAGCCCAAAAGCACTTTCACTATCAAGCCAGACGGTGGGCCGTCAGGAATATATTCATCATAGGCCCGCAACATCAGCCCGACTGTAAAGCCCGCAGCATATAGATGCCACAAACGCTACCGGGAGGCGAAGGAAGAGCGAGGGCGAGAAAAAGCCCTCGCGAGAGAGGGGATCGATTACCGGCGCTGCTGGCGCCGCTCCTCGATCACCTCCCTCAGGTGTTGCTTCTTCCTTCTAGCGTCTCGCCGTCTCTGCGACTTACTCCGAGGAGGAGGAGGCGCATGAGCGGCGACACTTTCCCTCTGAGCCTGCCTCTGAGCCTCGGCTCGAGACGGCCCGGGATCTCCCGGCTGTCTGGGCCCAGAGCTGGATCTGAGCGGGATGCAAGATCTAGCGCGTCTTCGCCTCCCTGATCAAGATCTGTGCATATTTTCTTTTGGCAGAGTGAAAAAGGCACGAGCAAAAGCAGTCGCGAAAAGACAAAAGGATGTCGGCTGTTTCCGCAGGCGCTCCCTTTATACGTCACGGTTCGCGCCGTTTGACGTGATAGGCTGTCGCCGGCCAATAGGATTGGAGTGTGGTGATTTTTGGCATTTCGAGCACGGGTCACGGAGGACGTTCCCCTAGCGCAGTCAGCGCAGAGTAGACGTTCCCTTTCGAAAGGGAACCAAACTTTAACTTATGCCATAACCAGTTACTGCAGTATTACTTTAACTTACTTTAGAGACATATAAGCAACATGACATAACTATCCATGTACAAACAATAATACATAACCAGAAATCACTACATTCCTGTGATGCTGCCAATAGAGATACAATGACTGTTGACCTGAAATTATTCCTATAATAATTCATCATTATATTGTCATCAGTGTCTTCAGGTTTGAAGTCTGTGCAGAAGTTTGCAGGTACAGTGATCAACACCATTTTCTTCAATACACTGACAATACTTTGTTTATAATCTATTATATACTGTACGTCTGAAAATGAAGTTGATTGATAATGTCTGATCTCTCTCAGTGGATGTGACTCTGGATCCTGATACAGCACATCCACGTCTCATCCTGTCTGATGATGGAAAACAAGTCAGTCATGGAGACATTGAGCTGGACGTCCCAGACAACCCAAAGAGATTTTATGCCGTTTGTGTTCTGTCAAAGCAGGGATTCAGTTCAGGGAGATTTTACTATGAGGTGCAGGTGAAGGGAAAGACTGAGTGGGAATTAGGAGTGGCCAGAGAATCCATTAACAGGAAGGAGATAAACACACTGACTCCTGATAATGGATTCTGGACTGTGATTCTGAGGAATGAGAATCAATATCAAGCTTGTGATGATCCTGTTGTCTTTTTATCTCTGAGAGTGAAACCTGAGAAGGTGGGAGTGTTTGTGGATTATGAGGAGGGTCTGGTCTCTTTTTATGACGTGGACTCCAGATCTCATATCTACTCTTTCACTGGTCAGACTTTCACTGACAAACTCTATCCATATTTTGGCCCATACTTTAATGAAGAAGGTAAAAACTCAAAGCCACTGATCATCACACCTGTCAACTGAAACAAACAAAAAACATAAAATCTGAAAAGATTAAATACGGATGTGATGATTTTAGAATATGTAAATAAAAACCACTAACCACAATCAAGTACATTTTACTTGTGATTTTAAAGAAATTAATATGTGACTGACAAAATGTGTACACCCCCCCCCCCCCCCTTTACTAAAAATTGTAAATATGGGAATATATTTCAGAGATATTTTACTCATTAAAAATTACAAAAATTGTGGCCAGTGTGTTTTTGAGAAAAACATTTATTTAATAAATTGTTTTTTACAAATAATTTGAATGAAAGATCAAAAGGATAAACAATTCATTATGTGTGATGAGGGAGCTAAACAGGCACAGGTGGAGGAAGTTAACTAATCAGGGACTAACGAGAACAGGTGCGAACAATACAGGACATCTTGGTGACATCATATGTATTTTTACATCCATCTTTGATCATATTTAAGAAGGGTGCCAATAATTCTGGCCATGACTGTATAATGAAATATTTATGAGTTTTATGATGTTTGAAAAAAAATATACTTCATCACGGCTACATTTGAATGGCCAAAATGTGTCTTTATATTTCTAATCAAGATTCTCTTTCATTTATACTTTGTTTTTGCTTTTCAAATCTACTATGAAATTTTATATAAATTGATATAATATTATATGGTGAAATTTTACATAATATGCAACATTTCCAAAAGTGCTTCTACATATTATTTTGTAAAGAAAACTCTGAAGCCATTTTCTTTGTCTCTTCTTCAGCTGTTGAATTGAATTACTTGTGAAATATTGTGGTTCTTGATTTACTGTATATTGTAATAACTGCAGCATCTGAATAAAGACAAGTGTTTAATTCTATAACTGATATTGCTTATAAACTAAACATATTGCTAAATATTATGCAAATACACATTGGAGAATGATGAACATCTTCATCACACACAATAAACAACAGACAGACAGAATATGAATAAAACAGGATCTTTATTGACTTTCATCGGTTGTGAATGAAAATACTGAATTATTATTTAGTGTAGATGATCATTAAATATAGTAAATATTCTTCAAGAGAAGTGCGAGCTTTAGAAAGCTTCACAATGAAAGAGTTTTTCTCTTTGGTTTGAGCACAATATCGGTGAATCCGTGAACCTGAGTGAGCTGACGGCAATAATTGAATAATAATTGAAATAATTTTCATTATTCCACCCCTAATGAAAATTCAAAATAAGATAAAAAGGGCTGCCAAACCGCATAAAACTTTCCAGAGGAGCCTCGGATAGTATATTTAAGGTGCTCAAGTTTGAGATATGACATCACCTCTTTCAGTGTTTATGAGATGGGGGCATTGCCTTTTTCCAACTGAGAAGAATCAGGCGTCTAGCCAGTAATGTGGAGAATGCGATGAGCTCTATTTTATTAGTGGTTAGTTGCATTTCTTCTGGCACTACACCAAAGATGGAAGACGGAGGATTCGGATCAAGATCTTTCTTGCATATAAATGAAACTGTTCTGAAAATGTCTGACCAGAATTTAGTCAGCCTGGGGCTTCTCCAGAACATGTGACTCAGGTCTGCTGGTTCCAGACTACATCTGGGGCACTTCGAGTCTAACCCTGGATACATTTTAGCCAACTTACTCTTAGACAGATGGAGCCTATGAAGCACCTTAAACTGCAAGAGCCCATGACTAATACATGCTGAAGGTGAGTGCACTAATTTTATTGCCCACTGCCAAGCTGAATCTAAGATTTCCAATCCCAATTCCTCCTCCCATTGCCTCCTTATACGATCGAGAGATGGGGAAGCGGTTCTTTGGATGTTCTCATACAGGATAGACACCATACCCCTAAGAGAAGGCTCCATGTTTAACAGATCATCTATCCAGCCACCATCCGGTTGGTTCAAAGAAGGAGAGAAATGTTTTTTGACAAAACTACGGACCTGTAAATACCTAAAGAAATTGGATTGAGGGATCTCAAAATCTGTTTTTAACTGCTGAAATGAAATAAACACGCCGTCTTTGAAAAGGTCCTTAACACGCTTGACTCCATTTCTAGACCATAGTTGAAATGCAGAATCTATAAGGGAGGGAGGAAACATAGGGTTCGATAGGATGGGTGCAGAGGGTAAAGCCTGTTTACTATTAAAGTGAAGTCTGAACTGCGACCATATTTTGAGTGATCCACGAATAATTGAGTTATTTGTCAAATAACATTTGCTTAGGGGTATTGGGGCACAAAGCAGAGAATGCAATGATACTGGGTTACATGCGTGTTGCTCCATAAGTGACCAAACTGGAGCTTCATCACTCGACGTATCAGAGAGCCAGAATGTCAATTTATGAAGGTTAGCTGCCCAGTAATTTGGCATTACCAATCCACCCTCCTCCTTCCCAGATATTCTTTCCTTATGCGGGGATTTTTTTTTATCCCAAATAAACATAGAAATACAATTACTCAGATCCTTAAAAAATGATTTAGGAATGAAGACTGGCACTGTCTGAAATAAAAATAGGAACCTTGGTAAAACTGTCATTTTAATGGAGTTTATCTTTCCAGCCAGAGATAAGGGTAGGGTTGACCATCGTACCATGTCCTTTTTAGCTTTGTCTAATGCTGGTTTAAAATTACTGTTGAATAGATCCTTATACCTGCGTGTTACACTCACACCTAAATTGGGGAATTTGTTGAGACTTACTGAAAATGGAAAAGATTGGAATGACATTTGATGTGCTCTTTCATTAATGGGGAAAAGAAGGCTCTTTGTTAAATTAATTTTATATCCCGAAACACTTGAAATAATTGAAAGAGCAATCGGTATAGAGCAATTTGGATTAGATAAAAAGAGGAGGAGATCGTCCGCATAGAGCAGAAGTTTATGCATGTGTCCCTCCCTTTGTATTCCAGTCAAACCAGCCGTATTCCTTAGCATAATTGCAAGGGGTTCAATAGCTACATCAAAAAGCAGGGGGGACAGAGGGCATCGCTGTCTTGTCATTTGAAAAATGGCCTGTTTGAGAGTTGTCCTGTTTGCACCAGGGCTTGTAATGTCTGCCCACGCAGAAGAGGGACCTTCTTAGCCATTGACCAACTGTGCCCTCATTGTGAGTTCTTCAGACAGTGGAGGAGTCAGCCTGTCATTGGCAGCACCCCTGTGGGCAACCTTCAGCTATCTGCTGCCATCTATTCAGCAGAGCTTCCTTTCTGAAGATGCAGAAGGTATTGTATCATTTATATACACCAAATAAGTCAAAGCTAGACAGGGCAACTAATTATTGGGTTTTTACAGGTGTTCAGGGCGATGTACCTGAAAACACATACATATGATGCTTTCAGAAGGCATGCCAGGACATACCTCGAACCTGCTATTATCTACAAGTGGAATGAGGAACGAAATTTGCAACTGCAAAGTTTCTAAAGGATCGAAAAATAAACCACTATTATGACGTCTGGCACATGGCGAAAGGTAATGCTTGCGTCTTTGACAGAAAATGGTTTTTAAATTGTTCATGGTTAAAGTGGCTATCCATAATTTGGAAAATTTACTTAATTAGGATTGTCAAAGAAGGTGGAGAAAATTTCCAGAGAGAAGGACTGTAGTTTGGTGAAGAAGTGGCATAAGAACATCACCAACCACCTGTACTGGTGTGCCACCAGCTCGGATTCAGGACCAGAGAAGGTAGCCAAATGGACCTCTCTCATCAACCACATTCAAGGCATTCACACACATTCTGACCCAGCGTTCCCTAGGTGTCAACATGAACAACGGGTGTCTAAGGACTGTAGCAAGTGGTTTCATCCAGGTGTGTAACCTCAATGTGTTAATTGCCAAGAAAGTCTAAAGCATTAATGTAATCCTACAACATTCATGTGTTTTATCAATAATATCACACTGATTTCCCCTAAGGTTCTACAGCCCTGAATAGGCTTCAAAGGGTCCTGATAAACGAGAGTGCTTTCAGATGTGAAGAAGCTGAGCCCACATTACCAGACATCAACTGTGAGTTCCTTTCACAAAGTCATCTTGCACTTTGCACCCAAAAATGTTGTCTTCCCCTTCATTGGAATGCTTTGCAGGTATGTCTTATCCCTCACAACTTGAACACAACACATAAACAGTTGTGTAATAGGGGGTATACTGATGTTTTATGTCTAAGCAAACTGGGTTTGGCCAACTAAATACCAGTAAAAACGGAGCCAACATTTTGTAAGCTTTTCCAACAAATATTTATTTTAAATAAGACTTACAAAGGTACAAATTATTAAATTAAATGCATAAATAAAAAAAAAAAAACTTCTCATCCTTCACAGGCTATGTCATCAACTTGATGAATACTGTTTTTGAAGAGGTTGTACGTGATCCCCTTCCATATCTGGATGCCATACAGCAGATTCCTGTGCCTCCGGACCTGTCTCCTCAACATGACAGACCTTCCATGGAAGAAGCCATTGCTGAGCACGTGTCACGTTTCAGTCAAGGGGTGGCCTGAATCCAACATATTGGCCTGCAGCATCAGGAAACTCCCTTCTAATGCGCAGCACCACACATGAAGGGATGACAACACAAATGCTTCGTCCGAGGAAACCCCAGCACCAGCTAACAAACCACCTGTACGCCAAGTGTCTGCACTGCCTGCAGGAACAGAAGGAGAGGAGGGAGAGCACATATTGCTTGTTTTTTATATTTATTTTGTTGTTTTAGTATTGCATTTAGTATTAAATTTGTCTGCGTCATTTTATGTTGAGACACAATAAAAGTGTCACATCAATAAGTATCTGTCATTATTGCATGTTTCTTCATTTCAAACAAAGATAATTCTAACAGAGCCAAATTCAGTTTACAAAACATGTAACTAGTGTGTGAAATTGGCCTTACTTTTCCATCCCTCTGAGTCTAATTAGCCCATGGTCAGCTCTATATAAACATTTATTGCATTTTGCAAAGAATATATATTGAGACATACAGGTTCAAGGCCGGGATAGTCTGTCATGCATGAAATCTGATTCGGAACTTGGGCCATTCTTCTTGTGACCTGCAAAAAAAAAAAAGAAAAAGAAAAAGCATAATGGCACTGTTATTTACAGAAACCTTCCATACTAAAGTAGCAGAAATCCCACACATAAGTTTAAAAGATTACTATCCAGTGTGGTTTTGAAATACCTGTGGTATTTCCCTGCAACATATATATTCTCTCTCTCGAGGGCCATACGTGCACAATTTCCACACGTACACCTGTGAAAAAAGATATTTATAGATGATGTAAGTTTCTGTTACTAATAGCTAAATCCTAATCACACTACAGCAGCTGACACTGCTTATATTGAATGGCTTCTATGCTTTACTTTGGTTGGCTAAATAAATCAAATTTAAAATCCTATCGCTAATGTCAGTTTATTAGAAACAAATTTTCGCGCTAACGTTACACAGTTCGCTGTTTAGAGTTGTTAATGCAAAATGAAGAAGCTATCATTGTAAAACCATACAGTGACACATTATTACAATTAAGTTTTTTACAATGCTAAAAACAAAGCTGCGACTGCTGACGTTATGAGTTATCGTGTAAAGTTAATGCTATATGCAGTTTACATACTGAAAATGAAGACTAACTTACCACTCAGAAACATCCATTGCCAATCGCAAAAAAATTGGTTGTTCCTCTACATCTGCGTCAGAAACAGGCTCAAACATATAAGGTTGAATACCTAATCTCTCCATCGTTCACGCCGTACAGTACAGATCTGTTCGCTATCACTGTGAGCTACTGAAAAGAGCCGCACAGTGAAACAGCCAATCAGAGCAGAGCACCATATTAATATTCATGACCCTTCCAAATAAGGTAAAAACAGACCTTTTCATTCTAGGGACAATTTGTAGGGTTGTAAATGGAGCTGTAAAACCATATCTGGACAATTTTTGACCGTAAAAAAGCCACATACATACATACACATTGCTTTTATGTTTTTGTATTTTTATTCTGTATCTTGTTATTAAACCAAAGCCATTGTATTTGGTGATTCGTAAACCTCTCTAAAGAAGTCTCAAAGTGAAATTACTTATACATAGAACTTTTATCGATATCTGTAATTTATTTACTTCATCGAGCCTCAAGAGCATCAGATCCTGACTGAGCTGGTGTGGACTCCACCTTGACAACGCTCTCAATCCAAGGTAAGACCAAATCTTTTGATGCAGTCAAGGATTGTAGAGACGTGTATTTGATTAATTTGAGGATGAGGGGGATAACAAATGCAACAACATGGTAAAAAAGACATCTTTCTCCTTTCTGGCTGCCGTTATCAATCGCTATCTATATTTTTTCCCTCTTTTTGAAAGTTGTGAAAACAGTATTATGGAGTTTTTCTTTTGCTATTTGCACAAATGGAAACACAAAAAATATATATTTAATGAAGTCTCTCATTCACTTCTATAAAAGTTTACCCAACTATGACGTTAAAGTGTTTGCACACTCAGCAGGGATGAGTTAGAAACTGTTCCATATTCATGACTGTGGGCGGGGCTATGACATCACTGCAGCTGAGAATAAGAATTCAGTGAAGGTGAAACTAAATAAAACAGATGAACTGGAAACTTCTTCAAACTTTATTCAGACACACAGAAACTAGTGATCATATCTGATATTCACTCAAAGGTAAGTGATAGAAATGTAAGAGCTCGTTCAGCAGTTTTAAACTCTGGAATACTATTAGAATATTGTTAATGAGTATGTCATTCTGGCTGTAAAGTTTGATATCATTTGTCATGTCACACAACTAAAAGACTTCAGAAACAGAAAGTACTTGAACTGCCCTTTTATCCTGTGTTGTCTTTCATATACAAAAAAACCTCGCTGTATGATCAGTTTTATATAAAGTCAGGTGTCTCCAGAAGAGATACTATTTTCAGTATTATTTTTCCAACAGGACAGAAATTAAATCTAGTACTTTTGATTTGATATAATCAGTGGTTACTAGTTTAACTTATAGTACATTATAATTAGCAGACTCACTATTATTTCAACTCCAAATATAAAATGATCTTATTTTGTTGCCTTGATGGGTGTTTGCATGACATAAAATATAAGGATATGAACATGAATTTTTCTTATCAGGTTTTTGAAGAGGAAATGCACAAGTAATTCAAGACTGCTGAAGTGCCGTCATACCTGTGGTTGTGTAGCCTAGAGCAACTGTTAGTTGTTGCAGTAAAATTCCGAAACACTCTGAGATCACTCATTGTTCCCAGGACATATTAAAGATCTGTTCAAAATAAACTAATCATTCATGATCGACCCATCACTTTAACAACTAACAACTCTATGCTACGATCTTGTAAACTGGGGCCGGTTGCATAAACCACAAAGACTAGTCTTAAAAGTTAAGACACTAATGTTTTTCTTGAAGAGTGGTCCTAATTTTTTAAAGTCTTTTACAGAAAAAGGTAGATTGGAGTAATTTGAATTGGAAAAATAACATTGATTACCCCTTGGTTAACTGCAAGTTGGTCAAACTAGTTCTTAAGACACAGTCTTAATATAGTGACTAAGTTTGTGTAACTGGCCCCTGTGTGCATTTCCTCTTCAAAAATCTGAAATTCAAGGAAATTCATGTTCATATCCATGCTCATGTTTTCTGTCATACAAACACCCACAAAGCCAACAAAATGAGATCATTTTATGTTTGGAGTCAAAGTAAAACAACATAACTGGAACTGAATTGGAAAGAGTCACACAGTCCCAAACACTTTTCTGAACTATTGCTGCATGAGCTGATGGATGTCAAAAACAGCAGATACAGTGAAATATGTGTGATTTAAATGTCACTTGGAAAATAAATATTTTGTCAGAATATACAGCTACTTTTGATGGGCCATCAGTGGAGAAATATTTAAAATCTTTGAGTATTAGTATTATCAAATTTTTTCTCTTGCTTCTCTTCATTGTTTTGTCAGTCATGGCGTCCTCCAGTGGTCCAGCACTAGATGGGACTCTAAATAAAAAAACTCAGTCAAACTGGTATGTAAATTTAAAATACAGTGTATGGATTTGATTGTCAGTTACTATCAAAGAAAATAATTTTTTCAAACAATATTCTGGGTTAAATTAAATTTAAGCATAGGGGACCTGCTGGTGATCACTGCAGGTAATTATTTTATCTTAAAATGCAAAGGATCATACTGTTTAAAAAATGACTATAACTTAAACTTGCCACGTTAGCATTAGACTGTTATGATAAAATTACTTACTAAATCACCCCCCCCAGCTTTATGTTCTGTACAGACCCTGCAAACTGTCAACATGTTTGTCCCGTTGACTTCTATTGCATATTTCCTGTAAACACATTGTTTGTTTTACATGTGTCAGGGAGTCAACTCAGTCACCACCTTCATCAATCACCACGTGTGTTCCTCGTCTGCTGACAACATGCCACTAATGCTGCCAATGAAGATAACCTCAATGATAATCTGAAATCATTCCCATGAAAAATTCATCATTATATTGTCATCTGTGTTCACAGGGTTTAAGTTTGTGCAGAAGTTTGCAGGTAACTGACACCATTTTCTTCAATACACTGACAATACTTTGTTAATCTGTATTATATACCGTACATATAAGTGTTTAATCTGAAGTTGACTGATAATGTCTGATCTCTCTCAGTGGATGTGACTCTGGATCCTGATACAGCGAATCCATATCTCATCCTGTCTGATGATGGAAAACAAGTCCGTCATGGAGATATTAAGCAGAATGTCCCAAAAAACCCTAAGAGATTAGAGGACAGATCTGTTCTGGCAAAGGAGGGATTCAGTTCAGGGAGATTTTACTATGAGGTGCAGGTGAAGGGAAAGACTGATTGGGGTGTAGGAGTGGTCAGAGAATCCATTAACAGGAAGGGGGAGATCATACTGAGTCCTGAGAATGGAGTCTGGGTTCTGATGCTGGAGAATGAGAATGAATATATAGCTTATGATGATCCACCTGTCTCTTTATCTCTGAGAGTGAAACCTGAGAAGGTGGGAGTGTTTGTGGATTATGAGGAGGGTCTGGTCTCTTTTTATGACGTGGACTCCAGATCTCATATCTACTCTTTCACTGGTCAGACTTTCACTGAGAAACTCTATCCAGGGTTAGATCCATACCTTAATGATAAAGGTAAAAACTCAAAGCCACTGATCATCACACCTGTCAGTTAAAAAAAAAATCCTCCAAAATATAAAACATGAAATCTGCAAAGATTATCTATGCATGAGTTGTTTTAGAGGGTTAGAATTTGCAAAACAAAAAGTAACTGCACAATAATTAGCCTACATGGATTTCATGGATAATTCAAAGTAGAATGAAGCTTTGAGTCTAGTTCATGTGTAAGTACATTATATTGAAAAAGACATACATTAGATAAAATGTGTATAAATTACACAAAAAGAAGACCATATTACCATTATCATTCATCTCAATGGTGTCACACCAACTCTGTCTGATTAAACCACAAGAACACACACAGCCTCAAACTGCTTTTACGTCAAAGACAGGACAAATACGAGACAAACTTTAAGGATCCTCCAAAATCCAATTATATATATATATATATATATATATATATATATATATATAGGCTATTACATATTTGTCACATATATATTTACAATAGAGATGCTATTTGACCTATGTGTACCTTCAGATAATTTGTTTTCAAATTTTTCTAATTTGACCCTTCTCGTGAACATAAGTGAACTAATCTAGCGTCATTTTTTCATATTTTTAGGCCCCGTCCACACGGAGACGCGTTTCTGTGAAACCGCACAATTTTTTTTATCGGATAGGCGTTTGGTCCACACGGATCCGGCGTTTTCGAACGGCGAAACCGCTATTTTTTGAAACCGGGTCCCAGAGTGGATAAATTTGAAAACGCCGTCTTTGCGTTTTATCGTGTGGACGGGGCAATCCGTATATTTTCTGAAACGATGATGTCATCACCCCACGTGTCGACCCTAGTCAGACGCGCTAACACCACAAAACAGCACCAACAAGAGCAATAGCAGACTCTACATGCTTGTGTTCGTACTGCAGAAGCTACTGAGCCAAAATAAAGCGTTATTTCAACAACGCTGTACTGTTCGTTCAAACCGCCGCCGGCGGGAGGGTCAAAGTAAATGACTAGTTGTGGCAACCAATCGGAATCCTCTCAAGCGAGGACCTCTACATTCCGATTGGTTGCCGCCGAACTGCGTCATAGCTCATTACCATAAAGTTGACTTGATTTCAACTCTCCTCGACGCTCTCACCGTCCTAGACGCGCCGCGCCGCTCTCGCCGGAGGCCCGGAGCTCGCCGCCGGCTCTCATTGAAAATGAATGACTTTCTGTCACTTTGACGCACTCGCCGCTGGCGGTGTGAACACTGTGGCTGCGTCCGAAATCACATACTACATGAGTAGGTACTACATTTGAATTTGAACGTACTTCCCGACCGTTAAAAAAGTACGTTCTATATAGTATGAATATGGGTAGTATGAATGGAATTCGGACGTACTACATCCGCCATGTTAATGTTGTTACGTGTCATGCGTCGTCACAACAGCGCGAAAATTTAAAGGGCCCGCTATTACTCCGCTTTCATCAGCAATGTTTTTATTAATGCTTACCGCTTTCATCAGTGTTTTAACGTCGATTCAATAAACAACTCAAAGGAGGCATCGGTCAGCTGCTCGCAGATCACGCTTTCTTCAACAGCTTGTTAAATATGTCAAAGTATAATCACCTATTTAGCTAGCAAATTTTACCTCAGAATAAAAAGACATGTCTGTGAACATCACTACAGAGGCTGATTTGGAGCAACGAAATTAAGTAATTTATATGCATTCATTCATAATAAAAATACACGAGAAACAAAAGACATGAATCAAACAAACTTGAACACATATATTTAAATAATGTGTAGATAGAGAGAGGGAGAGAGAAATACACAACATAGCCTGAATATTATATACAATATATACATAAATACAATGATAATACTATATACACATTCTTAAAAAACTTTTTACAAATTGAGCCCTATAACTACTGCCTCCTGAATGTTGCTGTCCCTTAAGTTTTCTAGTCTCATTAAACTGCTTAACAACGAACGTCTCCGTTAAATAAAACAGTGTTAACAAGCTGATGTAACGTTATCTCAACCTGATCGTTAGCTTGATGTGCTGTCAATAATAATGATTAAACATCTTTTTACAGCGGACTCTCAAAATCTTCTCATGGATTTACATTGTTTAAACTTTAAATAAGTCAGCCTTTAAAGGCAGGGTAGGTAAAAAATGTATAAAAAAACTTTTTTTCAAAATTTGTTTAAACTTTATTTATATATCAATACATAATTAAAATGTAAGTACTCTGAAAAAGAAAGTATAAAAATCGAGTGTCTGTAGACCTCTCACGACTGTTTTAAAGACAGCTCATTATTTCCATTCACTCCACCCCCTCCCTTCTGGGCTCCTTCCAAAGCCACGCCCCCAAAACGCATGAACGTGCGACTCCGACCACTGAGCTGGAAGACGCATTATTTACCTGAGACGAGCGGAGAGGAAGGAGCACAGTGCATGTAGTGACATCATGTCAGAATCACATGTAATAAAAATAACTTTATAATTATGAAGATAAACAAACAAGATGTATTTTAGTACTCACTATCAAGCTAGCATATTGATATTGGTAAAGTTTAAAATATATATTTTTTGATTCGCTAACGAGCTAGTTATCTATAAGGCAAAGCTAAAAACAGGTTGCATGATACACGTTTTTCCATTACCATCATTTACACTGTGATGAAGATGAATTTCGTGTAAGATTCATAACATATACGTTGTTCTACAGATAAACAGAGTAACATACACTCAAATATCAACTCACAACTGCATTGCAGACAAAATAATAACACACACAACAAAGTGTGTACGACACACACAGATACAAGATAAAGACATCAGTAAACATAGGTAGAGAATATAAAAACAAAACAAAGGCGAAAAAAAAAAACGTGCAGGTAAACTTACAGGTGAACATGGTAAAAGAGTTAGACAGAGGGTAAATATAGTTCTAAGAAAAGTTCCTAGATGCGGAGACACTATAGCTATCATCTTGAGCTAGGCCTATAGATTATTTATCGTCTCTACTATGGCTCGCTAAGTAATGTTATGTTAGCTATATTACGCAGCTACGTGTGCTAATGACACATGCTTCATGAAAAAATAAACAAAAAAATATGTATGATCAAAATACAAAAAGAAAGATTTACCTGTCCAGCAGAAATAAAGCCACCAAGGAGTCACTTTTCAGCCCCTTGAGTTCCCTCAGTTGAGAGGGAGTAAAATCTTTGCGTGGCAGGGGGAGCTGCCACTGGACCTGCCACGGTTATGCGCGCCTGCCTCGGGACCTTCCGTGGTTATATGCGCCTGCCTCGGGACCTGCCTCTGTTATATGATGCATATATGATAAATGCCGATTGATGCATGCGTGCAAACTGTGCACAATCCTGCTCTCAGTTCTCGCCATCGCTGGAAAGCCACGCCGATATTAACTCGCGTTTTATTTCTTTGTTTATCCAAAGACTTTTTGTTCATTGCCTTTTCGTGTACTGTTACTGTCTTCCTTTTTTTGCCTGGTTTGCCTTCACTAACTGCATAGGCCGGTACTGTGAATTTTGCTTGCTGTTTCTCTGCCATTGTTTTGGTATTCCTAGGATCCATGCCTCTTGAATTCCCCAAATCAAACGTGCGCGCGCAAGTGGGCAGGTCATGTGTGTCAAAAGGGTGGTTGCCATGGTTGCGAGAGAGTGACAGTCGCCTAAGCCAATCCTATGTTTCGTCCCGGATGGAAATAATGAGCTGTGTTTAATACAGATTAAACGGTCTAGAGTCACTCGATTTTTATACTCTTTTTATCAGAGTTCTTACATTTTAATTATGCATGGATATATATAGAAAGTTTAAACAAATTTGGAACAAAATTTTTTGCCTACCCTGCCTTTAACTTACATTATGTTAAACAAGTGCAATTTAACCACAAAAACACTCTTTTTCCCTGAGGTACTGAAGGACTTGAAAACAGCTGCATATCACCGCTTTCAGCCATTTTCGGATATGAAGAATCCTCTCCTGTGGCATCACGGGATAGCGCAGCGTCCATCGTATACTACAGAATTCGGGCGGAAGCTGTAGGTCATCCGGGTACTTCTCGCCTACTGTTTTTCGAATACTATGAATTCGGACATCGCCTCACATACTGTTTTTCACATACTGTATAGTAGGGAAGTATGCGATTTTGGACGCACCGCGACAGTAAGCTTTGCTATAGTTTGTAATCAGCGGGCAAGGTTTATGCTCCAAGTCTCCTTCGCTGCTTTAAGTGAATTTCTATGACAGAATTACAGCGCCACATAATGGTCTGGCAGATATTTCTTGATACGGCGCCGTGTGGACGGGATTTTGTTTTAGAACGAGGAAAAAAAAAGATCAGATTGGGGTAAGCTAAGTCTTCGTGTGGACGGGGCCTTATTTTTGTTTTTAATCGCACTTTGTTCTAATTCACCAAATGGAAAGACAATAAAACCAAAATGGGCAAACTTGAATAATCGATCTGTACATAGGCAGGAATAAAAAGCCCCTTTGCGCTGACTGGCCAACCAAAGATCAAGCCGTGCGGTCATCAGTTCTTACTCAGTTCCACACAACAGAATATAATAGTAGTCATCTGCTACAGTTGTATTTCATCTCTTTCTTCTCAATCAGCTTTTCAAATCTTCTGTTTTTTTTTTTGTTTTTTTTTTACATAATATGATTTAATATGAAATGGTGAAATTCTGCATAATATTCTAAACTTCTATACCTGTTAAGGTAATTTCCATTGTCCATTATGTCTCTCTCTCTCTCTCTCCTCTCTAGCTGTTAACTTGAAATTACTGCAAATGCTGCAATTCTTGGTTCATATTGGAATAACTGCAGCATCTGAATAAAGACAAGTGTTCAGTTCTGTAACTGACATTACTTGTACACTAAATTTCTTGTAAATTATAATAAAAATACTGAATTATGATTATTATTTATCAATATATTACCCTTCAATGTAGTAAATATTCTTCAAGAGAAGCGAGAGCATTAGAAAACTTCAAAAGCTTAGAAAGTTTTTCACTTTGGTTTGAGCACAATATCGGTGAATCCGTGCACCTGAGTGAGCTGACGGCAGTCCATCGATGCCAGGAGCTTCTGAGAGCCGGAGACGGTGGGAACAAACTTCTCCATCAGCGTAACCATCGCAAGCTTCTCCACATCACTGACAGACAGAAACACAATGTCAACTCTCTGGAAGATTTTCACTCTTTAAATATCATATTTAATGTAGTACAATTTATGTTTTTAAACAAATCTGAAGTGCATGAACATGTCACAGCTGAAATAAAATGCTGTTAAACACTGAAAGTCACATACCGATACAAGATCTTTCTGATGCTCTGCATTCCCAATCCCATCCGGAACAAAACGTTCTTCAACATTTTGAATTCAACATTTTGACAGCGGGTTCTGGAACGTGATTTCTCTCCATCAACTTTACCTCCAACTGAGTTAGAAGTTTGAATTCAAATCAATCTAATCAATTTATGAAAGCAGAACGAAATAAAATACTGTAAAGACAAACACAAACAGTAATTAAGGTATAGAATGAAATAAATCATTATCCTGTACTAACCTCTCCGTTCAGCTTGTGGTTTCTCTCCATCAACTTTACCTCCAGTGACGCCTTCTCTCTCTCTTCATTTCTGTGATTAAAATATTAATCCAGCATGGACTGACATATATTGTCTCCTTCATTTAAAACGTTTACATTTTAGAAATAATATTCACACTATGAAGTTTCTGAATCTGTGAGCAATATGTGAACTCCTTTCAACAAGTGGGCTGCTGCTGCTTCGTTTCGTTAACAGAACTTAGACTACAAATTAGTGCATTAGCGCCACCTACTGGGAGTATGGACCAGAAAACACAACACCCTTCATATCGTTTTCAGCTCCTTCAGTATCTGAACCGCACACACCGTCCAGACTCAGAGCAAACAAATAATACTCCACACTATATCGTAAGCATATTTGAAAAATGGATGCTTCTTCTGTGCTGCACTAAGAATAAACATTGTTGACGAGAATTTCATAAATGTATTGTTCTGACAAAAAAAATGCAATAAAGCAATACTCACATATTTTAGTTTGATAAATCGTCAGAATCTCCTCAGACGGACCGCCAAAATAACCGTTGAAATTTAAATGTCTGAGATTCGCGCTTCAGGATCGTGACGTGTGCGCTCGTTGTACAGTGGGCATTACAAAACTACACATATAGTCTGTGTATATATTTATTACACTGTTACGCACTCAGCAGAGATGAATTAGGAACTGATTCATATTTTTGATTATGGGCGGAGCTATATGACATCGCTGCACGTGTGTAAAGACTTCAGAGAAAGTGAAACTTAACAGGTAAACTGGAAGCTTCTTAAAAACAACATCTCTCTTCAGAAACTCTGAAATTAACGAT
The DNA here is from genome assembly GCA_036281575.1 of Ancherythroculter nigrocauda. Classification (NCBI taxonomy): domain Eukaryota; kingdom Metazoa; phylum Chordata; class Actinopteri; order Cypriniformes; family Xenocyprididae; genus Ancherythroculter; species Ancherythroculter nigrocauda. Next base: position 36,790,094 of record VTFQ01000020.1, on the reverse strand, counting down.
CAAATCTGATATTCACTCAAAGGTAAGTGATGGAATTATAAGTTCACTAGTTTAATAGCATGAAGAAGTAGGCCTATGTTGGTAAAATTATAGTTTGTGTTCATGTCACATATCAGAAACAGAAGTACTTGAATTGCAGACAGAATAAACAAAGTTCAGTGAAAAGTCCATTAAACAGAACTGCCACCTTGTGTTTACAGATATTTATTAAGTGGGTTATTTGTTTGAAAAATTACACTTCCACTCATTTTATTTGTTGTCTTTTATAAAATATATTTTCATGATGGTATTAAAATGTTGTAAAAACCTCTTAAATTTGCTGTACTGTGGCTCCCAGAGACATATGAAGAGTTTGGTTCCAAAACACCATAAACTCCATTTTCAAAAAAAAAAAAAGAAAAAAAGAAAAAAAAAGTTTCTGCCAAAATCAGTATTGGATCTGGTCAGTATTGAAAAGTACTTTATTAATTTTGTGCAAAATGCGAAATCCATTGTGTTATTCTGTCATGTTTTCTCCCTTTCTTTCCAAAACGTCTCCTTTTTCTGCAGAACGCGATATATCTGCTAAACCAATCACAGCGCTCCATTCCACCCACTTTAAACATTGAAGGCTTTTTTAAAAAGTCATTTTTAATACCAATGTACTCGGCAAATCTGTTTATTTAACCGTGCGGTGGCGGCAGATACTCTTTAATCGGCAATGACAAATAATTTATAACATTACCAAGATGACCCGTTGAATTCATTTTGGGATCAACGGCTGCATGTTTTTAGTAAAATGTCTGTATATAAGATAAATATTGGCAAAGTTCAGACGCTGTGATATATGTGAATCAACTTTGTTGTGTATTACTTGTATTACTTTTATATTGATTGATTAATTGCATTTTGAAAAAAAAAGTTTCATGGATTTATTGCATTTTGGGGAAAAAAAATAATACGTTTTTATAATAAACTTTTTTAAAATCAAAATGTAGATTTAAAATTTTAATGTTTTTATAACCAAAAGATGCTATTTGAAAGTTTGAAACAGAAAATAGTGGTTTTCATCTTGCCACTTTCTTGGTAAAGAAAACAACTTTTTACTCAAATTAATCAAAATAGAGTTATTGCGTTTTGGAGCCAAACTCTAAATATTTAGTTTCTGTATTTAGTACCTTCAGTTGTTTTTCTACCACTCAATAGTACCCAACTGCAGTGCCACAGAGCTGAAAGTACAGACCAGCAATCAGACCAGAAGTTAGTGGTGGAGCTTATAGGCTCGGTGTGGTTAGGGTTAGTGTTGGAGGAGGGTCTGACATTCTTTGACTTTGATATAAACAGTGGTTCATAAATAATCATTGTTATTTATAATAGTATTTAACATGCAACATCCATAGCCTAATTTATTCAGTGCATATAATTATGAAAGTTGCTCTCTTCAGCAATGTAGATGATATATTATCATTTTCTTTTCAGTCATGGCATCCTCCAGTGGTCCAGCACTAAATGAGGAGCTCCAGTGCTCCATCTGTCTGGAAGTGTTCACTGATCCAGTCACCACTTCATGTGGACACAACTTCTGCAGAACCTGCCTGAGCGAGTGCTGGATGAACACACAGACCTACTTCTGTCCATTCTGTAAAGAAAGATTCAGCAGAAGACCTGATCTCAAGATTAATTCAACACTCAGAGAGGTTGCGCAACACTTTAAGGAGAAGCTCAATCTAGGAGAATCTGAGGTGTTCTGTGACATCTGCAATAAAAGAAAGCAGAAAGCTGTGAAGTCCTGCCTGACGTGTCAAAGCTCTTACTGTGATGATCATCTGGAGCCTCATCACAGAGTCCCACGTCTAAAGAAACACACACTGATCAACGCTGTGGAAAATCTGGAGGATTATATATGCCAGAAACACGAGAGACCTCTGGAGATGTTCTGCAGAGATGATCAGACGTGTGTTTGTCTGTCCTGCACTGAAGGAGAACACAGGACTCACAACACTGTTCCTATAGAGGAGGAGAGTCGAGAGAAGAAGGTAAAGAGTTACAGACAAAACACTTTAAACAGACTGAAATACAGTTTTCTTTCCTGTGTCTTGACATGTTGAAGAACCTGACCCAAATCCAATGGTCTTTCATTTCTTCTGATAAAAGCTTTTTGTTACTCGCAAATCTGTCAGGATTAAAAAATTCAAAACTATAATTTTGAATTTGTATGATCTTTATATGGTTTAAAAAGAAAAATTCAAATAAGACTGTCAGAAGATGGAAACATAAATTCAGTGATAAATGTTTTTCTCTGTATGTAGGATCAGCTGGTTCAGAGACAGACTGACGTTCATCAGATGATCCAGGACAGAATGAAGAAGATTCAAGAGATCAAACACTCAGTAGAGCTGAGAAAGGTTTGTGCTTTGATCAATCAGAGTTCATTTCCTGACTCATGGTCCTTTTCAATCCCCCTATCCCATTTCACTTACTGTTTAACTATCCTACCAAAAAATATATCTCAATAAATGTTATGCACCATCATATTTCAATCTAATTAATAAATAGAGTTTTGCCAGTAACCCTCAAGTTGCTCTATTATTTATTATTACAAATCTTGGTGCACTTGAGTGTTTTTTGTATTCCACTGAAAATCACGCATGATGAGAGAATTTTTATTTTGGGTTGAACAATCCCTTTAAATAATATGTAATACATAATATACACTGCTCAAAAAAATGAAAGGAACACTTTAAAAACACATCAGATCTCAGTGGGGAAAAATATCATGCTGGATATCTATACTGTTATGGACTGGGTAATGTGTTTGGAATGAAAGGATGCCACATCGTTTGATGGAATTGAAAATTATCAACATACAGAGGACCGAATTCAAAGACACCCCGAAAATCAAAGTGAAATATTATTCAGCAGGCTAGTCCATTTTGCTGAAATTTCATTGCAGGAACTCAAAATGGTACTCACTAGTTTGTATGGCCCCCACATGCTCCTAATGAGACGACGGATGGTGTCCTGGGGTATTTCCTCCTAGATCTGGACCAGGGCATCACTGAGCTCCTGAGGTGCAACCTGACGGCGTCGGATGGACGAAACATAATGTCCCAGAGGTGTCCCAGAGGTGTTCTATTTAGGTCAGGTGATCATAGGGGCCATTCAATGGTATCAATTTCATTCATCCTTCAGGAACTGCCTGCATACTCTCGCCACATAATGCTGGGCATTGTCATGCACCAGGAGGAACCCAGGACCCACTGCACCAGCGTAGGGTTTGACAATGAGTCCAAGGATTTCATCCCGATACCTAATGGCAGTCATAGTGCCAATGTATAGCCAGTAGAGGTCCTCCATGGATATGCCTCCCCAGACCATCACTGACCCACCACCAAACCGATCATGCTGAACAATGTTACAGGCAGCATAACGTCCTCAACGGCTTCCCCAGACCCTTTTATGTCTGTCACATGCTCAGGGTGAACCTGTCTCTCATCTGTGAAATGCACAGGGTGCCAGTGGCGGACCAGCCAATTCTGGTGTTCAATGGCAAATGCCAATCGAGCTCCATGGTGCCGGGCAGTGAGCACAGGTCCCACTACGATGTTATTTTGTAAGGCTCTGGCAGTGATAATCCTGTTCCACCTTGCACAAAAGGAGCAGATACCAGTCCTGCTGATGGGTTAAGGACCTTTTATGGCCCTGTCCAGCTCTCCTAGAGTAACTGCCTGTCTCCTTTAATCTCTTCCATGCTCTTGAGACTGTGCTGGGAGACACGGAAAACCTTCTGGCAATGGCACATATTGATGTGCCATCCTGGAGGATTTGGACTGCCTGTGCAATCTCTGTAGTGTCCAGGTATCGCCTCTTGCTACCAGTAGTGACACTTACCCTAGCCAAATGTAAACCTAATGAAAAACGGTCAGAAAAGATGAGTAGGGCATAAAATGTCTGTGGCCTCCACCTGTAAAACCATTCCTGTTTTGGGGGGTCATCTCATTGTTGCCTATCTAATGTACCTGTTGTTAATTTCATTAACCACAAAGCAACTGAAACTGATTAACAACTCCCTCTGCTACTTTACTGACCAGATCAATATCCCAGGAGTTTAACTGACTTGATGCTATTCTCTGATTAAAAAGTGTTCCTTTAATTTTTTGAGCAGTGTATAAACAAATAAAACTTTTACCTGTTCTCATTTATCAGAGAAACACAGAGGAAGAGAAATCCTCCAGTGTTGAGCTCTTCACTGATCTGATCCGCTCCATTGAGAGATGTCAGTCTGAGCAGCTGAAGATGATGGAGGAACAGCAGAAAGAAGCAGAGAAACAGGCTGAAGATCTCATTAAAGAGCTGCAGCAGGAAATCACTGAGCTGAAGAAGAGAAACACTGAGCTGGAGCAGATCTCACACACTGATGATCATCTCTACCTCATACAGGTCTGAACATCTGTCTCATCATGTACAATATTACAGTACAAACACTCTGTCCTGTAAGATTCACACAACTGGCCCAACGACGGTGTCCAGTGATGTGGCTGAAAGTTTTCTGCATGTTCTGTCTTTTTGGTGTGCAAAGTAATTTAATTTCAATTAAACTTTTAGCTGACTCCATTTTATCATGACCTCTTATTTGGAATATTAGGATTAGGGAACACCTTGATGGAAAATAAATCACAGTGCTCACACTTTGTGCCCTCGAGGTTAAATGTGAGGAAGAGGCTGAGGCGGCGTTAGAATCCATTTGCGGAGTTTATTGATAGTGAATAAAATGGCAGGAATGTAAAGCCAGGCAATGGGTCACAACCAGGAGAGCGGTCCAATCGAACAACAAAACACAAGGGGAATCCAAAAGGCAGAGGTAGGTAAATGGGCAAAGTTCCAAACACAATAATCAGTCCAAATCAGGCTACCAAAGCAAGGGAAAAATCCAACAGACGTAATCAGGGTAAACAGGCAGAATCATACACTAAGCAAATAGTCAGGAATAGAGAAAAACGCTCAGTAAGGCAGATAAACTGGCAATACTTCGCAAGGGGCTAGTGCACAGCCACACCCTGAAATACAAAACAAACAGGGAGTAAGAGTAGAAGCAGAGGGAGTGAGAAGACACAGTCAGTACTCAGGCGAGGGCTCCCTCTGCTGGTATGGCGTTACAGAACCCCCTCCTCTAGGAGCGCCTCCTGGCACTCGACGTGGAAGTCCCTGTGGTCTGGGCGCTGGTCGGTCGGGTCTGGCACGATTGAAAGTCGTCGATGAGAGAAGGGTCCAAGGATGTCGTGGGCGGCTACCCACGATCTTTCCTCAGGTCCGCAGCCCTCCCAGTCCACCAAGTAATGGAGCTGACCCCCTCTTAGTCTTGAGTCTAGTAACTCATTCACCTTGTAAGCAGGAGTTCCATCAATGTCCAGTGGTAGTGGTGGCTCTTGAGCCTCAGGGTCAGCTCCTGGGTGAACCGGTTTGAGGAGGGAAACATGAAAGGATGGAGAGATATGGTAGTTAGCAGGAAGCTCTAATTGGTATGTCACCTCATTTATTTGCTTCAGAATCTTGAAAGGACCAACATACCTGGGGCTGAGCTTCCTGCTGGGTAGCTGCAGCTTGAGGTCCCTTGTTGAAAGCCAGACCCGTTGACCTGGTTGGTAGGGAGAATGTGGGCAACGTTGTCGGTTGGCTTGGAGTTCCTGTTCTCTCACAGCTCTCTGCAGGTGGACATGTGCTCTGTCCCACACCCTCTCGCTACGTCGGATCCAGTCGTCCACTGCAGGGACCGAAGAAGGTTTGCCAGACCACGGAAACAAAGGGGGTTGATATCAAAGGACGCACTGGAAGGGGGTCAGGCCAGTAGAGGAATGAGTCAGGGAATTTTGTGCGTATTCCGCCCATGGAAGGAATTCAGACCAGCGGTGTTGTTCTTGGCTACAGTATGATTGAAGGTATCTCCCAATTTCTTGGTTGAGTCGTTCAACATGCCCATTCGACTGAGGGTGGTAACCTGACGTGAGGCTGATATTAATGTCCAGGTGTTTACAGAAGGCTCTCCAAACTTGGGACAAGAACTGAGTTCCTCAGTCGCTGAAAATATTGTCGGGTAAACCATAATTCCTGAAGACGTGGTGAAAGAGCGCTTGAGCAGTCTCCGTAGCTGTGGGGAGACCCATTAGAGGCACCAGGCGACAGGACTTGGAGAACTGGTCAATTATGACCAGGATAGCAGTGAAGCTTTTGGAAAGTGGTAGATTGGTTACAAAGTCAATGGAGAGATGGTACCAGGGACGTTGTGGGATGGGTAGTGGATGGAGGAGGCCTGAAGGTAATTCTTTGGGGGTCTTGGACTGAGCACAGACTTGGCAGGCTTTGACATAAGTAGTTCTACCTCTTGTCATTGAGGGCCACCAGAATGATTTCTCTAGCAAGTGAAGGGTGTGAGATATACCTGGATGACCGGCGCTAACAGAGGTGTGGACCCATTGCATTACTCTATGACGTAAATTTTGTGGAACATACTGCTTGTTAGGAGGGCAGTTCTCAGGTGCGGGGTCTTGCAGTTGTTCTCTCTGAATCTCCTCCATTATGTCCCAGGTGACCGGAGCGATGACAATAGATGGAGGAAGAATGCATTCGGGTGTGAGGGTTTCAGTGGGGAGATCATACCGCCTGGATAGGGCATCTGCCTTACTGTTTTTGCTGCCTGGTCGATATGTCACAGTAAACTGGAATCGGGTGAAAAATAGGGACCAGCGAGACTGGCGTGGGTTAAGCCGTTTCTCTTGATATATTCTAGATTTTTGTGGTCACTCTTCGATGGCTGCTTTCATGGACAGAAGTTCTTTATTCCCTACATCATAAATCCTCTCTGCTGCGGTTAACTTTCTTGAGAAAAATGCACATGGGTATAGTTTACCGGGTTGGTCGTGACGTTGAGAGAGCACAGCTCCTATACCGCAGTCAGAAGCGTCTACTTCCACCACAAACGGGAGATCCGGATTAGGGTGTTTAGGATGGGGGCTGTTGTAAACCTTTCTTTCAACAATTTGAATGCCTGGCTGGCCTCTTCCGTCCACCTTAGCTTGGTAGGTTTTCCTTTCAAGAGAGATGTCAGGGGAGAAGCAATCATACTGTAGTTTCTGATAAAGGGAGGGTTGGATGAACCCTGAGCTTAGTGCTTCTTCGATATAATCTTCCATGGCTTAGGTCTCCTTTCTGGACAGTGGGTAAACTTTACTTTTAGGGGGCATGGCGTTGGGCAGTAACTCTATAGCAAGCAGTGAAATGAGACAGTGAAATGAGAACTCACAGGAACTTAAATCTACACAGATAATGAACAGAATACAAGGTGTGATCAAATTAATCGGTACCCATAGTAACAAACAACGGAAACAGGAAACAATGTTGAGCAAACTAAAAGTTCATGAAAATGAAACTAAGACAAGATAACAGAATAAGTGTGACATCTCTCTCTCCTGCTGTAGATGTGCTCATCCCTGTCCAGTCGTCCACACACCAAGAACTGGACTGAGATCAGGATTGACTCTGATGTGAATGTGAACTCTCTGAAAAGAGCTCTGACTCAACTGAAGAATACTCTAGATGGGAAACCAAATGAAAAACTCAGTCAAACTGGTATGTGAATATCAAATACAGTGTATAGATATATTTGTTGGTAACTGTCTAAGAAAATACATTTTCAAGGACTATATGTGATAAAAGAGTAACACTTTATTTTATAGTGTCACTGTTACATGTAGTTAGCATGGTAATAACTATAAATGATGCATAATTACATGCTGCAACTAATCCTAATCAGACCCTAATCCTAACCCTACAGTAAGAACATGTAGTTTCTTAATATTACTCAGCACAAATGTTTAATGACAGTGTAACAAAGACACCTTAAAATAAGGTGATATGATAAAATCACTTAATAAACCTAGTCTATGTGAAGCTACATTCAAACTTTAACTTATGCCATAACCAGTTACTGCAGTATTACTTTAACTTACTTTACAGACACATAAGCAACATGACATAACTATCCATGTACAAACAATAATACATAACCAGAAATTACTACATTCCCGTGATGCTGTTAATAGAGAAAACTCACTGTTGACCTGAAATTCCTATAATAATTCATCATTATATTGTCATCAGGGTCTACAGAGTTGAAGTCTGTGCAGAAGTATGCAGGTACAGTGACTGACACCATTTTCTTCAATACACTTATAATACTTTGTTAATTATATACTGTACTTATGAAAGTGTTTGATCTGAAGTTGATTGATAATGTCTGATCTCTCTCAGTGGATGTGACTCTGGATCCTGATACAGCTTATCCATCTCTCATCCTGTCTAATGATGGAAAACAAGTCAGTCATGGAGACATTAACAAGAATGTCCCAAAAAACCCAAAGAGATTTGAGAGTCTTTGTGTTCTGGCAAAGGAGGGATTCAGTTCAGGGAGATTTTACTATGAGGTGCAGGTGAAGGGAAAGACTAATTGGGGTTTAGGAGTGATTAGAGAATCCAATAACAGGAAGGGGAAGATCACACTGAGTCCTGAGAATGGATACTGGACTGTGTTTCTGAGGAATGAGAATCAGTATATAGCTTGTGATAATCCTCTTGTCTCTTTATCTCTGAGAGTGAAACCTGAGAAGGTGGGAGTGTTTGTGGATTATGAGGAGGGTCTGGTCTCTTTTTATGACGTGGACTCCAGATCTCATATCTACTCTTTCACTGGTCAGACTTTCACTGATAAACTCTATCCATTTTTTAGCCCATACCCTAATGATAAAGGTAAAAACTCAAACCCACTGATCATCACACCTGTCAACTGAATCGCATAAAAAACATCAAATCTGAAAAGATTTACTATGAATATGATCTTTTCAGAATATATAAATAGAAACCAAAAAAACAATTTGCACAAGCCACAATCAAGTAAATAAACTATAATGGCCAGAATTATTAGCAATAAATATTGGTAAATATGAGCAAAGGCTGTGAAATAAATCTGCATTGTTAATCCTTTTTATCTTTTATTAAAAAAAAAAAATCTCACCTTCCATTGAAAAAAAAAAAACCTGTACTAAAAAGTGTAAATATGGGAATATACTTCAGAGATATTTCACTCATTAAAAAGGACTTGCGAGCTGGCAGTGGTGGCGGCAAGAGCGTGTAAGTGTTTTGCTTAAAGCTGCAGTCTGCAACTTTTTTTGGTTAAAAATTATCCAAAATCAACTTTTGAACAAGTACATAACCAGCCAGTGTTCAAAACTATCTAATTATCTTGTCTTGATTCACAACAGTAAGCTTGTAATAATGTTTTATAATAAGAGCGACATGGCGGATTTCCGCGGGAAATTTGAGCATGCAGCAGTTCGTCTGTGCGTCATTACATCACGACCGTAAACAAAGGAAGGAGTCCCATCCAGTTACATCAACGCTGATGTTGTTAACATTAACAATTTGAGAGCAATATAACAGTAATAATAATTTGCACGGTTTGGCGTGATCCGAGCTAAGCGATCGTTAGATTTAATTATCATTGGCAGCGCGATTTATTGTAGGCCTAATGCTTTTTCCCTCAGTTGGTCAGAACAAAAGTGGCAGACATGATACTTACTTGTTCAGATGATATTTCTTATATTGGTCATACTTTCAAGACGTAGAGTCTGTGATTCTGAAGTACAGTATCCACACCGGTGCGGTGACTGACAGCAAGCATTAGATTCATCCGCGCTGACGAGCTGTGCCAAGGCACAGCATATGACTGCAATCGCATGTTTCAAACAGAGATGGCGACAAAGAGGAAAAATTGCGGACAGCAGCTTTAATATCTGTTCTGTGTTATTATTTGCTGCTAGGAAGGTTTCCTTTTCGATTTGGCACTTGTCCTATTTTCTACCTTGACTATAATTGTATTTTTATTGTACTTGTTTAGAATAACATCTGCGTTTGCAGACTTTATTGGTGTTATTGTCCACACTTGAGCAAAGTTTCATTTCGGTTTTCAGCCATTCACAGCCTTTAGGCTTTTGCAGTGCTAATTTGCAAGGCTGTTTTCAATCACGTGTTAATAAGCAGTATATTAATTGTGTGTGTGCGCCGTTGCGGAAGCGTCAGCGGGAGTGTTCAGCCTCCTCGTGTGAAGGCCAACTCAGGTAAAGACCTGCGACTCTACCTGCGTGACTCCACCGAGCAGCAACACTGGTAGGCACTTAGGTTTTTCCTTACTTTCACACTTTTCCTTCATCTTCAGCATGTGCTTTCAACACATTCCTGTTGTCTCTCGGCAACGCTCCACTAACTTATGTAAAAGGCAGCGCATTGCTTCTAACCTGCGCCCTATTTACTCCTCTTCTAACACTAACACTCCTCTCTCTGTCTCTGTGGGTCTATGGAATTGTCAGTCAGCAGTTAACAAAGCTGACTTCATTCCAGCCTTTGCTACTAATTCTTCTCTTAATGTCTTCGGCTTGACTGAGACCTGGATTCGTCCAGAGGACTCAGCAACCCCTGCTGCTCTCTCTAACAACTTCACTTTCTCTCATACTCCTCGCCAGTCTGGGAGGGGTGGGGGCACAGGTCTTCTCATTTCTGACAATTGGAAATACTCGACTCATTCCTCTCTGTGCAACTACAATTAATTTGAGTTTCATGCTATTACAATCTGAATTCCTGTCAAAATTCATACTGTAGTAATTTACCACCCCCCAGGCCAACTGGGTACCTTTGTAGAGGAACTGGACATGCTGCTGTCCTCATTCCCAGAGGATGGTAGCCCACTTGTAGTTTTTGGTGATTTCAACATTCATCTAGAGAAGCCATATGCTTCAGACTTCCTCTCTCTTCTAGCCTTATTCGATCTTAATCGGCTCATCACCACAAGTACACACAAACACAACATTTTGGTAAAACCTCTACACTCCCCATTTGTTCACCACCAACCCCTCTACCAGTTACCTTCAGACGAAACCTGCACTCTCTTTCTTCTTCTCATCTTTCCTCACCCTCACAATTCTCATCTCTGGATGTGAATAATGCAACAGACACTTTATGTTCCACCTTAACTTCTTCTCTAGATAGTATCTGTCCTCTGCCATCCAGGCCTGCACGTGCTACTCCCTCTAATCCCTGGTTATCTGATGTTCTTCGTGAACATTGGACCAAACTCAGGGATGCAGAGAGGAAATGGCACAAATCAAAAGTCCAATCTGACCTAAGTAGCTATCAATCTCTGCTCTCATCCTCTTCTGTTGAAATTCATGCAATTCATTCATGTTTAATTTTGTGAATGTGTATGTGACTGTGTCTTCTTGATGTCAACTGCCTGCTGGGAAGTGTAGTCCCTCCCCTGTTTTCCTCTGTTCCTCCCTGTCCTCTTGCAGGAACCCAATTGATGCCACCTGTTCCTCGTTAGTGTTGTGGAGAGGAGCTTGCATTTATACAGAGGGAACTGACTGTTCACTAGAGAGAGAGCATGGCCTATCTTCCCTGCCAGAACTTCTGTTGTGAAAGCTTCTTTAAGAAAACCTGTTGTATCTGCTGTTGTGGCAGTATGTAATTGCCCATTATTAATGTTTGCAGACGCAGTAGGGAGGTGCCTTTTGTTTTTGCTAACCCCTGTTTTCTCCTGTTTTTGGTTAGTAAGGTAGTCAGGTAAGAGATTTGTTGTTTATTTGATGTTTTTGTTTGATAGGTTATGTAGGCTCCCTTACTCCCAGATAGTTTACTTCTTTTGTTTATTTTGGCTTTAACCCCCTCCTGAAGCTAGAAGCGTCTTCCCGTTATTTATCTTTACTTGTTTGAGTTCTCCCCGTTGTTTTGCATTATCCTTGATTGTTATAAGAGACTTTACTTTAAATAAACCCTTGAAGAGTTAATCTGTGTTTGTGTGAGTTCTGGGAGTGCTGACAGAACCAACTCTCTCTCTCGTTTTGGCCCTGTGTTTTCGAAGGGATACATTTTTGGTCTTTATTTCTATATGTTACTCTCCCGCCACCCTTAGACAAAAGGGGGACGTAACAACTGACAAAACCTCTACCATAAGCACTCAGTTCTCTGCTCCACACACACAGCCACACACCTCCTCTCTTCATTCTCCCCCCTCACTAAGACAGAAGTATCTAAACTTCTTCTCTCCAGTCAACCCACCACCTGTCCTCTAGATCCCATCCCCTCACACCTTCTACAAGCCATCGCTCTCACACTTTTACCAGCACTTACACACATTATCAACACATCTCTCCACACTGGCACTTTCCCTAACACATTCAAGCATGCTCGGGTAACCCCACTGCTTAAAAAACCCACATTAAACATGTCTCTTGTAGACAGCTACAGACCTGTTTCTCTCCTACCATTCATAGCAAAAACACTTGAACAAGTTGTTTTCAATCAGGTGTCATCTTTCCTCTCACAGAGCAATCAATTGGACGTCAGCCAATCTGGTTTCAAGAGTGGTCACTCGACTGAGACTGCACTGCTGTCGGTCACTGAATCCTTGCGGATTGCAAAGGCTGATTCCAAATCATCAGTTCTCATTCTGCTCAATCTATCTGCTGCCTTTGACACGGTGAATCATCAGATCCTCCTGTCCACCCTCTCATCACTGGGCATCACAGGTACTCCGCTTCTCTGGTTTGAATCCTATCTCACAGGAAGGTCTTTCAGGGTTGCCTGGAGAGGGGATCCAAAGCTCATCAACAGGTGTTCCTCAGGGTTCAGTTCTTGGACCCCTCCTCTTCTCCATTTACACTACATCACTCGGTCCCATCATTCAGGCACATGGTTTCTCCTATCATTGCTATGCTGATGACACACAACTCTTCCTTTCATTCCAACCAGATGATCCCACAGTAGCTGCACGAATCTCAAGCTGTCTGGCGGACATCTCGGCATGGATGAAAGAACATCATCTACAGCTCAACCTGGCTAAGACTGAGCTTCTCGTCTTCCCTGCCAATCCGACTCTAAAGCATGATTTCAGCATCCAGCTTGGCACATCCTCAATTACCCCATCAAATTCGGCCAGAAATCTTGGAGTAATCCTTGATGACCAACTGACCTTCAAAGACCACATTGCAAAGACAGCTCGGTCATGCAGATTTGCACTATACAACTATCAGAACATGCAACACAACTTCTGGTCCAGGCCCTGGTCATTTCTAGGCTTGATTACTGCAATGCTCTTCTGGCTGGACTGCCATCATGCACAATCAAGCCTCTACAAATGTTTCAGAACGCAGCAGCACATCTCGTCTTCAACGAGCCCAAAAGAGCCCACGTCACGCCTCTCTTCATCTCTCTTCACTGGCTACCACTTGCTGCTCGCATCAAATTGAAGGCGTTGACGCTCGCACCCTCCTACTTCCACTCACTCTTACGAGTCTACACTCCTACCAGAAGCCTGCACTCATTAAAGGAGCGAAGGCTTGTGGTACCATCACAGAGAGGCACGAAATCACTCTCCAGAACATTCTCATTCACTGTTCCTTGCTGGTGGAACTCTCTCTTGCCTTCATCCGGAATGCTGAATCCCTGGCAATATTCAAAAGACAGCTGAAAACTCATCTCTTTTGTGAGCACTTAACCTCATCTTAAAAAAAAAAAAGAAAAAAAAAGTGGCCAATTTGTTTTGGAGAAAAACATTTATTTCATAAAATGTTAATTTTTTTTTTATTTATTTATTTATTTTTTTTTTACAAATAATATGAATGAAATATCAAAAGGATAAACAATTCATATTTATTTTTACATCCATCTTTGATCATATTTAACAAGGGTGCCAATTATTCTGGCCGTGACTGTATAATGAAATATTTGTGAGTTTTGAATTAAATATATTATTTGATATAATAATATATATTATATAGAGTGTTTCTACATATGAATTTGTAAAGAAATCTCTGAAGCCATTTTCTCTCTCCAGCTGTCAACATTGAATTACTTGTGAAATATTGTGATTTTTGGTTTATATTGTAATATCTGAATAAAGACAAGAGTTCAGTTCTATAACTGATATTCCTTATAAAACATATTGCTAAATATACACATTGGAGAACGATGAATATGCTCACATAAACAACAGGCAGACAGGATATGAATAAAACAGGATTTTTATTGTTGACTGAAATGAAAATCAGGCACGTGCACACATAGACATAAAAGGGCTTGGGCACCTGCCCTTTTTCTTCCTTGAGAGAAAGTGTTTTTTTCTGGGGTGTTTAAAAAAAAAAAAAAAAAAAAAAAAAATTATATATATATATATATATATATATATATATATACATATTCCTGTTTGCGCACAGCTTACCTGTCAAACAAATATATTTACTGAATTAAAAAATTACTATAAATCAGGTCAGCTTTGTCAAGCTCAGATGCCCTTCCTCCGCAACACACCATTCATTCCCGCACACACGTGCGCCACGCCCCATCTCGTGTTTGTATGGAAGGCCAAATGGGCCAAAAACACGTGAATTTTAACACGTCAGCAACATGTTAATTATGTGTATTTCACACGTATTTAACGTGTATTTTACTCGTTAAACACGCGTGAAAAATGAACGCGTTAAATATGTGTATTTGACGTGTATACGCGTTAAAAATCTGTTTGAACGGGTCAGTGTCATTGGCTGCTGAAAACGTGGGTCAAACCATTTCTGTGAGCATAAGGGGGTGTAACATTTATTTACTACACTGTAAAAAATTATTTTATGGCTAAGTAAATAAAACAGGAAAAATCATGCATCTTTTGCTTAGAATAATCTTGTAAAAGTGAAAACTCTAGAATATTAAGTAAAATCTAAACATGTACTCAATTTTTACTTGTATATATTAGACATCCAACAGACAAGTAAATTTCACTTGTGACTCTGGCATATTTACACGAATTAATAAAGTACTTGACACTATTTAAAAAAATCAAGTAACATTTACGTCATCTTGAAGCAAGGAATCTGCGCATGCGCTGATAGAATACCTGCGATCATCGAATGCTTCTCCAATCTGCACTGCACTCCATCTGCACTCGAGTCTCGACAGGTAAGCAATAAACTGCATTATATTGTCGATTTTTTAGATTTAATTTATTCAGTAAATGTAATTTCATTCAATGGTTGTGTTGTCATCACCTAAGTCTGTACATTTGAAAAGTTTTGAGTGTTCTTAATGATAAGCTAGCTTCGTAAAACATTAGCAATATAACGTTAGTTTTTGTTAAATAAATACGCCTAAAAAAACGTGAATATGTTACGTGATCTTTTTGTTAAATATGTGTTATTTTGTGTGCATTGGTTATTTATGGAGGGTAAACGTATGTATCGTGGCCACGATTTGACAATATGTGAGCAGGTTTTCATTCCCTCATTTTAAGTAAACGCACAATATGATTAATTCACCCATTCCCTAATTAATGTACTAAATCGTGCATACTGTTTAATAAATAGTTCTCTTCGTAAATTACAATAATTCTTATTGTTAGTGTTTCAAAATTACTTTTTCATCATCAAATTAGTGAAATTAATGATGTGAATGCAAATTTTAAGCTTTAATGTAAAAATATTTGCTGTTTACTGATTGTTTTTTTGTCTTTTTTCTTAATTTCAGAATATTTCGCATGTGCATCTGTTACACCCCATCTAGGGGTAAGGGCACAACATGAAAGAGTACACGGACACAGCGAATTTGGGAAAAGAATGAACAGTATTTTAATGAGCACAAAGATTTAATCAGCACGATTTGGGGGTACTTTAACTTCAGGAGCCGACAAGGCCAAAATAACAAACAGAAAGCAACTAGTTTTCAACCCTCTAAATTCCCTAATACACAAAAGAAAAATGAAATAAAATACAATACTTACCCTACCTCCCTGTCCAATAAACAATCAAAAAGTTCAAACAAAAATGGCGTCGGTCTCCCTACCTCCCCAAAGTGTTCCTATATACAATTATTTACAGAGTTAGCAAACCAGTCCAAACAGGGGCATTCCAGAATCAAGGTCAAATAACAGGCGGTGGTCAGTATTACGAACAAATGGCAGAGCAAACTAACAGATAACAGTTGACTTCTCACAAGCAACCACACAACTAAACATACACAGAATCTCAGTCTAACTTAACACAGTTTGTATCCAGGAAGCAAACACAGCAAGTGAGCAAAAAAGCTAAACCAGGAAGTGATGGTGGAGACTTTATAGGCAGCAAGGAGTCAGCTGACCAGGCAGGGCGTGGCACCAATTAGATTGCAGGAACCAATCGGTCTTCTTCCTGGAAAGAAGACACACACACACACACAAACACTTCCCAACAAGGGAAAACAGAAAAGTAGAACAAAAAGGGTCGTAACAGCATCCAATAATAAATAAATCCAATATAAATAAATTGTTTTTACAGGCTGAAAGCGCATAGGACGGGATTTTATTGCTAGCACGATTTCACTATGTTTATAATAATTTTAAGAATAATAAACGTTAAGAAATGGCCGGCCCAGTTGGCATCGGCCGGTCCCGAGATGGGCCGACTGCCCCGCCCCCTTTAGTTATTGTGGCGCTCTCCCGCCACACATCATGCTCTGTCAGGTTGAAAAATACACTGGAGCAAAGAACACTGACAATACGTCGACAGACAAGAGAAATTTAAATAAATACCGTTTTGTTGCTCTTTAAAGGGATAGTTCACCCAAAAATGAAAATTTGATGTTTATCAGCTTACCCCCAATGCATCCAAGATGTAGGTGACATTTTTTCTTCAGTCGATCACAAATTATGATTTTTAACTGCAACCGCTGCCCTCTGTCATTCAAATAATAGCAGTGATTGGGAACTTCATCTATAAGAGTGAATAAACCTTGCTTAGACAAATCCAAATGAAACCCTGCGGCTCGTGACGACACATTAATGTCCTAAGACACGAAACGATCGGTTTGTGTGAGAAACCGAACAGTATTTATATCATTTTTTACCTCTAATACACCACTATGTCCAACTCCCTTCAGCTTCCGGTGAGTGAGGTCTGATCGCGCTCTGACAACGGAAGTGATGTCTCGCGCTCATTGAAGTATATGGGCGAGACATCACTTCCGTCATCACAACGCGTTTTTTGACCTCACTAGCAGGAAGCTGAACGCAGTTGGACATTGTGGTGTATTAGAGGTAAAAAATGATATAAATACTGTTCGGTTTCTCTCACAAACCGATCGTTTCGTGTCTTAGGACATCAATGTGTCGTCACGAGCCGCAGGGTTTCATTTGGATTTGTCTAAGCAAGGTTTATTCACTCTTATAGATGAAGTTCCCAATCACTGCTATTATTTGAATGACAGAGGGCAGCGGTTGCAGTTAAAAATCATCATTTGTGATCGACTGAAGAAAAAATGTCACCTACATCTTGGATGCACTGGGGGTAAGCAGATAAACATCAAATTTTCATTTTTGGGTGAACTATCCCTTTAATGTGTCTTGACAGATTGCTGTAGCGCCTCAGTTCAAGCGGCCCGTGACACTACACACCATTTTTAAAATTCAAATCCACGACGTTAATCTAACTGCTTTCTCGGACATAAATGTGGATATGGCATTATGATTGGTTAGATGGCCTGTCAATCAAACTCAGTCAAAACCAGTCATCAGAGAGAGAGCGCCACACGAGTAAAAGTTAGAAAAAAGGAAAAGCGGTGGAGAAAAGGTTCAAGAAAGCAAAAAAAGGCTCTTAAGTCTGATGCTGCCAAATGCCTAAAATTAACCAAACTCTTTTCAAAGAGTTTAAATTTGGCTGCTGCAGCGGAGGACAGAGGTAAGAAAAAAAAAAAGAAAGGAGAAAAAAAACCCAGAAAATACAGCTAACTCAAGTCATTTTCATGCAATTTATGCTACTTTGTTCCAGTTTTTTTTTTTTTTTGTATTAAACAGTTGTAAGCGTAGCATATAACCCGTGTATATTTTAAAATGTCATTGCTTCGTGGTAATTGGTTACAAGTGTTAGCTAGCCTGTTACTGAATTACATAACTGAAATATCAGCAGATAAGGTGGGATTTAGGGTAAACAGACTGCCATATGCTACTTGCAAAGTTGCAATATAGTCAAAAACACGTCAAAAACGCATAGCAACCCAGGTGAAAAAAGTACACTTTCATAATGTAGCCTACTTAAAACTTAGAGTTTTCCACTTTGGTTTGAGCACAATATCGGTGAATCCGTGAACCTGAGTGAGCTGACGGCAGTCCATCGATGCCAGGAGCTTCTGAGAGCCGGAGACGGTGGGAACAAACTTCTCCATCAGTGTAACCGTCGCAAGCTTCTCCACATCACTGACAGACAGAAACACAATATCAACTCTCTGGAAGATTTTCACTCATATTAATGTAGTACAATTTATGTTTTTAAACAAATCTAAAGTGCATGAACACGTCACAGCTGAAATAAAATGCTGTTAAACACTGAAAGTCTTACCCATACGGGATCTTTCTGACGCTCTGCATTCCCAATCCCTCTATCCGGAACAAAACGTTCTTCAACACTTGTGACAGCGGGTTCTGGAACGTGGTTTCTCTCCATCAACTTTACCTCCAACTGAGTTAGAAGTTTGAATTGTGAGAATCAAATCAATTCGAATCAAATTCAAATCAAAGCAGAACAAAATAAAATACTGTAAAGACAAACAATAACAGTAATTAAGGTTTAGAATGAAATAAATCATTATCCTGTACAAACCTCTCCGTTCAGCTTGTGGTTTCTCTCCATCAACCTCCAGTGACGCCTTCTCTCTCTCCATTTCTCTGATTAAACTGATTAAACCATTAATATCCAGCATGGACTGACATATATTGTCTCCTTCAGAACTTAGACTACAAAATAGTGCATTAGCGCCACCTACTGGGAGTATGGACCAGAAAACACAACACCCTTCATTTCGTTTTCAGCTCCTCCAGCATCTGAACCTCACACATCGTCCAGACTCAGAGCAAACAAATAGTACTCCACACTATATCGTAAGCATATTTGAAAAATGGTCTTCTTCTGTGCTGCACTGAGAATAAACACTGTTGACGAGAATTTCATAAATTTGATGATAATTATTTAAAATTTTCTGACAAAAAATGCAATAAAGCAATACTCACATATCTTAGTTTGATAAATCAGCAGAATCTCCGCCAGAATCACCGCCAAAATAACCGTTGAAATTTAAATGTCTGAGATTCGCGCTTCAGGATCGTGACGTATGCGCTCGTCCTACAGTGGGCATTAAGGAACTAAACAAAACTACACATATAGTCTGCCTATATATTTATTACAATGTTTACACCAGTGGCGTAACTTTGTTTTAAAAAGTGGGTGGGACAGGAATGTGTATGTGGGGGGGCATTGTAATTGTATTATTACAATAATAATAATATGATATTAAAAATAACAGCAAGGAACAGGCAGAATCGTGGTCAAGGAACAGGCAATGATCAGGACAGGCAGATATCACTCACAGGTCGGTATACAAGCAAGAGGTCGAGGCAGGCGGCAGACAGGGATAAACAGGGTAACAGTCCAAACGGTAACAAGCAGAACAGACAGGGAATAAACGCTCAGAAATGACACACAAGGTAATCAAGGCTTCGCGGTGAGGTGGTGTATGTGACAGTCCTTTATAGTCCTGTAAATGAGCTGCAGCTGGGTGTGGTGATCAGTGTGGGTGCATTGGAGATTAAACAGCTGACAGGAACGGAATCTCCAATGCAGGTTCCAGAACAGCCATGGCGGGTCAGGTGCTACGGGCAGCCACGGCGGGTCAGGAGTGTCAGAAAGCCACAGCGGGTCAGATGGCTCAGGCAGAAATTTAAATGTCTGAGATTCGCGCTTCAGGATCGTGACGTATGCGCTCGTCCTACAGTGGGCATTAAGGAACTAAACAAAACTACACATATAGTCTGCCTATATATTTATAACAATGTTTACACCAGTGGCGTAACTTTGTTTTAAAAAGTGGGTGGGACAGGAATGTGTATGTGGGGGGGCATTGTAATTGTATTATTACAATAATAATAATATGATATTAAAAATAATATGATAGTTTCTTCCTTACATCCGCTATAATACAATGTCTCGAGAGTATGTATATTAGTTAATAAATACGTGGATCCGCTAGTGAAAATAAATTGTCCTGATGGACTGGAGGTATTATTTTCATTTAGCATGCAAGAGATTCTGGGTTCGAATCCAGCCATGTGTGATTTATTTTTTTTTCTCATTAAAACCAAAGATGTTCGTCAGTGATTGTATATCAAGAGCAGGGACACGTTTATGTGTATTTTGTTTTGTGATTTCAACGTAACGAATAGAAAGTCTCCGCAACAGCTATAGATTGAAGCGCTCGTCCGTGTGAACACGGCTCAGTGTGCACGAGCGCCAAGAGAACACTGTTGCGCCTCTGATAACAGCGACAACGAGCACTCAACATGATTTCAAAAACAACACATCCCAGCGCCAGATCGCCTATTATTAACACAAATTGATAATCAACTAGAGGTGTTTCTTTTGTATCAGATATTCGCGAGATGCCGCGAGATGTTTCAAAAAGTGGTGGGGACAATAGACCCCTTAAAAGTTTGTAAACATTGCAACGTTTCCTGGTGGGCGGGGCTTAGCTGGAGGCAAAAAGAGACGCTGGACCATAGCGCTGGACTCAAAGTTGACAAGCGTAAGCTAGCATGTTTTAAGAGGGATTTATTAAACATAGATGCAGAAGAAGGTTCAGAACTGTCCGAATATGTACAGTCACTGACTCTGCGGGACCGTGACAGCTATTTTTGTAAATTAACTTAAGTTTTGGATATTTCCTAGACAACATATGAATTACTTTTGGATGGTTCGGGGAATTTTGTCTAATTTAACCTAACGCTGGGCTAACTGATTATGGCTAGCAATGTGGATTATTTTAAGAGACCATTCAAAGGATGGCACACACATCTATCGCTGTATGTTTGTTTAACATTTAAGCTAGCTAGTGCGCTGAAAGTTGGCGATTTTCACCTATAAAACAGAAACTTGCTGATTTGTACTAGATAAAACCAACACACCATTACATATGCATCGATTATTTTACCTGATATGAAGTGTGCACTGCAAACACGAGTATTATTTATGATCATCTCCGTCCAGTCTGTACGCCGTATTGCATTCAACCACAATTATCTTTTTGATTTCTGTGAAGGAATGTCTGCCGGGATCTGGTAAAACTTTAGTTTTGAACCAAAAGTGCTGTTCCTTCTATTCTGGCAGCCAAAAACACAACAAGACGACATTTTAAAGTCAAAACCTCAAACTTTTAGCGCGCCTGCTATGAGTTCTTATTTATGTTTTGCCTCCAGCTAGAGCGGTGGCGTCACAGTGACGTAGGCGATTAAGGGGTCTATATCGACCCTTTCAAAAAGTGGTGGGGACATGTCCCACCCGCAAATTACGCCTATGGTTTACACACTCAGCAGAGATGAATTAGGAACTGTTTCATATTTTTGATTATGGGTGGAGCTATATGACATCACTGCACGTGTGTAAAGACTTCAGAGAAAGTGAAACTTAACAGATGAGCTGGAAGCTTCTTAAAAACAACATTTCTTTTCAGAAACTCTGAAATTAACGATCAAATCTGATATTCACTCAAAGGTAAGTGATGGAATTATAAGTTCACTAGTTTAATAGCATGAAGAAGTACCCAGCAAACACATTTACGTTGTGGCAACGTCTGTGGCACGTTGCAGTTCTACTATGGCAACGTCGCGGTCTACGTGCCCACAACATTGTGACAACGTAGAATTGTAAGACGCCACAGGGCTGTAGCAACGTTATAGCGCAACTTTGAGCAACTGCGACACGACGTTCTGACAACTTTTTTTTTATTTTTTTATAGTAGATTATAAATATTTCCCATTCTGCATGTTATATTTTGTGGTTAATTTTTAATCACTCGACATTAGATCACTATATAATACTTTTTTTAAAAAAATATATTGTTTATACTTATTATTTATGGGCAACAAATTAATCAATTATAATCAACACCTGCAAATGTACACTTTGAAGAGTAAAAATTGCATACAAGTTTATATAATTCAACTTTATTAAAACTGCATATGATATTCAAAAAGGTATGCAAATATATATGTTTAATAAATAAAAAATAAACAGCAAAGGCAGTTCAGAACATTTATTGAACAAAATTGGGCTCTGTACATGGCTGACAGGTGAGCATAGTCAAAGGTCAGGTGAAAAGATTGGTAACCAGAATGAGTCCAGGAAAGATCAACAAATCCAGAGAGATGCAAGCGCAGAAACCTTGAGGCATGAGTCTGAAACCTGTAGACATCCGGGACCAGAGAGGGTTGCACTGCAGGCTCAGGTAAACTGGGCAGAGAACAGAGCAGATCGGAGATTGATATGACAGGACTAGACCGGGACTGACCAGAGTGACTAGTGAGCAGACAGGAGAAATCAGTCTTCTCAAAACATCCTCTGTGTGTGATCTCAAAATGGTAAAATTCTGATTATTTTTCATAAAAAGTTCTATTTATCTTACCTTAAAATTGATGAGTCATAACCTTGTCCTTCACTCTTGTCATCCATGTTTGGTGTGTTTCAGAAATCTAAAAAAAAAAAATTGTTAACAAGAAAAAACAATGAACAGCCATGTTATTATTAACTGACATTTGTAAAGATGAATAATAAAAATGTATCAAATGTATTGCTCATTGCTTATACTAATGTTAACAAATGAGACTTTAAAGGGTTAGTTCACCCAAAATTAAAATTTCTGTCATTAATTACTCACCCTCATGTCGTCCCAATCCCGTAAAACCTTCGTTCATCTTCAGAACACAAATGAATATATTTTTGATGAAATCTGAGGGTATCTGATCCACATATCCACACTAACGCAGCAATGTCATTGCACCTTTTGAGGTCCAGGAAGGGAGTTAAACACATTGTTAAAATAGTCAACGTGACTTCAGTGGTTCAAACTTAATGTTATGAAGTGATGAGAATTGTAACGAATGCGGACTCATGGTAAGATCCATTTGCAGCTTTTATTAAAGTGAGAGTGGTCGTACAGGCAGGGTCAATCAGGAGCGAACAGGAACAGCAAGGAACAGGCAGAATCGTGGTCAAGGAACAGGCAATGATCAGGACAGGCAGATATCACTCACAGGTCGGTATACAAGCAAGAGGTCGAGGCAGGCGGCAGACAGGGATAAACAGGGTAACAGTCCAAACGGTAACAAGCAGAACAGACAGGGAATAAACGCTCAGAAATGACACACAAGGTAATCAATTCTTCGCGGTGAGGTGGTGTATGTGACAGTCCTTTATAGTCCTGTAAATGAGCTGCAGCTGGGTGTGGTGATCAGTGTGGGTGCATTGGAGATTAAACAGCTGACAGGAACGGAATCTCCAATGCAGGTTCCAGAACAGCCACAGCAGGTCAGGTGGCTCAGGCGGCCACGGCAGTTCAGGTGGCTTGGGCGGCCACGGCAGGTCAGGTGGCTTGGGCGGCCACGGCAGGTCAGGTGGCTTGGGCGGCCACGGCAGGTTAGAGTCCATGGGTGACCCCAGCGGGTCAGAGTCCATACATGGCCCTTGTGGCCTACAGTCCATGAATGGCCATGACAGCAGTGGCTGGGCAGGGTTCCCACCTCCCAGCTCCCCACCTCCCAGCTCCCCACCCCCCAGCTCCCCACCCCTAGGTATACTGCCCCCCCCAAAAAAAGTTCTTGGGGAAATCAAGGGAGGCATTGGCGGGTTCATGGGCAAGGAGCTCGGGTGGCGCCAGCAGGGCAGATGGCCTGAGCGGCAGCGGTAGAGCAAATGGTCCAGGCGGTGGTGGCAAGGCCGACCAAGGCTGCTCTGTGGCTGTATCAGGGAGAGCGGGCAGTTCGGTGACGGCCTCCATGGCCGTATCAGGGAGAGCAGACAGCTCTGGGACGGCAGCGGGCTCGGGCTGTTCCGGGACGGCAGCGGGCTCGGGCTGCTCGGGGACGGCAGCGGGCTCGGGCTGCTCGGAGTGCATCCTCCAGGCTCGCAAGAACGACAAAACATAAAACGTGAGTACAGCCCTCTTGGCCATCACCGGACTGATAGGGAGAGCATGCAGAACTGGAGTGGACTCACTGGCTGGAGCGGGCTCTGGAGTGGACTCACTGGCTGGAGCGGGCTCTGGAGTGGACTCACTGGCTGGAGCGGGCTCTGGAGTGGACTCACTGGCTGGAGCGGGCTCTGGAGTGGACTCACTGGCTGGAGCGGGCTCTGGAGTGGACTCACTGGCTGGAGCGGGCTCTGAAGAGGGCTCACTGGCTGGAGCGGGCTCTGGAGAGAACTCACTGGCTGGAGCAGATTCTGGAGCGGACTCACTGGCTGGAGCGGCCATCTTGTCCATCGCGTCCAGGGCGCTTGAGTGCGTTGCAACCGGTGAATTAGAATGTGTTGCCCTCGGCAGCTTTGAGTGCGTTGCAACTGCTGTGCTTGAGAGCGAAGCAGCTGCCGGGCTTGAGAGCGAAGCGGCCGGCTGGCTTGAGAGGGAAGCGTCCGGTGGGCTTGAGGGCGAAGCGGCCACCGGGCTTGAGAGCGTAGCGGCCGGCGGGCTTGAGAGCGTAGCGGCCGGCTGGCTTGAGAGCGTAGTGGCCGGCTGGCTTGAGAGCGTAGCGGCCGGCTGGCTTGAGAATGAAGTGACCGACGGGCTGAAGTGCGAAGCGGCCGGCTGATGTTTGGGAATACCAGCCGCTCGCGCTGAAATCAGCGGTGGATCGACCACACTGGAAAGCAATCCTCTCCGTTCTCCCGAGATGTGCCATGATTCTGGGTGATCAACGAAGATGTGGCTCGGTGTTGTTATGGTGGTAGCCGCCATTTTGTGAATGTCCTTTGGCGCGGCGGCCATTACGTGGTTTATCTCGGTGTCGCATTCCTCCGCGACCCCCACGGTAAACGGAGAACCAACAGTCAATAACACATACTCCAGGAAATGACTAAGAGAAGAACGGGGTCCCTCACGAATTAATTGTTCTTTGAGTGGTTGGTTGACACCATCGCAGAAAAAGTCAATAAGTGCACAGTCAGGCAGATCTGAATAATATGCAATATTCAGGTATTCTGTGATGTAATCCTCCAGTGATCGTGTGCCCTGCGTACTCCACAACAACAATTGATTAATGTCCATACCATGTAGAGATCCTCCGGGAACGCTGCTGGATCGTGGTGGTGGCGAAGTCTTCTGTAACGAATGCGGACTCATGGTAAGATCCATTTGCAGCTTTTATTAAAGTGAGAGTGGTCGTACAGGCAGGGTCAATCAGGAGCGAACAGGAACAGCAAGGAACAGGCAGAATCGTGGTCAAGGAACAGGCAATGATCAGGACAGGCAGATATCACTCACAGGTCGGTATACAAGCAAGAGGTCGAGGCAGGCGGCAGACAGGGATAAACAGGGTAACAGTCCACAGGGTAACAGTCCAAACGGTAACAGGCAGAACAGACAGGGAATAAACGCTCAGAAATGACACACAAGGTAATCAAGACTTCGCGGTGAGGTGGTGTATGTGACAGTCCTTTATAGTCCTGTAAATGAGCTGCAGCTGGGTGTGGTGATCAGTGTGGTGTGCAAGGGTGGATGTGGCAGATGATGATTGGAGAGGAGTGTGAGCATGTGACTGGCAGGGGGGATGATGGGAAATGTAGTCCGAAACTTGACAGGGGCAGACGGTGATCGTGACAAGAATACTTTTTGTGTGCCAAAACAAAAATAACAATTTTACTGGCGAATACTGAGCCCGCGTTCTGACCTAAACACGGAACCGCTGAACGTAAACAATGTAGCAGAATCACGGGACAGACAAATTTGTAGAATAAAGTTATCTTAGTTTTGTTTTTGCACAAGTATTCTCATCACTTCATAACATTAAGGTTGAACCACTGTAGTCACGCTGACTATTTTAACCATGTGTTTAACTACCTTTCTGGACGTCAAAAGGTGCAATGACGTTGCTGCCTATGTGTGGATCAGATACCCTCGGATTTCATCAAAAATATCTTATTTGTGTTCTGAAGATGAATGAAGGTCTTACGGGTGTGGAGGGTGAGTAATAACCCTATAAAGTGTTACCAAAAGAAAGATTACCTTAAAAGAGAAATGGCCTAAATGTTGCTGTGGCATCACTGAATGTGTGTATAGTTGCTCCGTACTGCTGCAGGTGCTGTATATGGATCACAAGTGCCCAAAACATGCATTTTACTTTCATATGTTGTTTACAATTAAAAATTAACAGGCCTGTCCTGCAGCTCTATGGGTGTTTTGTCCTCCAGGTCTCTGCTCCAGTCGCCTGACTGAAAGCTAGGAGTAAGAACATAGCCTGCTGAGTAAAGAAATAAAAGAAAATCAATATAAGAAATCTAGTATTACCATTTGTAATTTATTCCTGTGATCAAAGCTGAATTTTCAGCATCATTACTCCAGTCTTCAGTGTCACATGATCCTTCAGAAATCAATCTAATATGATGATTTGATGCTCAAGAAACATTTATGATTATTATCAATGTTGAAAACAGTTGTGCTGCTTCATATTTACGTGGATTACATATCTTAACTGTCATATTTGATCAATTTGATGTGTCCTACCTTGGATTAACGTTAGTGTATTTATTAATGTACATTACGTATAAATTCATGCATTCATTCATTTAAAAATAATCTTACTGACCCCAAGATTTTGATCGGTAATGTGACATGCTACACTAAAGAACAGCTTCTAATAAACAAGGTAAACAATACCGTGTTGATGGATCGATGGATAGCACTTAAGTTGGTTTGTGTGTTTATGTTAGTTTCCCAAAAATGGACTAACGTTAAACATTAACAGTGGAGTCGCTGTCTGTTCCTATGGTCTGTTCCTGGATCGCTGTCTGTTCATAATGTGCTAAAATGTCAACCATCACTCAAGTAATTTTCACTATGGATCATAACTTTTGGCGTTATGTTGAAATATTTTTCATTTAAGTTACCTGACCAGAAGACATTTTAATGTTCTGATCTGCATAACGTTACTTAAAAGACAAACGTTAGCTAGAATTACACTGGTAAATTTTGCATTAGATCGCAAACACTTTAGTTCAGTTTTTAGACAACAAATAAATGTAACATTTAGGCCGTGTTTGAATATTTGCATGTCTTATTTATAGATATAAAATAAAAGCAATACTCACGTATCCTGGCTCGATGAAGAGACGGTTCAACGGTAGTTTGTAATTTAAAATGCGCGCTCCAGAGGAACCAGAGAGTGACGAGCACACGTCGTGCCAGACACCAAAGCGCGACCTTGAGCAATGGAACTGAGCGGTGGTCAGATGTCAACGTTGTGACAACGCTGTAACAACGTTCACAACGCAACGCAGTTATAGCAACCTTTTGGCCACGTTGTTAAAACGTTGTTAGAAGGTTGGCTACGTTGTGCCAACGTTCTGTGTTTGTTGGGTAGGCCCGTTGGTAAAATTATAGTTTGTGTTCCTGCCACGTATCAGAAACAGAAGCACTTGAACTGCAGACAGAATAAACAAAGTTCAGTGAAAAGTCCATTAAACAGAACTGCCACCTTGTGTTTACAGATATTTATAAAGTAGGTTATTTGTTTGAAAAATTACAGTTCCACTCATTTTATTTGTTGTCTTTTATAAAATATATTTTCATGATGGTATTAAAATGTTGTAAAAACCTCTTAAATTTGCTGTACTGTGGCTCCCAGAGACATATGAAGAGTTTGGTTCCAAAACACGATAAACTCCATTTTCAAAAAAAAAAAAAAAAATTGAGTTTCTGCCAAAATCAGTATTGTATCTGGTCGGTATTGAAAAGTATTTTATTAATTTTGCGCAAAATGCGATATCCGTCGTGTTATTCTGTCTTCTCCCTTTCTTTCCAAAACGTGTCCTTTTTCTGCAGAACGCGATATATCTGCTAAACCAATCACAGCGCTCCATTCCACCCACTTTAAACATTGAAGGCTTTTTTAAAAAGCCATTTTTAATACCAATGCACTCGGCAAATGTGTTTATTTAACCGTGCGGTGGCGGTAATGACAAATAATTGATAACATTTACAAGATGACCCGTTGAATTCATTTTGGGAGCGACGACCGAATGTATTTTTAGTAAAATGTCTGTATGTAAGATAAATATTGACAAAGTTCAGACGCTGTCATATATGTGAATCAGCTTACTTTGTTGTGTATTTTCAATTTGAAAATAACTTTTATATTGATGGATTTATTGCATTTTGGGAAAAAATTAATACGTTTTTATAATAAACTTTTTAAAATCAAAATGTAGATTTGAATTTAATGTTTTTATTACCAAAAGATGCTATGTGAATGTTTGAAACAGAAAATAGTGGTTTTCATCTTGCCACTTTCTTGGTAAAGAAAACACCTTTTTACTCAAATTAATCAAAATGGAGTTATTGAACCAAACTCTAAATATTTAGTTTCTGTATTTAGTACCTTCAGTTGTTTTTCTACCACTCAATAGTACCCAACTGCAGTGCCACAGAGCTGAAAGTACAGACCAGAGCTGAAAGCAATCAGATCAGAAGTTAGTGGTGGAGCTTATAGGCTCAGTGTGGTTAGGGTTAGTGTTGGAGGCGGGTCTGACATTCTGACATATAAACAGTGGTATATAAATAATCATTGTTAATTATAATAGTATTTAACATGCAACATCCATAGCCTAATTTATTCAGTGCATATAATTATTAAACATTGCTCTCTTCAGCAATGTAGATGATATATTATCTTATATTATTTTCTTTTCAGTCATGGCATCCTCCAGTGGTCCAGCACTAAATCAGGAGCTCCAGTGCTCCATCTGTCTGGAAGTGTTCACTGATCCAGTCACCACTCCATGTGGACACAACTTCTGCAGAACCTGCCTGAGCAAGAGCTGGACGAACACACAGACCTGCTTCTGTCCGTTCTGTAAAGAAACATTCAGCAGAAGACCTGATCTCAAGATTAATACAACACTAAGAGAGGTTGCGCAACACTTTAAGGAGAAGCTCAGTTTAAGAGAATCTGAGGTGTTCTGTGACATCTGTGATGAAAGAAAGCAGAAAGCTGTGAAGTCCTGCCTGACGTGTCCAAGCTCTTACTGTGTCTCTCATCTGGAGCCTCATCTCAGAGTCCCACGTCTAAAGAAACACACACTGATCAACGCTGTGGAAAATCTGGAGGATTATATATGCCAGAAACATGAGAGACCTCTGGAGATGTTCTGCAGAGATGATCAGACGTGTGTTTGTCTGTTCTGCACTGAAGGAGAACACAGGACTCACAACACTGTTCCTATAGAGGAGGAGAGTCGAGAGAAGAAGGTAAAGAGATACAGACAAAACACTTTAAACACACTGTGAAATGCAGTTTTACACTTTCCTGTGTCTTGGCATGTTGAAGAACTTGACCCAAATCCAATGGTCTTTCATTTCTTCTGATAAAAGCTTTTTGTTACTCGCAAATCTGTCAGGATTAAAAAATTCAAAACTATAATTTTGAAGTCGTATGAACTTTAAATGGTTTAAAAAGAAAAATTAAAATAAGACTGTCAGAAGATGGAAACATAAATTCAGTGATAAATGTTTTTCTCTGTATGTAGGATCAGCTGGTTCAGAGACAGACTGACGTTCATCAGACGATTGAGGACAGAATGAAGAAGATTCAAGAGATCAAACACTCAGTAGATCTGAGAAAGGTTTGTGCTTCGATCAATCAGAGTTCATTTCCTGACTCATGGTCCTTTTCAATCCCCCTATCCCATTTCACTTACTGTTTAACTATCCTACCAAAAAATATATCTCAATAAATGTTATGCACCATCATATTTCAATCTAATTAATAAATACATTGAATTAAAATGAGAGTTCTGCCAGTAACCCTCAAGTTGCTCCATTATTTTTTCCCATATTTCACAAATCTTAGTGTATTGCACTTGAGTGTTTTTTGTGTTCCTCTGAAAATCAAGCATTTTAAGTGACATGCGGTTAATTGATGATGAGAGAATTTTCATTTTGGGTTGAACAATCCCTTTAAATAATATGTAATACATAATTTATAAACAAATAGAACTTTTACCTGTTCTCATTTACCAGAGAAACACAGAGAAAGAGAAATCCTCCAGTGTTGAGATCTTCACTGATCTGATCCGCTCCATTGAGAGATGTCAGTCTGAGCTGCTGAAGATGATGGAGGAACAGCAGAAAGCAGCAGAGAAACAGGCTGAAGATCTCATTAAAGAGCTGCAGCAGGAAATCACTGAGCTGAAGAAGAGAAACACTGAGCTGGAGCAGATCTCACACACTGATGATCATCTCCACCTCATACAGGTCTGAACATCTGTCTAATCATGTACAATATCACAGGACAAATACTCTGTTCTGTAAGATTCACACAATGACGGTGTCCAGTGATGTAGCTGAAGGTTTCCTGCATGTTCTGTCTTTTTGGTGTGCAAAGTAATTTAATTTCAGTTAAACTTTTATCTGACTCCATTTTATCATGACCTCAAATTTAAGTTGGAATGGCAGGATCACGGAGCACCTTGATGGAAAATAACGCTTAACACCCATGAACGCTTCTCTCATCTACTGCGCGATTTAACAGTTTGACATGTCTGTCATTTGAAAGAATCATGTGGTGTCCTGAATAATTAGGAGACGGTGTCTTCTCATAGAAGAAAAAGAAAAGAAAACTCAGTCTCAATAATTATGAGACACCGACGCTGTTACAACAGAGACGGCATGGAGGCAGATGTAAAAGCAAGTACAGTTGTTTATTGATATCAGCAGAGAAATACGGTGAGTATATGGTAATAGTGGAAGTTTGGTATGTTGATAGAAGCAGTGATACTGTCCTTTCGATGATTGCAGATGGAGTACGGAGAAGCACGTTGGAGACTGGAGACTGGGAACACTCACACACAGTAGGATAAGCACGCGGGGAAGACTGGAGACACTGGAGACGTTAGAAGCAGGTAAGTAGTAGATTGGAGTCCTTGAGGTAAGTACACATGGAGCTTTGGTACAAACGAGACCGGACAGTGACTGTGTGTGAGTGTGGGGTTTTTGAGGTGGTGCTGATAGCAGTGCTGATGATGTGCAGGTGGCGGTGATTAGTATTCCGGTGATTGAGTGCGTGGGTAATGGAAGGAGGTGGAACCTGACGTGTCTGTGACAGTACCCCCCCTCCCACAGCCCGCTCCTGAGGGTCGAGGACCCCGACGTCGTGGTGGTCATCCTCTTGGACGTGGGGCAGGTCTGTTAGGGTGGCCAGCGTGGAATGCTTGCTTCCTGCTTCACTACTGTTCGGACGCTCTCGCTTACAGCTCCGCGCTTTGCTCTATTGCTTTTATATTTTATCTCCTAATTTTAACTACAGCAAATAGGCACAGTGCTCAAACGACAAATCTTGGCACCAACAATCTTTTTGACTGGAAGAATTGCTACGAAAAAGGGGAATTTTTATCCAACCAGCCTCCCACTGACGGCAGCCATAAGCTTACATTCCGGAGAAGGGAAAACACAGCTGCCTACATCCAAAAGGATTAGAAATAATATGCCTCCTCTGGTTGAAGAATCTACCTGCTGCACAAACTGCCACAGACTTCTACAAAGGATTGCAGTTCTTGAAACAAAGTTACTTGCGGGACTACCAAACCAGAAGGAACACACAACAGAGCTTCATCATGGACGTCCTCAGCACACAGTCGGTGAGTCCCATGAATCTAATGCCCCTAAACAGACCATACCGAGTGCCGAAATTGATCAACATATTAATCGATGGCACACACAGGGAGCGAGACCCAAAGGCACTCGAGACATCAGATTGTTACGAGTGCCACATATTAATGCAGTAGCATCCTCTACCCCAAACAATAGCTCCCTACCACCGCCAATACATCTGGAGAACAGATTTGAAGTGTTAATGAATGTGGGTGAGGAATCCCCAAACATGATCGAACACAGATCAAATCAGCCAGCAGCTAACACCGATGCTAACTGCCGCTCAAGGTTGAACAGTCAGCGGCACTCAGCTCAGAGAGCAGCCGAGCCCAGGACTCTGATAGTGGGTGACTCTATTATCAGAAACATTAGCAGCAGGCATACAACTACATGCTGCCTTCCACAAGCAACAGTTTCTGATGTAAACAGGGAACTTAAGAGCATTCTGATGAAATATAAAACTGCAAATCGACTAATCATTCATGTGGGGAAGAATGATATTCGGAAGGAGCAGTCAGAACTCCTTAAGAGGGATTTCAATGACCTTTTTGAAATGCTTAAAAGACTAAAAGTTCAGTCGTTCATCAGTGGACCACTCCCAGCAAGAGGAACAAATAGATTTACACGGTTGCTTGGTCTTAACACATGGCTGCAAAAAACCTGCAACTTAAAAGGACTGAATTTCATCGATAACTTCAATCTGTTCTGGAGTCAGAGACAACTGTTCACTCATGATGGCCTGCACCCAAACAAACTGGGCTCAAGAGGGCTAAAGGACAATATCTACTTCTGCCTCCATCATCCTTCAGCAGTGTGTGCAAATCCACTCAACCTGAATGGCACAAACACACCTGGACAGAGTACAACTGTCCACAGGACTTCATTTCAGCACCTGAATGGACATGCGGTTGACACATCCCACAAGGTCAATGATAACACCACGCAGCCACAACAACCACTGCTCATGCACACAATCCTGACTGAGCCCTGCCCACAGAGCTCACCGAGAGACAGTGACGTGTTAGAACTGCTCCAAGATTCAGCACCCAAGGACGACTTTCGGGAAAACAGCCAGGGAAGCCAGGACAACATATTACAGCCTCCGGTAACACCAGAGCGACAGCCCCTCTCACCGGACATGCTATCCCTTTCTCCAGCATCCCCTCTTTTGTGCTTCTCAGAGAAAATGGAGGAACTGGTGTATGCTGGAACCAAACTCTCCCACTCTTTTGCTGCGAGCCCCCAGATATCAACAAAAAAGCGTCAAGCCCCGAAACCACCAAAGCCTGTGGGCCCAGCTCGCCCTCCCCCTCCTCCTGCAAGAGCTCTTCGGCCCCTGCCACAACGCCAGGGCCCTCAACCTCCTCCGTCTGTTCTAGGTGAACCAAAAACAACCGATAACAGCTCTCAGTGATGTGTGTCGGGTCCCCGCTATGATAACAGTGACTTTATCAAATGTTTACAGAACAAGTGGGAACCCAGTGTGCCTGTAGCTTTCTCTATTTCTGTTTTATTACGTTATAGAAAGCCTAAGGCCTTCTCAAACCGTTTGGCAAACCCATTTAATCTGCTACCTATTACACGTCAAACTAAGATTACTGTAGAGACTGTAAGAATTGAAAATATCCAAAGATATTTTAAAATGAACAAAGACATTTGCTTTACTGTTTCACACCCCTCTCTCTTGCCAAGGGCCATTTGGGAGGCACAAAGGTGATAGTGATCAAGGCCTGTAGGCCAAGATGTGCGTACATTGGGGGTCTACAAATGGTCACACCTTTAGTACAGTGGGGGAAGTTTAAATCTTCTGATTGGTCAGTTTGAATGTCTCACATTTGAGTTTTGGTCACATGGTCAAGGAAGGCATAAAAGAAGATTGTAACTGTTTCTCTGGTCTTCTTTGAGACTCTGCTCTTCTTTCTTGGATTCTTGGGCACTCTCTGGCCCTCTCTCTCTCTCCCTCTCTCTCTCTCTCTTTCTCTCTCTCTCTCTTTCTCTTTCTCTCTCAGGTAACTTTTTCATACATGCTGTGTACGATTAATGGTATATGATTTTATCATCTCATACATCTATTTTGTGATTATTTTAAGTGTAACCATAATCAGATATTGTCATTAAACCCTTTCAATTACAATTGATGTGCTAACTAGTTTTGATTTAGTATTAACATTAATGCGCTCCCTATTGCAATAAAATATTGTCACACTATAGCAATGCTCTCCCACATATTTTGCTATTATAACTGCGCTTATTTCCGTCGTTGGTATAAGTTGCAGTGGGTGGTAATAGACAAGAAATGTACAATTTTCTAACATCTTACTGATAAAGTTTCTTTAGTCGCTCGGCAAACCTTACAGTCTGAACCGCTGTAGGAGTTCCACCCTTACAGATGGTGCCGAAACCCGGGATCCCTTGCAGTGAGTTTTCTGAAATCTACTTCGATCGGTCGTCAGAATGAGGACATTTTTTCACAGTTGAATTTGTGAATGGGTTAAAGCTGACCTTCTCACCAAGGAATGGGTAAGTCTGTTTTAATTGTTTAATGGTATGATATTCAGATCTCCTCAGGGATGGAAGGGAAAATTTCTGAAAAGAGTGACGTATTGTTTGCTTTATGGAGCAAAAAAGTTGAGCCTATCTTTAATGGGAAATACATACCAAAAAATCTCAATTCAGATGATGACATTCTTGCATATTGGGACATAATTGGTAAACATCATAAGAAATCAAAACATGGTGAAATAATTGAGGCTTTAAACTACATGCGTTATAAACGGCTACATGAGTTAACAACATTTCTATCTTCATTTATGGATGTTAAATGTGAAGAAGTGAATTCTAAAAATGCAGAGGTACAAAAGTGTGAGGCAAAGATTCAGGATCTTCAGTCACAGCTGGATAATTTACTAGCTGAGCAGTTAGCTCTGACTGAAAAGTGTAAAAAACACAAGGAAACCATTGCAGATCTCAAGGCTAAGCTAAATGCTCAAAAGTCTCCCAAAACGCTTAACAGCGATGTGGCTAAAAAGCATGTTCACTTCTTAGATGAGGTGAATTGCTCTAATGAATCTGGAATGTTTTGTTCAGAGGCCACCGCTCAAGAAAGTGTGCCTATTTCAGTTCTTAAGGTGATGCAGCACCAGAATAGTGCAGAGTCATGTACCAGAATGCATGGTGTTCAAGCATTAGAGAGTCATGGAAATCCTCTAACTCCAGGAGAACACAGCAAACAACCCTGTGGCAAAGAGAACAGGTTTTGCAGTTCCTGTCAGAAAATAGGCCATACAGAGGACAAATGCTGGTCACTGGGTAGGGGTAGACCTCCACCTTATTTTCAGCAAAATAGGAAACCACATTCTAAGGGCAAAGATCAGTGCTCATTTGCAGGTAAAACTCTAAGTGAGTTAACTGCATTGTTCATGCAAGGCCTCCAACTATTGACTTCACTTGCTAGTGGATTAGCAGCCCAATAGCAATGATCCTGTTTGTATTTCCAAATCTGGAATTGTGCTAAACACATTGTGCGCATAGAACACATTAAAGTTGTTTGTGATACTATATGTACACATAGACTAGCTGAGTTTATTCTTTAAAACACATGATTGCTTTACTGTAAGTGTTGTATGAAACACTTAGGTTAAAGGTTGTAGATGTTATCCATTCTAGGCCATGTATCTTGTGTAAATTGGAATAATAAGTGTAGTACTGGAATTGTATTGCAATTTGCATGTGTGACTATGTTGAATTTGTTTGCCCCCTAAATGGAAAACTCTGCTATTTTCCATATGGCTAGAGTAAAACCATGTACAGGAGCACAGAATTGCCATGTGGCTACAATGTGATTCACAGTTGCATTAACCATGAAAATGCTTTCCTCACAACAGGATTCAGTAACTCTGAACTTTGCACTTTATCATGCTCCTTAACAAAAACATTGGTGTTGAAGGTTTTTGAGCCGGATCAAACCTCATGCTCACATTCTCATGCTGGCTCCCTGTTACAACAGGACCAAATTTGCATCACAATTGTAAAACTCCCTCACCTTTGTTTGGAGCATGACTGAATTTACACATAGCCACAGCTAAATGCAGCCACATAGATTTGATCTTCACACAAAGTCAAATCTACATCTACCTATGCCTCATAAAATGTATACATATAGTGTTTTTTTTTTTTAAGTCTTTAAGTCTAGACTGCACTATAACTGTGAATTTCATCCAGTTGTTGTTGTTGTTGTTTTCCTTTGGACTTACTAAATCACTTAGTTATTTGTCTCACCAAATGAAATATTAAAATGTATGTTATTATTTCTCATTCTACCTAAGCACAAAAGGTGTATTATCATAAATGCATTTGAAACAATTCTGAAGCTTATTTCATTTGTTTCTTTGTATTTTGTCCATTTGGCTTGTAACAATGTTTTTGGACATTTATTCAATTGAATCTCTGTATTGGGTTACACTGAATATTTTGTTAATACTCTTCATGAAATGGGGTGTTTTAAACCAACATTTGTTGTTTTGTTATTATGCAATTTATTTCAATGTTTCCAGAAACAGTGTAAGAGCTTGTAAGATCTTCTTTTATTCTCGCCTTGACCACTTTATCAAGTACATCAATTTAAGGGCGTATTGCCAGAGACAAATTTATTCTGACCACATCAAACCTCTGACCAATGTCAAATGCCATATGTATGCTTTTGCTGTTTGTTGTGTTATATGTTCTTTTAAATCACAGGATCCCTGCTGCCAAAGTTCAAATCCTGTGTCTTGTCTCAAAGGAGGGACAACTGAGTTCTACCATCATCAGTGCCTGATTCTTGTGGAGGTGTGAAGTGTTCGATGGATGATTTGCATAATGGTGCAACACCATTCGATGGACCTTCTCATGCAGGACTGAAAGGAGAACAAAGACTGAAGACTGACCGACTGCTATTGCAACAAGTCTGGACAAGAAGTCTGAAGTTGACATCTACACACAACAGAAAGCATGTCTTCATGGATTGTGCCACCTTTTGACACATGAGTGTGGCCAACGGTGCCAAGGAGGGACTGTAAGAATTGAAAATATCCAAAGATATTTTAAAATGAACAAAGACATTTGCTTTACTGTTTCACACCCCTCTCTCTTGCCAAGGGCCATTTGGGAGGCACAAAGGTGATAGTGATCAAGGCCTGTAGGCCAAGATGTGCGTACATTGGGGGTCTACAAATGGTCACACCTTTAGTACAGTGGGGGAAGTTTAAATCTTCTGATTGGTCAGTTTGAATGTCTCACATTTGAGTTTTGGTCACATGGTCAAGGAAGGCATAAAAGAAGATTGTAACTGTTTCTCTGGTCTTCTTTGAGACTCTGCTCTTCTTTCTTGGATTCTTGGGCACTCTCTGGCCCTCTCTCTCTCTCCCTCTCTCTCTCTCTCTTTCTCTCTCTCTCTCTTTCTCTTTCTCTCTCAGGTAACTTTTTCATACATGCTGTGTACGATTAATGGTATATGATTTTATCATCTCATACATCTATTTTGTGATTATTTTAAGTGTAACCATAATCAGATATTGTCATTAAACCCTTTCAATTACAATTGATGTGCTAACTAGTTTTGATTTAGTATTAACATTAATGCGCTCCCTATTGCAATAAAATATTGTCACACTATAGCAATGCTCTCCCACATATTTTGCTATTATAACTGCGCTTATTTCCGTCGTTGGTATAAGTTGCAGTGGGTGGTAATAGACAAGAAATGTACAATTTTCTAACATCTTACTG
Organism: Ancherythroculter nigrocauda; assembly: GCA_036281575.1. Classification (NCBI taxonomy): domain Eukaryota; kingdom Metazoa; phylum Chordata; class Actinopteri; order Cypriniformes; family Xenocyprididae; genus Ancherythroculter; species Ancherythroculter nigrocauda. Next base: position 36,752,552 of record VTFQ01000020.1, on the reverse strand, counting down.
ATAAAGTTTCTTTAGTCGCTCGGCAAACCTTACAGTCTGAACCGCTGTAGGAGTTCCACCCTTACAGTATCGGGGACCATAAGTCTGAGTGGACATCCATGATATGCGGAGTCCCTCAAGGTTCAATTCTTGCACCCCTCCTGTTCAACCTATATATGCTGCCACTGAGCCAAATAATGAGAAAGAACCAAATTGCATATCACAGCTATGCAGATGACACCCAGATTTACCTAGCCCTATCACCTAACGACTACAGCCCCATTGACTCCCTGTGCCAGTGCATTGATGAAATTAAAAATTGGATGTGTCTAAACTTCCTTCAGTTAAACAAAGACAAAACTGAAATCATTGCGTTTGGAAAGTCAGGAATCTTGTGAATTTGGAGTCAGATCTGAGTTTCAGTAGCCATGTAAAGACAATAACTAAATCAGCATATTATCATCTCAAAAATATTGCAAGAATTAGATGCTTTGTCTCCAGTCAAGACTTAGAGAAACTTGTTCATGCTTTCATCACCAGCTGGGTGGATTATTGTAATGGGCTCCTCACTGGTCTTCCCAAAAAGACCATAAGACAGCTGCAGCTCGTACAGAACGCTGCTGCCAGGATTCTGAGCAGAACCCGAAAACATGAACATATCACACCAGTCCTCAGGTCCTTGCACTGGCTTCCAGTTGCATTTAGAATTGATTTTAAAGTACTGTTACTTGTTTATAAGTCACTCAATGGTCTAGGACCTCAATACATTGCAGATATGCTCATAGAATATAAACCTAACAGATCACTCAGATCATCAGGATCAAGTCATTTAGAAATACCAAGGGTTCACTCAAAGCAAGGAGAGTCTGCTTTTAGCTGTTACGCCAGCCGCAGCTGGAACCAGCTTCCAGAAGAGATCAGGTGTGCTCCAACAGTAGCCACATTCAAATCCAGACTCAAAACACATCTTTTTATCTATGCATTTGCTGATTGAGCACTGTGCTATGTCTGAACTGTTTGCACTTTATTTTATACGTATTATCTTTTTATTCTTTTAATTCCTTTTCCTGTTTTTATTTCATTTTTAATGTATTTTATATCTTTTATGTATCCTCTTGTTATTCTAACTTTTAATGCATTTTAAATACTGCTGTCTGGTTGAAAGAGCTGGGAGAATTAGGAAGAAAGTGATTAGGTTAAAATTTGGTAAATTTGAATAAGGGGACAAACCATGGGGAAATTTAAGCTGTAGTGCATGGTTAAGATATCTCTGGATTACAGTCAGGACACTTTCCAAAGGGGGAAATTTCCAAAGGGGAAATTTGAACTGCATTGCATAGGTAAGATATCTCCGGAAGGGGGATTAGGGCTGTGTGGTGCAGTTTGAGGTGTCTTGGCAAAAGGGGAGATTGAAACTGTGTTTATCAGTTTGAAGTGCCTTAACAGGTAGCAGTCCTGTTGTGTGAGGAAGATCCATTCTGATCCGCTCTGATGGATAGATCCGTTTAGATCCAACTCTGATGGACGACAACAACAACAACAAAAACAACAACAACAACAAACTCCCTGAGACTTCCTAGCTCTTCCATCCAGATAGCAAAATTCTCTGTTTTTACTGTTATTTCTATTCCTTATGTTCTATTTTTATTATTCTTTTTTATGTAAAGCACTTTGAATTACCATTGTGTATGAAATGTGCTATACAAATAAAATTGCCTTGCCTTGACTTGCCTTGCAAGATTGGGATCAAGGATATCGTTTCTAGGCACCCATGAGCGCTCCTCTGGGCCGTAGCCCTCCCAGTCGACGAGGTATTCTAGTACCGAAGCACCGAAGGTCTGCTGTCATCCTGCATCTGCGCAGGGCTCTCTGCAGTTGATGGTGGGCTGAGTCCCATACCCTCTCGCTCTCCCAGAACCAGTAGTCGACTGCGGGGACATTGGAAGGTTCCCCGTCCCAGGGGAACAGCGGGGGTTGGTAACCGAGTACGCATTGGAAGGGTGTTAGACCGATGGAAGGTTGGCGGAGAGAGTTCTGGGCGTACTCGGCCCAACCCAGATACTGGTTCCAGGAGTTCTGGTGGCCATGACAGAAGGTACGCAGGAAGCGACCAATCTCCTGGATCTTCCGTTCTGTCTGCCCGTTTGTCTGAGGATGGTAGCCGGATGACAGACTGATGGTCACACCCAGGAGCGACAGGAAGGCCTTCCAGACAAAGATGAATTGGGGCCCTCGGTCTGATACGATGTCTTCGGGGATTCCATAATATCGGAAGACGTGGTTAAACATGAGCTCGGCTGTAGTTAAGGCGGTAGGTAGACCTCTCAGGGGGATGAGACGGCAGGCCTTGGAGAATCGGTCTACTACTACTAGCACACAGGTGTGACCATCCGATGCCGGGAGATCCGTGATAAAGTCAACCCCCAGGTGTGACCAAGGTCGCTCAGGAACGGGCAGTGGAGAGAGCTTGCCGGCTGGCAGGTGACGAGGGCTCTTGGCGATGGCGCACTCCCTGCAGCCCTGCACGTACCTTCTGACATCCCTGGCCATTCTGGGCCACCAGAAGCGCTTCTTTAGCAGCGAGAGGGTCTCATTGACCCCCAGGTGACCAGTGCCAAGTGATGAGTGAGCAGAGTGTACCAGTGGAGTGCGACGTGTCCGGGTGACGTACTGAAGGCCCTGGGGACAACCCGGCGGAGTGTAGGAGGAGGCATTGGAGGAGGGTAGAGTTTCTTCGGACCATTGGATGGGATTCACGAAGATGGTTTCTGGAAGGATGGTTTCGGGAGATTCATTCTTTTCCTCAGGAGCATGGAGACGGGATAATGCATCAGCTTTTATGTTCCTGGAACCAGGGGCGATAGGAGATTGTGAAATCGAATCTGGAGAAGAACATGGCCCAACGGGCTTGTCGAGGGTTGAGTCTTTTGGCAGCTTTGAGGTATTCCAAGTTCTTATGGTCTGTGAGTACTTGAAAGGGATGATTGGCGCCATCCAACCAATGCCTCCACTCCTCCAGCGCTAGCTTGACGGCTAGGAGCTCACGGTCACCGATGTCGTAGTTGACCTCCGCCGGGTTGAGTTTGCGGGAGAAGAAGGCACATGGATGGAGTCTACTTGGATTCCCCTGCTGCTGTGATAGTACCGCTCCCACTCCTGTGGTGGAAGCGTCCACCTCGACGACAAAGGGCAGGTCAGGGTTCGGGTGGACGAGGAGGGGAGCGGTGGTGAAGGCTTCCTTGAGGGCTTCGAATGCGTTGGTGGCATCTTCGGACGTTAGTGGGTGGACGATGGAACTGTAGTTCTTAATGAAGCGACGGTAGAAATTGGCGAAGCCGAGGAAGCGTTGGAGTTCTTTGATGGTTGTGGGAGCAGGCCAGGACTTGATGGCTTCTACCTTCCCCTCGTCCATCCGGATGCCACTGTGATCAATGAAGTATCCCAGGAAGTGGACTGAGGGCTGGTGGAAGGAACACTTTTCTGCCTTGAGGAAAAGATGGTACTGCCGTAAGCGTTGGAGGACCTCCGCAACGTGGTGGCGATGTTCGGCCAGGCTCCGGGAGTAAATCAAGATGTCATCAATGTACACGAGTACAAACTTGTGGAGGAACTCCCGGAGCACCTCATGTATGAAATCCTGGAATACGGAGGGGGTGTTGACAAGTCCATAGGGCATGACCAGATATTCATAATGGCCGGTGGGCGTGACGAAGGCGGTCTTCCACTCGTCCCCCTCGCGTATCCGGATGAGGTTGTACGTGCTGTGGAGGTCCAGCTTAGTGAACACAGTGGCACCACGGAGATGTTCCAGGGCCGCTGGGATGAGGGGAAGTGGGTACCGGAACTTGACTGTTATTTTATTAAGGGAACGATAGTCTATGCAGGGCCGCAAGCCTCCGTCCTTTTTAGCCACAAAGAAGAAACTTGAGGCAGCAGGGGAAGTAGACGGGTGTATATATCCTTGGTTAAGGGCCTCTTCAATGTATTCTTCCATGGCCTTCTCTTCCGGCACTGACAAGGGGTAGATCCTTCTCCTAGGCACTGGTTCACCCGGTAACAGATCTATAGCACAGTCCCATGGGGAGGAAGCTTGGAGGTGCGTTGCGGGCAGAAGACGTCGCTGAAGGGGGCGTAACAGGATGGAATATCGGTGGAGCGTTTCTTTATGGGGCTTTCAATGGAAGTAGTACAGATGGAGATCTTCTTGGAGCTTGGAGACTTGAGAACTGGAAGTTCAGAGAAGCAACTGGAGAAGCAGCATTCGCCCCACTTCAGGATCTCGCCCGTGCGCCAGGAGATGGTGGGGCTGTGCTGTTCGAGCCACGGACGCCCTAGAACCACGTCAGCGGTGGAATCCTCCAGAACCAGCAAATGGATGTCTTCAACGTGTAGTATACATACACGAAGTTGAAGGGGTCCCACACAGCGGCTGATCCTCTTCCTGCTCAGGGGTTTGCCCGTGATGGAGTGGACTTGGTAGATGGTCGGAGAGGGCGAGGTTTTGAGTTTGAGGTGTCGGCAGAGGGAGCCTGAGATAAAGTTTCCTGCTGACCCTGAGTCGAGGAGCACCACCACTGGAACAGACACATCAACAGCAGTAAGGTTTACAATTGTAGTGAGTGGTTTCATCTTCTTAATGGAGGGAATGATGGCACTCACCAATGGTTGAGGAGGACGAATTGGGCATGCGGAGATTGCATGCCCCGGAGATCCACAGTATAAACATAAGTTCAGGGTCAGCCTTCTTTGGCGTTCTGAGGGAGATAGACGGGAATTATCTATTTGCATGGGTTCGTTGGCTGGTTCTGGGGAGCTGACGGGTTCGGATCGGCGGGAAAAGATGGTGGAGAGTGGCTGGCCCTGGTGCTCATCGAGACACGACTGCACGAGTGCCTACGCAGATGGCGAGCTGGATGAAGCGTTCGAGGCCGATGGAATCCTCGTATGCAGCGAGATGCAACCGCACTCTGGGTTCCAACCCCTGATGAAAGGAAGTGATGAGGGCTTGTTCGTTCCATCCACTACTGGCGGCTAGCGTCCGGAACTGCAAGGCATAATCAGTCACTGAATTTGATCCTTGTTTCAAATTATAGAGTTTCTCACCAATAGAAGAGTCAGCCGAGGGAGTTCCAAAGACTTCACGGAAGTGGGTGACGAATGAAGAATATGATTTCACCACGGAACCTTTTTGAGTCCAGAGTGAGTCGGCCCACTGGAGCGCCTTGCCTTGCAGTTGGGAGATTATGAACGCTATTTTAGCCGTGTCGGTGGGGTAGAGATGCGGTTGCATCTCCAGGACCAACTCACATTGCAGGAGGAATCCGCTGCAATCTTCCGCCGATCCTGAGTAGGGCGCCGGTCGGGCCATGGGACTGGCGTGCACCATCGGTGATGGAGTGGAAGAAGTGGAGGCGGAAGCGGCAGCAGGTGATGGTGACGGTGACGGTGGTTGTGGGGTGAGTGCTCGGCGCAAAGCGTCAACGAGCTCTTGAAATGGGTCTTGGGAACTCATGCTGATATCCTGTTGTTAAGGTCCGGTCTTCTGTTACAACAGAGACGGCACGGAGGCAGATGTAAAAGCAAGTACAGTTGTTTATTGATATCAGCAGAGAAATATGGTGAGTATATGGTAATAGTGGAAGTTTGGTATGTTGATAGAAGCAGTGATACTGTCCTTTCGATAATTGCAGATGGAGTACGGAGAAGCACGTTGGAGACTGGAGACTGGGAACACTCACACACAGTAGGATAAGCACGCGGGGAAGACTGGAGACACTGGAGACGTTGGAAGCAGGTAAGTAGTAGATTGGAGTCCTTGAGGTAAGTACACATGGAGTTTTGGTACAAACGAGACCGGACAGTGACTGTGTGTGAGTGTGGGTTTTTTGAGGTGGTGATGATAGCAGTGCTGATGATGTACAGGTGGCGGTGATTAGTATTCCGGTGATTGAGTGCGTGGGTAATGGAAGGAGGTGGAACCTGACGTGTCTGTGACAGACGCGTCATCGAAGTGTTATAGTGCGCCGCTACGTCACAGCTTGTGACGTGAACACGGTGTAGATTTTAAACCCAGAAGATGAAAATAGCAGACAAAAATCTCAGAATTAAGCACTTTCCCTCTACAATTAAATCTAACAGATGCTAACATTGTATTCAATGATGTTCAACATGCATACCTCCTGTTAAAATCTCAGAAAATTTAGTTTAGGGGTTCATGACCCTTTAACTCTCCAATTCACCTAACTTGCATGTCTGGTGAAAATCCCTTTTTTTCTGGCTGTTGTCAGTATTTTCTGATTTATAAATTGATAAAAGGAGACATTAAAAAATTCCCTCAGTAAAAACATTTAACTCTAATATGTCAACAAAATCAAACAAGAATTTTGAACCTCACTTTATTCAGTGTTTAGATTTATGTTCTTGGTATTTACACAAATCAGTGTATAATTAATGAGACAATGCCTCATTTATTCAGTACAAGTTTTAATACAGAAAATATTAACAAATCTTAAAGTAATCAATCAACTGGGGGTGGTGCGGTATTATCCATTCTTTGGATATTTTACACTATTCATCTGGAGTGTCTTGCGTCAATTGTGTATGAAAGGACCTGCATAAAAAAATATTGAATTAACTCCTTAAAAAATATAAAAATATCACACTTAACAGTCCTCTTGTCATGCTATTAAAGTCCAAAGATGAAGATGAGTCAAGGGATTCCTAAAACAAAAGGATTTAATAAGAAAACAAACTCAGATAGTCAAAGTCCACGAGTGTGTCTAAGCACAAGTGTTACACAAACAATAACCGACAGTGAAATGAAACTCACAGGAACATAAATCTACACAGATAATGAACTGTGATCAAATTAATGAAGTGTGATCAAGTTAATCACTAACCATAGTAACAAAAAGTGGCAGGAAAATGAACAAAGGAAACAGGAAATGTTGAGCAAACTAAAAGTTCATGAAATGTAGTTCCAAACGCAGGTTCAGGAGGAGCCTAAACATTCAGTCCTGTCAATCATCATTATAAGCCTATATAAGCAGCAGTCACTGCGTCATCCCAGCGACAATTCTTCCAGCATCCCTCCTCCTCCCCATCTTCTCCTCTATTTCTCTTATTCTCCCGCTATGCAGTACTGTTATAGGGGGGTTTAACTAGGAGCTCGAGCCGAGCCTCGGGTTCAAGCCTCCTTCAAGGACAGCAAGCCTGTTTTATCATTAACCATTTAGATGGAATGGGCAGGTGAACTTGTGAAAATGAAACTATAGATAACTGAATAAGTGTGACATCTCTCTCTCCTGCTGTAGATGTGCTCATCCCTGTCCAGTCATCCACAAACCAAGAACTGGACTGAGATCAGGATTGACTCTGATGTGAATGTGAACTCTCTGTATAGAGCTGTGACTGAACTGAAGAAAACTCAAGAGACACTAAATGAAAAACTCAGTCAAATTGGTATGTGAATGTCAAATAAATTATGCATAATTACATGCTGCAACTAATCCTAACCAAACCAAACCAAACCCTAATCCTAACCTTATAGTAAGTACATGGAGTTACTTAATATTACTCAATGTTTAATTACAGTGTAACAAAGGCATCTTAAAATAAAGTGTAACCAGTAGAATTTTAGCATTGGTGACCTGCTGCTGGTCATCACAATTATTTAATCTGTCTGCAAACGTTCACAATGTTTCAAAAACATAACCACAATATAACTTAACCCTCTACCGCACGCGTTATGATAAATCTATAGAAAAAAATTGCAAATGTAGACAGTTAAAAACAAATATAATACTGTCCATCATGTATCATAAAACATTGACATAAAACCAAAAACATTGCAGTTTATGAAAATTCAACATTACGCAATCTTATGAGAGGAAGGTTATGAACATGAACCCCCCATAATCCTTGAAACTTCACCTTTTTTCTGTACGAAACTTCAAAAAGCATTTTTTTTCAGAGCTGAGACACATGTACACATCACATTTGGTGCACTTTACCCTAACAATACACTTACATCCACTTGCACCTGCCTTTGTGAGACACTATGGTAGGCCAGTGGTCTGGGCCAGTATACTGGCTGTGATGGCAGATCTCTGATGTTGATTTAATCCACAATACAAATGCCATGGCAGTCCTTAACATACGACTAATCAACATTATATCACTAGCATTAATGTTGTTATTGTTACAACTGCAGCTGACCTTTGCTAGCTATATAACCTATTATAATAATGTCATTCAATTATTGTGCAGTGTTGCCATATGGCAACACAGACATTTTATCGATTTACCAAAAACTAATTCCATAAAAACATTTTTGAGTGGTGAATATCTCATCATAACTTACCTGATATGATGTTAACAATTTTTTTGTGAATGTGACATGGGTGGGTCCTTGTTTGTTACTGACGTTTTAGTTTGCTTTCAGCAACTACCGACAAGAGACGGCAGTCTGTCAGAAATCGCGCCACAAAGAAAAAAAATGCATGTTATGTGACTTAACCAAAGCACATCATTGGCTAAACTAAGGTCTTCTCTTACCAACAACAAAAAACGAGAATGTTCTCTTAAAGAGACAGTGGCAAGGAAATGAACACAGAGTATTTTGCCATATGGCGACACTATGCGGTAGAGGGTTAAACTTGCAATGTTAGCACTAAACTGGAATGATAAAATCACTTACTAAACCTAGTCTATGTGAAGTTAAATCCAAACTTTAACTTATGCCATAACCAGTTACTGCAGTATTACTTTAACTTACTTTAGAGACAAATAAGCAACATGACATAACTATCCATGTACAAACAATAATACATAACCAGAAATCACTACATTCCACTGATGCTGTTAAAGGATTAGTCCACTTTTAAATAAACTTTTCCTGATAATTTACTCACCCCCATGTCATCCAAGATGTCCATGTCTTTCTTTCTTCAGTCGAAAATAAATTAAAGTTTTTGATGAAAACATTCCAGGATTTTTCTCCTTATAGTGGACTTCAATGGGCACCAAACAGTTGAAGGTCAAAATTAGTTTCACTGCAGCTTCAAACTGTTCTACACGATCCCAGATGAGATATAAGGGTCTTATCTAGTGAAACCATTGCTCATTTTCTGAAAAAAATTGAAAATTATATAAGTTTTAACCTTAAATGCTCATCTTGAACTAGCTCTCTTCTTCATCTCCTCTATTAGAACTCCGGCAGTGTAGACACTGCTAAGCGTATTACTGCCCTCCACAGGTCAAAGTTTGAACTAATTGTTATATACTATTGAACTAGCATATTGCATATAAAAATTTGTTCAAACTTTGACCTGTGGAGGGCAGTAATACACTTAGCAGTGTCTACACTGCTGGAATTCAAATAGAGGAGAAGAAGAAGAAGAGAGCTAGTTCAAGATAAAAAACTTATATAATTTTCAATTTTTTTCAGAAAATGAGCGACGGTTTCTCTAGATAAGACCATTATTTCTCATCTGGGATCGTGTTGAACAATTTGAAGCTGCAGTGAAACTAATTTTGACCTTCAACCGTTTGGTGCCCATTGAAGTCCACTATAAGGAGAAAAATCCTGGAATGTTTTCATCAAAAACTTCTTTTCGACTGAAGAAAGAAAGACATGAACATCTTGGATGACATGGGGGTGAGTAAATAATCAGGAAAAGTTTATTTAAAAGTGGACTAATCCTTTAATAGAGAGAAACTCACTGTTAACTTGAAATTATTCCTATAATAATTCATCATTATATTATCATCTTTGTTCACAGAGTTGAAGTGTGTGCAGACGTTTGCAGGTACAGTGACTGACACCATTTTCTTCAATACACTGACAATACTTTGTTATAATCTGTATTATTATACTGTACATCTGAAAATGTTTGTTCTGAAGTTGATTGATAATGTCTGATCTCTCTCAGTGGATGTGACTCTGGATCCTGATACAGCACATCCATATCTCATCCTGTCTGATGATGGAAAACAAGTCAGTGAAGGAGACATTAAGCAGGACGTCCCAAAAAACCCAAAGAGATTTGATGTCATCATTTGTGTTCTGGCAAAGCAGGGATTCAGTTCAGGGAGATTTTACTATGAGGTGCAGGTGAAGGGAAAGACTGAGTGGAGGTTAGGAGTGGCCAGAGAATCCATTAACAGGAAGGTGAAGACCATACTGAGTCCTGAGGATGGATTCTGGACTGTGATTCTGGAGAATGAAAATGAATATTCAGCTTGTGAAGATTCATTTGTCTCTTTATCTCTGAGAGTGAAACCTGAGAAGGTGGGAGTGTTTGTGGATTATGAGGAGGGTCTGGTCTCTTTTTATGACGTGGACTCCAGATCTCATATCTACTCTTTCACTGGTCAGACTTTCACTGACAAACTCTATCCATATTTCAGCCCATGTGATAATGATGAAGGTAAAAACTCAAACCCACTGATCATCACACCTGTCAACTGAAATGCATAAAAAAAAATCTGAAATGATTTACTATGAATGTGTTGTTTTCAGAATATGTAAATGAAAACCAAAAAACAATTTGCACAAGCCACAATCAAGTAGATTTTACATACGATTATAATATGTGATAGACAAAATGTGTACAAGTGCAAAAAAACAAAACAAAAAAACTACTAAAAATTGTAAATATGGGAATATATTTCAGAGATATTTTATTCATTAAAAATTACAAAAGTCTCCAGTGTGTTTTGGAGAAAAACATTTATTTAATAATATTTTTTTTTTTACAAATAATTTGAATGAAGGATCAAAAGGATAAACAATTCATATTTATTTTTACATCCATCTTTGATCATATTTAACAAGGGTGCCAATTATGGCTACATTTGAATGGCCAAAATGAGTCTTTATATTTCTCTTTATATAAATCAAGATTTGTTTGCTGTTCTCTTTCATTTATACTTTGATTTTGCTTTTCAAATCTACTATGAAATTTTACATAAATTGATATAATAATATTATATGGTGAATTTCTACATAATATGCTACATTTCCAGTGTCTCTATTATTTTATTTTGTAAAGATAACTCTGAAGCCATTTTCTTCTCTTCTTCAGCTGTTGAATTGCTTGTGAAATATTGTGGTTCTTGATTTACTGTATATTGTAATAACTGCAGCATCTGAATAAAGACAAGTGTTCAATTATATAACTGATATTGCTTATAAACTAAACACATTGCTAAATATTATGCAAATACACATTGAACATCTGCTCACACACAATATACAACAGACAAAATATGAATAAAACAGGATCTTTATTGTTGACTTTCATCAGTTGTGAATAAATACTGAACTATTTATTTAGTGTAGATGATCATTAAATATAGTAAATATTCTTCAAGAGAAGCGAGACCATTAGAAAGCTTTTTCACTTTGGTTTGAGCACAATATCGGTGAATCCGTGAACCTGAGTGAGCTGACGGCAGTCCATCGATGCCAGGAGCTTCTGAGAGCCGGAGACGGTGGGAACAAACTTCTCCATCAGTGTAACCGTCACAAGCTTCTCCACATCACTGACAGACAGAAACACAATATCAACCCTCTGGAAGATTTTCACTCTCTGAACATCATATTTAATATAGTACAATTTATGTTTTTAAACAAATCTAGTGCATGAACACATCACAGCTGAAATAAAGTGCTGTTAAACACTGAAAGTCTTACCCATATGGGATCTTTCTGTAATCCCTCTATACCAGGGGTGTCCAAACTACTGCCCGCGGATGAATTTCAAACGGCCCGCGGCTTGTCTATTAAAATATATTAGGCCTATATTTGGCCCTCCATGCATAATTTACAAATCGTGCAGTTTCACAATGTCAACACAAGGTGGCAGTACTGGATTTTAGGCCAGGGAAACAACGCAAAACGAAACAGCTCACAAATGTGTCTCGATCGCACGAGCGCTAAACAGCCAGCGAGAAGTGTTCGAGTCATAGACTGTAAAAAAAGATGGACGACGCGACGCCGCTTCCTTCCATTGTATTGAACTGAAGCCAAAATGGGCTGATGAATGGGCGCTGACACGTTACGCAATACGTCAAAAAAAAAAAAGTTTGGAGCCTGGGCATGCGCAGAAGGAATCGTCAGTGGAGCCGGAGGCGGAGTCGCGATATCAAACTTCCGCCCAGACGACTGGGTCATCATTCATGTATTTTAAATAGACTATAAAAATTATACACAATTTAAAAGTCTACCTATTAAATAATAGGCTATTCTGTTTCTAGAGCAATAATATTTTTGAAACAGCAAATTCAGTAGATAAAATCAATATAATATGCCACTAGAAACAACTCTAAATCGTCAGAAACGGTCCTGCCATTTTAAATCAAGTTCAACTAACGTTACAGGAGATCGATTGCTGTAATTAGAGTAGGCTATCATTAGTTTTGTCCTGCTAATTATTATTTTATACCCATAAAAATAATAAGTAACTGCCAGATAACGATCACCTGCTTTTTTCTGACATGGTTAACATTAGGTGCGTTATCTTAACTAATAACATTTATTAATTAGCTTATAACACCCATATTTAATGTTACAGAAAAAAAGTTCAGTGATCCGTCAGATCCTGTAGGTCGGTTAGTACAGTTTACTGCTGAACAACTCATTTTGTTGGTGTTAAATAACAAAGAAATCGAAAATTAACAGTTAGTTAATACATCTTCAATCTCCCCTCGAAGCTCCGACAGTCCTCAGACAAGCTGTCAATCAACTTCGAATCATGACGACACGCCCCGTTTTTATAAGCATCAAATTGCTAGCTAAAATCTAAATCATCACAAAAACGAACAATTGAATATATATCAGCGTGATAACAACTACCTTAAATGACCAAAACCATCTTTCAGAAAGTTTTATTTGAAGCAGAATTTATTTTTAAGTTTTCACTGAAGTCTCATTCGACTGCATTGAGAGGGTGGGGTTTATGACCTGTACTGCATCCAGCCTCCAGGGGACGATCAAAGAGCCCGTGGCTTCACTTTTCAGAACGTATGAGACACACCCGGTTCGAGTTCGGCGCAGAGGTCTCAGGTACAAGCTGCAAATCTCTCTGTGGTTTAATTTAGTTTAAAGCCAGTTGAAACAGCGCTGACTGAATCAACAACACTAACGTGCAAATCAGGAGAAACACTGAGCCGATCCGGTTATACTGTTCAACCAACAATTCAACAACATTTATCATGGATTTACTGTGGTAACACTAACTGTAACCGTGTTATTTTGTCAGAAATGTAGGTTGATATCTCATTTTATTTTAATTTTTAATGTAGACATGTATTAAATCAATGAGTAATAAAGGCCAAAGTACAGACTATTTTTTTGTCATAAACCTGCAGTTTTGTGGATTCGTATTTATATTAAATTTATAGAATAAATACCATAAAGCCATTCTAAATATAGAGACAATATTTTTACTTTTTACCATGTAGTGAGGTGCCATGTTACCTGCCATGATCTAATTAGTACTTTTTAATTTAAATATGAGTAGAGCTCTAACTCTAAATTTCACCCTTTAAAAACAAGGTTGTTAAAAGTTTTACAGATAGTTTGTGTAATAATTTTACATCTCTGTCCTATCTCAAGCTACTCTACTGTCAGCTCAAGCTTTTGTCAAATCAATTATTTCAAGAAACAAAACATGTAACATAAATATGTATGTATATCGTTTATGCCAATATTGGTTTACCCTTGAACAAGACGCAGGAATGACAATTTAACTTGTGATCTTGTATATTGTGTGGCATTTATTTAATTATATACAGCTGGGCTTCATAAAATTCTAGTTACTATATTCATATCTACCCTAAGACTATTTACACACTTTCATATTCATGAAATATGGGCGGATCTACTGTATGACATCACAGCAGGTGAGTGAAAGAGTTTTTATTGAAGGTAAAACTATCACAGATGAACTGAAAGCTTCTTCAGACAACAACCTTTTTATTCAAACTCTCTGAAACTCTCTGATTACATCTGATATTCTCTAACAGGTAAGTGATGTAAGAAATGCAAGAGTTTAGTAAAGTTTAATACCATATTTATTGTTATTTATTTATTGTTTGTGTGAGTAGACGGAATGAATACAGTCCAGTGAAAATTATTCCATAAAATGAAAATTGCATGATGTTTAGAGGATCTTTATTTATTAGGTTATTTATCTGAAAAATAAAAAAAAAATGCTGTGTTGTCTTTTAAATTATATAGAAAGATCCTTTCTTGATAGTAAATGCTGTTGTTCTTCACTGTAGCTCGTAGAGACATTAGTTTCTTCTACACACCAGAGAGAGATGATAATCACTTACTTTGACATAAACAACTGTTTTACATTGTTACAATATATTTTATGAATATTCTGGAATGTGTTACCATAATGACTGCATGTTGTCCCCACTATCAGTGTTTGTGTGTCATGAAACAATTCCTTATAATCAATTTCATATGGAAATACTCAAGTTCATTAGAATTAGACTGTCTCTGGTGATGTAGCCTAGAAGTTAAAGACCTGGAATAGCTGACAGATTATAGTACTTAGTTACTATGCTTTATTATTTTGAGGAATTTGTACCTACTCATGTAGCCTAAAATTTTGTAATACAACTGTGTCTCCAGGGAAAAACCTTGTACTTTGTACTCCTCATTTAGACTTTAAACTTATTCCTTATCAAACAATAAGGAAGTCTATAATACCTGATAAAAAGCTATCAGTTGCATTTACATTCATCTCAGTGGCAGTTACTTGGATTGTGCATGACACCTAGAAATACACAACCTACCTGTTGTCATCTTTGTTCATGAGCACAACGTCTATAATATAATTTATATGTTGCATGTCAGTATACATGGCTACATGTGGATTACTGAATGATACTTTTGGCCATAGAATGGTGTAGTTACAGCATCTGTCAGCAGGGGCTAAGTGGACTGTGCTAACTAAACTTTTACCCTGTACGTAAAAAATACTTAGAATTATCCAGCAATGTAGATGATATATTGTCATTACTTTTCTTTAGAGCTGTCACTAATGATTATTTTTGTTGAGTAATCGGTCGATTATTTTGATTAATCGATTAATTGTATATAAATATATATATATATATATATATATATATTTTGTGGTAATAGAAATAGACCTAAGTGAACGATAACCAGTAAAATCACTTAAAATACATAGGTATAATATCAATGAGGCAATAATAAGTGAAAGTGACATGACGTGAAGGCCGTAACTCATACTCGAAGGTTAGATGCCTTGCTCAAGGGCAGCTCAGTCCTTTCATGCCGGTATTGAGAATCAAACCCACAACCTTTGAGTTACCAGTCTGACTCTATTTAATATACATAACATAAACATAATCAACATATATGTACATTACGTGTTATAACAAATGCCTGCAGAGGGCACCATGGTAATTGTTGTTGTTACACTTTACAGCATGATAAATCCTTGGCAAAACAACATTTAATTCAAAAGTCCACTTAATCGTTAATATTTAACAATAGAAATGCTACAACCACTGTAATTTCTTAAACAAGATCACAACATCAAAACATGCAAACTCAGAGCAAGGGTTTAAACTTTTATTTTGAAAATTGAGATGAACAACATTTCGCATATTTAGAAACATATTTATGTATTCTCTCCTGTGTTGGCTTATAAATTTATAGATTTATGCTACAAATCTGATTAAAATGGTGCTGCGTACGCAGGTGAACGTTATAAGCAACCATATGCAGAGATGGAGTTTGTTAAAGAGATAGTTCACCCAAAGATGAACATTTGCTGTTAATTTACTCACCTTCAGGCCATCCAAGATGTAGGTGTCTCTTTTTCTTCAGTAGAAATGTAAAGAAGATTTTTAGCTGAAACTGAGATCCTTGGTGATTCATGTAATGCAAGTCAATGGCTGCCATCACTTTGAGAGTAAAAACAAAACAAAAAGATATACAGGCAAAACAAATTAATACCTGTGGCTCCTGACGATACATTGATACATGAACATTATTTACAACAATATTTCCTGTAATCCACAGCCTTGCCAAACGGTCCTGAGCACATTCATGGCAGTCTAGAGCACAAGCTTCCTGTCGCATAATGATGTATGCGCAAACGTTAGGAATCCGTGAAATGTCAAGAAATTGCGCAAATGAACGTAATCTTAATTTTTTTATATAGGTTGTGTATGGTGGCCAAAAGAGCTTAACAAGCTATAGCAAATAAAAAAAAAAACATCAGCAAGTTAAGAAAACATCTTAATCATATTGACAACATGTGTGCTGCAAATACTCACAATCCAACTAAATACAGAAACGCACTGCAAATAGAACTAACCACAAATAAAATCTTGCAACAGGACCCAATAATTGACGAACCTGGGTGGGACCGCTAATTGTTCAATGTCTGCTCATCACTGGTGTTGTCAGTTACCTAAAAGGTGAGTTTTTTGTTTATTTTAACATCCTTGATCGTATGTACATTGTGAGTATTGCATTTCTGTATTTAGTTGAGTTATGAGTATTTGCAGCACGTGTGTTTTCGGTAGCACTTTATTTTACAGTATGTGTACTTTCCTGGTACATATATAGTAATTATGTTGTACATACAAGTACAAGAGTGGTAACACAAGGTACTTACCTGACATGTATGTACATGGAAACTAATAAGAAACACTGCTGTACTTTCCAATGGTAACTACTTTGTACTTATAGACAAGTGTTGGGTGATAACAGGCACTTAGTATAGTGACCGTATATAATAACTAACAGACACATTACTGTACTTTCTAGTGGTATATACATGGTAACTATGTTGTACTCACCCACAAGTGTGGACACATAACAGACACTTACTTAACTACTGAGAAACAAATGTGCTTACCAAAATGATACACTGCAGTAACTATACAGCATTCATAGTGTTAATACTTATCCAGTAGTCCTTTTAAGCAAGGCTTTTGACACATGACAACTGAGTATACCAAGTACAGTTGTAGTGTTACTGATCTATTGTATGTATGTCATCAAAATACCCCTATTGGTCCAATCGGTGAAGTGAATCATTGTCCAGTAAAGATTAGGCAAGCTGAATCGCAATAGTATATCATCCAGTACTCAAGAAGTATCTTGTACCATGCTTCAACCCCCCCACCACCAACCTAAGTAATGTGTAACTTCAGCATTAACTAACTGGTATATTCACTAGTACGCTCATAGTAAGTACATGGAATTAGGACTGTAAAAGAAAGTGCATCCTTATACATAAACATTACATAGGAATTACCAGCTCTTACGGGGTGTAACTTACGCATTTACTAACTAGTATATTCACTAGTATGTTCATAGTCAGTTCATGGAAATAGGACTGTAAAATAAAGTGCATCCTTGCACATAAACATTACATAGAAATTACCAGCTCTTTGGCCAGTTGCATTAACTGCTTAGACTAGTCTTAAAACTAAAGTCATCTAAAGTAAGGAACACTATTGAGTCTAACCTTTAGTTTAAACTGGTAATTCTTTGTTTTACTCACGTTTTTGCATTTCCCCCTATTAAATCCAGTCATGCAACAGGCTCTTTTGCCAGTCTGGCTGAGAGGGCATGTTCTGGCAGGAAAGTGACATCAATGCATACCCTATATAATGCAGTCCATGGATTCTTATCCGTGAAATGCGCCACTTCCTGTATTTTGACGGTTAATCGACAAAGGCAAATTGTTTAAAAAATTGAATATTCAGATTTAATCAAGGAATCATGATAGCCCTACTTATCTTTTCAGTCATGGCATCCTCCAGTGGTCCAGCACTAAATGAGGAGCTCCAGTGCTCCATCTGTCTGGAAGTGTTCACTGATCCAGTCACCACTCCATGTGGACACAACTTCTGCAGAACCTGCCTGAGCAAGTGCTGGACGAACACACAGACCTGCTTCTGTCCGTTCTGTAAAGAAAAATTCAGCAAAAGACCTGATCTCAAGATTAATACAACACTTAGGGAGGTTGCGCAACACTTTAAGGAGAAGCTCAAACTAGAAGAATCTGGGGTATTCTGTGACATCTGTGAAGTAAGAAAGCAGAAAGCTGTGAAGTCCTGCCTGATGTGTCAAAGCTCTTACTGTGACTCTCATCTGGAGCCTCATCGCAGAGTCCCACGTCTAAAGAAACACACACTGATCAACGCTGTGGAAAATCTGGAGGATTATATATGCCAGAAACATGAGAGACCTCTGGAGATGTTCTGCAGAGATGATCAGACGTGTGTTTGTCTGTCCTGCACTGAAGGAGATCACAGGACTCACAACACTGTTCCTATAGAGGAGGAGAGTCGAAAGAAGAAGGTAAAGAGTTACAACAAAACCATTTAAAAACCTCAATAAATACAGTTCCCTTTCAAAGGCTACACTAAAAGCTGCGCTTGGCCCTATGGGAATGTCTTTAGTCGTGACCAGCTGTGAATATGTTTATAGCAACATCAATGAAATTGACCTATATTTATAGCCTGCGTGACGTCATTGGAATGCGTCGTAAGCGAGGCTATAATTAGATGTGCCACAGGTGCATCAGCAGGTCTTTTGTCTTCAGAGGCCATTCTGTGAAGTTGTGTGTGTTACTGTAACGCAGGGAGACTCAGGCAGGGGATCCAAGTGCAGCGTTTTATTAAATGTAAGCGTGGTCGTACAGGCAGGGTCAAACAGGAGCAAACAGGTACAGCAGAGGGTAGACAGAATCGTAATCCAGGTACAGGCAGAGGTCAGGACTGGCAGATATCACTCACAGGTCGGTATACAAAGCAAGGGTCAGGACAGGCAGCAACGGGTCAATAAACAGGAAACAGACAGGGACGGTAACAGACAGGCAGACAGGGAAATAACGCTCGGAATTGTCACAGGGTGAATCAAGACTTCGCGGTGAGGTGGTGTGTGTGAAAGTCCTTTATAGTCCTGGTAATGATCTGCAGCTGGGTGTGGTGATCAGTGTGGAGTGCTAGGCTGTATGTGGCAACAGGTGATTGGTGTAGAGTGTGTGCATGTGACTGATGATGACTGGCAGAGAGGATGATGGGGAACAGGATTCGTGACAGAATGTCCCCCTCCAGGAAGGCGCGTCCTCGCGCCATAGATGGCACAACTGGGGAGGGGGGGTGGGTGCCCTGGAGACCTACAGGCAGGAGATACTGGATGTGCAGATGGGTATGGAGGTCTCCAGGGCAGGTCCAGGAACTCTAGGCACCACAGGAGCCTCGGGCGGCCTCAGTGGGTCAGGTGCCACGGGCGGCCACGGCGGGTCAGGTGCCACGGGCGGCCACGGTGGGTCAGGTGCCACGGGCGGCCACGGCGGGTCAGGTGCCACGGGAGGCCACGGCGGGTCAGGTGCCATGGGCGGCCACGGCGAGTCAGGGGGTTTGGGCAGCCACGGCAGGTCAGGTGGCTTGGGCAGCCACAGCAGGTCAGGTGGCTTGGGCAACCACGGCAGGTCAGGTGGTTCAGGCAACCACGGCAGGTCAGGTAGCTTGGGCAGCCACGGCAGGTCAGGTGGCTTGGGCAGCCACGGCGAGACAGAGTCCGTGAATGACCACGGCGGGTCAGAGTTCATTAACGGCCAAAATAGTTCAAAGGCCGATGACGGCAGTGGCCGAGCAGGGTCCCCACCCACAAGCTTCCCACCCCTAGGTATACTGCCCCCCCCAAAAAAGTTCTTGGGGAAATCCACAGAGGCCCTGGCGGGTTCATGGGCAAGGAGCTCGGGTGGCGCTGGCAGGGTAAGGAGCTTGGGTGGTGCTGGCAGAGCAGGGAGTTCAGGTGGCGCCGGCAGAGCAAGACATTTGGGCGGCGCCGGCAAGGCAAGAAGCACAGGTGGCGCCGGCAGGGCAAGAAGCACAGGTGGCGCAGGCAGAGCAAGGAGCACAGGTGGCGCAGGCAGGGCAAGGAGCACAGGTGGCGCCGGCAGGGCAAGGAGCACAGATGGCGCCGGCAGGGCAAGGAGCACAGATGGCGCCGGCAGGGGCGGAGCAGGAGAGACCTCTGGAGTGGTCTCCAGGCCCACAGCGGCCTCTTGAAGGGCGTCCGCATCTTGAGGAGAGGAGGATGCCTTTCTCCTCCTCCTCCTTTTCTGAGGATGAGGCGATGGTTCACTGGTTGGAGCGGGTTCTGGAGCGGACTCAGTGGCTGGAACTTCCCCTGCATCCTTACGCACCGCAGGGGCGGCCATCTTGCCCGTGGGCACTGGCAAAGCAGCCCTTTTGTCCTTCGCGTCCAGGGCGTCTGAGTGCGTCGCAACCAGTGAACATGAGTCCGTTGAAACAGACGAACTTGAGAGCGTTGAAACAGACGAACTTGAGAGCGTTGAAACAGACGAACTTGAGAGCGTTGAAACAGACGAAGTTGAGAGGGTTGAAACAGACGAAGTTGAGAGCGTTGAAACAGACGAAGTTGAGAGCGTAGCGGCCGCCGGGCTTAAGTGCGAAGCGACCGCCGGGCTTGAGAGCGAAGCGGCTGGCTGGCTTGAGAGTTTCGGAATGCCAGCTGCTCGTGCTGTAGTCAGTGGAGGATCATTCGTGCTGGATCGCAATCCTCTCCGCTCTCAGGCAGGACCAGCGACGTGACGTGATTCTGGGCGATCAGCGGAGACGTGACGTGACTCTGGGCGATCAGCGGAGACGTGACGTGACTCTGGGCGATCAGCGGAGACGTGACGTGACTCTGGGCGATCAGCGGAGACGTGACGTGACTCTTGGTGATCAGCGGAGACGTGACGTGACTCTGGGCGATCAGCGGAGACGTGACGTGACTCTGGGCGATCAGCGGAGACGTGACGTGACTCTGGGCGATCAGCGGAGACGTGACGTGACTCTGGGCGATCAGCGGAGACGTGACGTGACTCTGGGCGATCAGCGGAGACGTGACGTGACTCTGGGCGATCAGTGGAGACGTGACGTGACTCTGGGCGATCAGCGGAGACGTGACATTGCTCTGGGCGATCAGCGGAGAGGTGACGTTGCTCTGGGCGATCAACGGAGACGTTGACTGGTGTTGCTGTTATGGGAGCCGCCATCTTGTGAGTGTCCTTTGGCGCGGCAGCCATTACATGATTAAGCGAGGTGTCGCATTCCTCCGCGACACCCACAGTAAACAGAGAGCCAACAGTCAATAAAGCATAGTCTATGAAGCTGCTAAGTGACGAACGCGGTCCCTCTCGTCTTAATTTATTCTGGAGAGGCTGGTTGACGCCATCACAAAAAAAGTCAATCAGTGCACAGTCCGGAAGATCAGAGAGGCAAGCAAGGTCTAGATATTCCTGCACATATTCCTCTAATGAACGCGTGCCCTGCGTACTCCATAATAATAGTTGCATAATGTCCATACCGTGCAAATGCTCTCTGGGAAAGCTGCTGGATCGTGGTGGTGGCGAAGTCTTCTGTAATGAAGGGAGACTCAGGCAGGGGATCCAAGTGCAGCGTTTTATTAAATGTAAGCGTGGTCGTACAGGCAGGGTCAAACAGGAGCAAACAGGTACAGCAGAGGGTAGACAGAATCGTAATCCAGGTACAGGCAGAGGTCAGGACTGGCAGATATCACTCACAGGTCGGTATACAAAGCAAGGGTCAGGACAGGCAGCAACGGGTCAATAAACAGGAAACAGACAGGGACGGTAACAGACAGGCAGACAGGGAAATAACGCTCGGAATTGTCACAGGGTGAATCAAGACTTCGCGGTGAGGTGGTGTGTGTGAAAGTCCTTTATAGTCCTGGTAATGATCTGCAGCTGGGTGTGGTGATCAGTGTGGAGTGCTAGGCTGTATGTGGCAACAGGTGATTGGTGTAGAGTGTGTGCATGTGACTGATGATGACTGGCAGAGAGGATGATGGGAAATGTAGTCCGGAACTGAACAGGATTCGTGACAGTTACAAAAGCAATCTCTGTCATCTCTCTTTCCCTCTTTGTCAGGAGTTAGATTTGATAGGCAGAGCGCAGAACTTTCTCTCTTATCTGTTCCGGTGCTTCTTCAGCTCACAACGATTCTCTTCTCAAGTTTGCTGCCTCTGGGCATTCCTCACGTGATAATAAATCCGTTGAGGAATTACTGGAGGTAGTAACTTGAGCTGTGGCTAGATTACAGCTAGACTGGCCACAGGAAAAAGAGACCCCCAAATCATCTAAGCTTGAGGATAGGTTTTTGTCCGGTGGCAAAGGGGAGGGGCCACAATGTCAGTCTCTCCCATTCTTTGAGGACCTCCATGATGAATTCTCAAAGTCATGGAGAAAACCATATACCTCTTGTGTTTTTGTGCCCTCAACATTGATTTATTCGACTATCGTAGGTGCCAAAGCATGGGGGTATATGATGATGACACAGGTTGAAGAGATGCTCATCCAAGGGCCAAACCCCTGAGGCAAATAAGAGTTACGCGCCACAGGCTTGGAAACTTCACCCCAAGGTAGTGAAACAGATATGGCTGAGATTCTACGAAGAGGAGGGTGACCACTTCGCCTCTCAACAGACAGTGCAATGTCTTCTTTACTCCTCTCTCAGTCACCCAGCCCCCCTGGGTCTAGATGTGATGGCGCATACATGGCCTTCGTTGCACCTGTATGCCTTTCCTCCAGTTGCTCTGCTCCCTGGAGTTCTAGCCAGAGTTCGTCAACAATGGACTTGCCTCGTATTGATAGCGCCACGTTGGCCGAACAGAATATGGTTCTCAGAGATAATATCTCTCCTTGAAGGCTCGCATTGGGCGATACTGGAGAGGAGGGACCTTCTGTCTCAGGTGCAGGGGACAATATTTCATCCCCGGCCGGAGATGTGGAACCTTAATGTTTGGCCCCTGAGGGGAACCAACTGGGGGACACAGGACTTTCACCTGATGTTATTGAGACCATTTTGAGTGCTAGAGCTCCCTCCACTAGATCAAGTTTTGCCAACAAGTGGGGTGTGTTTGTAAGATGTTGTACTGCACACAATGCAGATCCAGTAAACTGACAAATTGTTACAGTTCTGGATTTTCTGCAGGAGAAATTATCAACAGGCACATGCCTCACCACTCTCAGGGTTTATGTGGCTGCTCTTTCGGCTTGCCATGCTCTGATTGATTGGGTGCCTTTGGTGAAGCATGTCCTGCTCTCTCACTTCGTTTGAGGAGCTAGGCAGCTTAAGCCTCCTTCTAGAACCAGGATCCCTTCTTGGGACCTAGCAATAGTCCTGGAGGGCCTGGTTGAGACCCTCTTTGAACCATTAGAGTAAGTTTCTGACAAGCTGTTAACTCTAAAAATGTTTTTTTTTTTCTCATGGCTGTAACTTCTCTAAAAAGAATTGGGGATTTGCAGGCTCTATCTATTGTGCCACCCTGCTTAGACTTTGCCCCAGGAATGGTGAAAGCTATTTTGCATCCTCATCCTAACTATCTCCCAAAGGTACCTTTCTCGATCTTGCATCCAGTCACTCCTGAAGCCTCCTGCCCTCCGACCATGTCGCATTGGGTGAGGGATGCTATTGTCCTTGCCTATGAGGCGCGTGGTCACACTTCGCCAACAGGCATCAGGGCTCATTCCACCAGGGGAGTTGCCTCTTCTAGAGCTTTGGCAGGGGGTGCTTCCTTGCAACATGTTTGTGATGTGGCAGGTTGGTCCTCTCTGCACACATTCATAAGGTTTCATAGTTTGGATGTTCATGTGACTCCAGGCTCTTACGTCCTTGAGACAACATCGCAAGCTAGTGTCTGAGACTCTGCGCTTTGTGTCACACTTCACAGCCAGGGGGTCCGGACACACAGTGTGGCGGCGTGGGTATTCTCGTTCCCATAGTGCCAAGCACAGCTTTGAGTGTAGGGCAAGCCCCGGGTTACTTTACTGTAACCCTGTTCCCTGTTACAGCTGCATTTCATTGCCACACTGGGATGTCCCAGGACTGCTCTTCAGACAAAATATCTGCTGATACACCTGTGGCACATCTAATTATAGCCTTGCTTACGATGCATTCCAATGACGTCACACAGGCTATATAAATATAGGTCAATTTAACACTCTGAGGTCTGAAAACGCGTCGGCGCGTTTTGCAGGTTTTTTTTCACATTGCAGCAAAACAGACTTAAAATACTCCGTCATTTTTTGTCATAGAGACATAAGTAATATATCAATTGAAACTATAGAATATCTTCTTTTATTTGTATACACTCAGAGTAAAAACACAATGTTGTGCTTTTTGTAAAATAAAGAAAACTAACATGATGCGTGATTTCTCCTCTCCCTCTGAACGAAGTCCAATCTGATAGTTCTCAGAAAATTAACTGTAACTTAGTGAATACTAATCACAGAAAAATTAAACTTATGTCTAAAAAACGTTAAGATGTCAGGTTTTAAATCATGTAAGTCAAATCGAAAACAAACCTTCCGTGTTTATGTAATCTGTATGAAAAGAGAGCCATGTCAGAAGTCCGTGATTCAGCTCATTATCCGCTAATGCGGCCACGCCCACGGAGCCAGCGCTATTCAGACGCAAATTCAGAGGCAATACATGCATTCATCGTCTCAATCGTGTATTTATTGTCTTGAAAAGTGTTTATCTGGATGTAAAAGTCATGGTTAGGGAGCTCTAGAAGACACACAGTTAGTTCCTGTTTTCATTTCTTCTATAGATGAATTTAATGAGTTTTTGTTTCTTTAGCGCCCTCCGGCTGCAGTATGAATTGGAAACTCCATTCATGGAATAGCCTCTTCTTCTTTTAGATGAATTTGTGGACTAAAAATGCACAGAGCGCCCTCCGACTTCAAGGATGAATTGAAAACACCAGCGCTCATAGTAATGAGAATGAATTTTAAATAAATATAACTCCTCTGTATAGAAAATTGACATAAGCATATGAGAATCCAATATTTCTCCAAATGTGCATGCTTTTAAACTAAAAGCCTATATTCAGACTCTTTGCATCACAGAAATACATTATATTTTAAAGTATAATATAAAACCATTACTTTATATTGTAATATTATTTTTCTGTATGTTTCATATATCATGATGAGCTTTTCACAGCCTACCTGACTGAAATGCCTCATTAATATGCAAGTCATTTCAGCTCATTACTATCCAATTCTTTTGTCTTCCCAGGTGAGAATGGCCCATTATTCAGTGGTGATTCACGCCTCCACGCATACTATGTTTCTTGGCAAAAAGTGTCTTACAAAAACTAAATCAATATATTGTTTTATATGAAGGAGTAGGCAGCATAATTTTTTACATAATTTTGAAGCAAAAACTCTAGTTTACAACCTCCAATACCCAAAAGTCTTGTAAACACAGATTTACTATACTTTTTTTGGCCTTATTTCAGTGACTTAAGTTTTTTGTTTTTTCAATAACCATGCATAAATGTTATTCCTTCAAAAACACAAACATGTACATACATGTTCCTCACATATTATGGTAGCCTAGTTTGTGCTGAATACAGTGTAATGACACTTTTTCCATTAATATGTTTATGAACAACTGAAAAAAGCACAAATGTCAGGGCATGTCAAAACTTCTCCAGGCCCCAAATCAGCCTCAGACTCCAGAGGGTTAATTGAAGTTGTTTTACACAAATTCACAGCTGGTCACAACTAAAGACGTTCCCATAGTGCCAAGCACAGCTTCTCGTTCTCACCTTTTCAGGGAACAGGGTTACAGTGAAGTAACCTGGGGTGTTTTCTTTCCTGTGTCTTGGCATGTTGAAGAACCTGACCCAAATCCAATAGTCTTTCATTACTTCTGATAAAAGCTTTTTGTTATCCTTGAAACTGTCAGGATTAAAAGATTCAAAGCTATAATTTTGAATTAATATGATCTTTAAATGGTTTAAAAAGAAAAAAATCTAACAAAACTGTCAGAAACATAAATTCAGTGATAAATGTTTTTTTCCTGTGTATGTAGGATCAGCTGGTTCAGAGACAGACTGACATTCATCAGATGATCGAGGACAGAATGGAGAAGATTCAAGACATCAAACTCTCAGTAGAGCTGAGAAAAGTTTGTGCTTTGATCAAACCGAGTTCATTTCCTGACTCATGGTCCTTTTCAATCGCCCTATCCCATTTCACTTTCTGTTTGCTCTGTAACTATCCTACCAAAAATATATCTAAAAAAATTTATGCATCATGGTATTTCAACCTAATTAATAAAGGCATTGAATTAAATTGAAAGTTCTGCCATCATCTAGTAACCCTCATGTTGCTCCAAACACATATGCTTTTTTCCCATAGAGCACAAATCTTGGTGCACTTGAGTGTCTTTTGTATTCCACTGAAAATCAAGCATTTTAAGTGACATGCGGTTAATTGATGATGAGAGACTTTTCATTTTAGGGTGAACTAACACTTTAAATAATATGTAAATATGTAATAGATTAACAAATATAACTTTTATTTGTTTTCCTTCATCAGAGAAAAAGAGAGAAAAAGAAATCCTCCAGAGTTGAGCTCTTCACTGATCTGATCCGCTCCATTGAGAGATGTCAGTCTGAGCTGTTGAAGATGATGGAGGAACAGCAGAAAGAAGCAGAGAAACAGGCTGAAGATCTCATTAAAGAGCTGCAGCAGGAAATCACTGAGCTGAAGAAGAGAAACACTGAGCTGGAGCAGATCTCACACACTGATGATCATCTCCACCTCATACAGGTCTGTTGACATCTGTCTCATCAGTCATCATGGACAATATTACAGGACAAACACTTTGTTCTGTAAGGTTCACCCAATTGGCCCAGTGAGAGTGTCCAGTGGTAAATAAATGTGAAACAGGTGTGCATTCAGGTTATAACTTTGTCTAAAGAGACGTCCGGACACACCCCCTGTCTCATTCCAGTCAAGTAAACTGAAACGTTCCCTATCAAAAGCTACTCTCGATGCTGCATTCATACACAATAGGAACGGGAATGCCAATGTGATGTGATCGATCCAGTCATTACAATGGGCCATGGCGTCCAAACCTAGGGGGCTGGGTAATTCAGAGAGAAGTTGCGCTGGACATTATGCTGTTTCCTGTGAAGTGAAGAGGTCCACCTCTGCCTCGTAAAAAATTTCCCAAATCTGGGAAGCTTCCATTCCCTGTGTGTCACAGCCTGTCTCGACAGTAAATCTGCTCCAACATTAATTTGTCCAGGAATGTGAATCACCCTGAGGGTCAGGAACTTGTTGCACTAGTTTGTTCAGATGGCGTGAACGCAGTCCACCATGGTGATTTACACTGAACAAAATTATAAACGCAATACTTTTGTTTTTGCCCCCATTTTTCATGAGCTGAACTCAAAGATCTAAGACCTTTTCTATGTACACAAATGGCCTATTTCTCTCAAATATTGTTTACAAATCTGTCTGAATCTGTGTTAGTGAGCACTTCTCTTATGGCACGGGCCGATTGCTTGGTTGCACTAAGAGACAATATTTCCCCTGCTCATGCTCAATTGTTTTAGCAGTTCAGCCTGGTATGCCTACAAAACTGTCATGATGTGTAGGGCAGCACCAGCCTGAACCGCTGCCTGAAACGTTTTCCCCACCAGTGTGGATATTATTCTACGTGGCTTGGAGTGGATTGTTGGCTTCTCTAAAGATCATGTGCTGCCAGGGGAGAGATCCACCAGAGGCATCACAGATCCCTGTGCCTTTGTGCCAACGATAGTTGAATAAAATTACGTTAAGTGTACAAAGACACGGGAAGAATATGGCTTGTTCCATGAATGAGATAACTCGTCATGAAGATCTGGCACTGTGGTTCTTCCCCTAGGCCACCTGACAGAAATCTGTCAGCTTAAGGATGCATGAGGACCTCACGATGGCGAGGGAATAAGAGAAAGGGAGGGACTCTCAGCCAGATCGACACATCAATTCAATTCAATTTATTTATAAAGCACAATTAAACACAACTGCCGTTGACCAATGTGCTGTACAATGTAAAAACGACAAAATCACAGCATAAATGACACAACATCGAAACAGGACAATATCATCACCCGTCATATAGTATAAGACAGTGGTTCTCAACTCCAGTCCTCGGGACCCACTGCTCTGCACATTTTGTATGTCTCTCTTATCTGACACACTCAATTCAGTTCATGCAGACTCTCCTAATGAGCTGATGATCTAAATCATGTGTGTTAAATAAGGGATACATACAAAATGTGCAGAGCAGTGGGTCCCGAGGACTGGAGTTGAGAAACACTGATATAAGACAACTCAAATAAAAAAGTTTTTAACTTGGATTTAAAAATGGACAGAGTAGAAGCAGTTCTAATGTCAGTGGGCAAACTGTTCCAGAGTTTTGGTGCCGCTATTGAAAAGGCTCGATCTCCCCTGGTCTTGAGCCTCGATCTAGGAGCCACTAAGCGCCTCAGGTTAGCAGACCTGAGAGCGCGTGTAGGCTGATGGATTGTCAACAGATTTGAAAGGTAAGGTGGTGCTGACCCATTTAGCGACTTAAAAACTAATACCAGTACTTTAAAATGTATCCTATACCGCACAGGTAGCCAATGGAGTGTCTGAAGGACAGGAGTTATATGTTCCCGTTTGCGAACTCCTGTCAGGGCTCTGGCAGCAGCATTTTGAATCATCTGAAGGCGATTTATGGAAAATTGATTGATCCCCAAATAAAGAGAATTACAATAATCAAGTCTTGTGGTGATAAAACCATGTATTGCTCTTTCAAAATTTGCAAATGACAGAAAGGATTTAATTTTTACTAAGGTTCGCAGCTGATAAAAGCTGGACTTCACAACTTGGTTGATCTGTTTATCGAGCTTTAGGGCACTATCTACGGTGGCCCAGTAGTGCACAACACATCGAAATTAAAAAAGCAAACATAAGTTCACAACACAACGGAAACAAGCCACAACACAACAGAATCAAGCCACAACACAACGAATTAAAGCCACAACACAACGGAATTAAACCACAACACAACGGAAATGCTCCCGACCACTTGGGGGCTCTCAGAGCTCAGTAATATTACTATTCCTTGCCACTGTTCTATAAAGTCGACAGTTTTACAAAGATATCAATACCATGATTAGTTTTAATTATGTAAGCATTGTATATCGACATGATATATTAAATAAAAATCAACTACGTTCACAATAGCTTCATATTTATACTTGTGAATGATTTGACGCGATACCATGGCGCATGATAAAGGGAACATCCACCAATTCCACCAAGTGGTTAAAACGTATAATTTGTATTCATTAAAATTACTTTTAACATTTAAAAACAGACATGTTCAAATTCCAAAGGTTGTTAGTTCCTGTTGGTAAGACTGACAAGCTTTGGAATTTGAATATGTCTGTTTTTAAATGTTAAAAGCAATTTTAATGAATACAAATTATACGTTTTAACCACTTGGTGGGATTGGCAGACGTTCCCTTCATCATGCGCCGTGGTAGCGCGTCAAATCATTCACAAGTATAAATATGAAGCTATTTTGCACGTAGGTGATATTGAATTAATATTTCATGTCGATATGCAGTGGATACACACTGTTTAAACTAATCGTGGTATTGATATTACTGCCAACTCTATAGAACAGTGGCAAGGAAAACTAACTTTACCGAGCTCTGAGAGCCCCCTAGTGGTCGGGAGCATTTCCGTTGCGTTGTGGCTCGATTCCATTGTGTTGTGGCTTTATTCCGTTGTGTTGTGGCTTTATTCCGTTGTGTTGTGAACTTATGTTTGCTTTTTTAATTTTGTTGTGTTGTGCACTACTGGGCCACCGTAACTATCCAACCACACGCCCAAGTTTTTCACACATGGCTTAACATAAGGTGCCAGAACACCAAGATTTACATCTCCTGTACCATGTACATCAGAGGGGGTAAACACCACAACCTCTTTTTTCTCTCATTCAAACTTAAAAAATTCAGAGCCATCCATGTTTTGACATCTAAAAGGCAAGCGGCCACTTGTTCAATGCCATTCTTGTGTTTAAGAGGAAAATATATATGTGTGTCGTCTGCATAGCAATGATAATTTAAGCCATGCTTTTCGAAGATGGTACCAAGAGGGAGCATGTACAAAGAAAATAACATAGGAGCTAATGTGGAGCCCTGAGGAATCCCACAGGTCAATGGTACAGAAGATGAACGAAATTTGCCAATATTGACAGAAAAACTCCTGTTTGTCAGGTATGACTGGAACCAATGTAAAGCTGAACCTCTGATGCCCACTATCTGTTCTAAATGGGACAGCAGAACATTATGATCTACTGTGTCGAAGGCAGCACATGAACCCCATGATCTCTTAGAGCACCTTGATGGACTATATATCACAGTGCTCAGACTCTGTGCCCTCGAGGGCAAGAACAGCATGATCTTCCCCCAGACATCTAATACAGAACTCATGTGGGTCATCCACAGTGATGGGCCATGAACATGGCGGCATGCATCTCTTGATGGTATCTCATGACATGTTAAACTTTTTCTTTTGAAAGCTTCATTCCTGCCTAACAAAACTGACTTCTGCCACAGGGATAGTTTGAAAGAGAGGTAGCACACACAGCACACAATACTCAATACTTTGTTAGACAAAGACAAAGAAACCTAAAGGCACACCTGTTTCACATCTATTTATAGCTTCTCACAAGCCTATTCCTAAGGAGCCCCTAAAGGGTCCTTTGAAAAATATACAGAGTTACGCATGCGCATGAGAAATCTATCTTGTTATCTTCTATCGCGAGAAATCTATCACGTTATAATTTCCGGTTTGTGGGTAACACTTTACAATAACAGTACATGAATAACCATGAACTAATACCTAAATTAATAGTTACTTCAACATGAACTCATGATTAGTTAAGATATGAACTAATGAAGAGTGATCCTTAACTACGACAGGAGTCATAGGGATTCATGCATGAAAACAGAAGCCTTAACTACGCGTTAATACATGTTTGATAATTAATGCATTAATTAACATTTAGGGTAAACTAAATCAAACAGTCTCTATAAGAAGGAATAATACATATTTGGACTTTGAAATAAATTTAAACAATTTATTATTGTCAGAATTTAAACTACTGACATCAGCAGCTTCATTATAAACATTACTGAAAGGCACAGCATTAGTTTGTAATTATTTTCACTGACCCTCCTTATCAAACATATAAAATACTAAATACACTATTTAAATACACTATCTTAAAAGGTCTTAATCTGTTTTGTGATATTCTTTCCTATAAAAACTAAACTACTGTGACTTACATCAGTTCCTGAGGAATAGGTTCCCAAAAAAATAACCAAACAGGAAACATGAACTAAGGTCAGGGAGCATTTGCTGGGATCAGATTCAGAAGTTCACTCTCCATCCAGACGCAGGCCGTGATCATACTGTACCTCCATTCTCTGACTTTTTGAAAAGTCAAACAACATCACTTAACTGGGCTGAATACTTATATAGTTGTGTTAGTACAAGTGTATTTGATAGTAAGTTAATGATAATCATGAGCTGAATTTGGTAAGTAGTTAACAGTGAATTAATTATGATTGTGCCCCCTCAAGTAAAGTCATGATATAAGTATGCATTAACAAGCTATTAGTTGATGTTAGTATATGGTTAGTTAATAATGAGTTAATTATGATTGTGCCCCCTCAAGTAAAGTCATGACATGATGCACATATCACACATCATTAACTAATATATGAATAAACACTATAGAGTGCCATCCTTATTCCTTTACACCCCGGTACAAAAAAACTAAAATAAAAAGTATTTGTATTTTATTTTTATTTACATAATTAAACATATATGGACTTGAAAGCAAGCCATAAACATACCTGTAAAGACACACATAAGGCACATTTAACTTACATGTAAAATAGCGCGCATCCACAAGCTAATGCTAATCAAAGCATATACATTTAAACGAAAAAAATACAAATACAGTTAATAACTGCACATAACCTCCTGAAAACCCCAATAAAACATACATGTAAATATGTCTTTAATTATTAATTCGGCTTACCAAAGCAGTCAACATTTATTAGTTTAAAATGCCAGCAACACAACAAACGCGCCAAGAGAACACCTAGCGTGCGCCACTAATGAGTGTCCCGCCAGAAACAAACCCTTCATACTTTAGTTCCGGGAATAAACTATGACTATTTAGCTATGACTAAATGTAAATGAACTATAAAAATCAGAAAACAGTTTAGATCAAATTAAATTTATTAGTGGTAGTTAGTCTATTTTCCACATTTGATTAGACAGATCTATGTAATTAATGGCTAAATAATCATGTGCCATTGCAATTATTTGTCACAAAGCTGCAGATGGCAGATTATGATATTACAGTGTAAATTATGACAGTATTAAATCACGTTTAATTCAAATTCAGAGTACTTCTTGTTTACTCTTATGGAGGCTGATTTATTTAGTTTACCCCTAAATGTTAATTAATGCATTAATTATCAAACATGTATTTACACGTAGTTAAGGCTGCTGTTTTCATGCATGAATCCTTATGACTCCTGTCGTAGTTAAGGATCACTCTTCATTAGTTCATATCTTAACTAATCATGAGTTCATGTTGAAGTAACTATTAATTTAGGTATTAGTTCATGGTTATTCATGTACTGTTATTGTAAAGTGTTACCGGTTTGTGTATACTAAAAACTATTTAGTTTGTGCATCAGTGCCTATGAAGAAAGCATCTACAGTATTTGCTCAAAGAATGGTCTATTTGCTCAAAATTATGAAGAAAATGTGAGTATGGATGCGCATGAATTAATAAACATCTATTTGCTCAAAATTATGAAAAAAATGTGAGTATGGACACGCATGAATTAATAAAGATCTATTTGCTGAAATGTGGCTTTCATAGGGCAGTATATATCACGGCCTTATTTCTGCTTTAAAGCATTTTTTGGCGTTTAAAGCGTTTAATGGTCCATTCATGAAAAAAAAAACATTGGTAAAGTAAAAATGATAAAACTTTGGATTTTGTTAGGGCAGTAGGCCATATTTATATTGTCCCATATAAAAATACTGGAACTGTAAAATGTAGGCCTACTAAAATTTCGTATTTCACAAGATCAAACGCCCCTTTATTCAACCACTTTGCAGATTTAACGCATCCTTACAGCAGGTGGCAGAGAAATGCTTATTTTCTTCATTCAGTTTTAACAGCGCTCACTGAGAGCCATTGTGTGCATTCAGCCATTGACATAAAGGACTTTAAGGTGTTGTGCACTCTGTTTTGGACTCATTCTGGACTTGTTGTTGTTCCATTTCCTGCCACTAGTCACTCACCATGGTAACTGATCTCCCAAATCAGGGACATTCTAAAACGCTTAACGTGAAAAAGGCTTAACGTGGCTTAAGCCGGGGACACACCTAACGATTGTAAGGCCGATTATGAATGTAATTTGATACTTACGACTGATCATGTCCAATCGCGCCGAGTCAGAGCCAGTTGCGTTCAGTCGGTGTTTACAGTTGGTGCTTAAAATCGTGCAGTGTGCTGCGTCTAACGATTCTAGTCTTAGAATTTTAGAAACAGTCATTGCCAGTCCTCCTCACAAAGATTCTTCTCAAATTTGATAATTCCCACTTCTGAAGTAGTGATTATGAGCAAATCGCATTCAAGTTTCGAAAGGAAAGTCATTTTTACAATAGCGCTGAGAGCACGTGAAGGCAGCATAATATTTGCGACCGATGATGTCTCTGTTTCCTTGGAGACTGTGTCAGGCGATTGTAAACAAGCAGCGAAATGGCGTCAAAAAACGTTTGCAACATAAATACACATTGGACAACCGGTATGGAAGAAAAACTGGTTGAACTCTGGCAAGAGTACGAATATCTATACAACATATCTTCGAAGGAATAACGTACCATAATAGAAGTGATAAGGAAAGAAGCTGGGCTGCTATTGCGGAAGCTTTGAACGTATCAGGTACAGGGCCGGATTATCCATAGACGGGATTGGGCGAGTGTCCTGGGGCACCAGCCAATAGGGGGGCAACATGTGATAAAGATAATGACTAATGTTAGACTTTTTTTATCATGTTTTGTATATATATTATTTATCTGGAAAGATACGGATACAAAATTAACAGTTAATGATACAATATATACAGAGAGGGTATAAAGAGCCCTTTGATCGCGAAAGTGAAAGTGCCCTTTGAGGTCGCATTGTGGTAGTATAATTTACTTCTGTGGTAATTTAATAGTCTGTACAGTGCCATTTCAAGTCGAACAAGCTTCATTGAGGATCGCAGCTTATCGTTGCTTAACAACGGCGACACCACCGGAGTGCAAGCTCTAAAAATAGATTAATTTACCAAAGTTTACTCACCTCAAATTCTCTCTGTTGAAAACAAAGTGCGCGTTTTCCTCTTTTTTTGTTATTTTCAGCACAAATATAGCTGCAGATGAAGAACGCCAGCTGTTTGTTTACATCCATTTTCAAGATCCCGCGCACAGTGTGTTGCTTAGCAGCGGTCTCAATCGTAAACGTTTGTGTTCTTCTCCGACTGTCAACGATTAAAATCGGCTCCAGTCGAAGGAAACAAGTGTGTTCAGTTCAGTCTTAGAATGTTTCAGCTAATCGTTAGGTGTGTCCCCGGCTTTAATGTACTAAGACAGTGATTTTAACAGACCAAACTCACTAAATATCATGCTAATAAAGTATACTATATGCATAAAATCAGATGAGCTTATAAAACGTGTTAAGATCATATTTTGGGCTCATCTGATTTTTTGCACATGGTATACTTTATTATAATGATATTTAGTAAGTCTGGTCTGTTAAAATCACTGTCTTAGTACATTAAGCCACGTTAAGCCTTTTTCACGTTAAGCGTTTTAGAATGTCCCGCCTTTGGGGACATTTTGGGGACATAATCCCCTTAAGGGGACCTTCCATACATTCCATAGGGGTGTGGTATTTTCACCTGAATGAAGTTACTACTCACTACTCCTAATGTGTGTGCACGAACCTGGATGGCCTTCGCATGCCACTTTCACACTATAGAAACTTTCTCCCAGATATTTTACTATTCTAACTGTGCTTATCTCCATCTATGGTATAAGTAATAGACAAGAAATGTACAGTTTTCACCATCATACTGATAAATATTCTTTAGTCATTCAGCAATCCTGCAGCCTGACCATTTATTACTGTGCTTTAGGAGAACAGGAAGAATCAGTGATAAAATCAAAGGGAAATGTGTTAAGGCAAGATACTACAGACAAAAACAATTCATGCACTGGTCAATTTTGAGATTTTGGGTAGTGTTTCAGTGGAAAGAAAACATCCAAAATACCCTTTTATGTATTTAATTTATTGCACTTTATCTATTTTGCTTGTAGATTTCAATTATATTACATATCTTGTAAGGCTGTCAGTTTTTCTCCTAAGCAGTTGTTTTATTAAATATTTCTGTATTTTCCATTTTCTTTTTTTTGTTGTCAATTCTATAAATTCTCATACTCACACAAGTATGAACAGATAGACAGATAATGAACAGAATACAAGGTGTGATCAAATTAATCAGTAACCATAGTAACAAAAAAGTGACGGGAAAATGAACACAGGAAACAGGAAATGTTGAGCAAACTAAAAGTTCAGGAAATGTAGTTCCAAACCATAGACTGTAAAAAAAGATGGACGACGCGACGTCGCTTCCTTCCATTGTATTGAACTGAAGCCAAAATGGGCTGATGAATGGGCGCTGACACGTTACGCAATACGTCAAAAAAAAAAAAAGTTTGGAGCCTGGGCATGCGCAGAAGGAATCGTCAGTGGAGCCGGAGGCGGAGTCGCGATATCAAACTTCCGCCCAGACGACTGCGTCATCATTCTAGTATTTTAAATAGACTATAAAAATTATACACAATTTAAAAGTCTACCTATAAAATAATATTCTATTCTGTTTCTAGAGCAATAATATTTTTGAAACAGCAAATTCAGTAGATAAAATCAATATAATATGCCACTAGAAACAACTCTAAATCGTCAGAAACGGTCCTGCCATTTTAAATCAAGTTCAACTAACATTACAGGAGATCGATTGCTGTAATTATAGCTATCATTAGTTTTGTCCTGCTAATTATTATTTTATACCCATAAAAATAATAAGTAACTGCCAGATAACGATCACCTGCTTTTTCCCGACATGGTTAACATTAGGTGTGTTATCTTAACTAATAACATTTATTAATTAGCTTATAACGCCCACATTTGATGTTACAGAAAAAAAGTTCAGTGATCCGTCAGATCCTGTAGGTCGGTTAGTACAGTTTACTGCTGAACAACTCATTTTGTTGGTGTTAATGACAAAGAAATCGAAAATTAACAGTTAATACATCTTCAATCTCCCCTCGAAGCTCCGACAGTCCTCAGAGAAGCTGTCAATCAACTTCGAATCATGACGACACGCGCCGTTTTTATAGAATCAAATTGCTAGCTAAAATCTAAATCATCACAAAAACGAACAATTGAATATATATCAGTGTGATAACAACTACCTTCAATGACCAAAACCATCTTTCAGAAAGTTTTATTTGAAGCAGAATTTATTTTTAAGTTTTCACTGAAGTCTCATTCGACTGCATTGAGAGGGCGGGGTTTATGACCTGTACTGCATCCAGCCTCCAGGGGGCGATCAAAGAGCCCGTGGCTTCACTTTTCAGAACGTATGAGACACACCCGTTCCAAACGTAGGTTTGGGAGGAGCCTAAACATTCAGTCCTGTCAATCATCATTATAAGCCTATAAGCAGCAGTCACTGCGTCATCCCAGCGACAATTCTTCCAGCATCCCTCCTCCTCCCCGTCTCCTCCTCAATTTCTTTTATTCTCCCTCTATGCAGTACTGTTATAGGGGGGTTTAACTTGGAGCTTGAGCCGAGCCTTGAGTTCAAGCCTCCTTCGAGGACAGCAAGCCTGTTTTATCATTAACCATTCAGACTGAATGAACTTGTGAAAATGAAACTAATACAAGATAACTGAATAAGTGTGACATCTCTCTCTCCTGCTGTAGATGTGCTCATCCCTGTCCAGTCGTCCACACACCAAGAACTGGACTTGGATCAGTAGTGACCCTGATGTGAATGTGAACTCTCTGTATAGAGCTGTGACTGAACTGAAGAAAACTCAAGAGACACTAAATGAAAAACTCAGTCAAATTGGTATGTAAATATCTAAGAAAGTACATTTTCAAGGACTATATGTGAAAAATGGTAGCACTTTATTTTATAGTGGCATTGTTATATGTAGTTAGAATAGTAATAACTATAAATTATGCATAATTACATGCTGCAACTAATCCTAACCAAACCATAATCCTACAGTAAGTTACTTAATATTACTCAACATAAATGTTTAATTACAGTGTAACAAAGACACCTTAAAATAAAGTGTAACCAGTAGAATTTTAGCATTGGTGACCTGCTGCTGGTCATCACAATTATTTGATCTCTGTCTGCAAATGTTCACAATGTTTCAAAAACATAA
Source organism: Ancherythroculter nigrocauda (assembly GCA_036281575.1). NCBI lineage: Eukaryota > Metazoa > Chordata > Actinopteri > Cypriniformes > Xenocyprididae > Ancherythroculter > Ancherythroculter nigrocauda. The sequence continues at coordinate 36,715,080 of VTFQ01000020.1, read as the reverse complement.
CCACAATATAACTTAAACTTGCAATGTTAGCATTAAACTGGTATGATAAAATCACTTACTAAACCTAGTCTATGTGAAGTTAAATCCAAACTTTAATTTATGCCATAACCAGTTACTGTGGTTTTACTTTAACTTACTTTAGAGACTTATAAGCTACATGATATAACTATCCATGTACAAACAATAATACATAACCAGAAATCACTACATTATTATGATGCTGCCAATAGAGATAAACTCACTGTTGACCTGAAATTATTCCTATAATAATTCATCATTATATTATCATCTTTGTCCACAGAGTTGAAGTGTGTGCAGACGTTTAGAGGTACAGTGACTGACACCATTTTCTTCAATACACTGACAATACTTTGTTATAATCTGTATTATATACTGTACATCTGAAAATGTTTGTTCTGAAGTTGATTGATAATGTCTGATCTCTCTCAGTGGATGTGACTCTGGATCCTGATACAGCAAATCCATATCTCATCCTGTATGATTATGGAAAAAAAGTCAGTGATGGAGACATTAAGCAGAATGTCCCTGAAAACCCAAAGAGATTTGATAAGAGTTCTTGTGTTCTGGCAAAGCAGGGATTCAGTTCAGGGAGATTTTACTATGAGGTGGAGGTGAACGGAAAGACTGGGTGGGGTTTAGGAGTGGCCAGAGAATCCATTAACAGGAAGAGGACGATCGTACTGACTCCTGAGGAGGGAGTCTGGACTGTGATTCTGGAGAATGAAAATGAATATTCAGCTTGTGAAGATCCATCTGTCTCTTTATCTCTGAGAGTGAAACCTGAGAAGGTGGGAGTGTTTGTGGATTATGAGGAGGGTCTGGTCTCTTTTTATGACGTGGACTCCAGATCTCATATCTACTCTTTCACTGGTCAGACTTTCACTGACAAACTCTATCCATATTTCTATCCAGGTCTTAATGATGAAGGTAAAAACTCAAACCCACTGATCATCACACATGAAATTATTTATGAAGCTTTTTATTTGATGTAAATGAAAACCAAAAAACAATTTGCACAAAGCACAATCAAGTACATTTTACTTATGATTATAGATTATAAAGAAATTAAGTGCAAAAAAAAAAAAAAAAAAACCTGTATATTATAACCATGGTCAGAATTATTGGCAATAAATATTGGTAAATATGAGCAAAGCCAGCTGTGAAAATAAATCTGCATTGTTAATCCTTTTTTTCTTTTATTTTAAAAAAATCTCACCTTCCATTGAAGTAAAAAAAAAAAAAAAAAAAAAAAAACTGTACTAAAAACTGTAAATATAGGAATATGGGGATATACTCATTCAAAAATTACAATAATTGTGTCCAGTGTGTTTTGGAGAAAAACATTTAATAAAATGTTTGATTTTTTTTTACAAATAATTTGAATGAAAGATCAAAAGGATAAACAATTCATATGTATTTTTACATCCATCTTTGATCTTATTTAACAAGGGTGCCAATAATTATATTTTTATTAAAGGTGCCCTAGAATTAAAAATTGAATTTATCTTGGCATAGTTAAATAACAAGAGTTCAGTACATGGAAATGACATACAGTGAGTCTCAAACTCCATTGTTTCCTTCTTATATAAATCTCATTTGTTTAAAAGACCTCCGAAGAACAGGCGAATCTCAACATAACACCGACTGTTACGTAACAGTCGGGATCATTAATATGTACGCCCCCAATATTTGCATATGCCCGCCCATGTTCCCAACATTATGAAAGGCATTAGACAAGGGCAGCCAGTATTAACGTCTGGATCTGTGCACAGCTGAATCATCAGAATTCATAAACACAACTTCATTCTTTATAAATCTCTCCAACAGTGTGTAATGTTAGCCATTAGCCACAGAGCACTATCAAACTCATTCAGAATCAAATGTAAACATCCAAATAAACACTGTACTTACACGATTAGACATGCTGCATGACGAACACTTTGTAAAGATCCATTCTGAGGGTTATATTAGCTGTGTGAACTTTGTTTATGCTGTTTAAGGCAAGCGCGAGCTCGATAGGCAGGGAGCACGAGATTTAAAGGGGCCGCAGCCCGAATCTGCGCATAATGATGCCCCAAAATAGGCAGTTAAAAAAATTAATAAAAAAAAAATCTATGGGGTATTTTGAGCTGAAACTTCACAGACACATTCAGGGGACACCTTAGACTTATATTACATCTTGTAAAAAGAAGTTCTACGGCACCTTTAAGGCTACATGTGAATAGCCAAAATGAGTCTTTATATTTTTCTTTATATAAATCAAGATTTGTTTGCTTTTCTCTTTCATTTATACTTTGATTTTACTTTTCAAATCTACTATGAAATTTTACATAAATTGATATAATATTATATGGTGAATTTCTACATAATATGCTACATTTCCTGTGTTTCTATTATGTTATTTTGTGAAGAAAACTTTGAAGCCATACTGTATATTGTAATAACTGCAGCATCTGAATAAAGACAAGTGTTCAATTCTATAACTGATATTGCTTATAAACCAAATATATTGCTAAATATTATGCAAATACACATTGGAGACACATTGAACATCTGCTCACACAATATACAACAACAGACAGAATATGAATAAAACAGGATCTTTATTGTTGACTTTCATCAGTTGTGAATGAAAATACTGAATTATTATTTAGTGTAGATGATCATTAAATCTAGTAAATATTCTTCAAGAGAAGTGAGAGCATTAGAAAGCTTCACAATGAAAGAGCTTTTCACTTTGGTTTGAGCACAATATCGGTGAATCCGTGAACCTGAGTGAGCTGACGGCAGTCCATCGATGCCAGGAGCTTCTGAGAGCCGGAGACGGTGGGAACAAACTTCTCCATCAGTGTAACTGTTGCAAGCTTCTCCACATCACTGACAGACAGAAACACAATATCAACTCTCTGGAAGATTTTCACTCTCTAAATATCTTATTTAATGTAGTTCAATTTATGTTTTTAAACAAATCTAAAGTGCATGATCACGTCACAGCTGAAATAAACTGCTGTTAAACACTGAAAGTCGGGATCTTTCTGACGCTCTGCATTCCCAATCCCTCTATACCAGGGGAGTCAAAACTACTGCCCGCGGATGAATTTCAAACGGCCTGCAGCTTGTCTATTAAAATATATCATGTGTGGCCCGCCATGCATAATTTACAAATCGTGCAGTTTCACAATGTGAACACAAGGTGGCAGTACTGGATTTTAGGCCAGGGAAACAACGCAAAACGAAACAGCTCACAAATGTGTGTTGATCACACGAGCACTAAACAGCCAGTGAGAAATGTTCGAGTTCGGCGCAGAGGTCTCAGGTACAAGCTGCAAATCTCACTGTGGTTTAATTTAGTTTAAAGCCAGTTGAAACAGCGCTGACTGAATCAACAACACTAACGTGCAAATCAGGAGAAACACTGAGCCGATCTGGTTATACTGTTCAACCAACAATTCAACAACATTTATCATGAATTTACTGTGGTAACACTAACTGTAACCGTGTTATTTAGTCAGAAATAATCTCATTTTATTTTAATCTTTAATGTAGACATGTATTAAATCAATGAGTAATAAAGGTTAAATTACAGACTATCTTTTGTCATAAAACTGCAGTTTTGTGCATTCGTATTTATATTAAATTATAATTTATATTAAATTTATAGACTAAATACCATAAAGCCATTCTAATATAGAGACAATATTTTTACTTTTTACCATGTAGTGCCATGTTACCTGCCATGATCTAATTAAAGTACTTTTTAATTTAAATAAGAGTATAGCTCTAACTCAGTAATATTATTTAAATTTCACCCTTTAAAAACAAGGTTGTTAAAAGTTTTACAGATAGTTTGTGTAATAATTTTACATCTCTGTCCTATCTCAAGCTACAGCTCAAGCTATTGTCAAATCAATTCTTTCAAGAAACAAAACATGTAACATAAATAGGCCTATGTATGTATATCGTTTATGCCAATATTGGTTTACCCTCGAACAAGACGCAGGAATGACAATTTAACTTGTGATCTTGTATATTGTGTGGGCTTCATAAAAATTCTAGTTACTATATTCATATTTACCCTAAGACTATTTACACACTTTCATATTCATGAAATATGGGCGGATCTACTGTATGACAGCACAGCAGGTGAGTGAAAGAGTTTTGGTTTTTTTTAGGTGAAACTATCACAGATGAACTAAAAGCTTCTTCAGACAACAACCTTTTTATTAAAACTCTCTGATATTCAATCACAGGTAAGTGACAGAAATGTAAGAGTTTAACAGAGTTTAATACCATGATGCAGTATTTATTGTTATTTAAAAGTGTGTTTGATGTGTAATATCATGTCATACTTCAGAAACAAGAACTTGACCAGTAGACAGAATGAACAAAGTCCAGTGAAAACTACTCCATAAAATGAAAATTGCATGTTTAGAGGATCTTTATTAGGTTATTTATTTGAAAAATACAAAATTGCTGTGTTGTCTTTTAAAGATCCTTTCACTGTAGCTCGTAGAGACATTAGTAGTTTCTTCTACTCACCAGAGAGAGATGATAATCAATCAACAACTGTTCATATTTACATTGTTATAATATATTTTATGACTACACTGGAATGTGTCACCATAATGATTGCATGTTGTCAGTGTTTGTGTGTCATGTAACAATTCTTTATCAATTTCATATGGAAATACTCCAGTAATCCAGAACTAGACTAAGAAAGAATGATAAGAGTTGCTGCTCTGTCTGTGGTGATGTAGCCTAGCAGTTTAGCTGACGGATTATAGTACTTGGTTACTATACTATATTATTTTGAGGAATTTGTACCTACTCATGTAGCCTAAAATGTTGTATTACAACTACGTCTCCAGGGGAAAACCTTGTACTTTGTACTCCCTACAGTCTCATTTCGCCATTCAATTTATTCCTTATCAAACAATAAGGAAGTCTACAATACCTGATAAAAAGCTATCTGTTGCATTTACATGCATCTCAATGGCAGTTGCATGGCTTGTACATGACACCTAGAAATACACAACCTACCTGTTGTCATCTTTGTTCAAATCAGAGTAGCAAATGGATTGCTGCAATTCACAGAAACAACTGGACTCCAGGCAGTGAAACGTGGATTTGCAGTTATTATTTTGTATTAGTTATTATTTGTTGAATTTTTGGGGTAAAATCATTTCCTATATATTGTATTGTTATATTATTGTATTGATAAATTATCACATAAATATTTTCCATATTATATTCATGCATAATTGCAGGTTTTTAAATAAACACTGACAAAACTATACAAAATGTTTTAGGGCTGGACAATATGATGATATACACTGATCAGGCATAACATTATGAGCTCTTACATGTGAAGTGAATAACACTGATGATTTCTTCATCACGGCACCTGTTAGTGGGTGGATATATTAGGCAGCAAGTGAACATTTTGTCCTCAAAGTTGATGTGTTAGAAGCTGGAAAAAATGGGAAAGCGTAAGGATTTGAGCGAGTTTGACAAGGGCCAAATTGTGATGGCTAGAAGACTGGATCAGAGCATCTCCAAAACTGCAGCTCTTGTGGGGTGTTCCCGGTCTGCAGTGGTCAGTATCTATCAAAAGTGGTCCAAAGAAGGAACAGTGATGAACCGGAGACAGGGTCATGGGCGGCCGAGGCTCATTGATGCACATGGGGAGTGAAGGCTGACCCGTGTGATCCGATCCAACAGATGAGCTACTGTAGCTCAAATTGCTCAAGAAGTTAATGCTGGTTCTGATAGAAAGGTGTCAGAATACACAGTGCATCACAGTTTGTTGCATATGGAGCTGCATAGCTGCAGACCAGTCAGGGTGCCCATGCTGACCCCTGTTCACCACCAAAAGCGCCAACAGTGGACACGTGAGCATCAGAACTGGACCACGGAGCAATGGAAGAAGGTGGCCTGGTCTGATAAATCACGTTTTCTTTTACATCACATGGATGGTCAGGTGAATGTGCATCACTTACCTGGGGAACACATGGCACCAGGATGCACTATGGGAAGAAGGCATGCCGGCGGAGGCAGTGTGATGCTTTGGGCAATGTTCTTCTGGGAAACCTTGGGTCCTGCCTTCCATGTGGATGTTACTTTGACACGTACCACCTACCTAATCATTGTTGCAGACCAAATACACCCTTTCATGGAAACGGTATTCCCTGGTGGCTGTGGCCTCTTTCAGCAGGATAATGCTCCTGACACAAAGCAAAAATGGTTCAGGAATGGTTTGAGGAGCACAACAACAAGTTTGAGGCATTGACACGACCTCCAAATTCTCCAGATCTCAATCCAGTCGAGCATCTGTGGGATGTGCTGAACAAACAAGTCTGATCCATGAAGGCTCCACCTCACAACTTACAGGACTTAAAGGATCTGATGCTAACATCTTGGTGCAGATACCACAGCACACCTTTAGGGGTCTAGAGGAGACCATGCCTCGACGAGTCAGGGCTGTTTTGGCAGCAAAAGGGGGACCAACACAATATTAGGAACGTGGTCATAATGTTATGCCTGATCAGTGTATATAACATTGATATAAGTGATCAACCGTATTTTGACCTATCTATATTATATTTATATAAAGTGTTCACAGGCAAATTTGCTTTATGTTTTTTCCTTGTGCCAAAATCAGGCACATATAAATACAATAAAAACACAATTCCTGGCTGCATGTCCCAAGGATCACTGGACCTTTGGTAAGTCATAAGGAACACTATTGAGTCTAACCTTTAGTTTAAACTGATAATTATTTGTTTTACTCACATTTTCACAGTTCCCCCTATTAAATCCAGTCATGCAACAGGCTCTTTTGCCACTCAGTCCGGCTGCGAGGGCATGTTCTGGCAGGAAAGTGACATCAATGCATACCCTATATAATGCGGTCCATGGATTCTCGTCCGTGGAATGCACCACTTCCCGTATTTTGACAGTTAATCAACACAGGCAAATTGCAATCAAGGATGTTTAAAAAATTAAGTACTCAGATTTAATCAAGAAATCATGACTGCTAGGGCTGGGCGATATATCGCATGCGATTGTCACGCGCATTTCTTCAGTAAAGCCGGTTCCCTGATTACTGCTAAATCGCCATCACCTGATTTCAAATGGAGCGGCATTTAATAGACAGAAACGTAGATCACTGACAAGCTACGCAGTATCGCATCCATATCGCAGATGAATCGCCTTCGATAATGAACGCGATATTGCGTAGCTTGTCAGTGAACTACGGCTCTGTCTATTAAATGCCGCTCCATTTGAAAGCAGGTGATGGCGATTTAGCGGTAATCAGGGAACCGGCTTTACTGACGAAATGCGCATGACAATTGCATGCGATATGTCGCTCAGCCCTAATGACAGCCCTACTTATCTTTTCAGTCATGGCATCCTCCCGTGGTCCAGCACTAAATGAGGAGCTCCAGTGCTCCATCTGTCTGGAAGTGTTCACTGATCCAGTCACCACTCCATGTGGACACAACTTCTGCAGAACCTGCCTGAGCAAGTGCTGGACGAACACTTGGTCCTGCTTCTGTCCGCTCTGTAAAGAAAAATTCAGCAGAAGACCTGATCTCAAGATTAATACAACACTCAGAGAGGTTGTGCAACACTTTAAGAAGAAGCTCAATCTAGGAGAATCTAAAGGGTTCTGTGACTTCTGTGATGAAAGAAAGCAGAAAGCTGTGAAGTCCTGCCTGACGTGTCAAAGCTCTTACTGTGATGATCATCTGGAGCCTCATCTCAGAGTCCCACGTCTAATGAAACACACACTGATCAACGCTGTGGAAAATCTGGAGGATTATATATGCCAGAAACATGAGAGACCTCTGGAGATGTTCTGCAGAGATGATCAGACGTGTGTTTGTCTGTCCTGCACTGAAGGAGAACACAGGACTCACAACACTGTTCCTATAGAGGAGGAGAGTCAAGAGAAGAAGGTAAAGAGTTACAGACAAAACACTTTAAACACCTCATGAAATGCATCTTTGAAATGCACAAAACTACAATTGGGTCTTTAAATGGTTTTCAAAATCAATATTCAAATAAGAGTTTGTCAGAAGATGGAAACATAAATTCAGTGATAAATGTGTTTTTCTCTGTATGTAGGATCAGCTGGTTCAGACACAGACAGATGTTCATCAGATGATCCAGGACAGAATGAAGAAGATTCAAGAGATCAAACACTCAGTAGAACTAAGAAAAGTGAGTGGAAAAAATGATTACAGCACAACAGCAGTCTCAAAGTACAAACTAATATTGGCCGAAGCACCAAGAGTAACAACAGCAGCATAGAAGGTTCACTAACTGTAGTCATAACAGGCAAATGGTCAGGGCAGACAGTAGACAAACAGAAACAATGTACAGGTAAACAAGTCAGGTTCAAAAGGCAGGTAGCAAGAGTCATAAATAATAATAATCTAAAAAGGGTCAAAACCAGGCAAGAAAATGCTCAGAAATATTAGCCTTGGCAAAACAAGACTTGGCACTGAGCCTAGCTTGCTCAGTGCTTAAATAGGCCATGAAATGGTGCACAGGTGTGTACAATCAGTCCAGGTATGTGAGTTCTGGGATTTGTAGTCCAATTACTAATACTCCGGTGGCAGACAGGAGGATGTTCAGCGACAGCGTTCGTGACATTAATAAAGGTGCTGAATTTAATAGATTTAAAAAGTCACATATTTCTTAAACTACCCTTTTAAATTAATATGTAAATACATAATAAATTAATTTGCTAATTGATCTCATTCATCAGAAGAACATGGAGAAAGAGAAATCCTCCAGTGTTGAGATCTTTACTGATCTGATCCGCTCCTTTGAGAGATGTCAGTCTGAGCTGTTGAAGATGATGGAGGAACAGCAGAAAGAAGCAGAGAAACAGGCTGAAGATCTCATTAAAGAGCTGCAGCAGGAAATCACTGAGCTGAAGAAGAAAAACACTGAGCTGGAGCAGCTCTCACACACTGACGATCATCTCCATGTCATACAGGTCTGTAAACATCAGTCATCATGTGAAATATTACAGGACAAACTCACTATTTCCAAAACCCGATGAGCTGCCTCTGTAAGCAAAAGAGCAAAAGAGAATTTGTAAAACATTTAATGAACTTTATAAAAAACAAATATTTAATATTTCTCTCTTCTGCTGTAGATGTACTCACCCCTGTACAGCCGTCGAAATGCCAAGAACTGGAATAAGATCCGGATTGACTCTGATGTGAATGTGAACTCTCTATATAAAGCTCTGGCTCAACTGAAGAAAACTCACAAGACACTAAATGAAAAACTCAGTCAAACTGGTATGTGATTATAAAATACAGTGCATAGATATTTTTTTTTCAGTTGTCAGTAATGAGAAATATTTTTAAGGAAAATTCTGGGACAAATCCGATTTAAGGATCTGTTATGTGCTGGTGATTACCATAGACAATTATTTAGCCTCAGTTTGTAGGATTGCTTAGAAAATATAACCATAACATAATCATCAACTTAAAAGCTCCATATTAGCATTAGACTGGAGTGATAAAAGACCATGGTGGGGCTGACGGAGGTGGGATAGGCTGTGCCCCTTTATAGTCCAAACAGGGAGCACAGGAGATTCAGAGATGGCCTCAGTGGCTGTAACAGAGGAGTCAGGGATGGCCCTCCTGGTCAGCAGCAGATGACACCGCCTATGGGGGAGCTGTAGCGTTAATGTCACCTCTGGGGAGGTGTGTGTGGCCCAGACACACAAGATGGCAGTAGCTATTCAGGAAGTACTGAAGCCAGGGGATGGACTTCCGTGACCGCCGGACTTGGGACCTCCAGGCTAGGGATCACAGAGATCACCAGACTTGAATGCAGAGAAACCAATGGTGAGAGCTGAGACCATCGAACTTAAGTCCACTGATATAGGGCAGAGTTCTCTGATTTCTCTTGGCAGAGTTTTTAAATTTCTTCTGCTGGGACCATTGTGGGTCAGGTCTTCTATGACATAAGGGGAACTCAAAGATGAGGAAAACTGGATCCAAGTGCAGATAAAACTTTAATAGAGATAAAAAAATAATAATAATACTAAACACTAGGAAACAAGGAACAGAACAAAAACACAAGGAAACAAGAAGCACAGAGAACATCAACCAATAGCTAGGGAATAAGATGACCAAGTACAAAGGAAGCACAATTGCTATACATACATATACACACCAATCAGGCATTACATTATGATCACCTTCCTAATATTGTGTTGGTCCCACTTTTGCTGCCAAAACAGCCCTGACCCTTCGAGGCATGGACTTCACTAGACCCCTGATTGTGTGCTGTGGTTTCTGACACCAAGATGTTAGCAGCAGATCCTTTAAGTCCTGTAAGTAGTGAGGTGGAGCCTCCATGGATCGGACTTGTTTGTTCAGCACATCCCACAGATGCTCGATTAGATTGAGATCTGGGGAATTTGGAGGCCAAGTCAACACCTCAAACTCGTTGTTGTGCTCCTCAAACCATTCCTGAACCATTTTTGCTTTGTGAGATCACCAGGGAATACCATTTCCATGAAAGGGTGTACATGGTCTGCAACAATGCTTAGGTAGGTGGTACGTGTCAAAGTAACATCCACATGGATGGCAGGACCCAAGGTTTCCCAGCCGGACATTGCCCAAAGCATCACACTGCCTCCGCCAGCTTGCCTTCTTCCCATAGTGCATCCTGGTGCCATGTGTTCCCCAGGTAAGCGACGCACACGCATCGCTTACCTGGGGAACATCATGGGTGGATATATTAGCAGCAAGTGAAAATTTTGCCCTCAAATTTGATGCGTTAGAAGCAGGAAAAATGGGCAAGCTTAAGGACTTGAGCGAGTTTAACAAGGATGGCTAGACGATGGAAACAGTATATTTGAGGTGTAGACTTGGCCTCCAAAATCCCCAGATCTCAATCCAATGGAGCATCTGTGGGATGTGCTGAACAAACAAGTCCGATCCATGGAGGCTCCACCTCGCAACTTACAGGATTTAAAGGATCTGCTGCTAACATCTTGGTGTCAGATACCACAGCACACCTTCAGGGGTCTAGAGGAGTCCATGCCTCGACGGGTCAGGGCTGTTTTGGCAGCAAAAGGTGGACCAACACAATATTACATATACATACAAGGAATAATGAGGAAGCAACACCTGGGCAAATAACAATAGAAGTTTTCTACCTCACAAGGACAATTTAGACACTTTACAGCTCAAATAAATGCAAAGTTCTGGCATGAAACTCTAGATGTTGTAAGCTGATAGATCACATCTTTATTTACATAGCACAGCTGATTTGTTGTTGTCACGTCAACAGCCAATGAGCTGCAGCTCAACAATCCAACAAATACTGGTAGTGTTTGCTGTTAGCAGTCTGCAGCACGCTTTCAGAAACCCTTCGCCTTCCTCAGCTCCACCTGTATAGATCTGCTATGGGGGTTTAATTTATGTATGTTACATGTGCAGCTGCATGTCTTACATGCTCACAGCAATGTTTGTGAATGTACTGGCAGCAAGTCTCTGTACTTGCTCTGCAGCAGCGTAGCAGATCTACATTTACACGCCAATCTATTACCATACCAATTTCCCAAGAGTTGTCATGACAGGACAATTTAGTTACTGAATAATTAATATGCCCTTATATTTTTGTTATAAGTACATTTACTGTAAACACATTATGTTTTAGAAATGGATGGATGAGCCACATTTACATGCCACTGAATAGAGATAATCTCATTGTTAACCTGAAACTATTCCTACAAATAATTCATCATCTTGTATTATCTGTGTCCACAGGGTTGAAGTGTGTACAGAAGTATGCAGGTACAGTGAGATTGACATAATTTTCTCAAATACACTTTGAATACTTTGTTAATCTGTATTATATATGTACTGTATGAACAGCTGTGCTCTGAAGTTGACTGATAATGTCTGATCTCTCTCAGTGGATGTGACTCTGGATCCTGATACAGCAAATCCATATCTTATCCTATCTGATGATGGAAAAGAAGTCAGTCATGGAGACACTGAGCAGGACATCCCAGAAAACCCAAAGAGATTTGATGTCTGTTTTTGTGTTCTGGCAAAGGAGGGATTCAGTTCAGGGAGATTTTACTATGAGGTGCAGGTGAAGGGAAGGACTGAGTGGGATTTAGGAGTGGCCAGAGAATCCATTAACAGGAAGGAGATAAACCAACTGACTCCAGCGAATGGATTCTGGACAGTGGCTCTTATTAATGAGGATGAATATTTAGTTTGTGATGATCCAGTGGTCTCTTTCCCTCACAGAAAGACACCTGAGAAGGTGGGAGTGTTTGTGGATTATGAGGAGGGTCTGGTCTCTTTTTATGACGTGGGCACTGGCTCTCATATCTACTCTTTCACTAGTCAGACTTTCACTGACAAACTCTATCCATATTTAAGTCCATGCCTTAATAATGAAGGTAAAAACTCAAAGCCACTGATCATCACACCTGTCAGATAAAATGAACAAATAAATTCCCCAGATGTTAAACATTAAACCTGGAAAATGTATCTATGCATGTGCTGCTGTTAAGGATTAAAATATGTACAAAGCCAAAATGAATCTGCACACCAAATCAAAAAAATAGATTGATAATTCAAACTGACGAGGCTACAAATGTAAGACCCATGATCAAGTATATTTTACTGAACAAATCAAATCCTGCAACCTTCAGGTCGAACTCTACTCCAGCACAACTGGCTGTTTTCAAGTAAAGCCACAGTCACACTAGACTTTGAGCATGCAAAATTTCTATGGACACTTCAATGATCGTAGTATGACTTAACACTCTGTGGCGTCTTTTTTAAAAGCATAATTCAACATATACACAATATATTACACAAAATGTAAAAAAATGCAATCTACACCATTTTACTGCAAATCTGCAAACCTGTAGATTTAAAGATTGCGTTCTTTTAATTCAGCTAAGAGTAACGCCGTTAAGCATCAGTCTTATATTGGTCACATGACTTTATGTGATACAAATTCACAGGGCAGAGTTCACCAAACTTGAACTCTGGAACACAGTGAAATTCACATGAACTTGTGTTTCCTGACTCACACATTTGCATGCATATGAATGGAAGTCAATGGAATGAAAAGTGTAAACGCCCCTTTATCTTACTGGGTTATGCTAACCATCCAAACCTAAGTAAAAACACTGAAACCATGGAAACTCATTTCTATAAATAATGCCGTTTTTTACTTCATGTGTGGATTACAGCTTGTAATGAGTCCATTTCTGAAGCCATTTTCTCTCTTTGTTCTCCAGCTGTTAACTTGAAATGAGATGTAAAATGTTACAGTTCTTCAACTTCAGCATCTGAATAAATACATGTTAAATTCTATAACTGATATTGCTTGTACTAAACTGCATGCTAATAAATATGCAAATACAAACTGCAGAAAAAACATCTCACATAAACATTTGTACAGACAGACAGGACATGACATTTACCCACCACAGTGTCCCGTATAGAGGCTGAAACAGTACAAACACAATCAATGGACGTAGAGTTTCTTTTTGTGTTGAACTGAATCCAAATATGACGCCTTCAAATGTTTCATCAGGTTGCAGTTCCTCACTCTAAGCATCACATGACTTCAGAAGACTTGGAATATAGAGCATGAGCCAGAATGTAGTGCACTACTCTTATGATAATTTATAGTTATATAATCTAACTGAAACCAAAATGCAACATCATGAAACATAAACATATTGTGACAAATAAAGACTAGTGTCTCATTGGCGTACAGTGATGATGAGCTCTGGTGTGCGCAGTCTGAAGTTGAACCATGTGGCCAGAATCTGTTTGGTCTGATTGACCCGTCCGGTGAGCGTGAGCATCAGAGCGCCCTGATCCACCAGATGATTCATGTACTCCTTATACTGCAGAGTCCAGGGAATAGTCTTGGCTGCTGATTACACTTGTGTCTTCCTTGTGTTGATAATACAATAAGAGGCTCTACAAGTTACCAATATCTAAAAAAATTTGATGCCACTTGTGAAAACCACTACATAAATAAAACTATTCTCTATTCAGTAAATAAGCCTCTGACTCAAGGTTTTGCTTCTTTTTCATTGCTGGTGCTTTTGTGTACAATCAGCACACTGCACATTATGTATTAGTGGCTTTGATTAGAAGATGCAATAAATTACATTTTTAATGTGCCCTATAAGTGCTTTTACATTTTTCATCACCTTCCTAAGCTAAGAAAAACAAACAATGTTGTCAATTTTAATGACAACACAATTTAATGCAATCCAGTAATAATTTTTGCACTGCTAAAATTGTCTCACACTGATGTATTTGTATGGTTTGTGATACTTAATACCTTTCTGAATGAAAATATTTCCACGTTGGTGGCCCGTGAATAACTTTTCTTCAGTTATGAGATTGAGGTTTCTGATGCTGATGTTTATCCTCCATTTCATTCAGCTTTTCACTTTCTTCTTCCATGTCCATCAAGTCTAAAAATGAACATATGAAACTGTGAAAAGTCATTCTATTGTGATAAACGTAAATCAAAAAGAAATGAAAGGGAACCCCACATTTTTGCAGAAAACATAAAACTGAAGTATCTGTTTTTACATGTTTCAGGTCAATAAAAGACCATGGTGGGGCTGACGGAGGTGGGATAGGCAGTGCTCCTTTATAGTCCAGACAGGGAGCACAGGAGATTCAGAGATGGCCTCAGTGGCTGTAACAGAGGAGTCAGGGACAGCCCTCCTGGTCGTGACGGGGAACTCGGGAGCAGATGACTCCACCTATGGGAGAGCTGTAGCGGTCAATCTTTGGAGGTGTGTATGGCCCAGACAAACAAGATGGCAGTAGCTATTGTAGGAAGTACTGAAGCCAGGGGATGGACCTCCAGGCTAGGGAGCACAGAGACCACAGGACTTGTCAGTTAAAATGAACAAATAAATTCCCCCCATATATGAAACATTACACCTGGAAAAGTTATCTATACATGTGCTGTTTTTGAAGGATTAAATTATGTACAAAGCCAAAATGAATCTGCACACCAAATCAAAAAATTAGATTGATAATTCAAAGTAACGAGGCTACAAATCATCTCGGGTTATGACTGTAATCTTGGTTCCCTGAGAAGGGAATGAGATTCTGCATCAAAGACAACACTTTGGGGAACGCCTCCAGCATGACAGGGTAACAAGTCCAATCTTGAATTAGTGTTGCATCATGATGTCACATGTGACAGCGTACACAGAAGCTACAAAGGGGAGTCGGCACTGAAAAGTGTTAGCTTCTGATAGGTCGAAGCAAGTCATTCTCAGGCACTCAGGAGGTGTGGCAAAGGGACGCAGCATCTCGTTCCCTTCTCAGGGAGCAAGGGTTACAATCATAACCCGAGATGTTCCCTTTCGAGGGAACTCATGCTGCGTTGAAGACGACACTTTAGAGAAGAAAATACCTACTGCACCACAATGACTAGTGCCTGTCCTGGTGTGAAACTTGTCAGGCACAGCTCAGGACGAGAGGACTTGAGAACCTGGTGTTGAGTGCAGATCCAAGCTATAATATCTTATGAAAGTATGTGGGGAAATACAACCAGCGGCATCACAGACCTCTTGAAGGGAGACCTCTGATAGCTGTGCTTTAGATGCTACCACTCCTCTAGTTGAGTGAGCTCTTATCAGGAGAGGCAAGGGCTAACTGCACACATCATACACTGAAGAAAAAGCCTCCACAATCCACCTGCTAACTGTCTGTTTAGAGGCAGGGGAACCCTTCTTAAGTGACCCAAAACACAAATAGTTGGTCAGAATTCCTCCAACCTGAGGATTTCCGTACATAGGCCTCTAGGGCCTGGATAGGGCATAATAGGTGTAGCCTCTCATGATCAGCTGACATGTGGTGCAGGATTAAGAGCCTGCAGGATGATAGACTACACTATATTCGATGGCCCCTTGGGCACATATCCCGGCCTAGGGTGGAGAATAGCCTTTACCCTCCCAGGAGCAAACTCAAGGCAAGAGGGATCAACAGATAGCGCTTGCAGGTCCCCAACCCTTTTGAGGGATGTAATAGCTAGCAGGAAGGTCATTCTGAAAATGAGAAACTTCTCAGACACCTCGTCAGTGGGTTCGAAGGGTGCCAGGGATAACCTCTCAAGAACCACTGCCAGGTCCTAAAGAGGAACCCTGGCTTGGACGACAAACTATCAATTGGTGTCTCTCCAAAGTGCCACCACTTATAGGTGTGTGAAGGGCAGCTATGACCACCACATAGACCTTAAGTGTGGATGGGGAAAGACGACTTGAGAAACAACCCTGGGGGAACTCCAGCACTGAAGCCACTGGGTAGTTAAGTGGGTCCGACTGCCGTTCTCTGCACCATAAAGCGAACACATTCCACTTTAAGGCATAAAGTTTCCTTGTGGAGGGAGCTCTAGAATTTAAAATGGTCTCAACAACCACGCTTGAAGAAATGAAACAAAAGAAATACTCACACATTTTAGCTCAATGAACCAACAGATTCTACTCAGTGGAGCAATAATAAGTATGCTGTATGCAGTGCATGAGTGCACGGGAGGGGGGCGAAAAGGAGACCCTTTTCACAGACTGATGGTGCGTTTTAACGGTCATCAGTATCGTAAGTCCTGCAACACCTGGACTCCATTCAGAGAAACATGGATTTGCAGTTATCATTTTGTGTCAAAATGTTGGATTTTGAGGTAAAATCATCCCGTATATATTTTATTGTTATATATTGTGTTGACAACTCATCAATTAAATATTTAGCATCTTATATTCTGCATAATTGGGTGTTTTTAAATAAACACTGCAAAAACTATACAAGTTTTAGGGCTGGACAATATGATGATATATATAACATTGATATAAGTGAACACTCGGATTTAAACCTACCTATATTGTAGTTATATAAAATATTCACAGGCAGATTTGCTTTATGTATTTCCCCGGCGTTGAAATCAGGCACATATAAATGTCAGGAAACACGATTCCTGGCTGCATGTCAATATCCACGGATTAGGTTTATTTGACATGTCATAAGGAACACTTTTGAGTCAAACCTTTAGTGTAATAAGTTTGTTTTACTCGCATTTTCACAGTTCCCTTTTGAAAGGGAACTTCAACTCTGCGCTGATTGCGCTATGGGGGAACGTCACTCGTGACTCGTGTTGCCAAAAATCACAACACTCCAATCCTATTGGCCGGCGACAGCCTATGATGTCAAACGGCGCGAACCGTGATGTATAAAGGGAGCACCTGAGGAAGCAGTCAACATCCTTTTGTCTTTTCGGGACGTTTTGTTTTGTTCGTGCCATTGTTTCACAAACTCCGGTAGGAAATTACTCCTTTTTTGTCTGCAAACGTTCAGGAGAATGTGTTCATCCATGTCCCCTGGTTTGACACTTGATGTACACGTTTCTGGCGTTTTTCTGTCTGGTGAGGAGCGAACGCATAGATGTTGCTTGAGGGCACCGTCTATTTGTGTTTGTCTATTATTCACTGCGAGAGTCTCTTCTGTTTGGACGCTCTGTTCTCGTTTGACACTCTTTCCGAGGGAGGAGGTGTCTGCATCTGTGCCTGTCATTGTAGCCCCGTGTGTTGAGGCAATACGGCAGCTGCAATCATAGGGCTCGCAGGTGAGCTCGTTGGGAAGTCTGAGAGAATTATATTTTCTCTCAGCTTCCCGGAGCTGACGAGGGTGTATTGTTAGATGACTGTGACGTCCGTGTTTGATGTCGCCGCGTCCGACAGTGACCGCTCCTCTGGCTGCTGGGTATGTGAGCCGCTGTGTTTTTGGGACGCGCTTTTCGGCAGGCTGCAGCTGCCGTGCGTGTGCGTTAAGAAAGGAGCCGCGCACGGACGGTTCGACGAACGGTTCCTTTCTGTCCATGAATATTGCGGCTCTCATAGACTTTCCATTCTGTCCTGATCTCTGCGTTTGAGATCGGGAGGGCATGGAAAACCCCCTGGCCATACAGATTTGGATCTGAGCCAGACAGACGAGAGGAAGAAGAAGCGAGAGTGAGATGGGTGATCGATTGTAAACACCGTTGCGCTTGTAATCGATTCCCCAGCTATTTAAGGGCGATTTATATCTACCTTCTCCTCTTCTTCTTTCACCTCCCATAAATATATATATATATTTCTACTTGCTCAGGTGTTTTTACAGTTAAGCTGTCGGCTGGCCTTTTTCTAAGGCTGCCTTCTGGCTTGATAGTGAAAGTGCTTTTAGGCTTTTTTCCGCAGGAAGGTAAGCTGGGTCCATATTTTTATGTTTATAAAAAGTGTGGACTTTGTTTCTCCTGTATAGCTTTCCTGAGCATGTAGTCAGTAAAGTTAGAAGGGGCTTTTTTGGGCAAAATAACTGTAGCATTAGGTTAGCTAGTTTTCAAAACATGCAGGCCGCTTTATGGCCGCTATTTTGTAGCCTCCTATGTTAGAGTAGCTTCTCAGCTAATACTTTAGTTTGGTTTAAGTTAGCACTCGTCGCTTCAGTTATTTGTGTACAGGACGGCTTATCGGCCGCCTGACACTGTTTGCTTGCAGTGATTCATTTTCTCCTCATATTTGAAGGTTTCAAGATGAAGCCCAAGCTTTGCTTGGCCCAGTAGGCCTTAGCTAGGTTAGGTGTTTGTTTGTTTACATTCCCCTGTTATTTACTATCCCCTTGTGGTCGTATAGTTCCTAGTTCTGGCCTCCTCCTGAGGGAGTTGGTGGCCGTTTTTGCCCATATTCCCCTTCATATTTTTGTATGTAGGTGCTTTAGTCAGATCAACAGCTAAGGTTTAGGTTGCTATTAGCCTTCCTGGTGCTGTTTGTCTCAGGTGGCAGGCCCTTATCTCTGAGGAGATAAGTTGTGCGTTACGCTAGGCCTCACTGTTCAGAACCTTTCATGCTTTAATGTTTTCACGTGAACCCCTTGTATTATCAAGTTTGATTTAATGGTGCTAAGCTTCGTAGCTTCCGTTTTTCTTGGGTTCAGTACAAATGTCAGATTTGTCCTGTGAAAAACATTTATCCTTGTAAGGATGGCATGTGTGTTCAAAGCATTTTTTGCTTTGGGGTTCTTAGACTTTAGCCCTACATATTTATGTGAGCTTACTCTAGTGCTGCCACAGGTTAACACCTGTTTCTGTGATAGCAGGCTGTGAATGGCCTCTGTCTATGAACGTGGTGTTTTATTGTACTCCCCGGTTAGGGTTTGTGTTTCACTGAGTGCATCACCTATTGGATTGCACACTCAGGGTGAGTGTAGAGAGTCCTATTCTGGTTAGAATAGTATATTCTCGACTTCCCAAAGTCGATCATGACCACAGCAGCTGTTTTTAGATTGTTGGCTCTTTATTATAGCCTCTCTTTAATACAGCTTGTTTTGGGGCGCTGTTGGTTTACAATCACTAGTTTGCTCACGCTTTTTAGCACTGCCTCAGGCTTATGCTCATGTTATTTGAGGTGTTAGGTCTTATAGGCCTTCCTTAGACCGTGATAGCATATTTATATGTACATTGCCTGTTGGAATGTGTAGGCTTAAGCTCAGGTTGTGTAGCTAGTTTCCCACAGTTATCGTGTAGGGTCTAGAACTGGTCCCCTTTGAGCGTTGGCCCTGTTATGACCACAGGCTGGCGCCACATGGTGCTTAAAAGTAGTAGGCCTTACCAGGCCTCCTTTGTAGCCTCTGTGTTGGCCCAGCTGGGTTGGTTATATCTAGATTCTTTCCATGGTTGAGTCATGTCTTATGACACATGCCACCAGTGGCCACGCCCCCTCCGTACGAATAAGCCTTAGTTCAGGCTTTTCATTGAGTTCTGTGGCGTAGTGTGTACTTCTCCTACCTATGGGTAGGATTCCTATACTGGCCTGTTGGCTGGCATTTGTCATAAGTTACCACTGTTGTTGCCATGTGTTCATGGAGGTTGTGGGCCCTCATCAGGGCCTCCTTTCGTTCTGCATGTTGGCACAGCTTTGTGTGGGGTTTTTGTATGTCTCTTCACCATGGGTGAATCGTGATTGCACTAGCTGACGCCGTGTGTTTCACAAGTCGTAGGCTTTCACAGGCCTCCTTTGCTATCACGCTGGAGTTTGGCTTTGTACTCCTCTCGCTTAGAGAGTAAAAGGTGCTTTTACTGAGTACATTTCTGAGTGCATTTGCTTCCTTAAGGATAACACTGCCACGAGCTGATGCCACGTGTCTGCTGATGTTATATTATATTCTTTAGTGCGTGATGGCATACGCTGTACTCCTCTTGCTTAAAGAGTAGAAAGGTGCTTTTACCGAGTACACTGCTCGTTGGATTGTGTTAGATGGGCT
This sequence comes from Ancherythroculter nigrocauda, assembly GCA_036281575.1. Lineage (NCBI taxonomy): Eukaryota > Metazoa > Chordata > Actinopteri > Cypriniformes > Xenocyprididae > Ancherythroculter > Ancherythroculter nigrocauda. The sequence goes on along the minus strand of VTFQ01000020.1, from coordinate 36,694,717 downwards.
GTTTTCGTGGGCACTCACAGCTACTTAATTCCTTGGTGGTCATGCTTCCAGCATGCTATGTTTCAGGTGCTTGGCCTTACGGGCCATCCCGGAATATCGCCTCATGTGTTGAGTTTCTGTGGAATGCTTAGTTCATTATTAAGAACTCTAGTTATGTTGTAGGCCCTTTGTTCCGGCCTCCATGACTACGTGCCCACAGTACAGTCTGTCTGTTAGGTTGAGCTTCGTACTTCCCTTTTGGGTTGACTGTGTAATTGTGCTTAGCTCCCTAAGCTGGTCATTGGTTGTAGACTTCTGTGAAGTCTCCTGTTCAGACTGGCCCCAGGCTGGTTTGTGCTCCCCTGTACCAGGGTTTTTCTAGCGCACAGCCTCCTCAGTGCTTTATCAGCCACTGAGTAGATCCTAGGAAGATCGGATTTTACTCCCCTCAATACGAGGGTTTATAGCGCTTTGCTGAGTTCTGCTCTCCGGGATGCCCATCTCTTAAAGGACGCTAGCTGACGCCGCATGTAACGGGTAGGCCCTCGGGGCCTCCTTTGGGAACATGCTGGCATGTACCTTTTGCGTTTCTTTGACAAGAAACAGTGAAAGGAATTTTGTCGCTGGCTGGCCAGGGCTCCGGCTGACTCATTAACCTTCTCTGTAGTCGGTTTGTTCTGCCTGAAGCTTGATAACACTGCCAAGAGCTGATGCCACATGTCTGCTGAGGTTATAGGCCCATGGGGCCTTCTTTAGCGCGTGATGGCGTACGCTGTACTCCTCTTGCTTAAAGAGTAGAAAGGTGCTTTTACTGAGTACACTGCTCATTGGATTGTGTTGGACGGGCTGTTCGTGGGCACTCACAGCTACCTAGTCATTTGGTTGGTCATGCGCTTAGCATGCTATGTTTTCAGTCGAATGGCCTTATGGGCCATCCTGAATACCACCTTATGGATTGGGTTCTTGTTGTGATATTAGTTCATTATAAGAACTTTAGTTATGTTGTAGGCCCCTTCTGGTTGGCCTCCATGGCTATGTGCCTACAGTATGGTCTGTCTGTTAGGTTGAGCTTCGTACTTCCCTTTGGGTTGACTGTGTAATTGTGCTTAGCTCCCTAAGCTGGTCATTGGTTGTAAACTTCTGTGAAGTCTCCCATTCAGACTGGCCCCAGGCTGGTTTGTGCTCCCCTGTACCAGGGTTTTTTCTAGCGCACAGCCTCCTCAGCGCTTATCAGAAGCTGAGTAGATCCTAGGATGAGTGGTTGTACTCCCCTCATACGAGGGTTTATAGCGCTCAGCTGAGTTCCGCTCTCCAGGATGCCCATCTCTGCGTGTGGGTTTGAGTTGCTTACTGCCTTTTCTCAGTCGCTCTTTCCTGCTCTCCTCTTTGGAGTTTGCGCTTGGAGATTGTGTATCAGACAAGGTTGGCCAGGCTAGGTTTGGCTTTCACTAGATTAGTAAAGCCTCCTTGGTGGCGTTGGGGGTGATTTTGTCCCCCCCCCTAGTGACTGGCCAGGATTCCTTTTGGACTCTTGGCCACATTCCCTTAGAGGGACCACTTTCTATGGTTTGTTGATCCCAGATGCTCGAGCAGCCTTGGCAGGCCTTTTACGGAAGGCCTCTTTTAGGCTCAGCTTGGGCTGTTGGCCGTAGGGAATGCTGTCACTGACAGCCTTGGAGAAATTGCTCCCGGTTTTTCCCTGGAACTGCCGGATGTTTGTCCAGACATTTTGGGCATGCACTCTCGTTCCCCATAGCGCAATCAGCGCAGAGTTGAAGTTCCCTTTCGAAAGGGAATGTCTCAGGTTACGCATGTAACCATGGTTCCCTGAGAACAGGGAACGAGACTCTGCGCTTTCTGGCCATGCTTCAGGATGCCTGCTGAACAGTCCCTCAAAGACGAAAAGATGTTGACTGCTTCCTCAGGTGCTCCCTTTATACGTCACGGTTTGCACCGTTTGACGTCATAGGCTGTCGCCGGCCAATAGGATTGGAGTGTTGTGATTTTTGGCATTTCGAACATGAGTCACGTTCCCCCATAGCGCAATCAGCACAGAGTCTTGTTCCCTGTTCTCAGGGAACCATGGTTACATGCGTAACCTGAGACGTTTCCTCTATTAAATACAGTCATGCAGCAGGTTCTTTTGCCACTCAGTCCAGCTGAGGGAGCGCGTTCCAGTGGGAAAGTGACGTCGATGCATACCCTCTATAGAGCGGCTATGGGAGTGATGGTAAAAAATGACATCTTTCTCTCTTCTGACGGCCGTTATCAATCCCACTTTATTTTTTCCCTTTTTGAAAGTTGTGAAAACAGTATTATGGAGTTTTTCTTTTGCTGTTTTCACAAATGGAAACATACAAAATATATTTAATGAAGTCTCTCATTCACCACTATAAAAGTTTACCCAAATATGACGTTAAAGTGTTTGCACACTCAGCAGAGATGAATTAGAAACTGTTCCTTATTCATGACTGTGGGAGGGGCTATGACATCACTGCAGCTGAGAGTAAGAATTCAGTGAAGGTGAAACTAAATAAAACAGATGAACTGGAAACTTCTTCAAACAACTTTATTCAGACACATGGAAGCTAGTGATCACAGCTGATATTCACTCAAAGGTAAGTGATAGATGTAATGTAAGAGCTTGTTCGGCAGTTTTAAACTGGAATACTATTAGAATATTGTTAATGAGTATGTCATTTGCTGTAAAGTAGAGTTTGATATGTGCTGTCATGTCACACAACTAAAAGACTTCAGAAACAGAAAGTACTTGAACACAGCCCCCCCCCATAACACTTATAAAAAATTATAATTAGCAGACTCACTACATTATCTCAACTCCAAACATAAAATGATCTTATATTGTATAACCTTAATAGATGTTTGCATGTCAGGATATGAAAATGAATTTATTTGAATTTCAGGGTTTTGAGGGGGAAATGCACAAGCTACCACACAAGTTAGACCAGTTTACAAGACTGAGTAAGAATTTAGCTGCCGAAGTGTTGTCATACCTGTGGTCAGTTAGCCTAGTGTTGTTAGTTAGTTATTAAAGAACGGAATTGGATAGCAGCACAAGAGTAAACTGAGTTCATGAGCTGTGGATGTCAAGAGACAGATACAATGAAATATGTGTGATTACGTGGCACTTGGGAAATAAATATTTTGTCAGAATATACAGCTACATTTGAAAGGCCATCAGTGGAGAAATACTTAAAACATTTCAGTTTACCTTGGTATTATCAAAATTGCTAATACAACAACGTATCAACAAAATATCGTCATTGTTTTTTTCAGTCATGGCATCCTCCCGTGGTCCAGCACTAAATGAGGAGCTCCAGTGCTCCATCTGTCTGGAAGTGTTCACTGATCCAGTTTCCACTCCATGTGGACACAACTTCTGCAGAACCTGCCTGAGCAAGTGCTGGACGAACACTTGGTCCTGCTTCTGTCCGTTCTGTAAAGAAAGATTCAGCAAAAGACCTGATCTCAAGATTAATAAAACACTCAGAGATGTTGTGCAACACTTCAAGAAAAAGCTCAATCTAGGAGAATCTGAGGTGTTCTGTGACTTCTGTGATGAAAGAAAGCAGAAAGCTGTGAAGTCCTGCCTGACGTGTCAAAGCTCTTACTGTGATGATCATCTGGAGCCTCATCGCAGAGTCCCACGTCTAATGAAACACAAACTGATCAACGCTGTGGAAAATCTGGAGGATTATATATGCCAGAAACACGAGAGACCTCTGGAGATGTTCTGCAGAGATGATCAGACGTGTGTTTGTCTGTCCTGCACTGAAGGAGATCACAGGACTCACAACACTGTTCCAATAGAGGAGGAGAGTCGAGAGAAGAAGGTAAAAAGTTACAGACAAAACACTTTAAATACCCAATGAAATGCATCTTTGAAATGCACAAAACTACAATTGGGTCTTTAAATGGTTTTCAAAATCAATATTCAAATAAGAGTTTGTCAGAAGATGGAAACAAATAATAATAAAATTCAGTGATAAATGTGTTTTTCTCTGTATGTAGGATCAGCTGGTTCAGACACAGACAGATGTTCATCAGATGATCCAGGACAGAATGAAGAAGATTCAAGAGATCAAACACTCAGTAGAACTAAGAAAAGTGAGTGAAAAAATTATTACAGCACAACAGCAGTCTCAAAGTACAAACTGGCATTGGCCGAAGCACCAATAGTAACAACAGCAACATAGAAGGTTCACTAATTGTAGTCATAACAGGCAAATGGTCAGGGCAGAATTTCATTTGGGGGCCCCTCGGTTAAAATAACTAATGATAAACAGTATCTTTTTATATAAAAAATAAATGTAAATGTATAGAATGGACAGTGTTAAAATAAATACTTAAATAATTACATAAAATGAACAGTTTAGATGGACCTGTAAGAAATTAAGATAACAATAATAAATATATTATTAACATTAAAGGGATAGTTCACCCAAAAATGAAAATTCTCTCATCATTTACTCACTCTCATATTGTTCCAAACCTGTATGAGTTTCTTTCTTCTGCTGAACACAAAATAAAATAAGATATTTTGAAAAAACCCACCAAATGGTTGGTTATACACCCACATTCTTCAAAATATCTTATTTTATTTTGTGTTCAGCAGAAGAAAGAAATGAATACAGGTTTGGAACAATATGAGAGTGAGTAAAAATAATGATGACAGAATTTTCATTTTTGGGTGAACTATCCCTTTAAAGGTGCCCTAGAACTTTTTTTAAAAAGATGTAATATAAGTCTAAGGTGTCCCCTGAATGTGTCTGTGAAGTTTCAGCTCAAATTACCCCATAGATTTTTTTAAATTCATTGTTTTAACTGCCTATTTTGGGGCATCATTAACTATGCACTGATTTTTTTCAGTGCGCCGCCCCTTTAATTCGCGTGCTCCCTGCCACACGAGCTCTCGATTATATTACAGCACATTTACAAAGTTCACACAGCTAATATAACCCTCAAATGGATCTTTACAAGATGTTCGTCATGCATGCTGTATGCATGCTTCGAATTATGTGAGTAAAGTATTTATTTTGATGTTTATATTTGATTCTCTATGAGTTTGAGGCTGTGCTCCGTGGCTAACTGCTAATGCTACACTGTTGGAGAGATTTATAAAGAATGAAGTTGTGTTTATGGATTATACAGACTGCAAGTGTTTAAAAATGAAAATAGCGACGGCTCTTGTCTCCGTGAATACAGTAAGAAACGATGGTAACTTTAACCTCATTTAACAGTACATTAGCAACATGCTAACGAAACATTTAGATAGACAATTTACAAATATCACTAAAAATATCATGCTATCATGGATCATGTCAGTTATTATTGCTCCATCTGCCATTTTCGCTGTTGATCTTGCTTACTTAGTCTGATGATTCACCTATGCACATCCAGACGTTACTGGCTGCCCTTGTCTAATGCCTTTCATAATGTTGGGAACATGGGCTGGCATATGCAAATATTGGGTCGTACACCCCGACTGTTACGTAACAGTCGGTGTTATGTTGAGATCCGCATGTTTTCCGGAAGTCTTTTAAACAAATGAGATTTACATAAGAAAGAGAAAGCAATGGAGTTTGAAACTCAATGTATGTCTTTTCCATGTACTGAAGTTTTGTTATTCAACTATGCCAAGGTAAATTCAAATTTTGAATCTAGGGCACCTTCAAGGATAAGGGCAGCATGTTTACTATTACTCGGAAGCATGCCTTCTCCATCGTTTTTGTTTCTTGTTCTCTTGCTGTATCTTCTGAACTATGTTGCAATGGTGGATGCACTATTTTTCTTCTCCGATCCTGCTTAGTGAATAAAAAGCAGTTCCAAATGATGTACAAAATACACATATCCCATTCATCTTTGCATCAATAAAATGCGCGACACTTTATATTTTACTACCAGATTATATGTATTATATAATTAATTTAACTTGCAGTCTTATGTTTTCCCTGACATCTCGCGATTTCGGGGCATGTGAGGTTCCAAACATAATACATAATGCAAACGCGCTCGGACGCGTCTGAAGTATAAGAGAAGAGAAGAGAAGAGAAGAGAAGAGAAGAGAAGTATACCCGGGGCTTTAGGCTTCTGTTTCTTTAAGACCGGCACGCATCTAAAATACAGACACGCATCCGATTTTATCTCAACTGATTACTTTCACTTTAGACATAACCAACTCTGTTTATTTAAACTTTGTGTGTATTTGACAGTATTAGTGCAGATGCAAAAGATAAAGTCCACTAATCGGAGGCTGTTTGACAGGCTTTTAGTGTGCATGCATGCTTCTGGTTAAGAACAGCACGCAAATGAAATGTTTAACCGGCAATGCTTTAAAGCACATGCAAATAATGAACTTTTGTGATTGCGATAAGTGCAGTGTCCTGTGAGTGAGTGAATGTCAAGTTTTACAGTATTGAGACGGATGCGCCAGAACTGCAACTGATAGAATGCTCAATGTCAAAATCAAGCTGTCATTTTATTTGCTCTTGGGGGCCCCCTGGTGGCGGCGGGGCCCTAAGCAGCCGCTTAGTTCGCTTATAGGGAGGGCCGGCTCTGAGCACGAGTCATAAATAATAATAATCTAAAAAGGGTCAAAACCAGGCAAGACAATCATGGGGAAAATGCTCAGAGATGTTAGCCTCGGCAAAACAAGACTTGGCACTGAGCCTAGCTTGGCCATGAAATGGTGGCCATAAGTAGGCCATGAAATGGTGCACAGGTGTGTGCAATCAGTCCAGGTATGTGAGTTCTGGGATTTGTAGCCCAATTACTAATACTTGGGTGAGAGAGAACTCCGGTGGTAGACAGGATGTTCAGTGACAGCGTTCGTGACATTAATAAAGGTGCTGAATTTAATGGATTTAAAAAGTCACATATTTCTTAAACTACCCTTTTAAATTAATATGTAAATACATAATAAATTAATTTGCTTATTGATCTCATTCATCAGAAGAACATGGAGAAAGAGAAATCATCCAGTGTTGAGATCTTTACTGATCTGATCCGCTCCTTTGAGAGATGTCAGTCTGAGCTGCTGAAGATGATGGAGGAACAGCAGAAAGAAGCAGAGAAACAGGCTGAAGATCTCATTAAAGAGCTGCAGCAGGAAATCACTGAGCTGAAGAGAAGAAACACTGAGCTGGAGCAGCTCTCACACACTGATGATCATCTCCATGTCATACAGGTCTGTAAACATCTGTCTCATCAGTCATCATGTGAAATATTACAGGACAAACTCACTATTTCCCAAACCTGATGAGCAAGCAAAAGAGCAAAAGAGAATTTGTAAAACATTTAATGAACTTTATAAAAAAGAAATACTTAATGTTTCTCTCTTCTACTGTAGATGTACTCACCCCTGTACAGCCGTCGAAATGCCAAGAACTGGAATAAGATCCGGATTGACTCTGAAGTGAATGTGAACCCTCTGTATAGAGCTTTGGCTCAACTGAAGAAAACTCATAAGACACTAAATCAAAAACTCAGTCAAACTGGTATGTGATTATAAAATACAGTGCATAGATATTTTTTGTCAGTTGTCAGTAATGAGAAATATTTTTAAAGGAAATTCTGGGACAAATCCAATTTAAGGATCTGTTATGTGCTGGTGATTACCATGGACAATTATTTAGTCTCAGTTTGTAGGATTGCTTAGAAAATATAACCATGCCATAATCATCAACTTAAAAACTCCATATTAGCATTAGACTGGAGTGATAAAAGACCATGGTGGGGCTGACGGAGGTGGGATAGGCTGTGCCCCTTTATAGTCCAGACAGGGAGCACAGGAGATTCAGAGATGGCCTCAGTGGCCGTAACAGAGGAGTCAGGGACGGCCCATACACACCTCCATCTTTGGAGGTGTGTATGGCTCAGACACACAAGATGGCAGTAGCTATTGTAGGAAGTACTGAAGCCAGGGGATGGACTTCCGTGACCACCGGACTTGGGACCTCCAGGCTAGAGAGCACAGTGACCATGGGACTTGGGATCACAGAGATCACCAGACTTGAATGCAGAGAAACCACTGGTGAGAGCTGAGACCATTGAACTTGGGACTACTGATATAGGGCAGAGTTCTCTGATTTCTCTTGGCAGAGTTTTTAAATTTCTTCTGCTGGATCCATTGTGGGTCAGGTCTTCTATGACATAAGGGGAACTCAAAGATGAGGAAAACTGGATCCAAGTGCAGATAAAACTTTAATAGTAATTAAAAAAAACTAAACACTAGGAAACAAGGAACAGAACAAAAACACAAGGAAACAAGAAGCACGGAGAATATTAACCAATAGCTAGGGAATAAGATGACCAAGTACAAAATAAGCACAAGGGCTATACATATATATATATATATATATATATATATGTATAGCCCTTGTGCTTATTTTGTACTTGGTCATCTTATTCCCTATATATACACACCTATATATATATATATATATATATACACCAATCAGGCATTACATTATGACCACCTACCAAATACTGTGTTGGTCCCGCTTTTGTTGCTAAAACAGCCCTGACCCGTTGAGGCATGGACTCCTCTAGACCCCTGAAGGTGTGCTGTGGTATCTGCACCAAGATGTTAGCAGCAGATCCTTTAAGTCCTGTAAGTTGCAAGGTGGAGCCTCCATGGATCGGACTTGTTTGTTCAGCACATCCCACAGATGCTCGATTGGATTGAGATCTGGGGAATTTGGAGGTCAAGTCAACACCTCAAACTTGTTGTTGTGCTCCTCAAAACATTCCTGAACCATTTTTTCTTTGTGGCAGGGTGCATTATCCTACTGAAATTATCCTGCTCATGTGTCCACTTTTGGTTCTTTCGGCGGTGGACAGGGGTCAGCATGGGCACCCTGACTGGTCTGCAGCTATGCAGCCCCATACGCAACAAAAATGATGCACTGTGTATTCTGACACCTTTCTATCAGAACCAGCATTAACTTCTTGAGCAATTTGAGCTACAGTATCTCGTCTGTTGGATCGGACCACACGGGCCAGCCTTCGCTCCCCACGTGCATCAGTGAGTCTTGACCGTCCATGACCCTGTCTCCGGTTCACCACTGTTCCTTCCTAGGACCACTTTTGATAGATACTGACCACTGCAGACCGGGAACACCCCACAAGAGCTGCAGTTTTGGAGATGCTCTGACCCAGTCGTCTAGCCATCACAATTTGGAAAAAATTTTCACTTGCTGCCTAATATATCCCACCCACTAACAGGTGCCATAATGAAAAGATGAATAGGTGAAGTGAATAACACTGAATATCTCTTCATCATGGCACCTGTTATTGGGGGAGATATATTAGGCAGCAAGTGAAAATTTTGTCCTCAAAGTTGATGCCTTAGAAGCAGGAAAAATGGGCAAGCACAACAACAAGAGGAGCACAAAGAGTTTGAGGTGTAGACTTGGCCTCCAAAATCCCCAGATCTCAATCCAATCGAGCATCTGTGGGATGTGCTGAACAAACAAGTCCGATCCATGGAGGCTCCACCTCACAACTTACAGGACTTAATGGATCTGCTGCTAACATCTTGGTGTCAGATACCACAGCACACCTTCAGGGGTCTAGAGGTGTCCATGCCTCGACGGGTCAGGGCTGTTTTGGCAGCCAAAGGGGGACCAACACAATATTACATTTACATACAAGGAATAATGAGGAAGCAACACCTGGGCACATAACAATATACGTTTTCTACCTCACAAGGATAATTTAGACACTTTACAGCTCAAATAAATGCAAAGTTCTGGCATGAAACTCTAGATGTTGCAGGCTGACAGATCTAACTCATTTGGTAGCGATAACATCTTTATTTACATAGCACAGCTGATTTGTTGTTGTCGCGTCAGCAGCCAATGAGCTGCAGCTCAACAATCCAACAAATACTGGTAGTGTTTGCTGTTAGCAGTCTGCAGCGCACTTTCAGAAACCCTTCGCCTTCCTCAGCTCCACCTGTATAGATCTGCTATGGGGGTTTAATTTATGTATGTTACATGTGCCGCTGCATGTCTTACATGCTCACAGCAATGTTTGTGAATGTAATGGCAGCAAGTCTCTGTACTTGCTCTGCAGCAGCGTAGCAGATCTACATTTACACGCCAATCTATTACCATACCAATTTCCCAAGAGTTGTCATGACAGGACAGTTTAGTTACTGAATAATTAATATGCCCTTATACTTTTATTATAAGTACATTAACTGTAAAAAAATTGTGTTAGAAATGGATGGATGAGCCACATTTACATGCCACTGAATAGAGATAATCTCATTGTTAACCTGAAACTATTCCTACAAATAATTCATCATCTTGTATTATCTGTGTCCACAGGGTTGAAGTGTGTACAGAAGTATGCAGGTACAGTGAGATTGACATAATTTTCTCAAATACACTTTGAATACTTTGTTAATCTGTATTATATATGTACTGTATGAACAGCTGTGCTCTGAAGTTGACTGATAATGTCTGATCTCTCTCAGTGGATTTGACTCTGGATCCTGATACAGCAAATCCATATCTTATCCTATCTGATGATGGAAAAGAAGTCAGTCATGGAGACATTGAGCAGGACATCCCAGAAAACCCAAAGAGATTTGATGTCTGTTTTTGTGTTCTGGCAAAGCAGGGATTCAGTTCAGGGAGATTTTACTATGAGGTGCAGGTGAAGGGAAAGACTCAGTGGAGTTTAGGAGTGGCCAGAGAATCCATTAACAGGAAGGGGGAGATCATACTGAGTCCTGAGGATGGATACTGGACTGTGACTCAGTTTATTGAGAATAATTTTTTAGTTTTTGATTATCTATGTGTCTCTTTATCTCTGAAAGTGAAACCTGAGAAGGTGGGAGTGTTTGTGGATTATGAGGAGGGTCTGGTCTCTTTTTATGATGTGGGCACCGGCTCTCATATCTACTCTTTCACTAGTCAGTCTTTCACTGAGAAACTCTATCCATATTTAAGCTCATGCCTTAATAATGAAGGTAAAAACTCAAAGCCACTGATCATCACACCTGTCAGATAAAATTAGCAAATAAATTCCCCAGACGTTAAACATTAAATCTGGAAAATGTATCTATGCATGTGCTGCTGTTAAGGATTAAAATACGTACAAAGCCAAAATGAATCTGCACACCAAATCAAAAAATTAGATTAATTCATTATGCAGTCTACACCATTTTACTGCAAAGCTGCTGTAGATTTAAAGATTGCGTTCTTTTAATTCAGCTAAGAGTAACGCCGTTATGCATCAGTCTTCTATTGGTCACACGACTTCATGTGATACAAATTCACAGGGCAGAGTTCACCAAACTTGAACTCCGGAACGCAATGAAATTCACATGAACTTGTGTTTCCTGACTCACACATTCACATGCATAAGAATGGAAGTCAATGGAACAAGAAGTGTGACTTACCTTTTATCTAACTGGGTTATGCTAACCATCCAAACCTAAGTAAAAACACTGAAACCATGGAAACTCATTTCTATAAATAATGCCGTTTTTTACTTCATGTGTGGATTACAGCTTGTAATGAGTCAATTTCTGAAGCCATTTTCTCTCTTTGTTCTCCAGCTGTTAACTTGAAATGAGATTTAAAATGTTGCAGTTCTTCAACTACAGTATCTGAATAAATACATATTAAATTCTGTAACTGATATCGCTTGTATTAAACTGCATGCTAATAAATATGCAAATACAAACTGCAGAATAAACATCTCACATAAACATTTTGGACAGACAGGACATGACATTTACCCACCACAGTGTCCTGTATAGAGGCTGAAACAGTACAAACACTTCTAATGGATGTAGAGTTTCTTTTTGTGATGAAAATAACTCAAATGTAGTGTTTTGATTTAAGCAAAAGTTAAGGTGGAGTTGACACAAAAACCCTGATTTGATTAAGGACATTAAACACAAATCATTTTTGTTCTAAATAAAATCCAGGTACTTCAGCCAATAGTTCTATTAACTATGAAAAGGTTCCTCCGTTGCGAAAGCACCTTAACTGATGCAGACCTGAAGGTTGAAATATTGTGCTTTCAATAAAAGTTGTTTGGAGCTTTTCAGTGTACAGACATCATGCTTCTTTTTCCCATACTTTACAGTAACAGCCTAACTACAACCAAAATGCAACATAATGAAATATAACAATGTTTTATGCTTGTTACACATCACAAATAAGTGGATCATGTACAATCCGAATTCCGGAAAAATTGGGATGCTTTTTAAATGTGAATAAAATGAAAACTAAAGGACTTTCAAATCACATGAATCAATATTTTATTCACGATAGAACACAGATAACATAACAAATGTTTAGACAGAGAAATTTTACAATTTTATGCACAAAATGAGCAAATTTGATGCCTGCTACAGGTCTCAAAAAAGTTGTGACGTGGGGGAATGTTTACCATGGTGTAGCATCTCCTCTTCTTTTCAAAACTGTGAAGATGTCTGGGCATCGAGGTTATGAGTTTCTGGAGTTTTGGTGTTGAAATTTGGTCCCATTCTTGCCTGAAATAGGTTTCCAGTTGCTGAAGAGTTCGTGGTCGTCTTTGACGTATTTTTCGTTTTAATGATGCACCAAATGTTCTCTATAGGTGAAATATTCAGCACCCGGACTCTTCTGGACTCGAAGCTGTGCTTAGTTGGCATCTGCAGATGGCACGGCGGATTGTGTTTACTGACAGTGGTTTCTGGAAGTATTCCTGGGTCCATTTAATAATGTCATTGACACAATCATACTGATGAGTGATGCAGTGTCGTCTGAGGGCCCGAAAACTACGGGCATCCAAGGTCTTCGGCCTTGTCCCTTACGCACAAGATTTCTCCAGGTTCTCTGAATCTTTTGATGATGTTATGCACTGTAGATGATGAGATTTTAAGGGATGCACAATCTTTTTACGCATCCTTTCACAGATTGGAGAGCCTCTGCCCATCTTTACTTCTGAGAGAGACTGCCTCTCTAAGACATACCTTTTATAGCTAATCATGTTACATTTAGCTTGAATGCAATGTATATCGCTTTGGATAAAGGTATATGCCAAATGCATACATGTGAATGTGACTCAGGATCTGTTAGATTAATTTTCATGTAGACTATTTGAAGTTGGAAACAGGCCTCAACCCCTGCGATGTGTGGCAGTAGCAGCAGTGCAAGATCGATCTCGGGAGAAATTATCATGTTATGAAATACCATAACATTCTCAGATTTATTAAGGCAGAAGGGTCATATTCAGAAGATATACACAAGATATAGCAGAATCGTCCAAAATGTCCAAGCCACCCAATCATAGTACTCAGCCCTTACTATATATGGCAGATTAAGAAATATAATAATAAGAGAGGTCAGATGTTCAAATGTACGTGTGTGTCTTTAGTTCCTGTTTGTGTGCGAGTGTGTCCAGAGCCTAGTTCTTGTTTTGTTTAAGAGTGTCCATGATGTGCAAATAACATAACGGAAAGAAGTTACACAAAGGAGGTCTTACACAAGAATAGTCAAAAGTGTAGACTAAGAAATAAGAAAATATTAACAGGCCCCATTAAGTGACTTTAGGAAATGCAGTGGCAAAGTCAAACATTTTAGGCCACAGTAATGAGGGGGGGAAAAAAATCTTATTCTTATTTCATTTACCCTGGTGGGACTGTTTAATAGACAAACTCCACTCATTATATGAGAGCGTCATATAAGTGTGTCATTTTATATCAATACACATTAAATAAACATAAAAATAATTGCGCAAAGTATATAAATGAAATAGTTTTCAGTCACTTGCCCTACAGAACTGTGACTTAAAAACAAAAAATAGTGTTATGACTGCAATAACTAATAAAATCTAACAATGAAAATAGTTGACAGGACAATAAGTTTTATTGTTGATTAGATCTGTATGTTGAACGAAGAGCATATGTCGGTAATGTCACTTTACAGGAATGAAAAACATACTGTAAAGAAAAACATGCTAATTTTGGATTTAACGTTTAGCATGTAAGTACAGCAAATGACTTTAAAAGCAACTCTTGAGTGATTTGAATCCATCTTTCTTATTACATTTACTGACAGCAGACAAATGTCATGAAAAGAAATAAAAATGTAAATATAGCTGCGAGCAGCGATGGCGGGCCCAAGCCCGGTGGCACCGCCACCCCGGTGGCTTCAGGGCAACTGTGCACAGCGGGCAATAGGCACTTAAAACGGTTAAACATCAAAGGACTATGTCAAATTCACTCCACATTTACTGCACTACAAGGTGCCGCTATAGAGCCCCTCCTCCCTGCCCATTTTCAAAGGATTACATGTGCCAAGTTTTAACATTATTCTGATGAATTTTGAAGCAAATCAGGTAAAAATAAGAGGGTGATCTCAATGTATGCTGAAAGTGACACATTTTCTGCTTCCAGTTGGTGGCGCTATGACTTTGAATCACAATAGTCAAATCCATGTGATCAGCCTTGTACAACGAAGACTAAGCCAAAGTTTCATCAAAATCAATTAATGTATGCAGAAGTTATAACACTTTGTTTCCCTTTTCTTGCCATAAATTCGTTGCCTCGCCACGGCCAAACCGTTTGAGATATCCAAAATCCGTTTGCAATTAAACAACTTCAATGTGTTAGCAACAAGTTAAAAAAAGCTTGGTGTAAATTGGATAAACCCTGTAGGAGTAGTAGTATAAAATTCATAGCCTGTTTTTTCAAAAAATTAACATTCAAACCAAAATAGCTGACTTCCTGTTGGTCGGAGCTAATGAATGTAAATTAGAAAATTGTCCGGCTTGATGAGAATAATATGTGTACCGAGTTTGGTGACTGTAGGAAAAACTAACCCCCCCACTTTTGTCAAAAGGTGGCGCTACTGAGCCCCTCCACCACGCCCATTTCTATGGCTTTGTCCATGTCTACTGGTTGACAATATTGATGTGTGTGTCGAGTTTCATGCAATTTGAAGCATGTTAAGAGCCTCAAAAACACTCAAGAATATTATTACAGTTTGACCTGTTGCCATGGCAACAATATTTCAAATATCAAAAATCCTGTCATAGGTCTACATCTGCTGTGTATTGACATTACACTGATGAAGTTTGAAGCAAATCAGGTAAAAATAAGAGGGTGATCTCAAAGCATTTTAAAAGTGATACACTTCTTGCTGCCATTTGGTGGCGCTATAACTTTGACTCACAATAGTTACATCCATGTGATCAGACTACTACAACCAACACACTCCTGAAGTTTCATAAACATCAATCAATGTATGCAGAAGTTATAACACATTTCCTGTTTCCCTTTTCTCGCCATAAATTCGTTGCCTCGCCACGGCCAAACCGTTTGAGATATCCAAAATCCGTTTGCAATTAAACAACTTCAATGTGTTCGCAACAAGTTAAAAAAAGCTTGGTGTAAATTGGATAAACCCTGTAGGAGTAGTAGTATAAAATTCATAGCCTGTTTTTTCAAAAAATTAACATTCAAACCAAAATAGCTGACTTCCTGTTGGTCGGAGCTAATGAATGTAAATTAGAAAATTGTCCGGCTTGATGAGAATAATATGTGTACCGAGTTTGGTGACTGTAGGAAAAACTAACCCCCCCACTTTTGTCAAAAGGTGGCGCTACTGAGCCCCTCCACCACGCCCATTTCTATGGCTTTGTCCATGTCTACTGGTTGACAATATTGATGTGTGTGTCGAGTTTCATGCAATTTGAAGCATGTTAAGAGCCTCAAAAACACTCAAGAATATTATTACAGTTTGACCTGTTGCCATGGCAACAATATTTCAAATATCAAAAATCCTGTCATAGGTCTACATCTGCTGTGTATTGACATTACACTGATGAAGTTTGAAGCAAATCAGGTAAAAATAAGAGGGTGATCTCAAAACATTTCAAAAAGTGATACACTTCCTGCTGCCAGTTGGTGGCGCTATAACTTTGACTCACAATAGTCACATCCATGTGATCAGACTCCTATAACGAACACACTCGTGAAGTTTCATAAAGATCAATATATGTATTAAGACGTTATAACACATTTCCTGTTTCCTTTTTCTCGCCATAAATTCGTTGCCTCGCCACGGCCAAACCGTTCGAGATATCAAAAATCCCCTGGCAATTTTTAATCATCAGTGTCTTGACTTCATGCTGACCGAGTTTGGTGGCGATCGGATTAATCGTCTAGGAGGAGTATATCAAATTCCAGAGCATGCGTTTTTCAAACAACCCTTAATAGCTGACTTCCTGTTGGCGTGGCGATTAACTTAGAGCGCGAAAGTTGTTCGGCCCGATGAGGTCTATATGTGTACCGAGTTTCATACTAATACGTGCAAGCATGTTTAATATATGGACCAAATTTTCAGACTTTTTTCAAGGGGGCGCTGTCGAGCCCCCCTGCCACGCCCGGGTACCAGCCTCTCCGGCGTCCTAATGGCCGCGGATTCCAATGTGTGTGCCAATTTTCAAGAGTTTTTGAGCATGTTAAGGCCCCCAAAAAGCCCCGGAAGACGGAAAAAAAAAAAAAAAAAAAAAATATAGCTGCGAGCAGCGATGGCGGGCCCAAGCCCGGTGGCACCGCCACCCCGGTGGCTTCAGGGCAACTGTGCACAGCGGGCAATAGGCACTTAAAACGGTTAAACATCAAAGGACTATGTCAAATTCACTCCACATTTACTGCACTACAAGGTGCCGCTATAGAGCCCCTCCTCCCTGCCCATTTTCAAAGGATTACATGTGCCAAGTTTTAACATTATTCTGATGAATTTTGAAGCAAATCAGGTAAAAATAAGAGGGTGATCTCAATGTATGCTGAAAGTGACACATTTTCTGCTTCCAGTTGGTGGCGCTATGACTTTGAATCACAATAGTCAAATCCATGTGATCAGCCTTGTACAACGAAGACTGAGCCAAAGTTTCATCAAAATCAATTAATGTATGCAGAAGTTATAACACTTTGTTTCCCTTTTCTTGCCATAAATTCGTTGCCTCGCCACGGCCAAACCGTTTGAGATATCCAAAATCCGTTTGCAATTAAACAACTTCAATGTGTTAGCAACAAGTTAAAAAAAGCTTGGTGTAAATTGGATAAACCCTGTAGGAGTAGTAGTATAAAATTCATAGCCTGTTTTTTCAAAAAATTAACATTCAAACCAAAATAGCTGACTTCCTGTTGGTCGGAGCTAATGAATGTAAATTAGAAAATTGTCCGGCTTGATGAGAATAATATGTGTACCGAGTTTGGTGACTGTAGGAAAAACTAACCCCCCCACTTTTGTCAAAAGGTGGCGCTACTGAGCCCCTCCACCACGCCCATTTCTATGGCTTTGTCCATGTCTACTGGTTGACAATATTGATGTGTGTGTCGAGTTTCATGCAATTTGAAGCATGTTAAGAGCCTCAAAAACACTCAAGAATATTATTACAGTTTGACCTGTTGCCATGGCAACAATATTTCAAATATCAAAAATCCTGTCATAGGTCTACATCTGCTGTGTATTGACATTACACTGATGAAGTTTGAAGCAAATCAGGTAAAAATAAGAGGGTGATCTCAAAGCATTTTAAAAGTGATACACTTCTTGCTGCCATTTGGTGGCGCTATAACTTTGACTCACAATAGTTACATCCATGTGATCAGACTACTACAACCAACACACTCCTGAAGTTTCATAAACATCAATCAATGTATGCAGAAGTTATAACACATTTCCTGTTTCCCTTTTCTCGCCATAAATTCGTTGCCTCGCCACGGCCAAACCGTTTGAGATATCCAAAATCCGTTTGCAATTAAACAACTTCAATGTGTTCGCAACAAGTTAAAAAAAGCTTGGTGTAAATTGGATAAACCCTGTAGGAGTAGTAGTATAAAATTCATAGCCTGTTTTTTCAAAAAATTAACATTTAAACCAAAATAGCTGACTTCCTGTTGGTCGGAGCTAATGAATGTAAATTAGAAAATTGTCCGGCTTGATGAGAATAATATGTGTACCGAGTTTGGTGACTGTAGGAAAAACTAACCCCCCCACTTTTGTCAAAAGGTGGCGCTACTGAGCCCCTCCACCACGCCCATTTCTATGGCTTTGTCCATGTCTACTGGTTGACAATATTGATGTGTGTGTCGAGTTTCATGCAATTTGAAGCATGTTAAGAGCCTCAAAAACACTCAAGAATATTATTACAGTTTGACCTGTTGCCATGGCAACAATATTTCAAATATCAAAAATCCTGTCATAGGTCTACATCTGCTGTGTATTGACATTACACTGATGAAGTTTGAAGCAAATCAGGTAAAAATAAGAGGGTGATCTCAAAACATTTCAAAAAGTGATACACTTCCTGCTGCCAGTTGGTGGCGCTATAACTTTGACTCACAATAGTCACATCCATGTGATCAGACTCCTATAACGAACACACTCGTGAAGTTTCATAAAGATCAATATATGTATTAAGACGTTATAACACATTTCCTGTTTCCTTTTTCTCGCCATAAATTCGTTGCCTCGCCACGGCCAAACCGTTCGAGATATCAAAAATCCCCTGGCAATTTTTAATCATCAGTGTCTTGACTTCATGCTGACCGAGTTTGGTGGCGATCGGATTAATCGTCTAGGAGGAGTATATCAAATTCCAGAGCATGCGTTTTTCAAACAACCCTTAATAGCTGACTTCCTGTTGGCGTGGCGATTAACTTAGAGCGCGAAAGTTGTTCGGCCCGATGAGGTCTATATGTGTACCGAGTTTCATACTAATACGTGCAAGCATGTTTAATATATGGACCAAATTTTCAGACTTTTTTCAAGGGGGCGCTGTCGAGCCCCCCTGCCACGCCCGGGTACCAGCCTCTCCGGCGTCCTAATGGCCGCGGATTCCAATGTGTGTGCCAATTTTCAAGAGTTTTTGAGCATGTTAAGGCCCCCAAAAAGCCCCGGAAGACGGAAAAAAAAAAAAAAAAAAAAAAAAAAAAAAAAAAATAAAAAAAAATAAATATAGCTGCGAGCAGCGATGGCGGGCCCAAGCCCGGTGGCACCGCCACCCCGGTGGCTTCAGGGCAACTGTGCACAGCGGGCAATAGGCACTTAAAACGGTTAAACATCAAAGGACTATGTCAAATTCACTCCACATTTACTGCACTACAAGGTGCCGTTATAGAGCCCCTCCTCCCTGCCCATTTTCAAAGGATTACATGTGCCAAGTTTTAACATTATTCTGATGAATTTTGAAGCAAATCAGGTAAAAAATAAGAGGGTGATCTCAATGTATGCTGAAAGTGACACATTTTCTGCTTCCAGTTGGTGGCGCTATGACTTTGAATCACAATAGTCAAATCCATGTGATCAGCCTTGTACAACGAAGACTAAGCCAAAGTTTCATCAAAATCAATTAATTTATGCAGAAGTTATAACACTTTGTTTCCCTTTTCTTGCCATAAATTCGTTGCCTCGCCACGGCCAAACCGTTTGAGATATCCAAAATCCGTTTGCAATTAAACAAATTCAATGTGTTAGCAACAAGTTAAAAAAAGCTTGGTGTAAATTGGATAAACCCTGTAGGAGTAGTAGTATAAAATTCATAGCCTGTTTTTTCAAAAAATTAACATTCAAACCAAAATAGCTGACTTCCTGTTGGTCGGAGCTAATGAATGTAAATTAGAAAATTGTCCGGCTTGATGAGAATAATATGTGTACCGAGTTTGGTGACTGTAGGAAAAACTAACCCCCCCACTTTTGTCAAAAGGTGGCGCTACTGAGCCCCTCCACCACACCCATTTCTATGGCTTTGTCCATGTCTACTGGTTGACAATATTGATGTGTGTGTCGAGTTTCATGCAATTTGAAGCATGTTAAGAGCCTCAAAAACACTCAAGAATATTATTACAGTTTGACCTGTTGCCATGGCAACAATATTTCAAATATCAAAAATCCTGTCATAGGTCTACATCTGCTGTGTATTGACATTACACTGATGAAGTTTGAAGCAAATCAGGTAAAAATAAGAGGGTGATCTCAAAGCATTTTAAAAGTGATACACTTCTTGCTGCCATTTGGTGGCGCTATAACTTTGACTCACAATAGTTACATCCATGTGATCAGACTACTACAACCAACACACTCCTGAAGTTTCATAAACATCAATCAATGTATGCAGAAGTTATAACACATTTCCTGTTTCCCTTTTCTCGCCATAAATTCGTTGCCTCGCCACGGCCAAACCGTTTGAGATATCCAAAATCCGTTTGCAATTAAACAACTTCATTGTGTTCGCAACAAGTTAAAAAAAGCTTGGTGTAAATTGGATAAACCCTGTAGGAGTAGTAGTATAAAATTCATAGCCTGTTTTTTCAAAAAATTAACATTCAAACCAAAATAGCTGACTTCCTGTTGGTCGGAGCTAATGAATGTAAATTAGAAAATTGTCCGGCTTGATGAGAATAATATGTGTACCGAGTTTGGTGACTGTAGGAAAAACTAACCCCCCCACTTTTGTCAAAAGGTGGCGCTACTGAGCCCCTCCACCACGCCCATTTCTATGGCTTTGTCCATGTCTACTGGTTGACAATATTGATGTGTGTGTCGAGTTTCATGCAATTTGAAGCATGTTAAGAGCCTCAAAAACACTCAAGAATATTATTACAGTTTGACCTGTTGCCATGGCAACAATATTTCAAATATCAAAAATCCTGTCATAGGTCTACATCTGCTGTGTATTGACATTACACTGATGAAGTTTGAAGCAAATCAGGTAAAAATAAGAGGGTGATCTCAAAACATTTCAAAAAGTGATACACTTCCTGCTGCCAGTTGGTGGCGCTATAACTTTGACTCACAATAGTCACATCCATGTGATCAGACTCCTATAACGAACACACTCGTGAAGTTTCATAAAGATCAATATATGTATTAAGACGTTATAACACATTTCCTGTTTCCTTTTTCTCGCCATAAATTCGTTGCCTCGCCACGGCCAAACCGTTCGAGATATCAAAAATCCCCTGGCAATTTTTAATCATCAGTGTCTTGACTTCATGCTGACCGAGTTTGGTGGCGATCGGATTAATCGTCTAGGAGGAGTATATCAAATTCCAGAGCATGCGTTTTTCAAACAACCCTTAATAGCTGACTTCCTGTTGGCGTGGCGATTAACTTAGAGCGCGAAAGTTGTTCGGCCCGATGAGGTCTATATGTGTACCGAGTTTCATACTAATACGTGCAAGCATGTTTAATATATGGACCAAATTTTCAGACTTTTTTCAAGGGGGCGCTGTCGAGCCCCCCTGCCACGCCCGGGTACCAGCCTCTCCGGCGTCCTAATGGCCGCGGATTCCAATGTGTGTGCCAATTTTCAAGAGTTTTTGAGCATGTTAAGGCCCCCAAAAAGCCCCGGAAGACGGAAAAAAAAAAAAAAAAAAAAAAAAAATAATAATAAATATAGCTGCGAGCAGCGATGGCGGGCCCAAGCCCGGTGGCACCGCCACCCCGGTGGCTTCAGGGCAACTGTGCACAGCGGGCAATAGGCACTTAAAACGGTTAAACATCAAAGGACTATGTCAAATTCACTCCACATTTACTGCACTACAAGGTGCCGCTATAGAGCCCCTCCTCCCTGCCCATTTTCAAAGGATTACATGTGCCAAGTTTTAACATTATTCTGATGAATTTTGAAGCAAATCAGGTAAAAATAAGAGGGTGATCTCAATGTATGCTGAAAGTGACACATTTTCTGCTTCCAGTTGGTGGCGCTATGACTTTGAATCACAATAGTCAAATCCATGTGATCAGCCTTGTACAACGAAGACTAAGCCAAAGTTTCATCAAAATCAATTAATGTATGCAGAAGTTATAACACTTTGTTTCCCTTTTCTTGCCATAAATTCGTTGCCTCGCCACGGCCAAACCGTTTGAGATATCCAAAATCCGTTTGCAATTAAACAACTTCAATGTGTTAGCAACAAGTTAAAAAAAGCTTGGTGTAAATTGGATAAACCCTGTAGGAGTAGTAGTATAAAATTCATAGCCTGTTTTTTCAAAAAATTAACATTCAAACCAAAATAGCTGACTTCCTGTTGGTCGGAGCTAATGAATGTAAATTAGAAAATTGTCCGGCTTGATGAGAATAATATGTGTACCGAGTTTGGTGACTGTAGGAAAAACTAACCCCCCCACTTTTGTCAAAAGGTGGCGCTACTGAGCCCCTCCACCACGCCCATTTCTATGGCTTTGTCCATGTCTACTGGTTGACAATATTGATGTGTGTGTCGAGTTTCATGCAATTTGAAGCATGTTAAGAGCCTCAAAAACACTCAAGAATATTATTACAGTTTGACCTGTTGCCATGGCAACAATATTTCAAATATCAAAAATCCTGTCATAGGTCTACATCTGCTGTGTATTGACATTACACTGATGAAGTTTGAAGCAAATCAGGTAAAAATAAGAGGGTGATCTCAAAACATTTCAAAAAGTGATACACTTCCTGCTGCCAGTTGGTGGCGCTATAACTTTGACTCACAATAGTCACATCCATGTGATCAGACTCCTATAACGAACACACTCGTGAAGTTTCATAAAGATCAATATATGTATTAAGACGTTATAACACATTTCCTGTTTCCTTTTTCTCGCCATAAATTCGTTGCCTCGCCACGGCCAAACCGTTCGAGATATCAAAAATCCCCTGGCAATTTTTAATCATCAGTGTCTTGACTTCATGCTGACCGAGTTTGGTGGCGATCGGATTAATCGTCTAGGAGGAGTATATCAAATTCCAGAGCATGCGTTTTTCAAACAACCCTTAATAGCTGACTTCCTGTTGGCGTGGCGATTAACTTAGAGCGCGAAAGTTGTTCGGCCCGATGAGGTCTATATGTGTACCGAGTTTCATACTAATACGTGCAAGCATGTTTAATATATGGACCAAATTTTCAGACTTTTTTCAAGGGGGCGCTGTCGAGCCCCCCTGCCACGCCCGGGTACCAGCCTCTCCGGCGTCCTAATGGCCGCGGATTCCAATGTGTGTGCCAATTTTCAAGAGTTTTTGAGCATGTTAAGGCCCCCAAAAAGCCCCGGAAGACGGAAAAAAAAAAAAAAAAAAAAAAATAATAATAATAATCCTTAGAAGAACAAGAGGGCCCTGCGCGAATTTTCGCTTGGGCCCTAAATATAGCTGCGAGCAGCGATGGCGGGCCCAAGCCCGGTGGCACCGCCACCCCGGTGGCTTCAGGGCAACTGTGCACAGCGGGCAATAGGCACTTAAAACGGTTAAACATCAAAGGACTATGTCAAATTCACTCCACATTTACTGCACTACAAGGTGCCGCTATAGAGCCCCTCCTCCCTGCCCATTTTCAAAGGATTACATGTGCCAAGTTTTAACATTATTCTGATGAATTTTGAAGCAAATCAGGTAAAAATAAGAGGGTGATCTCAATGTATGCTGAAAGTGACACATTTTCTGCTTCCAGTTGGTGGCGCTATGACTTTGAATCACAATAGTCAAATCCATGTGATCAGCCTTGTACAACGAAGACTAAGCCAAAGTTTCATCAAAATCAATTAATGTATGCAGAAGTTATAACACTTTGTTTCCCTTTTCTTGCCATAAATTCGTTGCCTCGCCACGGCCAAACCGTTTGAGATATCCAAAATCCGTTTGCAATTAAACAACTTCAATGTGTTAGCAACAAGTTAAAAAAAGCTTGGTGTAAATTGGATAAACCCTGTAGGAGTAGTAGTATAAAATTCATAGCCTGTTTTTTCAAAGAATTAACATTCAAACCAAAATAGCTGACTTCCTGTTGGTCGGAGCTAATGAATGTAAATTAGAAAATTGTCCGGCTTGATGAGAATAATATGTGTACCGAGTTTGGTGACTGTAGGAAAAACTAACCCCCCCACTTTTGTCAAAAGGTGGCGCTACTGAGCCCCTCCACCACGCCCATTTCTATGGCTTTGTCCATGTCTACTGGTTGACAATATTGATGTGTGTGTCGAGTTTCATGCAATTTGAAGCATGTTAAGAGCCTCAAAAACACTCAAGAATATTATTACAGTTTGACCTGTTGCCATGGCAACAATATTTCAAATATCAAAAATCCTGTCATAGGTCTACATCTGCTGTGTATTGACATTACACTGATGAAGTTTGAAGCAAATCAGGTAAAAATAAGAGGGTGATCTCAAAGCATTTTAAAAGTGATACACTTCTTGCTGCCATTTGGTGGCGCTATAACTTTGACTCACAATAGTTACATCCATGTGATCAGACTACTACAACCAACACACTCCTGAAGTTTCATAAACATCAATCAATGTATGCAGAAGTTATAACACATTTCCTGTTTCCCTTTTCTCGCCATAAATTCGTTGCCTCGCCACGGCCAAACCGTTTGAGATATCCAAAATCCGTTTGCAATTAAACAACTTCAATGTGTTCGCAACAAGTTAAAAAAAGCTTGGTGTAAATTGGATAAACCCTGTAGGAGTAGTAGTATAAAATTCATAGCCTGTTTTTTCAAAAAATTAACATTCAAACCAAAATAGCTGACTTCCTGTTGGTCGGAGCTAATGAATGTAAATTAGAAAATTGTCCGGCTTGATGAGAATAATATGTGTACCGAGTTTGGTGACTGTAGGAAAAACTAACCCCCCCACTTTTGTCAAAAGGTGGCGCTACTGAGCCCCTCCACCACGCCCATTTCTATGGCTTTGTCCATGTCTACTGGTTGACAATATTGATGTGTGTGTCGAGTTTCATGCAATTTGAAGCATGTTAAGAGCCTCAAAAACACTCAAGAATATTATTACAGTTTGACCTGTTGCCATGGCAACAATATTTCAAATATCAAAAATCCTGTCATAGGTCTACATCTGCTGTGTATTGACATTACACTGATGAAGTTTGAAGCAAATCAGGTAAAAATAAGAGGGTGATCTCAAAACATTTCAAAAAGTGATACACTTCCTGCTGCCAGTTGGTGGCGCTATAACTTTGACTCACAATAGTCACATCCATGTGATCAGACTCCTATAACGAACACACTCGTGAAGTTTCATAAAGATCAATATATGTATTAAGACGTTATAACACATTGTTTCCCTTTTCTTGCCATAAATTCGTTGCCTCGCCACGGCCAAACCGTTTGAGATATCCAAAATCCGTTTGCAATTAAACAACTTCAATGTGTTAGCAACAAGTTAAAAAAAGCTTGGTGTAAATTGGATAAACCCTGTAGGAGTAGTAGTATAAAATTCATAGCCTGTTTTTTCAAAAAATTAACATTCAAACCAAAATAGCTGACTTCCTGTTGGTCGGAGCTAATGAATGTAAATTAGAAAATTGTCCGGCTTGATGAGAATAATATGTGTACCGAGTTTGGTGACTGTAGGAAAAACTAACCCCCCCACTTTTGTCAAAAGGTGGCGCTACTCAGCCCCTCCACCACGCCCATTTCTATGGCTTTGTCCATGTCTACTGGTTGACAATATTGATGTGTGTGTCGAGTTTCATGCAATTTGAAGCATGTTAAGAGCCTCAAAAACACTCAAGAATATTATTACAGTTTGACCTGTTGCCATGGCAACAATATTTCAAATATCAAAAATCCTGTCATAGGTCTACATCTGCTGTGTATTGACATTACACTGATGAAGTTTGAAGCAAATCAGGTAAAAATAAGAGGGTGATCTCAAAGCATTTTAAAAGTGATACACTTCTTGCTGCCATTTGGTGGCGCTATAACTTTGACTCACAATAGTTACATCCATGTGATCAGACTACTACAACCAACACACTCCTGAAGTTTCATAAACATCAATCAATGTATGCAGAAGTTATAACACATTTCCTGTTTCCCTTTTCTCGCCATAAATTCGTTGCCTCGCCACGGCCAAACCGTTTGAGATATCCAAAATCCGTTTGCAATTAAACAACTTCAATGTGTTCGCAACAAGTTAAAAAAAGCTTGGTGTAAATTGGATAAACCCTGTAGGAGTAGTAGTATAAAATTCATAGCCTGTTTTTTCAAAAAATTAACATTCAAACCAAAATAGCTGACTTCCTGTTGGTCGGAGCTAATGAATGTAAATTAGAAAATTGTCCGGCTTGATGAGAATAATATGTGTACCGAGTTTGGTGACTGTAGGAAAAACTAACCCCCCCACTTTTGTCAAAAGGTGGCGCTACTGAGCCCCTCCACCACGCCCATTTCTATGGCTTTGTCCATGTCTACTGGTTGACAATATTGATGTGTGTGTCGAGTTTCATGCAATTTGAAGCATGTTAAGAGCCTCAAAAACACTCAAGAATATTATTACAGTTTGACCTGTTGCCATGGCAACAATATTTCAAATATCAAAAATCCTGTCATAGGTCTACATCTGCTGTGTATTGACATTACACTGATGAAGTTTGAAGCAAATCAGGTAAAAATAAGAGGGTGATCTCAAAACATTTCAAAAAGTGATACACATCCTGCTGCCAGTTGGTGGCGCTATAACTTTGACTCACAATAGTCACATCCATGTGATCAGACTCCTATAACGAACACACTCGTGAAGTTTCATAAAGATCAATATATGTATTAAGACGTTATAACACATTTCCTGTTTCCTTTTTCTCGCCATAAATTCGTTGCCTCGCCACGGCCAAACCGTTCGAGATATCAAAAATCCCCTGGCAATTTTTAATCATCAGTGTCTTGACTTCATGCTGACCGAGTTTGGTGGCGATCGGATTAATCGTCTAGGAGGAGTATATCAAATTCCAGAGCATGCGTTTTTCAAACAACCCTTAATAGCTGACTTCCTGTTGGCGTGGCGATTAACTTAGAGCGCGAAAGTTGTTCGGCCCGATGAGGTCTATATGTGTACCGAGTTTCATACTAATACGTGCAAGCATGTTTAATATATGGACCAAATTTTCAGACTTTTTTCAAGGGGGCGCTGTCGAGCCCCCCTGCCACGCCCGGGTACCAGCCTCTCCGGCGTCCTAATGGCCGCGGATTCCAATGTGTGTGCCAATTTTCAAGAGTTTTTGAGCATGTTAAGGCCCCCAAAAAGCCCCGGAAGACGGAAAAAAAAAAAAAAAAAAAAAAAAAAAAAAAAAATAATAATCCTTAGAAGAACAAGAGGGCCCTGCGCGCTTAATTCGCTTGGGCCCTAATAATCCTTAGAAGAACAAGAGGGCCCTTCGCGAATTTTCGCTTGGGCCCTAATAATCCTTAGAAGAACAAGAGGGCCCTGCGCGAATTTTCGCTTGGGCCCTAATTATAATAATCCTTAGAAGAACAAGAGGGCCCTGCGCGAATTTTCGCTTGGGCCCTAATAATAATCCTTAGAAGAACAAGAGGGCCCTGCGCGCTTAATTCGCTTGGGCCCTAAATAAAAAACTTGAATAATTTGACAACTATAAGAATAACCGCCATGTAAATGTATATGCCATGTATATGATATTTTAGACTGTGTGCCCACTTTTTTTTAAAACATGCCTTCATTTATTTTTGCTTTTTGTCAAATGACTATATATTGTATTGTTTTACCTTTGTACAAGACTCATGAAATCACAGAAGATTTCATTGTGAAACATGTTTCATGTGTGTCCTTTCTATCAAGCTGCAATTGTGTAAACTTGTGTAAAGTTTGTATCAAGTTAAAGTTACACTGTTACAACCTCAGCAGGGATGAAATAGGAACTGTTCCATATTCATGATTATGGGCGAAACTATATGACATCACTGCATGTGCGTAAAAGACTTCACAATATGTGAAAGTAACAGATGAACAGTAAGCTTCCTCGGTTTCTGCACTTCATTTCAGAAACTCTGAAATCAAAGACCAGATCTGATATTCACTCACAGGTAAGTGATGGAAATGTAAGAGCTTGTTCAGTAGTTTAATAGCATGAAGCAGCATCAGATTGTTGGTAGAAGTACTGCATGTCATTTTTTTGGCTGTAAATCAAAGTTAGATTTTTTGTGGTCATGTCACACTTTAGAGATTTTAGAAACAGGAAGTATTTGAACTGGTGACAGAATAACCAAATGACAAATCTGAATGATTATTTTTCTAGTACAAGTCACAAGTCTATTAAATAAAAATGACACCTGGTGTTTACAGATGTTTATTTAGTGGGTTTTATATATATATATATATCTTTTCATGATTGTATAAAATGTTGTTGTAAAAAAACATTTAGTAGCCCAATAGATCTAAATACAGCTATCTGAAGCATCAGGCCAGCAGTCTCAGATGGGAAGTTAGAGGCGGAGATTATAGGCTCAGTGACGTTAGGCTTAGTGATGGAGGCACTTCTGTCAGAAACTGCTGTTATGTATGCCTGCTTTGACTGATTTATTGTGGTTCATAGTTTAAGTTATAATAGTTTTTAGATATAATACTTTTTAAACATGCAACATCCATAACACAAATTGAATTACTCAGTGCACATAACTTGTATTATGAAAGTTGCTATCTTCAGCAATGTAGCTGATATATTGTCATTACTTATCTTTTCAGTCATGGCATCCTCCAGTGTTCCAGCTCTAAATGAGGAGCTCCAGTGCTCCATCTGTCTGGAAGTGTTCACTGATCCAGTCACCACTCCATGTGGACACAACTTCTGCAGAACCTGCCTGAGCAAGTGCTGGACGAACACACAGACCTGCTTCTGTCCACTCTGTAAAGAAACATTTTGCAGAAGACCTGATCTCAAGATTAATACAACACTCAGAGAGGTTGTGCAACACTTTAAGAAGCTCAATCTAGGAGAATCTGAGGTGTTCTGTGACTTCTGTGATGAAAGAAAGCAGAAAGCTGTGAAGTCCTGCCTGACGTGCCAAAGCTCTTACTGTGATGATCATCTGGAGCCTCATCTCAGAGTCCCACGTCTAAAGAAACACACACTGATCAACGCTGTGGAAAATCTGGAGGATTATATATGCCAGAAACATGAGAGACCTCTGGAGATGTTCTGCAGAGATGATCAGATGCATGTTTGTCTGTCCTGCGCTGAAGGAGAACACAGGACCCACAACACTGTTCCTATAGAGGAGGAGAGTCGAGAGAAGGCAAGAGTTACAAACAAAACACTTTAACCTTTGCAAGCTTTATAACCTTATAAGCAGGTGCGATTTGTGAAGGGGGGGACTATTGTGGGTATTTCATGCAGTTGTTAAAGTAACATTTATAGAAACTTTCCTTACTGGGAAATGCTCATACACATAAACATCTACGTTTGAGCAGATTACCTCTGTACCTCTTGTTGGTTTCATACGGATTACATACTTAGAGAGTATTTGTTTTCGACTTGAAGTGGCTCATTTAAATTTCACACTTCAAGCTTTCTATAGATATATTTCTTATCATGACTGAGGCAAGTATACACTCAGTTTCGGATCATTTTTGTGACACACTCCAGAAAGGAGACTGAGACGGCAGAAAGCACATCCTCTTTGTTTTCTTTATTTTACAAAAGCGCAACATTTTGTTGTTATTGTGAGTGTACACAAATAAAATAAGTTTCGAATTATGTCTTATTCTTATCTGTATGGCAAAAAACAAATATTAAAACTGTTATGAGAGAAAAAAAAAAATCCAAGAGAACACTCTCATCGAACACTAATGTGCTTCAATATTTCATACAAAATAATCACAAAATGCAATAACAGAATGCTTGTCACGATATCCATTCACCAGTCCAGTCACCTCAGAACACTACATTTCCCAGAATCCTCCTGGCTCGCCACATCTGTCAGCCCTCTGAGTTGGATCAACACTATGCTCAATACCCACTTTAAGATGGGACTGGATGTCTCCTGGTCATTGTGATTTACTCTTGGTCGATTCCAATAATTTAATTCTCTGGCTAAATGGTTCCGATTCCTTGGTTGAAGAAGTTAATCCCCTCATCCAGTCCCATTCCAAAAGCAATTGGACGCTCCAACTCAACCTGAATCTGCAACAAAATCTTCCACATCCCTGAGCATTGGGACCATCTCATCTACTTCAGAGCCTGCTACAGGATTTAGCCAAGAGCCTGCTCCAATATGCTCTCCAGAGTCCGGTTCATCCCCAGAGTCCAGTCACAAGCCCATTCCAGTCCTAGAGTTCAGTCACCAGCCTGTTCCAGCCCCAGAGTCTAGTCACAAGCCTGTTCCAGCCCCAGAGTTCAGTCCTGAACCTGCTCTAACCCAGCGTTCAGTTATAGGTCCATTCCAGCTACAGAATCTGCCCCTACTCCAGATTCTGAGCCAAGTCCAAGGACTACTAAAGCTTCAGCACCTCATTTAACCTCAACTCAAAGGAGGAGGCAGGGGAAAAAGAAATGGCCCTCTGTAAGTCCAACCCCTGATCACAGCCCAGAGTTGGCTCCAGCCCCTGACCTTAGTCTAATGATTGCTCCAGCACCTGAGCACAGTACAGAGATGGCTCCAGTCCATGAGTTCAGCCTCATCTCAGATTTCAGCCATGAGTCTGCTCCAGCCCCAGAATTTAGTAACGAGTCTGCTCCAGTCTCAGAGTTCTGTATCGAGCCCGTTCAGGCCTCAGAGTCTGTATCGGAGTCCACTCTAACCCCTGAATCAACATTGGAGCCCATTCTAACCCCTGAATCAGCATCAGAGCCCACTCGTACCTGGGAGTTACCTCTAAATTGATCTCCAGTCCTTGAGTCCGTATGAGAAAACAACCAAGAGTCCTCTCCAGACTACAGTCCAGTGATGGTTCCAGCCCCTGACCAGAGCCCGGTGCCCACTCTCATCCCTGAGCTCAGCCTGCTGCCTGCTCTCATCACAGAGCTCAGCCCAGTGCCTGCTCTACTGCCAGAATCCTCAGCCAACATGGTCATCATGCCAGAACCCAACCAGATACTTCCAAGCCCAGAGGGTTCAGAGACCCCTCTGTCAATGATTGTTCTTGCTATTACGGCGGTGGCCATAATGTATGTTTGCACGCTGCTCTCCCACTCGTATTGAATTGAAGGTATTCATCCCTGAATTACCTGTTTGCCCAGATGCGACCACGGAGGTCATTCCCAAGTTTCCTGTCTGTTCAGATGCGACCATGGAGAGTGCTTCCAAGTCTTCTGTCTGTCTAGAAGTGACCACTGAGGTCATTCCAGAGTTTACTGTTTGCTCAGAAGTGGCCACAAAGGTTGTTCCAGAGTTTCCTGTGTGCCCAGATGTGATCACAGACGTTGTTCCCTAATTTCCGGTTTGCCCAGATGCGACCACGGAGGTTGCTTCCAAATCTTCTGTTTGTCTGCATGCAACCACAGAGATCGTTCCTAAGTTTCCTGTTTGCCCAGAGATGGCCATGGTGGTTGTTCCCGAGTTTCCTGTCTGTTCAGATGTGACCATGGAGGTAGTTCCCAAGTTTTCTGTCTGTCTATATGTGACCCTGGAGGTCGTTCCAGTATTGATTTGTCAAGATGTGATCAAAGAGATCATCCCTAAGATTTCTGTTTGCCCAAATAAAACTAAAAATGTTGTCCCAGAATTTCCTGTTTGCCCAAATGTTGCCACAAAGGCTGCCATGATCTACTGTTCTCCATGCTCCTATGCTCTGGTCAGAATGACTGTTACTAGCGTTCTCTCCACAGCCCAAGTGGCCTATGGAATCTCCTGTTCTCCTGTGTCCCGGCCATGAAGGCTGATCTGATCCCCTGTTCTCTGAATTTGATGAAGTGGCTGGCTATTTTTGTTAGCCAGAGTTGCCATGAAGAAGTTAGACTTATAGTGTGTACATCTATAATATCTAACAGTAAAATGACGCCTACATTTCAGAGATGAATGCCCGCATACAAGGTTTATTTATTCCTGAATTAAACTAAGACTGGTCTTTGTGTTCTTAGAATTGAGAAATTTAACATCTTTTTTTCAAAAGATGGAAGTTATCTGTTTTTCTCTGTATGTAGAATCAGCTGTTTCAGACACAGACAAACGTTTATCAGATGATCCAGGACAGAATGAAGAAGATTCAAGAGATCAAACAATCATTAGAGCTGAGAAAAGTGAGTGCAAGTTAAAACAGTGCAAAACTGATAATGCATTATAATATCTGCTATCTGCTTAAAGGGGTCATGAACTGCGTTGGTTTATTGTTTTATAATGTTTCCTAGGGTGCACTTAAATGTTAGTATGCTTTTTACATCCAAAATTGTCATAATTTATAAATAAAAGGCATGTTTTTCCTACCCTGATTTTAGCCTCTGATTTGAACGCTCTGTTGTAAGGGGCGTGTCTGCTGTAAGACTTCAATGAAACGCCCACTGTTTGTGATGGCTACGTCTTTGCATATGAAATCCAAGTATTGTTCTCCTCTTTTAGCTCGTTTTACTATTACAGCTCTCAAGGTTACTAATCGTGAAAACTGTTGCATTACATTGAGATCTATGGCATTATATTGAGATTGTGGCATGAAGGTTGCAGAGATGATCATTGTAGTCGATCACAGCATGTTGTTGAGCGCATGAAAGCAGTGATCTCGCATTGCAACTCAATTTCTGTACACTACAATGCTTTCATCTTCACTAACAGTGCAAACATGATATAACTAAGATTCGTTGATTCAATAGGGTTTTGCGCGTCAGTCATGATAAACTCGCACTGTGTGATTGACAGCTTCAGCGCACGCTGCTCCAGAGATTTCAAAGGGAGCTTTCTTTGATCGCTTCCTTTATATAATTTAATCACCATAATAACAGATTATTTTCATCCTACTAATAGAAACAACGCAAATTGACGTTTAGTCACGGGTTGATTTATTGCTTGGTAGCTCGATCTGGTTTAGCACCACGTAGGCCTATGTTACTTAGGTATTCTATTGCATGTCATGTGCGAATCGGTGGGTGGGGCTATACAGGGATGAAGTAGGCGTTGATCTTCTTCTGCAGAGGCGGTGCTTGCTGCCCTTTGACATCATAGATCCCCACTTTGTAAATCCTGTTGTTTGCTGGGTCTGGTGTCAATTAAAGCGTTTACTGGACTAATAAGGAAGATTTCAGCTCTAAAACTTGCAGGATATTCTTAAAGTATGATGACCACTTATATGTCAAAAGCTCAAGGAAAATTTGATTTCTCAGTTCATCACCCCTTTAAAAAAAGGGTCTAAACATTTGGATAAAACATTTCAAATTACCTGAGGTCTGTAGATGATCAGAGAATTTACATTTTTGAGTGAACCCTTTAAATATACATGTGAACTTAATGTATGGACTTAATGTACTTAATGTATGGATCTGCTAACTGTTCTAATTCATCAGAGAAACACAGAAAAAGAGAAATCATCCAATGTTGAGCTCTTCACTGATCTGATCTGCTCTATTGAGAGATGTCAGTCTGAGCAGCTGAAGATGATGGAGGAACAGCAGAAAGAAGCAGAGGAACAGGCTGAAGATCTCATTAAAGAGCTGCAGCAGGAAATCACTGAGCTGAAGAAGAGAAACACTGAGGTAAAGCATCTCTCACACACTGATGATCATCTCCATGTCATACAGATCTGTCAACATCTGTCTATCAGTCATCATGTGAAATATTACAAACACTCAATCTGTGCCACAACTTACAGACAGTCACTCTTGAAACACTCATATATATATATACAAAACATAACGAAAGAGTAAAAGAGTTTCAAATTAGAAAAATATTTAATTAACTTAATAAAAACAATTTAATAGTCTTCTCTCTCCTGCTGTAGATGTGCTCATCCCTGTCCAGGCGTCCACACACAAAGAACTGGACTAAGATCAGGATTGACTCTGATGTGAATGTGATTCCTCTGTATAGAGCTCTGACTCAACTGAAGAATACTCTGAATAAAAAATTCTATCAAACAGGTATGTGAATTTCAAACAGTGAACAGATTTCTTATGTGAAGTTCTATCCAAACTTTAAGTCATGTCATTTG
The DNA here is from genome assembly GCA_036281575.1 of Ancherythroculter nigrocauda. NCBI lineage: Eukaryota > Metazoa > Chordata > Actinopteri > Cypriniformes > Xenocyprididae > Ancherythroculter > Ancherythroculter nigrocauda. The sequence continues at coordinate 36,660,830 of VTFQ01000020.1, read as the reverse complement.
ACATTGTATGATGGTGGACCCTGACCAGTCTCTGGTATTGGAACAGGAGGTTTTGACTCTCTTGCGAAAAGAAGCTATAGAATGGGTTCCTCCTCCCAGCAAGCTGTCAGGTTAATACAGCCATGTATTTCATTGTTCCAAAGAAGGATGGAGGGTTGTGTCCCATTCTAGATTTACGCATACTAAATCGCGCAGTTCAGAAGTTCAAAATGCTTACACTTAAACAGATCATCCCACAGATCAGATCCGAGGACTGGTTTGTGACAATAGATCTGAAAGTTGTCTACCTTCATCATATATCCATCCATCCTCAACACAGGGAGTTCCTCAGATTTGCTTTTGGGGGCAAAGCATATCAATATCGGGTACTTCAGTTCGGCCTAGCACTTTCACCCCTTTACAAAATGCGTGGATGCAGCTCTTGCTCCTCTGAGACTCCAGGGCGTTTGTGTATTAAATTATATTAACAATTGGTTTATTTTAAATCAATCTGAGCTCATGGCAGTTCAAAATCGAGATGTCGTTCTGTCCCACATGCAAAAGTTAGGGCTGAGACTCAACGCCATGAAGAGTTTACTTCTTCCAGCTCAAAGAGCCACCTTTCTAGTTGTAGTTTGGGATTCAACTATGATGCAGGCATGTCTATCTCCTGCTCATATAAATTCTATTCTCTCAGCCGTAAATGGGGCCAGTCACTCACTGTTAAACAGTTTCAAAGACTGTTAGGTCTGATGGCAGCTGCGTCCAACGTAATACCTTTTGGTCTGCTGAACATGAGACCTTTAAAGTGGTGGCTCAGGACCAAGGGGTTTTCTCCAAGGGGAAATCCGTTTCGCATGATCAAGGTCACACAGCAATGCTTTCATACCTTAGTCATGTGGAAGAAGCCTTGGTTCCTGTCCCAAGAACCTGTGTTGGGAGCTCCTTGTCGTCACGCAATGCTAACGACGGATGCTTCCCTCAAGGTTGGGGGGCGATCATGAGTGGTCATTCAGCTCAGGGTCTTTGGGAGGACCGTCTACTTTCCTGGCACATAAATCGGCTGGAAATGATGGTGGTATTTCGAGCTCTCAAATACTTCCTCCCAGACCTGAGGGGCCATCACATGTTGGTCCGCATGGACAACATGTCGGTGGTCTCTTACATCAACCATCAGGGGGGTCTGAGGTAACATCACCTGTGCAAGCTGGCCCATCAGATCCTCCTATGGGCTCTCTCTGATAGCGGCTTACATCCCAGGGCATCAGAATGTGGGGGCAGACATCCTGCCGAGGCAGGGGCTGAAACCCGGGGAATGGAGACTTCACCCCGAGGTGTCGGAGCTCCTATGCAAGAATTTCGGCCAAGCAGAAGTCGACCTATTTGCATCAAAGGAAACAACACACTGTCCGATGTGGATCTCTCTGTCACATCCAGCCCCTCTGGGTATGGACACTATGGTACAGATGTGGCCGAAGCTACGTCTGTATGCCTTCCCCCAGATTGCTCTGCTCCCGGGAATTCTGGAGAGGGTTCGCCGGGACAAGGTCCGTCTCATATTAGTAGCCCCTTTCTGGCGAGTTTGGTTCTCAGGCCTAGTATCTCTGCTCGACGGCTCTCCTCTGGAGATTCCTGTCAGACAGGACCTCCCGTCTTGAGCGGGCAGCTCGATACTTCACCCCCGCCCGGAGTTGTGGAAACTGTGGGCCTGGCCTCTGAGGGGGCTAGGTTCATAGAATCCGGTCTCTCAACTGAGGTTGTGTGAAGTTTATGTGGTTGCTATATCTGCTTATCACGCTCCAATAGGTGGCTTATCTGTGGGGAGAGATCTTTTAGTGATATGTTTCTTCGTGGTACTCTGAGGCTGAGGCCTTCACAGCATACAAGGACTCCGGCCTGGGACCTGGCGATTGCTTTGGAAGGATTAGCATCTGCTCCCTTTGAACCTCTGGAAGAAAGAATTCTATTCTAAAGACTATGTTCTTGCTGGCTATATCATCTCTCAAAAGGATTGGAGATCTTCAAGCACTGTCAGTTGCCCCTTCATGTCTGGAATTTGCACCTGGTATGGTGAAGACTTTTCTTCATCCTAGACCTGCTTATATACCTAAGGTCCCCACCAACGTCCCAGGGCCTATTGTGCTGCAGGCCTTTTGTCCTCCTCCTTTCTCTAATTCAGATCAGGAAAACTGAATCTGCTTTGCCCTGTTAAGGCATTAGACACTTATGTCCACAGAGCTGCCCTGTGGTGTAAAACAGATCAACTCTTTGTCTCCTATGGGTCTCTTAAGAAGGGAGGTCCTGCGTCCAAGCAGAGGATGAGCAAGTGGGTTGTTGAGGCTATCTCACTAACTTATGAGTCTACCGGATAGCCTTCTCCCTTGGTTGTCCGGGCACATTCTACTAGGAGTATGGCTGCTTCAAAAGCCCTAATTTCAGGGGTTCCTCTCCATGATATCTGTGATGCGGCTGGATGGTCCTCACCGCATACTTTTATTAGGTTCTATAACCTGAACTTTGGCTCCACTCCGGGGTCTGCTGTGTTTTGTCTTAGAGTAACAGACAGGCACTTGTCATTATGGCGTAGTTGGGATAAGGTTCCCAATGCGTCTCGATGCAACTCGAAGTTCCCATGAAAGGGAATGTCTCAGGTTACGTATGTAACTCTGGTTCTCTGAATAGGGAATGAGACGCTGTGTCGCTTTGCCATACTTCCTGCGTGCCTGTGAGCACATTGCTTCAGCCTATCAGAAGCTGGTGTTCTTTGTTCTGGGTATGCTTTATAGTTTTTGGTCTGTGACGTCACACGCCATGGGACCGATTTCACAAGTGCTTCATGACGCAATCACCCAGGAGCATTCCCAATGCATCTCGACGCAGCTTTTCGTTCCCTATTCAGGGAACCAGGGTTACATACATAACCTGAGATGTTTCAGACCAGCACGCCCATGGATGAACAAATGGGTGCAAATGCATTTGCTATTTTAAACAATGTGGCGCAGGCCGTGAAAATGATAACTGCCTTGGGATGAAACTAGGAAAAAACACTTGCGTCGTGCCTGGCACCGCATTGCTCCAGGAGTATGATAGGGCCCTACATCTCAAATAACACACATTATTTCCACTGAAAAAAAAAGAAATTTAAGCTCTAATAGGCAATTAATATTAAAGCTTTAATAAAAATACAAGCTTCACATTTCTGCTTTTAATCCATGTGGTATGTTTGTCCCATAGACTTCTATTTTAAGTAAGTATTTAAACATTCTGAATTCTGTTACAATTGGATGGACAAGCCACAATTACATGCAACTAATGCTGCCAATAGAAATAAACTCATTAACCTGAATTATTCCTATAAATAATTAATCATTATATTGTCATCTGTGTTCACAGGGTTGAATTCTGTGCAGAAGTATGCAGGTACAGTGTGACTGACACCATTTCCTTCAATACACTTACAGTATAACATGTTATAATCAGTATCATATACTGTATATCTGAAAATGTTTGTTCTGAAGTTGATTGATAATGTCTGATCTCTCTCAGTGGATGTGACTCTGGATCCTGATACAGCACATCCATGTCTCATCCTGTCTGATGATGGAAAACAAGTCAGTGAAGGAGACATTATGCAGGACGTCCCAGAAAATCCAAAGAGATTTTATGCCCTTTGTGTTCTAGCAAAGCAGGGATTCAGTTCAGGGAGATTTTACTATGAGGTGCAGGTGAAGGGAAAGACTGAGTGGAGGTTAGGAGTGATCAGAGAATCCATTAACAGGAAGGCAAGGTTCAGACTCAGTCCTAAGAATGGAGTCTGGACTGTGATTCTGATGAATGAGAATCAATACAAAGCTTGTGAAGATTCATCTGTCTCTTTATCTCTGACAGTGAAACCTGAGAAGGTGGGAGTGTTTGTGGATTATGAGGAGGGTCTGGTCTCTTTTTTGACGTGGACTCCAGATCTCATATCTACTCTTTCACTGGTCAGACTTTCACTGAGAAACTCTATCCATATTTTAACCCATGCGATAATGATGATGGTAAAAACTCAAGTCCACTGATCATCACACCTGTCAGTTAAAATGAGTTTTAAAAAACATGAAATCTTAAAAGATTACCAATGGATGTACTGTTTTTAATGGATAAGAATGTGTAAGGGAATAAGAAAGAGAATTTGCACTAACCACAAATAGATTTTACTTACAATTATAAAGAAATTATATATGATAGACAAAATGTGTACAAGTGCAAAAAAGAACAGTTTATTTGGGCCCAAAAAATCTAACGCTGGCAAAACATGGAACTACAAGTTAATTGTACATGTGCATGGTCAATTTGTTATGAGTCTATACATTTCTAATGAACACAATGATTTGTCTGACTTTTGTTTTTCATTGATTCTTTTTTTCAAATATACTATAAAAATTTAACATAATATGATTTAATCTTTAATGGTGAAATTCTACAAAATATCCTAAATTAACAACTTTTGTGTTTCTACATGTGGTTTTGTAAAGAAAATTCTGAAGCCATTTTCTCTCTCCTCTACATCTGTTAACACTGAATTACTTGTGAAATGTTGAGGTTTTTGGTTGACAATGGAAGAACTGCAAAATCTGAATAAAGACATGTTCAGTTCTTTAACTGATATTGCTCATAATCTAAACAGCTTGCTAATCATGCAAAAACATATTGGAGAATGATTCAAGCTTATGAACATCTGCTCACATAAACATTACAACAAATAAATGTGATATGAATAAAACATGGAGGATCTTTGTTGTTATATCAGTTTCAATTGACTGAATTATTAAATATACATGAAACATAAAATGAAAGAGCCGGAGACGGTGGGAACAAACTTCTCCATCAGTGTAACCATCGCAAGCTTCTCCACATCACTGACAGACAGAAACACAATATCAGCTCTCTGGAAGATTTTCACTCATTAAATATCATATTAATGTAGTACAATTTATGTTTTTAAACAAATCTGAAGTGCATGAACACGTCACAGCTGAAATTAAACTGCTGTTAAACACTGAAAGTCTTACCCATACGGGATCTTTCTGATGCTCTGCATTCCCAATCCCTCTATCTGGAACAAAACGTTCCTCAACACTTGTGACAGCGGGTTCTGGAACATGATCTTCACTGTCAACTCTTTACACACCACAGCGCCATCTAGAGGCTGAAACCGTACAAACAAAATCAATGGATTTAGAGTTCTTTTTGTGATGAACTCAATCTTGATGGATTATCTCGGCAAAGGAGAAGTGCTCACTAACACAGATTTAGACAGATTTGTGAACAATATTTGAGAGAAAAAGGCCTTTTGTGTACATAGAAAAAGTCTTAGATCTTTGAGTTCAGCTCATGAAAAATGGGGGCAAAAACAAAAGTGTTGCGTTTATAATTTTGTATATCTAGTGGTCTCTGTTCCTCAGAGAGAGAGACACCTGAGAAGGTGGGAGTGTTTGTGGATTATGAGGAGGGTCTGGTCTCTTTTTATGACATGGACTCCAGATCTCATATCTACTCTTTCACTAGTCAGACTTTCACTGACAAACTCTATCAGTATTTTAGCCCATGCCTTAATGATAAAGGTAAAAACTCAAGTCCACTGATCATCACACCTGTCAGATAAAATGAACAAATAAATTCCCCCCCAAATATGAAACATTACACCTGGAAAAGTTATCTATACATGTGCTGTTTTTGAAGGATTAAATTATGTACAAAGCCAAAATGAATCTGCACACCAAATCAAAAAATTATATTGATAGTTCAAAGTAACGAGGCTACAAATCTTCTCGGGTTACGACTGTAACCCTGGTTCCCTGAGAAGGGAATGAGATTCTGCATAGAAGACTTTGGGGAACGCCTCCAGCATGATAGAGTCTGAAGCACATGTAGAACTAGTCCAGTCTAAAATTAGTGTTGCGTCATGAGGTCACATGTGACAGCGTACACAGAAGCTACAAAGGGGAGTCGGCACTGAACAGTGTTAGCTTCTGATAGGTCGAAGCAATTCGTTCTCAGGTGTGACAAAGAGATGCAGCATCTTGTTCCCTTCTCAGGGAGCAAAGGTTACAGTCATAACCCGAGACGTTCCCTTCCGAGGGAACTCACACTGTGTTGAAGACGACACTTTGGAGAAGAAAATACCTACTGCACCACAATGACTAGTGCCTGTCCTGGTGTGAAACTTGTCAGGCACAGATCAGGACGAGAGGACTTGAGAACCTGGTGTTGAGTGCAGATCCAAGCTATAATATCTTATGAAAGTATGTGGGGAGATCCAGCCAGTGGCATCACAGACCTCTTGAAGGGAGACCCCTGATAGCTGGGCTTTAGATGCTACTACTCCTCTAGTTGAGTGAGCTCTTATCAGGAGAGGCAAGGACTAACTGAACACATCATACACTGAAGAAAAAGCCTCCACAATCCACCTGCTAACTGTCTGTTTAGAGGCAGGGGAACCCTTCTTAAGTGACCCAAAACACGAATAGCTGGTCAGAATTCCTCCAAACTGAGGATCTCCGTAAATAGGCCTCTAGGCCTCAGATAGGGCATAATAGGTGTAGCCTCTCATGATCAGCTGACATGTGGTGAAGGATGAAGAGCCTGCAGGATGATAGACTACACTACATTTGATGGCCCCTGAGCACGTAGCCCGGCTAGGGTGAGAATGGCCTTTACCCTCCAGGAGCAAACTCAAGGCAAGAGGGATCAACAGATAGTGCCTGCAGGTCCCCAACCCTTTTGAGGGATGTAATAGCTAGCAGGAAGGTCATTCTGAAAGTGAGAAACTTCTCAGACACCTCGTCAGTGGGTTCGAAGGGTGCAAGGGATAACCTCTCAAGAACCACTGCCAGGTCCTAAAAAGGAACCCTGGCTTGGACGACAGGAAGGAAACAAACTATCAATTGGTGTCTCCCCAAAGGGCCACCACTTATAGGTGTGTGGAAGGCAGCTATGGCCACCACATAGACCTTAAGTGTGGATGGTGAAGGACCACTCGAGAATCAGGGGCCAGACCCATAGCTTCCACAGCTCCGGCCGGGGGTGGTGTATAATGCAGTATTCATGAAAAATGTGCATTGTGCAATAAAGAAAAACTCCAAATAAAGTTAAATTATTTTTTATATCAGTAAGTCTCAAGTGATATGTCAGTAAATATGTTAATAGATTTAAACTACACTTAATATGAAATAAATGTATTTTAAATCTATTACTTTTTTTTACTAGGGATAGTAAATAAAGCGAGTGACTTTAAAAGCAACTCTTGAGTAATTTGAAACAGTCTTGTAACATGTACTGACAGCAGACAAATGTCATAAAAAGATAAAACAATATTAAAGACACTTGAATAATCTGATAACTATAAGAATAACTGCCACATAAACTTATGAAATATTAGACTGCGTGTTCACACTTTTTTAAACATGCCATTATTTATTTTTTTTTGCTACTTTTTTAAATAGCTTTATATATTGTATTGTTTTACCTTTGTACAAGACTCATGAAATCACAGAAGATTTCACTGTGAAACATGTTTCGTGTGTGTCATTTATCAAGCTTCAATTGTGTAAACTGTTAAAACTTAATATTGTAAAAGTTTCTTACACTGTTACACTCAGCAGGGATGAAATAGGAACTGTTTCATATTCATGATTATGGGCGGAGCTACAGCATCACTGCAAGTGTGTAAAAGACTTCATTGAAAGTGAAAGTAAGAGATGAATAGGAAGCTTCATCAAACAGCACTTCATTTTAGAAACTCTGAAATCAACGACCAACGATCTGATATTCACTCTCTGGTAAGTGATGGAAATGTAAGAGCTTGTTCAGGTTTAATAGCATGAAGCAGCAGATTGTTGGTAAAAAAAAAAAAAAAAAAAAAAATTGGCTGTAAATCAAAGTTTGATTATTGTGGTCATGTCATATTTTAGAGATTTTAGAAACAGGAAGAATTTAAATTTGGCGGCAAGATGAACAAATTAAAAATCAGAATGTTTTTTCTAGTAAAACGTCTATTAAACAAAAATGACACCTGGTGCTTACAGATGTTTATTTAGTGGGCTTTTGTTTGGAAAATTACACTTTCACCCCTTTCTGTGTTGTCTTTCATATATAAAAATATCTTTTCATGATTGTATAAAATGGTTTTGTAAAAACTGGTTACATCTGCTGAACTGTGGCTCCCAGAGACACATATTTAATTTCTGTATTTACAGTAGATTCTTCTTCTGCAGCCCAACAGATCTAACTACAGCCGTATGAAGCACATGGCCAGCAGTCTCAGACAGGAAGTTAGAGGCGGAGCTTATAGGCTCAGTGAGGTTAGGGTTAGTGATTTAGGCACTTCCTGTCAGAAACTGCTGTCATGTATGCCTGCTCTGACTGCTTGAAAGTGGTTCATAGTTTAAGTTGTTATAATATTTTTTTTAGTTATAATACTTTTTAACCATGCAACATCCATTTTAGAACATAAACTAAATTACTTAAATTATTATTGCACATAACTTTTTATGAAAGTTGCTCTCTTCAGCAATGTAGATTATATATTGTCATTACTTATCTTTTCAGTCATGGCATCCTGCAATGGTCCAGCACTAAATGAGGAGCTCCAGTGCTCCATCTGTCTAGAAGTGTTCACTGATCCAGTCACCACTCCATGTGGACACAACTTCTGCAGAACCTGCCTGAGCGAGTGCTGGACGAACAAAAAGATTGGCTTCTGTCCAATCTGTAAAGAAAGATTTGTCAGAAGACCTGATCTCAAGATTAATACAACACTCAGAGACCTTGTGCAACACTTTAAGAAGAACCTCAATCTAGAAGAATCTGAGGTGCTCTGTGACTTCTGTGATGAAAGAAAGCAGAAAGCTGTGAAGTCCTGCCTGACGTGTCAAAGCTCTTACTGTGATGATCATCTGGAGCCTCATTTCAGAGTCCCACGTCTAAAGAAACACACACTGATCAACGCTGTGGAAAATCTGGAGGATTATATATGCCAGAAACACAAGAAACCTCTGGAGATGTTCTGCAGAGATGATCAGACGTGTGTTTGTCTGTCCTGCACTGAAGGAGAACACAGGACTCACAACACTGTTCCTATAGAGGAGGAGAGTCAAGAGAAGAAGGTAGAGAGTTACAGACAAAAACACTTTAAACACCCGATGAGATGCAGTTTTCCTGTATGTTGACACATTAAAAAAAAAAAAAAAACAGCCAAAACTAATAGCCTTTCATTATTTCTTTTTTGTCAGTGTTTACAGCATGTTGCCATCAAAACTATCAGAAATTGTCTAAAAGATACAAAACAACAATTTTGAATCCATGGGGTCTTTAAATGGTTTTCAAAATCAATATTCAAATCAGACTATCTAAAATGTGTTTTTCTCTGTATGTAGAATCAGCTGGTTCAGACACAGATAGACGTTTATCAGATGATCCAGGACAGAATGAAGAAGATTCAAGAGATCAAACACTCAGTAGAGCTGAGAAAGGTGAGTGGAAGTTAAAAAAATGAAAAATGCATTATAATATTTTGATCTGCTTAATAAAAAAAAAAAAATGTTTACATGATTTGAGGCCATTAGATGAAATGAGAATTTCTATTTTTTAGTAAACTATCCCTTTAAATATGTAAATACATAATAAACAAATCTGCTACTTGAACTTATAGAGAAACACAGAGAAAGAGAAATCATCCAGTGTTGAGCTCTTCACTGATCTGATCCGCTCCATTGAGAGATGTCAGTCTGAGCAGCTGAAGATGATGGAGGAACAGCAGAAAGCAGCAGAGAAACAGGCTGAAGATCTCATTAAAGAGCTGCAGCAGGAAATCACTGAGCTGAAGAAGAGAAACACTGAGCTGGAGCAGATCTCACACAATGACGATCATCTCCACCTCATACAGGTCTGTGAACTTGTAATGCATGTGTTTAGGAGAAAAAGGGATAGCTAGTCTGAGTTGAGTTGCAGCAGAAACATCTAGGCTACTATTGTAACCCCCGTTCCCTGAAGGAAGGAACGGAGATGTTACGTCAATACTGACGTAATGGGGTCTCGCTTAGGAGCCCAATCACCTCCAAGTGGTATTAAACAAGCCAATGGGAATTGGCCAGTGAGATTTACATGCCGGGCCACACCCCCGGCATCCAGGTATAAATAGGACCGGCATACTCACTTCCATTCATATTTGCTGAGGAGCCGAGATAGGTACCCAGCCGTTCAGAGGTGACTCAGGGTTATGGCAAGGGGATGGAATGGTTACAATAGTAAGTTCCCATTCAGTCAGTCACGTTCAACGTTACGTCGATACTGATGTAATGGGGTCCAATGGAAAGCACCATAGCAACTAAGCCACATTACGAGTGTTAGGGAAGCAGATGCTGGCAAGCCAAAGTGTGCCCAATACCGGTGCAACCACAGAGTCGTAACCTTCCAGTGCCTGGAGTAAGCCCGAAAATTCATCCATACCAGTGGGTTGGAGCGGACAGAGCATTACTCAGGGGATGGTCGAAGCAGCTGTACCTTACCCCTGGGGAAGAGTGCTTCGGGGCTCGATTCCCACATTTTTCAGCCATGACCAAAATGCCAGGAAAGTGTTCCCAGTCCAAAGGAGAAGAAAGCTACGGAGACCACACCCTGCCCGAACGGAGGTGGCGTGTGGAAGACACATATGGACTGACCTGTGGGGCAGTAACACATATGGAAGATCCCTGATGTAGGTCCTACCTCCAGGGAGGAACTCTATCACTCATAGACAGGGCAGAGCAGAGCCGCCCAGGGAAAGACTTGGGTTTACCATCAGGGAAACCGTACCATGGACAGACACATATGGGATTACCCAAGGACAATCACATCATATGGGCATCTAGCCAGTACAAGGGCTGACCAACCGGGCATGCACACAAATACTGGACCTGGCGTCAGACGTCTCCGCTGCGTTTGACTGCCGCAGGATGCAGGAGTAAGTCCACAGGGTTCACCATGTGGGGAACTTAACTGAGGAGCAGGAAAATGCTCGTATTCCCTCGTCTGAGGGAAATAGCACAAGCAAGCAAAAACCCGTGGCTACCTATGTGTAGACAGCACATGGGTGGACACCAGGTCCACTCGGAGATTATAAAATCTTGCGAATGTAAAATGTCACCCAGCCTGCAACTCTGCAGATGTCTGCTACAGAGGCACTGTGCGCCTATGCCCAGGAGGAAGCAACACCCCAAGTGGAGTGAGCTTGCAACCTGAGGGGGCACGGCTCGCCTTGGGACAGGTACGGCCAAGGTGATGGCATCCACTATCCAGTGGGCCAACCTCTGTTTGGAGACAATCTTTCCCTTCTGCTGACCTTCAAAGCAAACAGAGAGCTGCTCAGAGCTTCTGAAGCTCTGTGTGCGGTCCACGTAAACTCGCAGGGCATGAAAGGGACACAGCAACGCTAGGGCTGGGTCTGCCTCCTCCAGGGGCAGCGCTTGCAAGTTCACCACCTGGTCTTGGAAGGTAGTGGTGGGAACTTTGGGCACATATCCAAGCCAGGGTCTCAGGATAATGTGAGAGGAAGCTGGCCCCAATTCTAGGCACGATTCACTGACCGAAAATGCCTGCAGGTCCCCAACCCTCTTAAAGGAAGTGAGCGCGGTATTTAATGACAGATGTTTCAGCTCGACTGACTCAAGGATCTCGAAGGGAGCTGCAAGATGGCCATGGCGTGCAGGGTGGAGGCCTGGGCTGCCGTGGTCTTACTCGCCTTGGACAGGAGACGTGGACGATTCCGCCAGGTCCATGCCTTGGCAGCCCACCATCGAGGGTACTGAGAGTGGAGGAGGCAGAAGATCGGTTTTCTGGCAGCCTTCCATGTCTTCTGGACCTCCTCATGCTCCTCTGGGAAGAAAGGCACTGGGGTGGCAAGTGGCTGAGAACCACGCCCCGCACCTAGAAACCAATCATCCAACCGCGAGCACTCGGGACAGGGTGGAGGGTTCCACTCGAGTCCGATGCCCGCGGCGGCCCGTGCAAGCATGGCCGTTAACTCTGAATCCGACTCCGCCTGACCGACCACCCCGGAGGGCGGAAGATCGGCTTTGTCATCCTTTTCAGAGACCAAAAGCCCACTCTCTGATGCATCGATCGATATCTGATCCTCATTGGGAGCACCGAAAGTGGCAGCAGCCGGCAACTCAATGGCACATGGCGTGCTAGAGGAGTGGGAGGATCGTGGGGACGAACGCGACAAAGAAGCTCCCATTGTGACCCTCAGATCTCCCAGAGTGCTAACCAGACCAGCAGCTTTTGAAGCTGCAGGCGGCTGGGTAGCATCAGAGGGCACTTGTACCTCTGTGTTGAAGAGGGAGAGTCACGATCGCAATGCCAACATGGACATGCCCTCGCAGTGAGGGCATGTACCATCCACGAGCTCTGACTCAGCATGCTGTTTACCCAGACAAGTGAGACAGCGATCATGGCCGTCAGACAAGGTCAGGAAACGACCACATCCAGAAACACACGGATGAAAAGACATCTTGAAAAAGACGCTGATCGCCCATGCTTTGCTCTTTTAGAACTGCTCTTTTAGCTGAAGCACACAGGGATGAGTGCCGCACCGTCCTGTGCAAGCATGCTGTCACACACACACACCGCTGAACGTGCCTTCCCACCAGACAGAGAGAGATCCGCAAGCTGCAGCCACCAGAACAAAAACAGTAAAAGCAATGAAAATTGCTGTTGTGGAGATCACTCCAAGCAATTAAAATTGCTCTTTTTGCTCTGAGAAATTTGTGCTTTCTTTGTTGAAGGTGAGAGAACGATCACACAACTGATCGGCTCTGAAGCAAAAGTATGAATGGAAGTGGGCAAGCCGGTCCTATTTATACACGGATGCCGGGGGTGTTGCCCGGCATGTAAATCTCACTGGCCAATTCCCGTGGCCGAGATATGATCGATCTTCTTTGTGTGGGGGCACCCTTGGGCCCCCTCTGTGCCTGGAGTCTGGAGCTCCAAGTCGGCTTGGTTCCCGAGTTACTCCCGGTCCAAGTTCCAACTTCCAGGGCGTATATCTCTGCGACCAGGCCGACTTGGAGCTCCAGACTCCGGGCGCAGATGGGACCCTAGGGCGCCCCCCTACACCGGCCGTATGGAGCCCCAACTCGGCCTGGTCGCAGAGATATACGCCCTGGAAGTTGGAACTTGGACCGGGAGTAACTCGGGAACCAAGCCGACTTGGAGCTCCAGACTCCAGGCACAGAGGAGGCCCAAGGGTGCCCCCACACACCGGCCGTATGGAGCCCCAACTCGGCCTGGTCATACCCCCCTGGAACTTGGACTGGGTGTGCTCTCCTTCACCTCACCACCTCTCATTCTCGGTGGTTCTCGTTTTGTACCACTTGGAGGTGATTGGACTCCCAAGCGAGACCCCATTACGTTAGTACCGACGTAACGTCGAACGTGACTGACTGAATGGGAACACTCTGTTCACAAAGCTGATGAGCTGATTGTAAACTGTAATAAAGTGAAAAAAGAGATATAACCGTAAGAAACGTACTATGTAAAACATTAAAATAAAAAAATAACATATTTAATAATCCTCTCTCTCCTGTTGTAGATGAACTCATCCCTGTGCAGTCGTCCACACAACAAGAACTGGACTGAGATCAGGATTGACTCGGATGTGAATGTGAACTCTCTGTCTAGAGCTCTGACTCTACTGAAGAAAACTCAAGAAACACTAAATGAAAAAATCATTCAAACTGGTATGTGAGTTTTAAATACAATGTATAGATTTTTTTTGGCCAGTAATCTAAGAAAATTATTTTTTTAAAATCCAATTTAAGCATCGGTGGCATACGGTGATCACTGCTGATAATTTTTCTCAGTCTACAAAGGATCAATGTTAGTAACAGTTCTAGAAAATTGAGACGCTTACCTTTCAAAATAAACACAAAACATTATAAAAGTAATGGCATATTTTTCTCTGTTTTTACATTTAACATCACATGCTTCTATTAAGGAAAAATTAAATTATATTTAACAAAAAATTTTTACAACAATCACAGTTTCAGAAATATAACTTAAACTTGCTATGTTAGCATTAGATAAAAGTATAATAAAAGACTCACTAAACCCAGTAGTTCTATCCAAACTTTAACTCACATCACAACCAGCTAAAGCAGTATTACTTTAACTTACTTTAGAGACATGTAAGTTACATGATGTAACTATCTGTGTACAAACACAAATACATAACCAGAAATCACTACATTCCACTGATGCTTCCAAAAAGAAAAACAAAATGTTAACTTGAAAATATTCCCATAAATAATTAATCATTATATTGTCATCTGTGTCCACAGAGTTGAAGTTTGTGCAGAAGTTTGCAGGTACAGTGTGACTGACACTATTTTCTTTAATACATTTATAGAAAAAAAAAAAAAAAATTCACTTGATAATCTGTATTGTATTGACTGTCTGATCTCTCTCAGTGGGTGTGACTTTGGATCCTGAAACAGCGAATCACCATCTCTATCTGTCTAATGATGGAAAACAAGTCAGTCGTGGAGACATTAAGCAGGACGTCCCAAAAAACCCAAAGAGATTTAATAAGGCTTGCTGTGTTCTGGCAAAGGAGGGATTCAGTTCAGGGAGATTTTACTATGAGGTGCAGGTGAAGGGAAAGACTAGGTGGGAATTAGGAGTGGCCAGAGAATCCATTAACAGGAAGGGGTCAATCACACTGAGTCCTGAGGATGGATACTGGACTGTGATTCTGGAGAATGAAAATGAATATTCAGCTTGTGAAAATCCACCTGTCTCTTTATCTCTGAGAGTGAAACCTGAGAAGGTGGGAGTGTTTGTGGATTATGAGGAGGGTCTGGTCTCTTTTTATGATGTGGACTCCAGATCTCATATCTACTCTTTCACTGGTCAGACTTTCACTGACAAACTCTATCCTTATTTTAGCCCAGGCGATAATGATAAAGGTAAAACCTCAAGTCCACTAATCATCACACCTGTCTCACCTTTAATGTATTAGAATATGTAAAAAAAAAAATTGCACAATCCACAATCAAGTATATTTTACTTAGTTATAAAGAAAAAAATGTGATAGAAAAAAATGTGTGCAAAACAAGAACTGTATATTCAAGCCTTAAAAAAAATCAGCCACTGACAATAAATACCAACTATAATGAAATATATTTTGAGTTATATGTTGTTTTTATTTCATCACGGCTACATTTGAATGACCAATGTGTTACGAGCCTATATGTTTCTAATCAACACAATGATTTGTTTGCTTTTCTCTTTCATTTATACTTAATACATATCTGTAGCTTGTGATACTATGACATTTTACATAATTTGATTTAATATTATATGGTGAAATTTTACATGATACATTTCCAAACTTTGTTTTATATGTTTTTTTAAAGGAAATCTCTGAAGCCATTTTCTCTCTCCTCTACATCTGTTAATACTGAATTACTTGTGAAATGTTGAGGTTTTTGGTTGACAATGGAAGAACTGCAAAATCTGAATAAAGACATGTTCAGTTCTTTAACTGATATTGCTCATAATCTAAACAGCTTGCTAATCATGCAAAAACGCATTGGAGAATGATTCAAGCTCATGAACATCCGCTCACATAAACATTACAACAAATAAATGTGATATGAATAAAACATGGAGGATCTTTGTTGTTATATCAGTTTCAAATGACTGAATTATAAAATATACATGAAACGCTTTGCATTCCCAATCCCTCTATCTGGAACAAAACGTTCTTCAACACTTGTGACAGCGGGTTCTGGAACGTGATCTTGACTGTCAACTCTTTATCCACCATGCACAGTGCCATCTAGAGGCTGAAACAGTACAAAATCAATGGATTTAGAGTTTCTTTTTGTGATGAACTGAATCTTGATATGCCACACCTGTGAGGTGGATGGATTATCTCGGCAAAGGAGAAGTGCTCACTAACACAGATTTAGACAGATTTGTGAACAATATTTGAGAGAAAAAGGCCTTTTTTGTACACAGAAAAAGTCTTAGATCTTTGAGTTCAGCTCATGAAAAATGGGGGCAAAAACAAAAGTGTTGCGTTTATAATTTTGTATTTCCAGTGGTTTCTGTTCCTCAGAGAGAGAGACACCTGAGAAGGTGGGAGTGTTTGTGGATTATGAGGAGGGTCTGGTCTCTTTTTATGACGTGGACTCCAGATCTCATATCTACTCTTTTACTGGTCAGACTTTCACTGACAAACTCTATCCATATTTTAACCCAGGCCTTAATTATATAGGTAAAAACTCAAAGCCACTGATCATCACATTTAATGGATTAGAATTGGTTTGAGGTTGACAGGAATCTGGTCCTTCTTCACAGTGGTTTGAAGCCGAAGCAACTGGCCATTTTAGGACAGTATTAAATACAGTTTACAACCCTGACTTGAGTGATTTTTTGTTATCAACAGACATTAAATAAGCATCAAAATAAATGCACAAAATATATCAAATTAAATAGTCTACAGTCTTATCATTGGCAAGGATTCTCAATGTATTACTGATCACAGTTTAAATGACTTTACTCCAGAGTGACTCTTTGACTTTCTACTCGAGTGAAACTCTTTCCACACTCATGGCAGGTATAAGGTTTCTCTCTAGTGTGAATATTTATGCATTTCAAGGTTTCTTCTTTATGAGAAACTCCTCCCACACTGAGGCCATTCAATCATGTTTCTCCTCCACTTCATTCAGTTCTTCACTTTCATCTTTCACATCCATCAAGTCTAAAAATGACCACAGAAAATAGTCAAAAATCAATTCTATTGTGGCAAAAAGTAAATGGAAGGGAACTAGAAAGAAAGAAACTAAAGTGTTTGTTTTAACATGCTTAAGGTCAATTCTGTCATGTTTATTCAATCAAATGTAGTAGATAACTGCTTGTCATGATCAAGTGTCATTGCCCCCAAAAGTGACTAATCCAGATTCACTAACGAATTCAGAGTTACTGAACTGAATCTGTTGCAAGATTAAACAGCAGATTCTGCATGATACTGTAAATCAATCAACTCAGTCAAGTTATAACAGTAATGAAAAACATACTGCTCTATAATGTATAGCATGGGCTACATTCATACATTTATTTAACCTTCAGTTTGCACATTATTTGAAGGAGAACATTGGGTAAGATGAGTAATAATATATTTTTCTTAATAAGACAAAAAATAAAAGATAGATAATCCAAATAGCATTAATTGCAGCCCTTAATTAATATGTCAATGTTAAAA
Source organism: Ancherythroculter nigrocauda (assembly GCA_036281575.1). NCBI lineage: Eukaryota > Metazoa > Chordata > Actinopteri > Cypriniformes > Xenocyprididae > Ancherythroculter > Ancherythroculter nigrocauda. Next base: position 36,643,561 of record VTFQ01000020.1, on the reverse strand, counting down.
AGCCAGCTTTTACAAGACTTTCACACAGATGAGAAAAACAATTAAAACGTGAATTTAAAAGCAACTCTTGAGTAATTAGAAACCATCTTTCTTGTAACAGTCACTGACAATTGTTATGAAAAGGTAAAACCATTAAAAGACATACCTGATGGAATAAAAACATCATCTCTCTGTTCTTCCAGCTGTGGTTTACATATAAACATTGCTTTAAGACTCTGAAGTGATATTTATTCAGACTAAAACAAATCTGTGCTTGCACCAATGGACATTTATGTTAATTTTTATTTATTAAACAAGTTTGGTGTTGATTCCCCACTGAATATAAAATCAGATCTTAAAGCAAAACCAGCTGGAAAATGATGATGTTTGAATTGTGAGAATCAAATCAATTAATCAATTTGATTGGTTCATTAGTCAGCAGAAAGAAAAGAAAAACGAGGGAAAGACAAACACGCATGTCGCAGATAATTTCATTAAAGAATGAAGTGAATCTTTATCCTGTACAAACCTCTCCGTTCGAGTTGGTGGTTTCTTTCCATCAACTTTACCTCCAGTGATGTCCCTCTTTCTTCAGCTGACAGATTTGTGTGATGAACCCATCAATATCCAGCATGGACAGACATATATTATCTTAATTTAACACTTCATTTACATTTTAAACACACTAATCTCAAACTTCTGCAGCTGGTTTCTTTTGAATCTGTGAGAAGTGTGTGAACAACTTTCAAAAGTGAGCTGCTGCTGCTGCTTTATTTGCAGCGGATCTTAAACAATTCATCACTCGATTCGTTTGGTCTGATCGCGCTCTGACAGCGGCAGTGATGTCTCGCGCATATACTTCAATGAGTGTGAGACATCACTTCCGTTGTCAGAGCGCGATCAGACCTCACGAATCGAGTGATGAATGCCGTTGGACATAGTGGTGTATTAGAGGTAAAAAATGATATAAATACTGTTCGGTTTATCACACAAACCAATCGTTTCGTGTCTTAGGACATCAATGTGTCGTCACGAGCCTCAGGGTTTAATTTGGACTTGTCTATGCAAGTTTTATTTACTCTTATAGTAGAAGTTACCATCCACTAGCATTATTTGACTGACAGACGGCAACGGTTGGAGTTAAAAATCATCATTTGTGTTCTACTGAAGAAACAAAGTCACCTACATCTTGGATGCGCTGGGGGTAAGCAGATAAACATCAAATTTTCATTTTTGGGTGAACTATCCCTTTAATAGTGTGTGCTGTTTCTAACCAGATGCAATTGTAAAGCCTATAAACTAACATAATATTGCCGCTGCTGTCATCAAAAATTAAGGAACAAAACAAAACACATATATTCTAAAAGTTTCTGACACTGTTTGCTGTTTCAGGAACTGTTTCATATTTATGATTATGATTATGGGCGGAGTTATATGACATCACTGCATGTGTGTATGACTTCAGTGAAAGTGAAACTGAACAGATGAACTGGAAGCTTCTTAAAAACAACATTTCTCTTCAGAAACTCTAAAATTAACGATCGAATCTGATATTCACTCAAAGGTAAGTGATGAAAATATAAGTTCACTGTTTAATAGCATGAAGCAGTATTAGAATGCTGGTAAAATTAAAGTCTGTATTCATGTCACATATCCAAAACAGGAAGTACTTGAAATGCAGAATAAATACAAGCTGTGTCCGAAACCGCTCACTTCACTCATTCACTATTTCGGACGCTGACCTATACACTGTGCATCGGAGAGCTGGAGCTGTCGCAGAAACGGCTCGACGCGATAAAACTATTTTATCCTACATGTTACATTATAAAATAATGTTAATAACAATAACAATCATAATGACTTTATTTTGTAATCATACATGCCTCCATGCCAGCTTTGTAGTTTAATCGATTGTATTGGTTTGTCATGCTTAATGTGTTCATAATCATTAAATACTACACACAAAAAACAAGCACATTAACAAGTGTACATTATTTCATGTATTTATTCTTTTTTAATAAAGTTATTTTTTTTTTTATAATAAAAACTCTCACGCTCACAGATGAAGTGGTCGTTGAGAACCCCCTCAGGCGACCGTTATGATTTGAATACGCTACCTACAGATGATTAACGATTTTTTTTTTTTTTTAAATCATCAACTAAGTTATCTCTTAAAGTTTAATGAGTTAACAATAGTGCCACATATTATTAAAACACCTTGCTGTTAGTAAAACACATTAAATTGATTTAATGCCTACATAATATATTTAATAATAAAAATAATAGCCTATATTATTACCTTATTAATATAATTTCATTTTTAAAATTATAATATAAAAAATATAATAATGTCTCCCTATATTTTAGTAGGTTTTATTCAAGTAATGATTAACTTAAAAAAGGATAAAATAAAATAAAAATAAAAACAGAATGAAATTAATGTTAAAGCAGAAATAAGAAAACTGTAAAGTAATCTCTGGATTACACTCGCTCGCATTTCCGCTCTTTCTGCTCAGGGAAAAAAATAAATAATAAATCCTCTCCATTGCGGATTCCAAGTGATCAAGTGCTTAGGACCAGTGTTGGGCACGTTACTTTAAAAAAGTAATTAGTTATAGTTACTAGTTACTTCTCACAAATAGTAACGGAGTTAGTAACTGAGTTACATCATTATAAAAGTAACTAATTACCAGGGAAAGTAATTATTGCGTTACTTTATTTTTTTTTTTAAAATATGTCAAATAACTTGAATGCCCCCAATATTAAATATGTCTAAGAATAAATTATTCTTGATCCGACTCGTGACTCATGATCCGCTCTTCCTCACGACATGAAATTTCTCTGTACTGTACTATACGTGTTGGTATATCCATTAAAGAAAATGTAGTTTCATATTTATGTTTAAACAGTCCTATGTTATGTTTTAAATTCATTTACTTGATTATGAAAAGTGAACAGCATGAGTAAGATGCATCATAAGATGTGCAATATATCGGGAGACATGGAGTGGGTCAGACACGATTTTGACCACTTCATTAAGTTTTGTTTTATAGAAAGCCTCTCTTTAAAGTGAATTTCGTAAAAATTGTATCTTAATTTTAATCAATGTTTCATCAATCAATTGCCTGGATTTAATAAATAAGAAGCAAATATAGCAGACTTATGGCAGGTGCGGGCGCGATCACTGGCGCGTGAACTGGAGCACGTCTTACAGGCTACAGAACCGAAACTCAGAGGCTGCTTGCCTCGCAGACATGAGAAATATATCTATAGAAAGCTTGAAATATCTAAAACAAAAAGAAATAGGCTACTCTGATTATGTAGCCAATATTCTCTCTCTAGGCGCGTCCAGTATCCGGAGATGAAGAGAGTCAGCAATGTCAACTTCATCTTTGCAGCCGACACTGATTCAGAAAACATTACTTTATTAATAAACAATTAAAATGTCTCCTTGCTGTTTTGGTCACATTCATAATCATTACTTTTGCCAGTTCTTTATGGCAAGCTTTATGCATGCGCTTGAGTGCCTATTACATAAACGCTCATTATTATGGTTTATTCTCTCCAGTATTTAAAAAATGAAATGAATATAAATGTGATTAGTCAACTAATGGCTTAAATGAATAGCTACTAGTCGACTAGAACAACTTATTTCCCATTTTATCGATCCAGCATGTCACAAAGGGTATTCTGGTTTGAGCTCGCGCTCAGCTCGCATGCTCACACACACACAGAGCATCGTTCATTATTATCAGTTTAAAATTATATTTGAGTATGACAAACCCCAACACACACTAGAGAAAAAAACTTTGCAGGTCCTATGGCTGAGAGAGAGCCTACTCGGATGAAAACCGCTTCAGTGAGCTCAATTATAGTAACGCGGCATTTTTTTTGCCAGTAACGGTAACGGCGTTGTAACGGGAGAAAAAGTAATTAGTTTGATTACTCGTTACTGAAAAAAGTAATGTCGTTTATTTATAACGCCGTTATTCCCATCACTGCTTAGGACGTTCCAGTTCAGCCCATTGCATAGGTTCTGCCAGTAGAGGGCACTCGTGCAACGTAAGCAATGACGTGCATCCGAGTCAACGAGACTGAGGGAAGTTAGCGAGGGAAGGGCATTTAAAAAACTAACTGGAATGCAGCCTCAGTCCTCTCCGCATTGGATTTTAGGAAATAGTGCTTCAGCAAATGTACACTCTAAATCAGAGAGAATTGTGGGTATAAAGTAGTGAACAAATGTAGGGAATGAAGTCGTTCACTCAGAATTCGGACACCACTAAAATGGCCGACACCCGATATAGTGGACTATATAGTGGATAGGAAGCAGTTCCAGACACAGCTAAAGTTAATTGAAAATAAGTGAAAAAAACTGATTTACAGATGTTTATTAAGTAGGTTATATTTGTTTGAAAAATTACACTTCCACTAGGGCTGTAACGATATGCGATATGAAACCGAAATCGCGATACGCAGGTCCACGAACCTGTATCGCGATGTGAGAAGGCAGAATCGCGACACACCCCTTCCAACTCCCAGAGTTATCCATCCTGTCCAGATCCAATGCTACCACATTTTTAAATTACTATAAGTATCGTAGATGGTGTGTCTCAATCAGCTCTCTAGTTCAGTAAGTGTTTCGGGCACACATTGAATCTTGCAAGCAGGTTTAAACGTTTCTCATGTCAGTCTCTTGCATGGTCGCGTGAGAAAAGTCGTGGCTTTCTTTCACCGCAGTGCACAACAACAGCTGTGCTCACAGAAAAGCAAAAGACGCTTGCGATGCGATGCTTTTCTTTAAGAAGTTCTGTGGGGCCGTTCACATATTGTGTCTTTTCCGCGTGCAAGTCAGTTATTATTTTCAAATGTAGCCGCGCGGCAGGCACGTTCATAATGGGATCAACGCGGTCGCGACACGCATGCAATTCTCAACTTCTCAGAATGCCGCAAGCGCACCGCAGGTCGTGTGACAAGAATCAACCGATCAGCTATGGCCTTTCCGTAACAAAACATCAAAAGCTCAGCCGAACAGCTGATCATAGCTGTACATGGTGGTTTTTATATCTTATCTCCATCAATATATCTCGTAGTAAAACTAATGCAAGGGCTAGAAATCATTTATCCTTTGCAGAAACATCCTGATCCTCTTGGAGAGCTCGGTTCATGGTTGCATAGCAACGACCGACGCCACGGGAGCGCAAGCGCTTTGGAAAGAAGGAGAAGCAGTGCGGCCGCGCCTTCCACACGTTTTTAGACGTGATATGTGAACGGCCCCTATTCATTCTAAGTTCATGTTAAATTTAACATTTTTTTTTCAGTGACAGACAGCCCTATTCAACTGTTAATTTGAATACAGAAGGTTTTTAGTAAAATTTTATATTTATTTATTTTATTGAAATGTGATCTTGTATGTACAACGAAAAGGAAAGTACAAGGAAAATTATTGAAATTTGTTAATGTTTTTTTAATAAATCTTGTTTGAATTTCAGTTTCATTTTGTTCAAAATATCGTGATACGTATCGTATCGTGAACTCCGTATCGAGATACGTACCGTATCGTGACCTGAGCGTATCGTTACACCCCTAACTTCCACTCATTTTATGTGTTGTCTTTTATAAAATATCTTCTCATGATGGCATTAAAATGTTGTAAAAACCTGTTACAATTGCTGTACTGTGGCTCCCAGATAATTGTCATTTGGCTACTTATCTTTTCAGTCATGGCATCCTCCAGTGGTTCAGCACTAAATGAGGAGCTCCAGTGCTCCATCTGTCTGGAAGTGTTCACTGATCCAGTCACTACTCCATGTGGACACAACTTCTGCAGAACCTGCCTGAGCAAGTGCTGGACATACAGAAAGATCGGCTTCTGTCCGCTCTGTAAACAAAGATTCAGCAGAAGACCTGGTCTCAAGATTAATACAACACTCAGAGAGGTTGCACAACACTTTAAGGAGAAGCTCAAACTAGAAGAATCTGAGGTGTTCTGTGACTTCTGTGGTGAAAGAAATCAGAAAGCTGTGAAGACCTGCCTGACGTGTCAAAGCTCTTACTGTGATGATCATCTGGAGCCTCATCTCAGAGTCCCACGGCTAAAGAAACACACACTGATCAACGCTGTGGAAAATCTGGAGGATTATATATGCCAGAAACATGAGAGACCTCTGGAGATGTTCTGCAGAGATGATCAGACGTGTGTTTGTCTGTCCTGCACTGAAGGAGATCACAGGACTCACAACACTGTTCCTATAGAGGAGGAGAGTCAAGAGAAGAAGGTAAAGAGTTACAGACAAAACACTTTAAACACACTGTGAAATGCAGTTTTCTTTCCTGTCTTGGACATGTTGAAGAACCTGTCCCTTTTTTTTTTCTTTCTTTTTTTTTTTTTTTTTAAAACAACCAAATCGAATAGTCTTTCATTACATCTGATAAAAGCTGACTTTGTTATCCTAAAAACTGTCAGGATTAAAAGATTCAATACTATAATTTTGCATTCATATGGTCTTTAAATGGTTTAAAACAAAAAATTCAAACAAGACTGTTAGAAGATGGAAAACGTCTCGGTTACATAGGTAACCCTCGTTCCCTGAAGGAGGGAACGGAGACGTACGTCGGACAGACCGACGAATAGGAATCTTGCTAGAGAGGCCAATCTACTTTGAGTGTAACTAAAACGAGCCAATGCACGTTGGCATGCAATCATATGCATCAGCTGCTCGCCTCGCAGCGCGGGTATATAATGAGCAGCAGGTGCGTTGCATCTTCAGGTTTTCGCTGAGGAGCCGAACCGGATAGGCGGCAGCATCAGCGGGGTACAGCGACTGTGGCGACGGGACGTACGTCTCCGTTCCCTCCTTCAGGGAACGAGGGTTACCTATGTAACCGAGACGTTCCCATTCAGTCGGTCATATTCGACGTATGTCGGACAGACCGACGAATAGGAATCCCTACCAAAGCACCACAGGAGCTGCCCCCTTCCAGCGCTCTGTAGTAAGCCACCTGAACCCCCTTGCCTAAGGACGGTGCGACAGGGCTAACACAGAGAGAGTCGATCACTGCTGTTCCCCAAAAACCCACTCAGTGAGACTATTGGATAATGCTGGGAAAGCGTACCCTTTCGCTGGGAAACATCCATCCCCGAAGGAGTTATGTGGAGAAGTACATATGGACTAACCTCGTAGGGCTGTACTACATATGGAAGAACTGGGGTGACTCCAACTCGATGGAGGTGGGTTCTCCTAGAGGGAAAGACAAAGGCTTCGTTTAGGAGTAACCGTGGAAACAGCCATATGGGATCCCCGTAGGGTCACACATATGGAACCCAGCCTAAATCTGGTTCTCAAGGATGCAGCGGATTATAGGCCTGGCGCCAGATGCTCTGCCACATCAGCTGCCGAAGGGAGATCAGAGGACTCTACAGGGTCTGCCTTGTAGGGACTCTCTGGAGAAATAAGCACACTCTCTGACTTTAATCACGGTTACGCCTGTTTCACACATAATCCGTCTGCAGTGCGTATGTGTTGCTGAAGCAGGAAGCGGCCATTGTGCTTTCACACAGCACACGTTTGCAGTGCGTAATGTTATATTCATTACGCTTATATATTGACAGTTGCTGGAGTAGTTTAGTACACGTAAACATGACACAAAGATTTGAAAACTTACTGTCGACACCAAAGGTCAACGAAACTGCTTCCCATGCCTTTTCCTTCGCTTTCAAATCTTTGTACAATACATTCTGCGGGTCATACAGAATTTTATGTTTTTTTCACCTCAACGATGAGACGAGTGTCATCCATGTCACCTTGTTTTTGAATAGGTTGGTTTAGGTCCGCCTGTCACGTACTTGGGTAAAGTTGGTTTTATATTCGCACATTCGGACTTCTGATAAATTCAGACTTTCCAATAAATGTGCAATAAATTAATGTTTGCGAATTTTAAGCAGCGACATGATATTGACAACCAACGATTGTCAACTTACAACATTTTTCACAGTCGATCAAAATAGGCAAGTATTGTTTTAATGGCATATTTACTTGTGAATGTCCACTGAATGTCCAATGTGTGATTAACAAGGCTATTGAATACGGATGTCCGAATGTGTGAATATAAAACCAACTTTACCCAAGTCTGTCACGTCATTGCCTGCTGGGATGCGAGTTTCCCTCCAACGATGGGGAAAAACATATCTGATCACATTATGCAAGTAAACACTGCACTTGCAGCACAGCAAAAATAGACTCGGTACGTAAACGATCGCTGCACTGCTGCAGACGCACCGCTCCTGGAACGCAATGACGGACCGCAACCGCGTGCAGTGTGAATGCTCTAATCCGTTAACATGGGTGCGTAAAAAAATATGCAACGCATACGCACTGCAGACGGATTATGTGTGAAACAGGCGTTAGTCAACAAGCACAGCTCAACCCCAGCACAGAACTACCCTCATGCATAAAGAGTGCCTTGGCCTCACATGCAGGGGGGGGTGTGGTCTGCACACAGCCACCCCACCCAAGAGGGTAGTGAGAGAGGAAAAAACTTTATGCAGATTTTGGCACTTTTGGCGTTCCATATTTATGGCACCAATATAGCTCCATACTGCCAAGTTTTCCGTGCACATCCGGTCCGGAACACATGGCTGTAAACTCTGAATCTGAGTCAGCATAAGCACACACCATTACAGTGGGCAGCGTCACCGTCATTTCCAGAGTATAACAGCACTCTCTCCGATGCTGCAATCGACATCTGACCCTCAGCTGGAGCCCTGAATGAAATGCTAGGTTCCCTATGAGAAGGACCAGCAATCCAATCCAAAGATAAATGTGTGTTTTTCTCTGTATGTAGGATCAGCTGGTTCAGAAACAGACAGATGTGCAAAAGATGATCAAGGACAGAATGAAGAAGATTAAAGAGATCAAACAATCAGTATTGCTGAGAAAGGTTTGTGCTTCGATCAATCAGTTAATTTCCTGACTCATGGTCGTTTCCGATTCCCCTCTCCCATTTCACTTTCTGTTTACTCTTTGACTATCTTATCAAAAAATACATCTAAAAAATGTTATGCATCATATTTCAATCTAATTAATAAAGATAAATTAATAAATCATTAAGACGCTGACTTTAGTATCTAGTAATCTAGTATCCCTCATGTTGTTCCAAACACATGATTTTTCAACATAGAGCACAAATCTTGGTGTACTGCACTTGGGTTGTATGGAGTTCTAATGGAGTGTTTCAACAGCTAGTCCTCAAGAGCAGCATGAACATTTCTTTTGTGTTCCACTGAAAATCACACATTTTAAGTGACATGCGGTTAATTGATGATGAGAGAATTTTCATTTTAGGGTGAACTATCACTTTAATTACTATGTAATACATAATATATAAACAAATAGAAAATTTTTAACTGTTCTCATTCATCAGAGAAACACAGAGAAAGAGAAATACTCCATTGTTGAGATCTTCAATGATTTGATCCGCTCTATTGAGAGATGTCAGTCTGAGCTGAAGATGATGGAGGAACAGCAGAAAGCAGCAGAGAAACAGGCTGAAGATCTCATTAAAGAGCTGCAGCAGGAAATCACTGAGCTGAAGAAGAGAAACACTGAGCTGGAGCAGATCTCACGCACTGAAAATCATCTCCACATCATACAGGTCTGTGAACATGTGTGTCATCATGTACAATATTACAGGACAAACACTCTGTTCTCAAAACTGAGCTTGATAAGCGGATTGACCTTTTTTCCCCCAGTATTTTAGAAATTGTACAAAAGAGCTCTGAAATGTTAATAAAGTTGTCTTCTCTCTCCTGTTGTAGATGTGCTCATCCCTGTCCAGTCCTCCACACACCAAGAACTGGACTGCGATTAGGATTGACTATAATGTGGATGTGAACTCTCTGTATAGATCTCTGACTCATGTAAAAAAAAAACTAGATGGGATTTTAAAGGAAAAACTCAGTCAAACTGGTATGTGAATTTTAAATACAGCATATAGGCAGCATATAGAACAGTGTAATTGCAACAAAACTCAGGCCAAATATGCATAAAAACACCTACAAATGTACTAAAAAAGTTTTTTTTTTTTTTTAAAAAGTAACATCTATCAAATGCAATTACGGAGACGTAGTGTTTGTATAATATGTGTTTTTTTTTGTTTTGTTTGTTTTCTTTGTTCCATGGTTCAGGCTAAACAGGCAAATAAGAGATTAATAACTACCATTATTCATTTGAATTATCCTAATGTCTAATAAAACATCTACAAATGTATAAAACTGATGAGAGATCAGGTAAATACATAGGGTAAAGCCCATAGACACTTATTCAACAGTTCTCAGCGAATCCGCATGATTCATGGGTTCACTTTATCATCGCCCTCTACCGGTGAACCATTGTTTTTGAAACGTTTCGAAACAGTGATGACGTAATGAAGCCTCGTTTACTAAAATCACTTGACTTTGGCAGTTTGATACACGCTCCGAATAACTGATTCAAAACAAAAGATTCATAAAGCTTCGGAGCTTCATGAAGTACGTGTTTCGAAATCGGCCATCACTATCCCAAGGAAGGCAGAGATCAGGGCAGGCAGCAAACATATACAATCCAGGAACAGGCAAGGGTCAGGGCAGGCAGCAGAGAATCAGAAACGAGTAACTGTCCAAGGTCAAACACAAGAATCCAGAATCCAGGGCACACACTCAGAAATGTCAGACGGTGCTAAACAAGACTTTGCATGGAGGTGTGGGTGCAAGTGTCTTTTATGTGTTAGTGAGTGATTGTATAATGGGTAGCAGGTGCAGGGTGATCAGTCCAGGATGTGAGGGTAGATTGGAAATGGAGTCCAAATGATGTGTGTAGTCCAGGATGGAGTGCCCTCTGGTGGCAATGATGGCCACTCTCACTGGTGATCATGACACAGACAACTACTACTACTACTACGTCTTATTTTTGTGTATTTAACATAGTTATGATGCAAGCTGCCTCTAAAAACATGAACGATTTAGAAGAAGAACAATAGTGACTAAACGCGCACTGTAGAGTCTATGTTTGTTTAGGGCTGCTGTAGAAACATGCCGGTGCATAATGGCGACTTACTATATTGCATTTCTGTCAGTAGATCCTCCTAAAATGTACACATTGCACTTTAAACTGTCAATATGTTTGTCCCATTGACTATTGTATATTCCTGTTTGTTCGTTTTATAAACTTATAGATGAGCCACATTTACATGCCACTAATGCTGCCAATGAAAATAAACTCAATGTTAATCTGAAAACATTCCCATGAATAATTCATCATTATATTGTCATCTGTGTTCACAGGGTTGACGTCTGTGCAGAAGTATGCAGGTACAGTGGCTTACACCATTTTCTTCAATACACAATACAACAATACTCTGTTATAATCTTTATTATATACTGTATATCTGAAAATGTTTGTTCTGAAGTTGAGTGATAATGTCTGATCTCTCTCAGTGGATGTGACTCTGGATCCTGATACAGTGAATCCATATCTCATCCTGTCTGATGATGGAAAACAAGTCAGTCATGGAGACATTAGGCAGGACGTCCCAGAAAACCCAAAGAGATTAGCTGACAGATCTGTTCTGGCAAAGCAGGGATTCAGTTCAGGGAGATTTTACTATGAGGTGCAGGTGAAGGGAAAGACTGAGTGGGGTTTAGGAGTGATCAGTGAATCGATTGACAGGAAGGAGAAGATTTACCCAAGTCCTGAAGATGAATTCTGGATTCTGATGCTGAAGAAGGAGAATCAGTATAAAGCTTATGATGATCCACCAGTCTCTTTATCTCAGAGAGTGAAACCTGAGAAGGTGGGAGTGTTTGTGGATTATGAGGAGGGTCTGGTCTCTTTTTATGACGTGGGCTCCAGATCTCATATCTACACTTTCACTGGTCAGACTTTCACTGACAAACTCTATCCAGTGTTTGACCCATGCCTTAATGATAAAGGTAAAAACTCAAACCCACTGATCATCACACTTATCAAATAAAATGAACAAATACATCCCTCCAAAATATGAAAAATGAAATCTGGAAAGTTTATATATGCATAAAAGAGTTTTTTTTTTTTTTTTTTTTTTTTAAGGATTAGAATATGCATCAAATTTTGCATAATATTCTAAACTTCTACATCTGTAAGAAAATTTCCTTTGTCTATTATCTCTCTTTTCTCCAGCTGTTAACTTGTTGCAATTTTTGGTTTATATTTTCATAACTGCAGCATCTGAATAAAGACAAGTGTTAATTTCTATTATACTGCATGTAAAGTAAATATACAAATATGCTAATAAATATACAAATACACAATGGAGAATGATTCAAGATCATTAACATGTGCTCCCAGTAAACAACAGACAGAATATGAATAAAACAGGATCTTTATTGTTGACTTTCTTCAGTTGTGAATGAAAATACTGAATTATTATTTAGTGCAGATGATCATTAAATCTAGTAAATATTCTTCAAGAGAAGTGAGAGCATTAGAAAGCTTCACAATGAAAGAGTTTTTCACTTTGGTTTGAGCACAATATCGGTGAATCCGTGAACCTGAGTGAGCTGACGGCAGTCCATCGATGCCAGGAGCTTCTGAGAGCCGGAGACGGTGGGAACAAACTTCTCCATCAGTGTAACCGTCGCAAGCTTCTCCACATCACTGACAGACATTAATGTAGTACAATTTATGTGTCTGAACAAATCAGACATCACAGCTGAAATTAAAATGCTAACAGCATTTTGAAACACTGAAAGTCTTACCCATATGCGATCATTCTGACGCTCTGCATTCCCAATCCCTCTATCTGGAACAAAACGTTCCTCAACACTTGTGACAGCGGGTTCTGGAACGTGATCTTGACTGTCAACTCTTTACACACCACAGCGCCATCTAGAGGCTGAAACAGTACAAACACAATCAAAGAATGTAGAGTTTCTTTTTGTGATGAACTGAATCTGAATATGACGCCTTCAGATGTTTCACCAGGTTGCAGTTCCTCACTCTAAGCATCACATGACTTCAGAAGACTTGGAATATAGTGCATGAGTCAGAATATAGTGCACTATACTCTTATGATAATTTATAGTTATATAATCTTACTGAAGTTGAACCGTGTGGCCAGAATCTGTTTGGTCTGATTGACCCGTCCGGTGACTGTGAGCATCAGAGCGCCCTGATCCACAAGATGATTCATGTACTCCTTATACTGCAGAGTCCAGGGAATAGTCTTGGCTGAAGGGAGACAAGAGAACATGGCATTAATTCTGGACTGTAGTTTTAGAGCAAGACTGTCTCTGTTATGATTTAAAACAGCAGCTGTGTTGAAGAGTAACTAAAATGTTATAAAATGCCTCATATATATATATAAAAAACACATGATCGGATTTGATCATAAATTCCATGGATTGCATCCAACTACAAAAAATGAGGAATAAATTAGGATAAGTAATGAATCTCACTTCTGCTTAAAAAAACCCTAAATGACATTTTCTGTTATGCTGCTATGTTACACATGTCAATAATTTCATAAATTTGATGATGAAGACTTATTCTTTTTTTTTTTTTTTTTCTTTTTTTTTTACCTATATAAATCCCAAAGTGTAGGTTTTGCACAATTATTTATATTGTTCAGACATTAAAATTAAATAAAAGCAATACTCACACATTTTTAGCTCGATGAACCAGCTGATTCTTCTCAGATTGACTGACAGTCATATAACCATTTAGATTTAAAACACAAGGAAGCGCTTCAGGCCGTGACGTGTGCATTCGTACAGTGCTTGTCCTGGCAACTGAAAACATTGTTTTGTATGAAAGCTAAAATATATTTTTGTTAATGTGATGAAGGTTGTTAAATGGATTTTAAAACACAAAGTGTTTACACACTCATTAGAGATGAATCAGGAACATATTCACAGCTGTGGGCGGGGCTATGACATCACTGCAGCTGAGTGAAGGAAATTCAGTGAAGGTGAAACTTAATAAAACAGATGAACTGAAAGCTTCCTCAAACAGCAACCACTTTATTCACACACTGAAACTAGTGATCAGAGCTGATATTCACTCACAGGTAAGTGATAGAAATGTATTTGGTTCAGTAGTTTTAAACTCTGAAATAGTAATTGACTATTAATGAGTGTGTCATTTAATTGGCTGTAAACCAACATTTGATGTGTACTGTCATGTCAACTTGAATACTTTAGAAATAGAAAGCACTTGAACCTCAGACAGAATGGACACCTTTAACTAGTCCAATAAAAACGTTTTTTTTAATTGTTTTATGTTTCCCACGGTGCACTTATAATGTTAGTATGATTTTTACATCAACAATGGTCATAATTTAGAAATAAAAGGCCATTTTCCATGTTGATTTTAGCCCTCTCATGAATACATAAATGAATTAAATTACACCTGGTGTTTACTAAAGCAATAAGCCCCAAGAAGCCGTGGTTTACAGTGAATTTATAACAGCTAAGGGGCGTTGTTAGGCACGACGCATAAATTCACTGTAAACCACGGCTTCTTGTGGCTTATTGCTTTGATAAAACGGTTACCACACAATACCAATATTAAAGCCAAAAAATATGTATCAATGCAACTTTCATAAAGTAAAATCACTAAAAGCTTTCCTTCCGCTGGAAAAAAATAGCAACAGAAGTTACATTATTACGCCATTAAACAGCGGCGAAGATTGGTTTTATGAGTGAGTCATTCAGTCACAAAGACTTTTATATTGAAACTTGTTTTGAACACAGAAGAAAACGCAAATGAAAAATGCTTTGACCAGCGCCGTCAGTGTCAGTAGGATACGGGAAAACCCATTACATGTTAAAAGGACAAGATCGCAGCGGACATTCAAACAGATTTTTTATTATGAACATAGGACTGACCTAAAGGAAAATGCTAAATGCAGGTAATACACTCGGTCACTGAATATCTCTGGGTTTCTCACAATACTCTTCTACATACTGCAGTAAGCTTCATTGAACAAAATCAATTGAGAACAAACATATGTTTACGTTATTATGTGTGGTTGCTAAGACAGACGCAGCAACACTCAGATGATAATGTTGTACAGACCTGTTATATATACATATATTCAGTTTCAGTATTGTTTTTTTTCTTCTAACACAGAAATGTCAATCAAGTACTTTGGCTCTGTTAAAAACAGCAGTTATTAGTTTATCTTTTTTATGTAGGCTCACCATAATATTTCAATGCCAAACATAAAAATGACCTTTTTGTTTTGTTACTTTTACCAGTGTATGAGTTTCAAAATGTGCACAGATATAACAATGAATTGACTTTCAGTTTTTTGAAAGCGAAAATGCTCAAGTTAACCTGCAAGTTAAACCAGTATACAAGATTCAATGCTAAGAATTTCTTGCCATACCTGTGGTGGTAGTTTTTGAAGAACTGTCCATGCACATGTTAAGACTGGCCTACACTAAAAGATTTTTAGAATCTTATCAGATTTTCAAAATGTGAGAGACCACAACCATGATGATTAAAAAAAAAAAAAAAAAAAAATATATATATATATATATATATATATATAGAGATATATAGATAGATAGACAGATAGATAGATAGATAGATAGATAGATATAGATTTAACAGTTTTGTTCCAATGGTGTGTGGTGTGCCGCAATGTGACCAAGACAACACAATACACACTAACATATTCAATTCACTAATTCACTAATTCAATTCAACCAAAATCCCTCGTAGTCAAATGTGACTTTAGTGTAAACGAACATGGTGGACAACAGGCAAGAAGAAATGATGATAATAGTGTTTGGACTGCTTTTTACAGAAAATTTGTGGGGGAAAAAGAAAAATGTTTGGATGAAGTCATGTTATGCTTCCATCAGCTCACTTTCTGATTTGGTATCGTTTCATTCCACATCTCATAACCTAATAACTGCACATAATGTAATAAGCAGTTTGCAGAAACAACATCAAAATCATCCGTTATGTTCTCACAGTAAGGACATGACCCATCCATGAAAGCGGTCTCAGCGTGCTTACAACCCAGACACATGGTACAAAGATCGTGGCCTTCCAAATCAAACTCATTGTCTTTTCTGAAGTATCAGAGGTGTTTGGGGCTCCCAAGAGTGCCCCTAGTGTCAGCATTAGACACCACATCAAAGTGACTGTCAGATATGGAAACTAGCAATAATTTATCCCTCCGCTCCTACAGGAGCCTTTTCACTCCTTAGCCACTGACCCGGCTTATATCGAACAGTGAAAAGTATTCTGCACATCCTTGGTGGTGGTGGTGGTGGGGGAGTTGAATCCATTAAAGTCTTCTCTACTTATGTCATCAAACTGCTCTCAGTTGATTGCCTAGCTTGTTGAAGCTTGGTAAAATCTTTTTGGGGTTGAGCTCAGAGATCAAGGACAGCAAGCCAAATCTGTTCCCTCCCAGTGACAATTCTTCTGGCATCCCTCCACCTACTCATCTCCTCCTCTATTCTTCTCATTCTCATTCTATGTAAGGGGTGGTTGAGCTCAAGGCTTGATATGAGCCTCAGGTTCAAGTCTGTCGAGGACAGCAAGCCAAGTTATTTTACCACTAACTATTAAGACTGGATAGGCAGGTGAACTTGTGAACTTGTGAATTCAGCAATGTAGATAATATATTGTCATTGTTTGTCTTTTCAGCCATTGCATCCTCTAGTGGTCCACAAAATATGGAGCTCAGTGAAGTTGTACAACACTTTAATGAGAAGCTCAATCTAGAAGAATCTGAGGTGTTTTGTGACATCTGTGATGAAAGAAAGCAGAAAGCTGTGAAGTCCTGCCTGACGTGCCAAAGCTCTTACTGTGATGATCATCTGGAGCCTCATCTCAGAGTCCCACGTCTAAAGAAACACACACTGATCAATGCTGTGGAAAATCTGGAGGATTATATATGCCAGAAACATGAGAGACCTCTGTGTGGGTGTCTATCCTGCACTGAAGGAAAACACAGGACTCACAACACTGCTCCTATAGGGGAGAGTCGAGAGAAGGCAAGAAAAAAACACTTTAAACACACAGTCAAAACCAGTAGCTTTACTGTACATCATAGTCGTGAACTATGCTTTGCTATTTGATGTTGTTAGTCATAGACAGGTGGTTTTAGAGGGAGGAACATTCATTCTCATTCTAGAAAGCATTATAAATGATGAGTACAAATATTTCTGGCCTGTTTCCCAGAAGAGAAGGACTACATTGTAAATGTATATGTGTTCATTTTATAAACTGGACTAAAAGATGTGGTGTCTTTTCTCTGTATGTAGAATCAGCTGGTTCAGCCACAGACAGACATTCTTCAGATGATCCAGGACAGAATGAAGAAGATTCAAGAGATTCAATACTCAGTAGGGCTGAAAAGGGTGAGTGAAAAGAAAATAATATTTACATTTACACATATAGCAGATACTTTTATCCAAAAGGAACAAAGCAATTTTTGTCATGAAAACTCTCTGAGTGTTTGTCATGGTAATGGGTATGACAATGTTGACATATTTGGTTAGATCTGCTTGCTGCAGAGCAAGTACGGGACTTGCTACTGCCAATACATACACGACACGCTGCTGTGAGCAAGTAAGACATGCTGCTGCTGTACAATATAAAGTACATGAATTACCCGTAGCAGATCTATACAGGTGGAGCTGGAGAAGGTGGAGGGTTTTGAAGCATGCTGCACTGCTAAGGCAAATGCTACCAAAGTATTTTGAAGGTTGAGCATGCAAGTTCATTGGCTACTGATACAGCAAGAACCAATCAGCTGTACCCTGTAGATATAATGATGTGGTCACGAGCAGGTTGAGTTAAAGGACCTATTAGCCTGCGCCATCTAGAGTTTCATGACAGAACATTGTATTTGAGAGCCAACAATGTACGTAATGCACAAAGGTTTATTAGACAAATAGATTAAGAAGCAAGCTAGAAAAGTGGAGAAAGGCTGTTTTTGTTTGTTTTTTGAGTGTGTGTGTGTGTGTGTGTGTGTGTATGTGTAAGTGCATAGGTTTAAGGGTGTAGGGTGGTTACAGTGATGCATAACATTATTACAATTATTAATGTAATGAATCATAATATTTCAATCTGCTTTATAAGTAAAGGTACTGAGTTGAATGGAGAGTCACTGGCTGTCGCTGCAATAATACACATTTTTATGCTTCATCAGAGAAACACGGAGAAAGAGAAATCATCCAGTGTTGAGATCTTCACTGATCTGATGCACTCCATTCAGAGATGTCAGTTTGAGCAGCTGAAGATGATGGAGGAACAGCAGAGAGCAGCAGAGAAACAGGCTGAAGATCTCATTAAAGAGCTGCATCAGGAAATCACTGAGTTGAAGAAGAGAAACACTGAGGTAGAGCAGCTCTCACACACTGATCATCTCCATGTCATACAGGTCTGTGAACATCTGTGTCATCAGTCATCATGTACAACTCAAATTCCGGAAAAGTTGGGATGTTTTTTAAATTTGAATAAAAGACTTTCATAACGCATGAGCCAATATTTTGTTCACAATAGAAGATAGATAACATAACAAATGTTTAAACTGAGAAATTTTACAATTTTATTCACAAAATGAGCTCATTTCAAATTTGATGCCTGCTACAGATCTCAAAAAAGTTGGCACGTGGGCAACAAAGATTCAGATGGGAGAACATCTAGCAACTTATTAAGTTAATTGATATCAGGTCTGTAACATGATTAGCTATAAAAGGGATGTCTTAGAGAGGCAGAGTCTCTCAGAAGTAAAGGTGAGCAGAGCTGTGAAAGAGTGCGTAAAAAGATTGTGGAAAACTTTAAAAACAATGTTCCTCAACGTCAAATTGCAAAGGCTTTGCAAATCTCATCATCTACAGTACATAACATCATCAAAAGATTCAGAGAAACTGGATAAATCTCGTGCGTAAGGGACAGGGCCGAAGACCTTGGATGCACGTGATATTTGGGCCCTCAGACGACACTGCATCACTGTTAATGACATTTCTAAATGGGCCCAGGAATACTTCCAGAAATCACTGTTGGTAAACACAATCCGCCGTGCCATCTGCAGATGCCAACTAAAGCTCTATCATGCAAAAAGGAAGCCATATGTGAACATGGTCCAGAAGCGCCGTCGTGTCCTGTGGGCCAAGGCTTTCAATTAAAATGGACTGTTTCAAAGTGGAAAAGTGTTCTATGGTCAGACGAGTTTAAATTTGACATTCTTGTTGGAAATCACAGACGCCATGTCCTCCGTGCTGAAGAAGAGGGAAATCTTGCAGCGTGTTATCAGCATTCAGTTCAAAAGCCAGCATCTGATGGTATGGGGGTGCATAAGTGCACACGGTATGGGCAGATTGCATGTTTTGGAAGGCACTATGAATGCTGAAAGGTATATAAAGGTTTTAGAGCAACATTAAACAAAAAATATGTCAAAGACGACCATGAACTCTTCAGCAGCTGGAAACCTATATCAGGCAAGAATGGGACCAAATTCTAATACCAAAACTCCAGAAACCTATAACCTCGATGCCCAGATGTCTTCAAACTGTTTTGAAAAGAAGAGGAAATGCTGGTAAACATGCCCCCGCCCAAACTTTTTTGAGACCTGTAGCAGGCATCAAATTTGAAATGAGCTCATTTAGTGAATACAATTGTAAAATTTCTCAGTTTAAACATTTGTTATGTTATCTATGTTCCATTGTGAATAAAATATTGGCTCATGTGATTTGAAAGTCTTTTAGTTTTAATTTTATTCAAATTTAAAAAAAGTCCCAACTTTTCCGGAATTCGGGCTGTACATCACAGGACAAAAACTCAATCTGCACCACAATTTACAGACAGCCACTCTTGAAACACTCTTATACACCGATCAGGCATTCTTTTGGGGTCTAGGATGCCAAATCAGCCCTGACCCGTCGAGGCATGGACTCCTCTAGACCCCTGAGGGTGTGCTGTGGTATCTGTACCAACATGTTAGCAGCAGATCCTTTAAGTCCTCTAAGTTGTGAGGTGGAGCCTCCATGGATCGGACTTGTTTGTTCAGCACATCCCACAGATGCTCGATTGGATTGAGATCTGGGGAATTTGGAGGCCAAGTCAACACCTCAAACTCGTTGATGTGCTCCTCAAACCATTCCTGAACCATTTTTGCTTTGTGGCAGGAGCATTATCCTGCTGAAAGAGCCACAGCCACCAGGGAGTACTGTTTCCATGAAAGGGTGTACATGGTCTGCAACAATGCTTAGGTAGGTGGTGCGTGTCAAAGTAAAATCCACATAGATGGCAGGACACAAGGTTTCCCAGCAGAACATTGCCCAAAGCATCACACTGCCTCCACCGGATTGCCTTCTTGGTGGCATGTGTTCCCCAGGTAAGTGTCCGGGGTTAGCATGGGCACCCTGACTGTCTGCAGCTATGCAGCCCCATACACAACAAACTGTGATGCACTGTGTATTCTGACACCTTTCTATTAGAACAAGCATTAACTTTTTGAGCAATTTGAGCTACAGTTTGTCTGTTGGATCGGACCACACAAGCCAGCCTTCGCTCCCCATGTGCATCAATGAGCCATGACCCTGTTGCCAGTTCATCACTGTTCCTTCCTTGGAGCACTTTTGATAGATACTGACCACTGCAGACCGGGAACACCCCACAAGAGCTGCAGTTTCGGAGATGCTCTGACCCAATCATCTAGCCATCACAATTTGGTCCTTGTCAAACTCACTCAAATCCTTACGCTTGCCCGTTTTTCCTGCTTCTAACACATCAACTTTGAGGACAAAATGTTCACTTGCTGCCTAATATATCCACCCACTAACAGGTGCCGTGATGAAGAGGCAATCAGTGTTATTCACTTCACATGTAAGAGCTCATAATGTTATGCCTGATCGGTGTATACAGAACAATAAAAATAAAACAGTAATAATGTCAGAATAAAACAGAATAAAACAGTAATAATGTCAAATTAGAAAAAAATATTTAATGAACTTAATAAAAATTATTTAATAGTCTTCTCTCTCCTGCTGTAGATGAACTCATCCCTGTCCAGTCGTCCACACACCAAGAACTGGACTGAGATCAGGATTGACTCTGATGTGAATTTGATCCCTCTGTATAGAGCTCTGACTCAACTGAAGAATACTCTGAATAAAAAATTCTATCAAACAGGTATGTGAATATAAAACAGTGAACAGATTTCTTATGTAAAGTTCAATACAAGCTTCAAGTCATGCCACAGCCAGTTAAAGCAGTGTGACTTTAACTTGATTATCCGTTGAGAATACCTGAAAGCAACATGTAAGGAATGTGACGCAACTATTAATGTACATGTAATTTCTGTTAGTGGAGTTTGTACATCAGAAACACACACAGTAACCAGAAGTCTGCCTAAAATGTTTTCCCACCTCACAAGGACAATTTAGAAACTTTACTTCCCATGTAACACATTTTTCCACCACTGAATAAATAATAAAAGATCTAATAAGTAATTAATATTAGAGCTTTAATAAACATTCTGCATTCTGTTTTATAAACTGATAGATGAGCCGCATTTACATGCCACTAATACTGCTAATAGAGATATAATCGTTGTTAACCTGAAATATTCCAATTAATAATTCATTACATTATATTGTCATCAGTGTCCATGGGGTTGAAGTTTGTGCAGAAGTATGCAGGTACAGTGCGATTGACACCATTTTCTTTTATTGTACACGTACAATACTTAATGATCTTTATGATTTATTGTACATCTGAAAATATTTGTATTGAAGTTGATTGATAATGTCTGATCTCTCTCAGTGGATGTGACTCTGGATCCTGATACGGCGAATCCATATCTCATCCTGTCTGATGATGGAAAACAAGTCAGTGATGGAGACATTGAGCAGGACGTCCCAGAAAACCCAAAGAGATTTGATGAGAGTTTGAGTGTTCTGGGAAAGCAAGGATTCAGTTCAGGGAAATTTTACTATGAGGTGCTTGTGAAGGGAAAGTCTAATTGGGATTTAGGAGTGGCCAAAGAATCCATTAACAGGAAAGAGGACATTAGCCCAAGTCCTGAGGATGGAATCTGGACTGTGATTCTGAGGAATGAGGATCAATATAAAGCTTGTGATAATTCATCTATCTTGTTATCTCTGAAAGTGAAACCTGAGAAGGTGGGAGTGTTTGTGGATTATGAGGAGGGTCTGGTCTCTTTTTACAATGTGGGCTCCAGCTCTCATATCTACTCTTTCACTGGTCAGACTTTCACTGGGAAAATCTATCCATATTTTGGCCCAGGTCTTAATGATAAAGGTAAAAACTCAAAGCCACTGATCATCACACCTGTCAAATTAAATTAACAAATCCCCCAAAATATGAAACATGAAATCTAGAAAGATTACTATGCATGTGTATTTATAAGGATTATAATTAGCAAATCAAATAATAATATGATTAAATATTTTGAATATTTTGAAATACTGTATAATATTATAAACTTCTACATCTGTAAGGACATTTCCATTGTCCATTATCTCTCTCTCTCTCTCTCTCTCTCTCTCTCTCTCTCTCTCTCCCCTTTTCAGCTGTTAACTTCAAAATTACTTGTAAAACATTGCAATTCTTGGTTTATATTGGAATAACTGCAACATCTGAATAAAGGCCAATGTTAAATTTTATTAGATTACTTGTAAACTAAATTTCTTGGGTGAGTGGGGGTAGTGAATGAACAGCACTAATGGTCAGAGAGCCAGAGTGCCACCGTCACCCCGGGCATGTTAAGGAAACTGTGCATGGCAGGCAATATGAATTTAAACCCAGTAAATGTAAAAGGACTAAGTCAAAGTCGTTTGAATATGCCACATTTACAGCAGCCAGCTGGTGCCAATGTGACCATGAACCATAACAGCCACATCCATGAGAGTATTTCATGTTATAGATCAGTTTCAAATGAGTGAAAAGTTATTTTTCACTTTTTTTTAAAGTTATTTTTACTTTTGCATTATTATTAAACATTTTTTTTAACTAATTATACAAAACTATATAGTCAGTGCAGTACAAATAAACTGGTTGTATGCATTTATTTTTTTATTCAAATTTGTAGAAGAGAAGGCCTAAGAGATTTCCTCTCCTATAATGCAGACAAAAGCACCCAAAAATGAAAGGGCTAAACTCTAAACCTTGTGAATTAACTCAAAGGGGGAATATTAATAATTATCCATAACTCATTATGATTATTAATTATGGTCAATTATCAGTCAGATTAACTTGATGTAGCTACATTAAAATTACAATCCATAAATCAGTTTATCCTGTGAACACTCAGTATTATCTTTCTTAGCATTTCCAGTGCTAGGTAATAAGCATTTATAAAGCAGGTAATAAGATCTGATCATTTAAGAGGCAATCTTTCACAGACAGAGAGTCAGAACCAAATATGTATTGTGCACAAGTTTTATTAACTAAATCACGAACACATAACTAAACTAACAAACACATAACGTACACGCAGGTCACACACATACATAGGTAAAAAATGAACAGTGATAGAGTTGAACTAGAAGTGTGACAGAAAATGGAGCTTTGGGAAAAAGTCAAAAACAATCTGGAAAAGACCATCAGTTTTTTTCAGTAATAAAGCATCTTTGCTAATTAATTTGACTTTTGTAGTAGGAAAGATGAGCACATGGCTGGGGTGCAGGTTACGGACTACAAGCCTTGGCCTGAAGAAGCCTGCAGGAAAAGGGGGTCTCTTTAGTCCGTCCAAAAGAAGCGAGAGAGAGGCGGAGTTGTGCGTCTCCTCTTAAGGTTCTTTTTGGAGGAGTTTATGGCTCTTGTCTTTGAGTGTGATTAAACTGGCTGAGTTGTTTTGAAGAAACTATTAAAGATTCTTGTAATACTGATATGTTGCACAGGAAACAATATATCATATACACAATCATTTAAATCTTCAAAATACAAACTCGTAGACACCAAACATGGTATAGGTTGGTTTACGATAACCATCGGTTCTTATCATAAAATATGCATAAAATAGATATCATGCACACAACAGTTTGCAAGACAGTTATAATAATGTCATGGGATGCATGTTCATTTATAGATCGGTTCATCTATACATTAGAGAAACAGACAGATAGACAGAGAAAGACACACACACAGACACTGAAAGGTGAGACTGAGGAATTGAGGGGGAGGTGAGATTCAGAAGAAATATTTTAAAGAAAACAAATATATTAATCTGAAATATAGTACATTCATTTTAATAAATTCCTGTTGGTCGGTACAATATATGTACCGAGTTTATTGACTGTAGGTAAAAAAAAAACCCTTCAACTTTTGTCAAAAGGTGGCGATATAGAGGCCGTCCTCCCTGCGTGTTTCTAAGGCTTTGCCCATGTTTACTGGCTGACAACTTTGATGTGTGTGTCGAGTTTCATGCAATTTGAAGCATGCTCAAAAACACCCAAGAATATTATTGAAGTTTGATATGTTCAGCCAATGTATGCAGAAATTATAACACACTTCCTGTTTTCCTTTTCTTGTCATAAATGAATTTCAGTGTCAAACTGTTTAAGATATCAAAAATCTGTTTGCAATTTAGCATCCTCAATGTCTTGGTTTTTGGTTGACGGAGTTTGGTGGAGATCAGATGAATCGCCTGGGAGCAACCTATAATCAACAACCCATAATAGTGGACTTCCTGTTGGGTTGGTGTATAACTTAGAGCAGGAAAGTTGTTAGGACTGGTGAGGTCTATATGAGTACCGAGTTTCATACTAATACAATAATGCAAGTGTTTTTGATATATGGACCAAGTTTTCGGACCTCGGTCAAGGGAGCACTGTCGAGCCCCCCTATCATGTCCAGGTACCAGCTTTGGCCCGGTCCTGATGGTTGATGATTCCTAGTTTTCGAGCATGTTAAGGGCCCCAAATGTGCCCAAGAAGTCACACTCACATAAAAAACATTGCTTAGGAAAACAATACTTAGGGGGTGTATAAAGCAACTGCACTAGGTGTGGTAGTTCTTCTTTGTAGAACTCTGTATCTGCATTAAACAACCTCATGCAAGAATAAAATCAACAAAGACATTTCCTGAGTGTTTGTTTCATTACATTCTAACCACTAAAGGAATACAGAATTTTTCCACAAGTTGTTTCTATCAAGATGCAGTAGTGTAAACTCTCATAACTTGATATTCTAAACGTTTCTTACACTGTTACACAGCAGGGATGAATCATGAACTGTTCCATATTCATGATTATGGGCGGAGCTACAGCATCACTGCAAGTGTGTAAAAGACTTCAGTGAAAGTGAAATTAAGAGATGAACAGGAAGCTTCATCAAACAGCACTTCATTTCAGAGACTCTGAAATCAAGGACTAGATCTGATATTCACTCACAGGTAAGTGATGGAAATGTAAGAGCTTGTTCAGTAGTTTAATAGCATGAAGCAGCATCAGATTGTTGGTAGAAGTACTGTAAGTTTTTGTGGCTGTGAATCAAATATCAAAAATGTGATTATTTGTGGTCATATCACACAGACTATTGAAACAGGAAATACTTGAATTGGCGGCAAGATTAAAAAATTCGGAATGAAAAATCAGAATGATGATATTTCTAGTAAAAGTCTTTTAAACAAAAATGACACCTGGCATTTACAGATGTTTATTTAGTGGATTATTTGTTAGAAATTATATATATATATATATATATATATATATATATATAAAGACCTTTTCATGATAAAATGTTGTTGTAAAAACCAGTTACATTTACTGTACTGTGGCTCTCAGAGACACATATTTAGTTTTTGTATTTACAATAGATTCTTCTGCAGCCCAACAGATCTAACTACAGCCGTGTGAAGCACATGCCACATAGACTCAGACAGGAAGTTATAGGCGGAGCTTATAGGGAGGCACTTTCTGTCAGAAACTGCTGTCATGTATGCCTGCTTTGACTGTGGATCATAGTTTAAATTGTTATAATAGTTTTAAGTTATAATATTTAATCATGCAACATCTACTCAGTGCACATAACTTATATAATGAAAGTTGCTTTCTTCAGCAATGTAGATGATATATTGTCATTACTTAACTTTTGAAAGTGAA
Organism: Ancherythroculter nigrocauda; assembly: GCA_036281575.1. Classification (NCBI taxonomy): domain Eukaryota; kingdom Metazoa; phylum Chordata; class Actinopteri; order Cypriniformes; family Xenocyprididae; genus Ancherythroculter; species Ancherythroculter nigrocauda. Next base: position 36,617,476 of record VTFQ01000020.1, on the reverse strand, counting down.
ACTCTTTCCACACTCATGACAGGTATAACGTTTCTCTTCAGTGTGAATATTTATATGCGTGTCAAGGTTTCCTCTTTGTGAGAAACTCCACCCACACTGAGGTCATTTGTACGGTTTGTGATGCTTAATACCTTTCTGAATGAGCTCTTTCCACATTGATGGCCTTTGAAAGACTTTTCTTCAGTTTGAAGATTGAGGTTTCTAATGCTGATGTTTCTCCTCCACTTCATTCAGTTCTCCACTTTCATCTTTCACATCCATCATGTCTAAAAATGAACACAGAAAATAGTCAAAAATCAATTCTATTGTGGCAAAAAGTAATGGAAGGGAACTAGTGAAGTCAAGTCATCTTCATTTATATAATGCTTTTCACAATACATATTAATTGTTTCAAAGCAGCTTCACAGTGACAGGAAAATTATTATTGAGCTAAAGTTGGTTTTTGATTGAATCACTTCCATTCTAAAAATGGTTAATTATTACTTTGCTTTAATGACACCTTTCCTACTGAAGACCGAATACCTTTAATGCATTCTTGCCGTTCATTTACATGTTTAGTCTATAGGTTAAAAAGAAATAAAGAAACTGAAGTATTTGTTTTAATATGCTTAAGGTCAATTCTGTCATGTTTAACCTATGCACTGCAAAACAAAAAAAAAAAAAAAAAATTAATAGGAATAAAAGCGAGAAATAAATAAAACAATTAGCATATTTAATGACATATGACTAATCTTCAACACACATTGACTTCAGAAGATAGATATGGTCATATACTGCAGCCATTCCAGACAAGAGCCTAAATAAATCTGATGCAAAAATGAGGGCAATAAAAATATGATAGATTTTTTTTTCTCACTTTCTTTCAAAATATTGTATTTAATTTAACTTTCTTTTATCTGCAGGAAACAGAAGTCAGCAAAGACAACACAAAGATCTCCCCGACAAGGAAGCCACTAACATGAATGATGGTAAACAAAACAAACAAACAAACAAACAAACAAAGTACAGATGTAAATAGTGTTGGGGGGAAAAAAAATGAAAAATGTGTTATTTAGTTATCCCCATGCAGGCAATAAACTTTTGTGCATTCTGAAAGAAAGAATTTAATACTGGGGTGGAAAAATAAATGTTGGTAAATTGTTCTTTTTGTGTGAATTATTTCTTTAATAAATAAAGATGATAACAGAATTTGGTAAAAGTTTTGATAAATTCCATGTTATTTTATTTGCAGTTAAAAGAAGACGTGGAAGTATATCTCTTGACCGACCTAATAGTAAGTCCACAAATATGATAATTCATAACATTCAGTACTGCAAATATCAAAATCCTTGAGAAACTGTGTGTCTAAAGGGAGGTTTATATATACACTACTGGTTAAAAGTTTTTGAACTGTAAGAGGTTTTTTTTTTAATGTTTTTAAAAGAAGTCTCTTCTGTTCACCAAGGCTTCATTTATTTGATCCCAATACAGTAAAATCAGTAATATTGTGAAATATTTTTACAATTTTAAAATATCTGTTTTCTATGGGAATATTAAGTAAAGTGTAATTTATTCCTGTGATCAAAGCTGAATTTTCAGCATCATTACTCCAGTCTTCAGTGTCACATGATCCTTCAGAAATCATTCTAATATGATGATTTGCTGCTCAAGAAACATTTATGATTATTATCAATGTTGAAAACAGTGTACATTTTTTTTTTTCAGGATTATTTGATGAAAAGAAAGTTTAAAAGAACAGAATTTATCTGAAATGAAAGCTCTTGTAACATTATCACTAGGTTTGGGGTCAGTAAGAGTTTTTTTTTTTTGGAAAGAACATAAAGAAATTAATACTTTTATTCAGCAAGGATGCATTAAATTGATCAAAAGTGACAGTAGACATTTAAAATGTTGGAAAAGCTTTATATTTCAGATAAATGCTGTTCTTTTGAACTTTATATTCATCAAGTAATCCTGAATTTTTCTTTTTTTTTCTGTTTCCAATATTGATAATAAAATAAATGTTTCTTGAGCAGCAAATCATCATATCAGAATGATTTCTGAAGGATCATGTGACACTGAAGACTGGAGTAACGATGCTGAAAATTCAACTTTGATGATAGGAATACATTACATTTGATTCAAATGCAAAACAGTTATTTTAAATTGTTAAAATATTTCACAATATTACTGTTTTATTTATTTATTTTATTTTGGATCAAATAAATGAAGCCTTGGTGAGCAGAAGAGACTTCTTTTAAAAACTCTTACAGTTCAAAAACTTTGGACCGGTAGATTGTGTTCACATCTCCACTCATCTCAATGGCAGTTGTTGATCTGGTCCAGTACCTTCAATCTGAAATTTGACATCTCTGTTCATGGATCACGGGTCGAGTTTTACTGTTATTTGTGTTCTGTGTTCCAGTGAGTGATTTGAGGATTGTTCTGCTGGGGAAGAATATAACAGAAAACAACAGAGTGGGAAACTTCATCTTGGGAAGAGCAGCGTTTGAGAGTGAAGCACCTGCTGATGTAGAGCTGAACATTGAGAAACACAGAGGAAAACTGAAGGACAGAGACGTCACAGTCATCAACACTCCTCACCTGCTGAGGCCAAATCTGTCAATCACTCAGATCACACAGGGAGTGAAAGAGTGTGTGAATCTGTCTGCTCCTGGACCTCATGTGATCATACTTGTACTGCAGGAGAATGACTTCAGTGACAATGACAGACATAGAGTGAAATATGTGCTGAATGAATTCAGTAAGGAGGCTCTTAAACACACTTTAGTGTTGACTGATGAGAGAGAGATAAACAGTAACTGTATTCATCAATTAATAAAAGAGTGTGGAGGTGAACATCTTCAATTTGATGAAAGAAAATCAGGTTTACACTCTGAGATACTTGAAAGAGTGGAGAAGATACTCAAAGAAAACCAGGTCCAATTTCTTATCTCTGACTTGTATGAGGAAGCAGGAGAAGAAACACCAGAAGATGGAGAGAAGAGGAGATCTGGAGGTTCAGTCACAGCAGAAGAAGAGGGAGATTTTGATCATGAAGATGATAGAAAAATCAAACAGAGAAACAAAGAGAAAAAGGAAGTCGCTGTCCAAAGGAAAACCTTGTGTAAGTTTTGTTGGCAAGAAAGTTAGTTTAACCCACACATACACCACTCCTTTTAAGAGAAAGACTAATTTGAGAAAATAAAAAAATGTGACCCAGTGTTTCATTCGGGGGTCCAGAGGACGACCAAATGTCGATCGCCGCATCGCAGGGCGGCCTTGAGTCCTCGGGAGATGAGGATTCAGCTGTGTTGCCTCCCTCTGGGATGACAGCATTGCCTGAGTCTGATCCCGAGCTGATGGCCATGCTTTCCCAGCGAGCTCAGAGCACTGGGCTTGAGTGGAATCCTCTATCAGGTCTATCAGGCCAAGTTGCTGAAGCAGTTGCACAAGGGTGGTGCTGACCCAGGAGTCCTTCAGGAGGCGTGCAAAGCCACCGAGAATGCTGTGTGTTCCTTTGATCAGTTGATGTCCACATGTGTAGTCCAGGAGCACCATCTATGGCTAAACCTGGCAGACATGAGGGAGTCTGATCGGACTCAGCTCCTCTACTCCCCGTTCTCTCAGGCTGGCCTTTTCGGCGATGCGGTAGAGAGTTTCGCCCAACAATTCTCTGCCGCACAGAAGCAGTCTGAGGCTATAAAACATATTCTGCCCTGGCGGACCGCTGCTACTCCTGCACAGCTGCCGGCTTAGCAGCCTCATCCTGTTCATCACTGGTGCCCTCCTGCGGCTTCCTCTGCTCCCACGAGGCCACAGCAGCAGCCTCCACACCAGCCGCAGCAAGGAGATTAATGCCGATCCTGGACTTGCGTGCTTTGAACCAAGCTCTTCACAGACTCCTGTTCAAGATGTTAACGCCCAAATGCATTTTCTAATACATTTGTCCCATGTATTGATTTGCAGCTATCGACCTGAAGGATGCATACTTTCATGTCTCCATTCTTCCTCAACACAGACCGTTTCTTCGGTTTCTCTTTCGAAGGGCAGGCATATCAGTACAAAGTTCTCCCGTTCAGTCTGGCCCTGTCTCCCCACATCTTTACGAAAGTCGTGGAGGGAGCTCTCGCTCCCCTCAGGGTTCAAGGTGTTCGTATTCTCAACTACCTCGACGACTGACTGATTCTGGCTCACTCTCAAGATCAGTTGTGCGAGCACAAGGATCTTGTGCTCAGACACCTCGCCCATCTGGGCCTTCGGGTCAACTAGGAAAAGAGCAAACTCTCCCCTATGCAGAGGATCTCTTTTCTCCATATTGAAATTTCCTTTGTATGAAATCTGTATCTGGCTTGCCGTCAGACCTTTACCCTGTGGTTGGACCTTTTTTTTCTATGGGCTGGTATTCCTCTAGCTCCAGTGTCCAGGCATGTTGTTTTGTCAACAGATGCCTCTGCCATGGGGTGGGGCACTATGTGCAATGGACATTCTGTGTTGGGCTCCTGGACAGGACCCCAAGTGGCATGTCATTGCCTTGAGTTGCCAGCAGTTCGGCTTGCTCTGCACCACTTCCGGGTCTGGCTGAGAGACAAGCACGTCCTGGTCTGTACGGACAACACTGCGATTGTAGCGTACATCAACCGTCAGAGAGGTCTACACTCCCGTCGCATGTCGCAACTCGCCTGCCATCTCCTTTTGTGGAGTCAGAAGCATCTAGGTCGCTTCGTGCCATTCATATCCCGGGCAGACTCAATTTTGCGGCCAACAAGCTTTCTCGGCAACAGTCTTGCCCTGGTGAGTGGAGACTCCATCCCCAGTCAGCTGATTTCGGAACACTTTGGGGATGCTCAGGTAGACCTGTTTGCCTTCCCAGTCAATTCCCATTGCCAGTTGTTTCACTCCCTGACTGAGGGCACTCTCGGCATGGATGCTCTGGCACACAGCTGTCCGCGGGACCCGCGCAAGTATGTGTTACCCCCAGTGAGCCTTCTGGCACAAACGTCGTGCAAGATCAGGGAGGACAAGGAGCAGGTCCTTTTGGTTGCTCCGTATTGGCCCGGCCAGACCTGGTTCTCTGAACTAGTTCTCCTCGCGACAGCCCCTCCCTGGCCTATCTATCTGACAAAGGACCTTCTCTCTCAGAGACGGGGCACCCTGTGGCACCCACGTCCTGATTTTTGTAACCTGCATGAGTGGGTTATGGACAGGTTGTGGAAAGGTTAGGTACCTTGCCACCTAAGGTGGTTGCTACCATCACTTCGGCTAGAGCCTTGTCTACTAGACAGGCCTATGAAGTGGGTCCCTGAAGTGGGACCTCTTTGTCACTTGGTGTTCTTCTCGTCAAGAAGACCCCTGCTCCTGCCCGGTCGAGTCAGTGCTCTCCTTTCTTCAAGAAGGGTTGGAACGAAGGCTGTCTCCTTCCACCCTTAAGGTCTATGTGGATGCCATTGCGGCTCACCACGATATTGTTGACAATAAGCCATTAGGGGAGCATGACCTGATCATCAGGTTCCTGAGAGGAGCTAGTAGGCTTAATCCACCTCACCCTCAACAAGTTCCCTCTTGGGACCTCACAGTGGTTTTATCTGCATCACAGAGGGCTCCCTTCGAAGCCTTGCTTTCAGTAGAGATCAAGTTTTTGTCATTGAAAACTGCGCTCCCTTCAGGGACCAGGTGGTGAACTTGCAAGCTCTGCCCCTGGAGGAGGCAGACCCAGCCCTGTCACTGCTCTGTCCTGTACATGCTCTTTGCACTTTTGTTGACAGAACTCAGTTCTTCAGAGCCTCAGATCAGCTCTTTGTTTGTTTTGGAGGCCAGCAAAAAGGGAAGGCTGTCTCCAAACAGAGGCTAACCCACAGGATAGTGGATGCTATTGTCTTGGCTTATCAGTCTCAAGACTTGCCATGCCCCCTAGGGGTGAGAGCCCATTCTACTCAGTGTGTGGCTTCCTCCTGGGCACTGGCGCATGGCTGACAGACATCTGAAGAGCTGCGGGCTGGGCGACACATTCGTGAGATTCTATAATCTTCATGTAGAGCCTGTCTCCTCTCGGGTACTCACCTCTTCAGCCAGTAGTTTGTTAGCATATTCCTGTTGGGGTATGCTTCCCAGTGTATTCCGTATTTAGTGTAGTCCTTCGCTCGTGCTGAGTCTCACGACAGGGTGCTATCACTTTTACAGGTCACTGGAAGACAGCTATTGTGGCGTTTTGTAAGGGACCCCATTCTTCAGTCTGTTCTGACGTAACGTCGAACGTGACCAACTGAAAGAGAACGTCTAGGTTACATATGTAACCCTCGTTCCCTGAAGGAGGAAACAGAGAAATTACGTCCCTTTGCCACAATTGCTGTTCTGCTGAATGCCGGGTCATTGACTCAGCTCCTCGGCGAAGACTTGAATGCGAGTTGCTCGCGCTGCTCCTTACATAACTACACTGTGTGGGTGGAGTTTGTGATGCAAATATCGCAGACCAAGGAACTCAGCGTACCATTGGCCTGTTTTGTCAACACTTGAAGGTGATTGAGCTCTTGGGGCAAGACCCACCATTCGTCAGTCTGTTCTGACATAACGTCTCCGTTCCCTCCTTCAGGGAACAAGGATTATATACGTAACCTAGATGTTATCACCTTTTGAAAAAAAAAAAAACAGCACTTCAAATAATGCATTTTAGAACATAAACTAAATTACTCGGTGTACATACCTTTTAATGAAAGTTGCTCTCTTCAGCAATGTAGATGATAAATTGTCATTACTTTTCTTTTCAGGCATGGCATCCTCCAGTGGTCCAGGACTAAATGAGGAGCTCCAATGCTCCATCTGTCTGGAAGTGTTCACTGATCCAGTCACCACTCCATGTGGACACAACTTCTGCAGAACCTGCCTGAGCAAGTGCTGGACAAACAGAAAGATCGGCTTCTGTCCATTCTGTAAAGAAGAATTCAGCAAAAGACTTGATCTCAAGATTAATTCAACACTCGGAAAGCTTGTGCAACACTTTAATAAGCTTAATCAAGAATCTAAAGTGTTCTGTGACTTCTGTGATGAAAGAAAGCAGAAAGCTGTGAAGTCCTGCCTGACGTGTCAAAGCTCTTACTGTGTCTCTCATCTGGAGCTTCATCTCAGAGTCCCACGTCTAAAGAAACACACACTGATCAACGCTGTGGAAAATCTGGAGGATTATATATGCCAGAAACACGAGAGACCTCTGGAGATGTTCTGCAGAGATGATCAGACGTGTGTTTGTCTGTTCTGCACTGAAGGAGAACACAGGACTCACAACACTGTTCCTATAGAGGAGGAGAGTCAAGAGGAGAAGGTAAAGAGTTACAGACAAAACACTTTAAACACACTGTGAAATGCAGTTTTCCTGCGTTGATGTTGGTGCAGGTCATATTGGCTTGTGACTTTTTTTTTTTTTTTTTTTTAAATAAATCACCTAAAAATTTATTTTGTCAGCTTTTGTGAATTTGAGAATGTTACCTTCAAAGCTGACAGACATGGACTAAAAGCCAGGAGACATTTTTTAATTCTGTTTTACATTCATTATTCTAATAAGATTTTTTCTTTTTTTTGTCAGAAGATTGAACAATAAATTCAGTGAGGTGTGTGTTTTTCTCTGTATGTTTCATCATCTGGTTCAGACACAGACAGACGAGCAGCAGATGATCCAGAAGAGAATGAAGAAGGTTCAAGAGATCAAACACTCAGTAAAGCCGAGAAAAGTGAGTGAAAAAATGATTAAAATCATTCAGCTTCTTGTACTTTGGGCCACAGCTTTGGACAAGCTTTGTGATTGAAAGATTTTATGTTGGTCTCAGCATTGAAGGAAAGTGGACAGAGGGTCTTTTGTCCTCTGTTGAAGCTGTACTCTATGTTATAACATATGATTTTCTTTATATACCGGAACCATTTCCATGTAAGGAACAATGCTCTGCTAGGATTGAATGGGAGACAGGGAATGGTCCCTGCTTTTGTATTGCAAGTATAGGAGAAGGCTTCGAGAAGTGTTACTTGAACAGAATCTTTCTCTTTTTACAGACTCTTGCCTCCAATGATGGTTCCCTTTCGTGGGAACTGTCGACGCTGCGTGGCAACGCATTGGGAACCTTCTGCGTGATGTCGTCACTGAAGCACTCATGTATCTAACCAATCGCGTAGCGAGACGTCAGAGACGGGTGACGTCACGGACCAGGAAACTATAAAGCATACCCGGATGCAGAGAACGCTAGCTTCTGTGTCTTCAGCAAGCACTCTATGTTATCGTGTGTCTTATTTGGTGTTGTTTGTCTTATTTCATATAAACAAGTCACGATATCTTTGTCTGAGGACAAGAGTATCTCACACCAATCCATATATATATATTTATAAAAAAGACACGTATTATGGCGAGAAACAGCAGTTGAATGGGAGTTGAGTAAGCCCGGGCAGCTCTCGAGAGAGCCGCCTGTGTGCACTATAAAAAAAGAAAAAAGAAAAAAGAAACTCGCTCTCAGAATACTGTGTTCCAGTGTTCCCCGCGGATCGCGGAAAAGAAGCCATTCGTGGGGTTCACAAATGGATCTGACAGAGGGGTTAGAGACGGGCGTTGCCCTTTCTCTGCCCTTACCTGCCAGGTTCAGTGCCGTCTCCCAGGTGGAAGTACGCTCTGCGGTTTCTTCCCCGGGTTGAGGCACCCGTATTTCACATGCCAGCTCTGAGGAGGTGGATATTGTGATATCGATCTGAGGACTCGCCACCTCACACACATCGTGTTAGGGAGTGGAGCATGCACGTCAGTTCAAAAACAAAGCAGCTGACGGTTCATTCATAAAAATGTCCCGGAGTGTAAAGAAAGAAATGCACTAGCGGGAGTTTTTATCTCCACTCCTGTTGGCTTTATTCTCGAGGGAATAAAAGTCTAACACGAGGCTTAGATCTCGCGTTTGCCGAGGCAGCGCGTGGATTAAGCCTGCAATAAGGAATATATAGCTCGAATCTCGCGTTTGCCGAGGCAGCGCGTAGATTAAGTGTGCAAAAATATATATATATATACGGCTCGCTCGGATCTTGCGTTTGCCGAGGCTGCGCATAGATTGCGTGCACGTAGTATATATTGTGTATATAATGTGTTTATATATATTTGGAGGGAACTGAGCAGACGGGAGTTTCCCTTTCTCTCTTTCCCTATAATACCTTGCAAACTATTACGAGCTATAATTCTCTTTGTATTCTAATATATTCAGCCTGTCATTTTTGACTGTTTTGGGCTGCATTTAATTTAAGGATTAAATGAAATATTGAATACATTAAATTCTGAGGAATTTAAAGGTGAAGTCTTTGTGAAGTAAGACAGATCTGCAGACTGTTATTATCACCAAGAAGGCTTCAAAGAGGTCCTGACATCTGTGGGCCAGGATCCATGAGGGCAGCCCCTCCGGAGGGGGTCCTGTGTTAGAATATCTGACACCCGTCCCCCTTGGTGCCCTCAGGGGGCCGTTATGCTAACCCTGCCACCCGGTGTGCGTCAGGGCGCAGCGGTCTCCACCGACCCTCCGAGGAGAGCCGGTCATGACTTGATTCGTCTGTTTTCTGCCGGTGCGCCGCTCCAGAACGTCGAATCAAGTGCTCAAAAACACCAGAGGCCAGTCTCGAGAGACTGGTTCCCTTAATAGATTTTATGGCAGAATGGAAACTTCTACCGAATATATCAAAATGGGTGCTGCTCATCATAGAAAAGGGTTACAGGGTCTCGCCCGCCCAGATTCAATGAGGTCTTTCCCATAGTGGTGACCCCCGAGCAGTCTCTGGTTATGAAACAAGAGGTTATGACACTCTTGCGAAAAGGAGCTATAGAAAGGGTTCCTCCTCCCAGCAAGCTGTCAGGCTTCTACAGCCGCTACTTCATTGTTCCAAAGAAGGATGTGTCCTATCGTAGATTTACATGTGTTAAATCGCTCAATATGAAAGCTCAAATTCAAGATGCTTACACTTAAACAGATTATCCCACAGATCAGGTCCGAGGACTGGTTTGTGGCGATAGACCTGAGAGAGGCGTACTTTCAGGTGTCCATCCATCCTTCTCACAGGAAGTTCCTCAGGTTTGCTTTCGGGGGCAAAGCTTACCAATACAGGGTTCTTCCTTTTGGCCTGTTATTATCACCCCGCACATTCACGAAGTGCGTGGATGCAGTGCTGGCTCCACTGAGACTCCAGGGCATCCGCGTACTGAATTACATAGAAAGTGATTCTAGCTCAATCAGAGCAACTAGCAGTTCAGCATCGAGATGCTGTTCTGTCCCATATGAAGAGGCTTGAGCTGAGGCTCAATGCCAAGAAGAGTGTGCTAGTTCCAGCTCAATCCACCAACTATCTGGGTGTAGTGTGGGACTCCACCACGATGCGGGCACATTTGTCTCCCGCTCGGGTGAGTGCCATTCTTATGGCTATGAAAGGGGTGAAGTTAGGCCAGTCACTCACTGTAAAACAGTTTCAGAGACTGTTGGGTCTGATGGCAGCTGCGTCCAACGTTATTACTATTGGCCTTCTGCACATGAGACCCTTACAGTGGAGGCTCAGGACCAAGGGGTTTTCCCTGAGGGGAAATCCTTTTCGCATGATCAAAGTCACGCGGCGATGCCTTCGTGCTCTGGTCATGTGGAAAAAGCCTTGGTTCCTGTCCCAGGGACCCGTGCTGGGAACTCCTCGTCATCGCGTAATGCTTACGACAGATGCTTCCCTCACGGTCTGGGGGGGCGATCATGAGTGGTCGCTCGGCTCAGGGTCTATGGGAGGACCATCAGCTCTCCTGGCACATAAATCGGCTGGAGATGATGGCGGTGTCTCTAGAACTGAAACACTTCCTCCCAGACCTGAGGGGCCACCACGTGTTGGTCCGTACGGACAACACGACGGTGGTCTCTTATGACCAGTCACTCACTGTAAAACCGTTTCAGAGACTGTTGGGTCTTATGGCAGCTGCGTCCAACGTGATACCTTTTGGCCTTCTGCACATGAGACCCTTACAGTGGTGGCTCAGGACCAGGGGATTCTCCCCGAGGGGAAATCCTTTTCGCATGATCAAAGTCTCACGACGATGCCTTCGTGCTCTGGTCATGTGGAAAGATCCCTGGTTCCTGTCCCAGGGACCCGTGCTGGGGACTTCTGGTCGTCGCGTAATGCTTACGACAGATGCTTCCCTCACGGGCTGGGGGGCGATCATGAGTGGCCGTCCAGCTCAGGGCTCATGGGAGGTCCATCAGCTCTCCTGGCACATAAATCGGCTGGAGATGATGGCGGTGTTTCTGGCATTAAAACACTTTCTCCCAGACCTGAGAGGCCATCATGTGTTGGTCCGCACGGACAACACTGCTGTGGTCGCCTATATAAATCATCAGGGGGGTCTACGGTCTCGCCAACTTTACTACTTGGCCCGTCGGATCCTCCTATGGTCCCTAGGGAAGCTGCTCTCTCTGAAGGCAGCTTACATCCCGGGGTATAAAGGGAGCAGACGCCCTGTCGAGGCAGGGGCCGAGGCCCGGGGAGTGGAGACTCCACCCAGAAGTGGTGGATCTCCTATGGAAAAATTTCGGTCGAGCGGAAGTCGACCTATTTGCTTCGGGAGAGTCAACCCAGTGACCACTCTGGTACTCCCTAACACATCCAGCACCTCTGGGTCTGGATGCCATGGTACAGACGTGGCCGAGGCTACGTCTGTACGCATTTCCCCCGATTGCCTTGCTCCCGGGAGTTCTGGAGAAAATATGCCAGGAAGGGGTCAGCCTAATAATGGTAGCCCCCTTCTGGCCAACCAGAATATGGTTCTCGGACCTAGTGTCCTTACTAGACGGCTCCCCAATGGAGCAGAACTGTGGAAGCTATGGGCCTCGCCTCTGAGGGGGCCAGGCTCATAGATGCTGGTCTTCCAACTGAGGTTGTGGAGACCATCCTTAACTCCAGAGCTCCCGCCACGAGGAAGCTTTATTCCTATAAATGGAATTTATTTTCTGCTTGGTGCAGACAGAATAATATGGACCCTGTCCACTCTCCTATCAGCTTTGTGCTAAGATTTCTCCAAGAAAAATTCTCGGAGGGCCTATCGCCTTCAACCTTGAAGGTTTATGTGTGGCTATCTCAGCCTTTCATGCTTCTCTTGAGGGTGGCTTCTCGGTGGGTCGAGACCCCCTCGTTACTTGCTTCCTCCGTGGCACACTGAGATTGAGGCCGGCCTGGGACCTGGCTGTGGTATTACTAGGGTTAGCTGAGGCTCCCTTCGAACCACTCTCACTGTAAAACAGTTTCAGAGACTGTTGGGTCTGATGGCAGCTGCGTCCAACGTTATTACTATTGGCCTTCTGCACATGAGACCCTTACAGTGGTGGCTCAGGACCAAGGGGTTTTCCCTGAGGGGAAATCCTTTTCGCATGATCAAAGTCACGCGGCGATGCCTTCGTGCTCTGGTCATGTGGAAAAAACCTTGGTTCCTGTCCCAGGGACCCGTGCTGGGAACTCCTCGTCGTCGCGTAATGCTTACGACAGATGCTTCCCTCACGGTCTGGGGGGGGCCATTGTACTCCAGGCCTTCTATCCTCCTCCCTTTGAGTCTTCGGATCAGGAAAAACTGAATCTGCTCTGCAGACCAATTGTTTGTCTGTTATGGGTCCCCTAAGAAAAGGGGGCCCAGCATCTAAGCAGAAGATGAGCAAGTGGGTGGTTGAGGCCATCTCACTTGCATATGAATCGGCCGGACAGCCCTCTCCATTGGCTGTTCGCGCCCATTTCACTAGGGGTATGGCGGCATCAGAGGTGCTGATGTCTGGAATATCCACTAATGGTATCTGTGATGCAGCTGGATGGTCATGCCAGCACACATTTATCAGGGTTTATACCCTTGATGTTGGCTCCTCTCTGGGGTCTTCTATTTTGTCACTAACATTGGCAAGTATTTGAAGCTACGGCACAGTTGGGATTGCGTTCCCAATGCGTTGCCACGCAGCGTCGACAGTTCCCACGAAAGGGAACGTCTCAGGTTACAGATGTAACCCTGGTTCCCTGAGTAGGGAACGAGACGCTGCGTCTCTTGCCGTACCCCCTGCATACTTGCGAGTGCTTGCTTCAGACTTATCCCAGAAGCTAGCGTTCTCTGCATCCGGGTATGCTTTATAGTTTCCTGGTCCGTGACGTCACCCGTCTCTGACGTCTCGCTACGCGATTGGTTAGATACATGAGTGCTTCAGTGACGACATCACGCAGAAGGTTCCCAATGCGTTGCCACGCAGCGTCTCGTTCCCTACTCAGGGAACCAGGGTTACATCTGTAACCTGAGACGTTTCTTTACTTCATCTCGAACCATCCACATTTCAAACGGGATGATTATTGGTCTGGGTGTCCTGTTGATAGCAGTGTTGATCATCTTAACTACACAATATACCGTGAGTGTGAATATATGTGAGTGTGTGTGTGTGTGTGTGTGTGTGTAAGTGCATTGGTTTAGGAGTGTGGGGTGGTAAGGTGTTTGCGATGCAATGGTCTCAGCAGTTCAGGTGTAATGACTGCTCCAAGACACGAATGGTGGAGGATCCAAATGCAGTGTATTTATTGAAGGGTAATCCACAATCATAAACCATAGACAGGCACAGAGGTCAAAACACAGAGTGGGCAGTCCAAACAAAGAAATGTTGTTTCTTATGCTCAAGTAGCATTAAAAAAGCTTATTTTTCAGGCTAGACGAGCCAATGCTCATGTGCAGTCATGCGTGAGTCTCAGATTTCTATGGGAACCGGAGCCTATAACGGCAGTGATGCAATGAATTTATCAATCAGCAATTGGCTCTTTTACTTAGAAGGCTTGACCTATTCCACCATATTGCGCGTTGCTGTTTCTTCCATTCATAACTAATAGAAGTGAACTGTCTTTCTATATCTATAGTCTTTGACTCTTCACTGATCTGATCTAATCCATTTAGAGATGTCAGTCTGAGCAGCTAAAGATGAAGAAACAGGCTGAAGATCTCAATAAAGAGCTGCAGCAGGAAATCACTGAGCTGAAAAGAAGAAACACTGAGGTGGAGCAGATCTTACACACTGATGATCATCTCCATGTCATACAGGTCTGTGAACATCTGTCTCATCAGCGATAATGCGGAATATAATTAATATTTAATAGTCTTCTCTCTCCTGCAGATGTACTCATCCCTGTACAGTATTTTACACAACAAGAACTCTGATGTGGACGAGAAATCTCTGAAAAGAGCTCTGACTCTACTGAAGAAACAACTAAATGAAAAACTCACTCAAACTGGTATGTGAATATCAAATACAGTGTTTTTTGTCATGAACTAAGAAAATACTAAGAAAAAAAGTGTTAAAGGTGCCCTAGAACTTTTTTTTAAAAGATGTAATATAAGTCTACGGTGTCTCCTGAATGTGTCTGTGAAGTTTCAGCTCAAAATACCCCATAGATTTTTTTTTTAATTCATTTTTTTAACTGCCTATTTTGGGGCATCATTAGAAATGAGCCGATTCAGGGTGTGTGGCCCTTTAAATCTCGTACTCCCTGCCTATCGAGCTCGCGCTTGCCTTAAACAACATAAAAAAAGTTCACACAGCTAATATAACCCTCAAAATGGATCTTTACAAAGTGTTCGTCATGCAGCATGTCTAATCGCGTAAGTACAGTGTTTATTTTGATGTTTACATTGATTCTGAATGAGTTTGAGGCTGTGCTCCGTGGCTAACGGCTAATGCTACACTGTTGGAGAGATTTATAAAGAATGAAGTTGTGTTTATGAATTATACAGACTGCAAGTGTTTAATAATGAAAATAGTGACGGCTCTTGTCTCTGTGAATACAGTAAGAAACGTTGGTAACTTTAACCACATTTAACAGTACATTAGCAACATGCTAACAAAACATTTAGAAAGACAGTTTACAAATATCACTAAAAATATCATGTTATTATGGATCATGTCAGTTATTATTGCTCCATCTGCCATTTTTCGCTATTGTTCTTGCTTGCTTACCTAGTTTGATGATGCACAGATCCAGACGTTCTGCCCTTGTCTAATGCCTTTCATAATGTTGGGAACATGGGCTGGCATATGCAAATATTGGGGTCATTCATATTAATGATCCCGACTGTTACGTAACAGTCGGTGTTATGTTGAGATTCGCCTGTTCTTCTGAGGTCTTTTAAACAAATGAGATTTATATAAGAAGGAGGAAACAATGGAGTTTGAGACTCACTGTACAGTATGTCATTTCCATGTACTGAACTCTTGTTATTTAACTATACCGAGGTAAATTCAATTTTTGAATCTAGGGCACCTTTAAATTAATTTAAAGCATCTGTGATGATGTAACTATCCCTGTACAACCTCTATTTGAATTTCAAATTTTATTCACCAGAGTGGAAATTTGTCTTTGGCTCTCCAACACCTAAACATCTACTGAGAAACTAACAGGCAATAATTAAACAATACACAGACGAGGTCACATTACATATAAAAGTACAGTTAATGTAATTTTCTGTTACTTTTCTCAATTTTAATGTCATTTGGGATGAAGGACTTCTTGAACACATTTTTATTTGCCCGAGGGACTCTATAGCGCCTCCCAGATTTCAGGAGCTCAAACTGGCTGAAGAGAAGATGGAAGTGATTTTCTAGAAAACTCCTCGCCTTCTTCCTTACCCTTTCTGTGAAAAGTCATGTTAAAGACTTCTGGGGTTTACCAACTATTTTACTTGCCATTGACACAATTCTATAAAGATTATTCTTAAATCTACAATTGATGTGACCATTCCAGCTAGGCAGGGAGATGAAAGGTCAGAAGACTCTTAACAGATTTATATGTAGCTCCAAACGTAGGTTCAGGAGGAGCCTAAACATTCAGTCCTGTCGATCATCATTACATAAACATATATAAAGCATAAAGCATAAATCAGCTCCATGGTTTAATGAGAATATTTGTTCCCTAAGACAGGTTTGTAGAAGATGGGAATGAAAATAGAAAAAAGACAAAAGTTACAAGTTTAGTTTGAAATGTGAAGAGATTCTCTGTCTAAATTCCAGAGGGCTGTAAGAACTGCGAGATCGAGACACTTTGCAAAACTGATTGAGAAAAATCGACATAAGCCTAGTGTTCAATTCTCTATGAAAGATTCGATTATTATCCTAAATTAGAGGTGGTGGGAGAAATGTCCATTGATTTATGTGAGAGTTTTTTAAACTTTTTCATGAATCAAATATCATATATTTGTAACATTAGTCATTGTTCATATACGGTTGTACAGCAATCTATATCTGGTGTTACTTTCTCCAATTTTGAGCCGATCTCTCTTTCTATCCTTGAGGACATTGTGCATAAACTAAAGTCCACAAGTTCTCCTCAGGAAGTTTTTGAATCAGTTGGCCCATTTTTAGAGTCTATAATTAACAAGAGTTTGCTTTCAGGAGTTGAGCCTGATCACTGTAAACATGCCGTAATTCAGCCCTTTTGAAGAAATCAAACTTGGATAAGAGTGTGTTATCTAATTTTAGGACTATTACGAAACTTCCATTCTTGGCTAAAATTATGGAGAAGAGTGTCCTCATTCAATATTGGTGAAGTGTTTCAGTCGGGCTTTCATAACATCATAGCATGGAATCAGCTTTGCTGAGAGTTTTTAACAATGTTTTTCTCTCGACCGACCATGTTAATTTTACAGTACTTTTACTCTTAGACAGCAGCGTTTGATACGATTGACCGTCAGATTCTTATATCTCGTCTTGAAACATGTGTGGGTATTTGTGGGAATGTATGGAGTCAATATAATGTCGCATATATATACGCAAAAAAATAAAGTTTTGCAAACGAAAATTAAAGTACTGAGGAAAATAAATGTGCTTTTTGCAAACAAAAATAAAGAATTGCAAAACATAAATGAAACGGCGCGAAAAGCAAAGATTTTGCAATACATATTTTCCATGGTCATATCTATTAATTTGCTTTTATTTTGCGTGTCAGTCTAGTTTGAGCTTGCGATGCCGTTTTCCCTTTGCGCTTCATTTTTCTGCGCGTCTTGCTTTGTGGCACTGTTTTGACGTGGGGGTGGAGTCATGGGACGGGGGCGTGTACAAAATGCCTCCCTGGAAGTGACGTCATCGGCCTGAGACGCAGCTCACTGATCCAGGTACTGGCTGCGTCCGAAAACCTAGGTAGCAGTCTTGCTGCCTCGCTGTCTTATAAGAGAATGACTTGTACGGCAGCGTTTGTGCATGAAGACACCTCACGAAACAACAGCAATCTACAGCAATATAGCGCAAGCTCTGGTGAGAACTAAACAAATATTTAATTACTACAGTAGTAATTTCTCGATAGAAATGATATCAAAATTGAATTATGTTGGTCGAAATCGTACATTTATTCACAAACTGAGCAGCAAACGCAACTTTCGGACGCCATCTTTATTTTTCTAGCTCAACTGTCACAGAATGGAAAGCACAGGATTGTGGGATATCAAAGGGAGCGAAGGATACATCTATGCTTCCTTAAAAAAACGATCAGATGAAGGTATCTCATGAGAGAGGAAGTGAAGCTAACATTGGATTCGGATGTGCCTTAATGCTATACTTCCTTGAAATGTGTCCTCAGAAGGCAGCATTTTCCAGTTTTCGACACAGCCAATGTCATGATGAGCAGAGGTTTGCGAGTGGATCGCTTCCTCTTATTCACTAGCATTAAAACATGCATGTTTTCGTTTTATTAACTTTATTAACAAATGTTTATGTGTATTAGCAGTGTTTGCTTAAGTTGAAGAAGTTGTAACCATGAACATCTGGCGTTTATTTCTCTCGATGTGTACACTTTTATAGCATTAAAATGTATATTGTTTCATTTGGTTAACTGCATGTGTATTAACAGTGTTTGTTTAAAATCTCTTAACCTGTGGGAGGACGCCAGCACACAGAAGCGTTCTTTCTTCACATTAGTTCAGAGTTACTGCTAGTTTTAACGATGCTTTTTTTAAAACGCAGCTCTGGAGAGTTTTGTAAATAATAGCCTGTACTGTAAAAGCCCGACATGCCAATAAAGCTTTGATTAAGCTATGTGACAGGAATTTTCACTGGAAGAGCACTTTAGAGGATGAATTTAACAATAACTCTAAAAATACCCTAACCCTATAATAATAAATACTAGAATTATAAATTAATAATTCTCTAGTTTCATTTGTAAATGAAAACACTCATTTATCACAGAATGTTAATTAAGTAAGCAATACACAAATTGAAAGGGGAAATAAGCATAACAATAAATATAAAAATATAGCCCTAATTAATATAATATTATCAATTATTATATACGGTTAGCCTATATGAATGAATGAATAAATGAATGATGCATTTATATAGTACTTTATTGTGTATTGTTGTACACCCATGTGGGGGGGGGGGGGGGGGGGGGTCTCTCCTCAACCACCACCAGTGTGCAGCATCCACTTGGATATAATATATTATATATAATGATAAAAATAATAATATCCTAATATGCACATATATTACATAAAAAGACACGATCAACGGACTGTGGGATGGATAAAAAATATTTTATCAATCTCTGATAAACTCAGGTTGCTATGGTCACACGGGTTTGTTTATGCATTAAACTCGTGGCAAAACTAAACCAAAAAGACTCGAGCTTCATTTTTTTCTATTTTACAATGACAGTCATTTATTAATTTATGCCAGGAGTTATGTAAATGAAAAACAAAGTCGAGATCGATATGAAACTTGAGTCGTAGACCTCTTTAATGATGTAAGTTATAGTTTATGAAGCATTATTTTACATTAAAACTAGCAGTAACTCTGAACTAATGTGAAGAAAGAACGCTTCTGTGTGCTGGCGTCCTCCCACAGGTTAAGAGATTTTAAACAAACACTGTTAATACACATGCAGTTAACCAAATGAAACAATACACATTTTAATGCTATAAAAGTGTACACATCGAGAGAAATAAACGGCAGATGTTCATGGTAACAACTTCTTTAACTTAAGCAAACACTGCTAATACACATATACATTTGTTAATAAGGTTAATAAAATGAAAACATGCATGTTTTAATGCTAGTGAATAAGAGGAAGCGATCCACTCGCAAACCTCTGCTCATCATGACAGTACCTGGATCAGTGAGCTGCGTCTCGGGCCGATGACGTCACTTCCAGGGAGGCATTTTGTACACGCCCCCGTCCCATGACTCCACCCCCACGTCAAAACAGTGCCACAAAGCGAGACGCGCAGAAAAATGAAGCGCAAAGGGAAAACGGCATCGCAAGCTCAAACTAGACTGACACGCAAAATAAAAGCAAATTAATAGATATGACCATGGAAAATATGTATTGCAAAATCATTGCTTTTCGCGCCGTTTCATTTATGTTTTGCAATTCTTTATTTTTGTTTGCAAAAAGCACATTTATTTTCCTCAATACTTTAATTTTCGTTTGCAAAACTTTATTTTCTTTTGAAAAACTTTTTTGCATATATATGCGGCATTATATTGACTCCATAGGAATGCCCTAAGACAGATAAAGTCTTACTTTCAAAATAGGAGTTTCTCGGTCTGCATGGGAGAGTTTGCATCAGCCTCGGCACCCCTAACATGTGGTATTCCGCAAGGTTCAATCTCGGCACCCTTTTCTTTTCTATTTATATGCTGCTATTAGGAGTGATTTTGGGTAAATATGGTGTGTCATTTCATTCTGACGCTGATGATTCTCAGTTGTATTTGTCCTTTAACAAAAATTCTTCCAGTGTCCTGGGGCACTTGTTGGTCTGATAGATGAGGTGAAGTCATGGATGGCTGCAAACTTTTTGAGTATCAATGAATTGAAAACAGAGATGATTATATTTGGGCTCTCCGAAATGAGTGATACAGCTGGAATTAATCTAGGTACATTGAGCCCTTTTAGGAAACATCAAGTAAAAAATTAAGGCGTGATCTGTGACAGTGCTTTAAAATGTAACTCTCAAATAAGCAAAGTTGTTAAAGCTAGTTTTTATCAACTTAGAATGATTGCTAAGATGAAGCTTTTCTTAACACATACAGACTTGGAGAAGATCATTCATGTTTTTATTTTTTCCCAACTAGATTATTGCAACTCGCTTTCTTATGGTTCCCAAACGAAAGTTTTGGACCGAATCGTCTCAGGTTACGTATGTAACCATAGTTCCCTGAGATAGGGACTGAGACGCTGCGTCCGATAGGAACGCTTTGGGAACGCCTCCAGCGTGATAGCGTCTGATGCACGACTGTCAACTAGTCCAATGGCGAGAGTGAACGTCACGGGCGGGTGACGTCACGACCAGGAAAGGATAAATACACATCCGGTGCAACCG
The DNA here is from genome assembly GCA_036281575.1 of Ancherythroculter nigrocauda. Classification (NCBI taxonomy): domain Eukaryota; kingdom Metazoa; phylum Chordata; class Actinopteri; order Cypriniformes; family Xenocyprididae; genus Ancherythroculter; species Ancherythroculter nigrocauda. Next base: position 36,597,150 of record VTFQ01000020.1, on the reverse strand, counting down.
GCTTCAGCTAAATACTGCCGAGGCAAAATGATCACAGGGATGCAGGGAGTATGGCAATGCGACGCAGCGTCTCGTTCCCTATCTCAGGGAACTATGGTTACATACGTAACCTGAGACGTTCCCTTTCGAGGGAACTTGCGCTGCATCCGATAGGAACGCTTTGGGAACGATATACCAAAACGCCATAATCACAAATACCTGTCTGTGTGAAACTCTGGCACACTTAAGACAGCAAAACCGATGATCCTGGAGCTGCGTCCAGGTCAAGGTCATAATACCTTACAAAAGTGAGTGGCGAGGACCAACCGGCCGCATCGCAGATCTCTTTGAGGGAAACCCCCGAGATTAACCCTCTGGAGTCTGAGGCTGATTTGGGGCCTGGAGAAGTTTTGACATGCCCTGACATTTGTGCTTTTTTCAGTTGTTCATAAACATATTAATGGAAAAAGTGTCATTACGGGGCTTCCGGTTATGGCCGCCATAGAGTAAGACGCGGAAAGCATCGCTCCCACAGAAAATCCTGTTTATATTGCGTTAATTTGAGTAAAACGCGGCTACACTTGTATTTTCTTTAATTTAAACTGGATAGACTTCTTTTGGCAACTTCTGAGGATGCCCCCTAAAAAACCCATCGAGAACAAGAAAGAAACAACTAACGCTACCGAAGACAGCCCTTTAGCTTTAACGGCTAGCTTGGCATCGCCCCCTGAATGGTTCCAGTCAGAACTGGAGAAAGGTTTCGCGAAAATTCAAATCATGCTAGACGGGCGTTTGTGCGAAATACGGGACTCGGTAGACAAGGTACTCAACGACCTTCAGGAAACGAGGCAAAAGCTGTGCGATCTTGAATCACGCCAAGACGGATTTGAAGAAGCCATTGTGAATCTGCGTGAAGACATTGCGGACGGTAAAAAGCACGCGGAGTATGAAATACTTACTTTGAAAGATAAGGTCTTTCAATTTACGCCTCGTTGGCTTTCCTGAAGGGGTAGAAGGGAGAGACGCAGTGTCGTTTGTGGAGGAATGGCTCCCTAAAATCATCGGTGTCGATCAGGAGCGGCCCTTTGAAATTGAACGAGCTCACCGTACGCTTCAGCGCCGGCCGGCAGAATACGAAAGACCACGAGCCATCGTGATTAAATTACTTCGCTTCAGAGATACAGTCAAAATACTGGATGCTGCACGGGAGAAAAAAGAGCTTACATATGGCAATTCCAAAATCATGATTTTCCGGGATATGTCAACGACCCTCTACAAGAAGAAACAGGCGTTCGCCCCTCTTAGAAGACGGCTCCGGGACCACAGTATTTCATACAGCATGCAGTACCCGGCCACTTTGAGAGTGGATCTGCCAGGGGGCGCGCGATCTTTCAGCTCGAAAGACGCTGCTGAGGCTTATTTGAAAACTCATCACCCAACACTTTTGTCGTCAGCGAGTTCGGAGTGAGATTGTAGGTACGTTGTAAATAGTTACTGGATCTGTGGACATGTGAGCTCCGAATAGCTGCAAGAATGGACAATATTGATGTATGTTCAATTTTCCACCTTACCATTCTATCTATAAGTTGTTCTCTGAAATTGTTCTGGCCAGTTTGTACTTACTAACTTTCCCTGCCCAGCAGATGGTGTAGTCAGTGTTAATTACTCTGTTGATATATGTGGGAAGCTTTAGCTTGAAGTTGTGCATGTTCAGTATACAACGTTACGCGTGTTTTTTTTCTGGGGAGGGTGGGGGTGCCACTTTATTGCTTTCTTTTTTTTCTCTTGATTTTTTTTTTGTGTTTTTGTTTTATTTTGACTTATAACTGAAAGAGATACATATAACTATTTGTCCTGGAATGTTAATGGGATTAATAACAATTTAAAGAGAAAGAAAATACTGTTGTTTTTAAAGAAAAATAAGATAGACATTGCTCTCTTACAAGAGACCCATATGACTGAGGAGGATCATTGTAAGCTATCACGTCAGTGGCCTGGACAAATTTTTTTTGCTTCATATAGTTCTCACTCAAGAGGGGTTGCAATTCTGATAAACCGCAGGGTGCCTTTTGTTTTGGAACATGTGGTCAAAGACAATTATGGAAGATATATTGTTCTTAAAGGATATATTGCATCTGAAAGTATCACAATAGCAAACGTTTATGCCCCCAATCAAGATGAACCTCAATTTTTCCATAATTTACATTTCAAACTTTTTTTGCCTTGTACAATCATTGGAGGTGACTTTAACTTGGTCCTAGATCCAACAGACAGATCACCTGTTAAATGTTCTGCCTTGACACCATCAGCAAGAGCTGTGAAACATATGATGGCTGAATTAGAGCTGATAGACATTTGGAAGGCTTTACATAAGACCCAACAAGATTTCTCTTTTTATTCCCGGCCACATAAAAGTTTTTCCAGAATTGACTTTTTTCTTTTGCACAAAACACAGGAATACTTAGTTGACTCGTGTGAATACCTTCCACGGATCTTATCTGATCACTCCCCATTACTCCTTAAGGTTAATGCTCCTACTACCAGAACATATATTAGAAGATGGCGATTTAGTAATTATCTCCTCAACGACCTTGATTTTATAGCTTTTTTAAATGACAATATAGAAAGTTTTTTGAACTTTAATGTGGGCTCTGCTTCTCCAGGGGTGGTTTGGGAGTCATTAAAGGCCTATCTAAGGGGAATAATTATATCATACTCATCTGGTAAAAAGAAAAAATATCAGAGTCAACTGAATTTACTTTCTAAAGACATTAAAAAATTGGAACAGGACTGTTCTGTTTGTGGAGATGAAAATATGTTTCAGAAACTAAGCTCATTGCGGCTTGAATATGATATGCTATCCACTAAAGAAGCAGAGTGTGTCCTCCTTAGATCTAAACAACGATATTATGAGCATGGGGATAAAATTGGCAAATTGTTGGCCTGGCAAATACGAAAAGAAGATGCAGTGAGGTCTATTAATGCAATACGTCGAGTTGACAATACTGTTATCAGAGATCCCACTCTTATTAATCAGGAATTTATGCGATTCTATAAATTGTTATATACCTCCCAAGGTACTGATATGGTGAAAACACATACTTTCCTGGATAATTTGGACATACCATCTCTTACTAAAGTTTCCAGGGACTGTTTGGAGGGGGATATCACTGAGGTAGAAATACAAGAGGCCATATCATGCCTAGCTGCTGGCAAGTCGCCTGGCTTGGATGGTTTTTCTATAGATTTTTTTAAAGCATTTATACCGAAATTAATTAAGCCATTGAAGGATATGTATATGCAGGCTATAGAGTCTCAGCATCTACCAGACTCTCTCGAACAGGCTATGATAACTCTTCTGCTTAAGCCTGGTAAAGACCCCTGTCTGTGTGGCTCATATAGGCCAATTTCATTACTCAACTCAGATTACAAGGTGTTTGCTAAAATTATTGCCTTAAGATTGGAAAAAGTAATTTCACAGTTAGTACATATGGATCAGACAGGATTTATTCAAAACCGATGCCTTTTTGACAACGTTCGCAGGCTTCTAAATGTAATTTTTTCCGCCTCTCAGGTGGACTATCCTGTTATTGCCGTTTCTTTAGACGCCGAAAAGGCCTTTGACCGAGTTGAGTGGCTATTTCTGTTCTCAGTCCTCCAAAAGATGAATTTTGGCCCTAAATTTATTAATATGGTTAAGATGCTTTACAACCACCCAACAGCAGTCATTCAGACCAATAGTGAAATCTCGACTTTATTTCCCTTGGAGCGGGGCACGAGACAGGGTTGCCCACTATCTCCCCTTTTATTCGCTCTAGCAATAGAGCCTTTAGCTATTGCAATTCGCTCGCATGACGTCATTAGTGGTTTTATAACCCTTCAATCTCGGCATGTAATCTCACTATACGCAGACGATATCATGTTGTATTTGATTAATGTAAGCTCCACTATACCAGCATTGACGACTTTACTACAAGATTATGGAATCATATCTGGTTATAAAATTAATGTAAACAAGAGTGTTTCTATGCCTCTTAATATAGCTGCTACTCTGTTACCTCTTAGAAATTTTCCCTTCACCTGGAATATGGATAAAATTACATATCTAGGACTACAAATATCCAGAGATCTGTCTCAGTTATATAACTTAAACTATGCTCCCTTGCTTAAAAGTGTAGAAGTGGATTTAGATAGGTGGAACTCTCTCCCTATTTCATTAATTGGCCGGGTAAATTCTATCAAAATGACTATACTACCAAAGTTTTTATATTTGTTTCAGGCACTCCCTCCTGTTTTGCCAAAGTCTTTTTTTAAGGAACTTAATAGAATTATTTCGAGGTTCTTATGGAAAGGAAAAGTGCCACGGGTCAAGCTAAGTCCACTATTTTTGACATTCCGGAACGGTGGACTAAAGTTGCCCAATTTTTATTTGTATTACTGTGCAGCTCAGCTGCGCTCAATTTGGATTTGGCGATCAAACTGCACCTCTCCTCCGGCTTGGCGACAATTAGAGGAAGTACAAGTACAGGGCATAACTCTTGCTGCAACACCTTTTGTTCCTCTGAAATGCTTAAAGAAATTGACTTCCAACCCCCTGATCGTTGGTACTTGTAAAATCTGTACAGACCTCAGGAAAAAGATGAAATGTAAACAAACTTTGTTCAGATCCACTGCATTTTATTATAATCTTTTCCTACCCCCAGCTCTTAAAGATGGCATAACCAAACAATGGTATGACTGTGGTATTCAAACTTTCGAAGAACTTTACGAGGGAGATACACTCATGTCTTTCGAGCAGTTACAACAGAAATTTTATCTCCCCTCTAAATTCTTCTTCAAATATCTACAAGTTAGACACTACATTCAGACTCAGCAAGGTGGTCGCTTATCCAACCTCTCCCTCTCCCCCCTGGAGGACATCTTATCTGATAAAAAAGACCCTAAGGGTCTTATATCGTTTATCTATGGCAAGCTGTCCCATTTGATGGCTGGTAATCTCTGCAATGTTAAATCTAAATGGGAAAAAGATCTGGAGTGCTCAATCAGTGACAATGAATGGGAAATCATATGTGAGAAAGCTCAGACTTTGTCTGTCAATAGCCGTCATAAACTTATTCGGTTTAATGTGATACACAGAGTCTATTATACTCCAGTAAGACTACACACCTTTAAAAGTACCTATTCAGAGCTATGTCCCAGATGTAAAGTGCAGAGAGGGACACTTTTACACATGTTGTGGTCTTGCCCTGACCTAGAGGTATACTGGGAAGGGGTCTTAGAGATCATTGGCACAGTTGTTGGTACTAATATGCCCAGGGAGCCCAGACTTATCCTGTTGGGAGACACCTCATTACTGGATGAACGAAAGGGGATTAATCTGAGGTTTGTCAGATTAGCTCTTTTAGCAGCAATAAAATGCATAACATTGAGGTGGAAGGACCCTAAACCACCTACTACTTTTATGTGGAATACAGAAGTATCATCCTATGTACCTCTTGAAAAAATAGCATTTTGTTTGAAGAAACGTCAAGATCTGTTTGTAAAACACTGGGGCAGTTTCCTTTCATATATGAGTATAACAACAACAGGACAAAATACCTAAATCTCATATGACTTTAAATGCCTTTTTCTTGTTTAATCTGTTTATGGTTTATTAGTGGCACCATGGGAGGGAGGTTTGGGGTGTGATATAGGGTTGTGATATGGTAATAATTATTCAATTTGTATTTTGTATTATTTTATTTGTTAAAGGAAAAACCCAATAAATATAATGTTCAAAAAAAAAAAAAAAGTGTCATTACACTGTATTCAGCACAAACTAGGCTACAATAATATGTGAGGAACATGTATGTACATGTTTGTGTTTTTGAAGGAATAACATTTATGCGTGGTTATTGAAAAAAACAAAAAACTTAAGTCACTGAAATAAGGCCAAAAAAAGTATATTAAATCTGTGTTCACAAGACTTCTGGTTATTGGAGGTTGTAGACCAATGCTCGCACTGGACACAGCAGATTCGACTTCTCCTGGTCTGGTGTAATGAATGGAGGAGGACAAAAGGCTTGCAGCACAATAGGCCTTGGAACATTAGTCAAAACCTTCGGAATATATCCAGGTTTGGGGTAAAGGAAGGCTTTGACCATCCCCGGAGCAAACTCAAGACAGGTCGGGGACACTGAAAGGGCCTGAAGGTCTCCTACTCTTTTAAGGGATGATACGGCGAGAAGGAAGACAGTCTTAAGTGTAAGGAACTTATCTGAGACTGACTCAATAGGCTCAAATGGAGCTGTAGATAGGCCTTCTAACACAATAGCCAAATCCCAAGCAGGGACCCTCGTGCGCATCGCAGGCCTCAGCCTCTGGGTGCCACGGAGGAAACGAATGACTAATGGGTTCTTCCCAACAGTAGTACCATCCACATGGGCATGGTAAGCAGATATAGTCGACACATAAACTTTAAGTGTAGATGGGGTTAACCCAGATGAGAAACGGCACTGTAGGAACTCAAGTACTGAATCAATCGGGCAGTAGACTGGATCCAACTGTCGTTCTTGACACCAGGAAGTGAACAGTTTCCACTTCAAGGCATATAGTTTCCTCGTGGAAGGAGCTCTGGACTGAAGAATGGTCTCTACAACCTCAGTTGAGAGACCAGCTTCTATGAGCTTGGCCCCCTCAGAGGCCAAACCCACAGATTCCACATTTCTGGACGGGGATGCAGAATCGTGCCCCCCGCCTGAGACAGGAGGTCCCTCCTGATCGGAATCTTCCAAGGTGAGCCATCGAGAAGAGCTATCAGGTCCGAGAACCATATGCGGCTCGGCCAGTGAGGTGCTACTAGCAATAGACTTATCCCTTCCTGGCGAACTTTCTCCAGAACTCCCGGGAGCAAAACAATTGGGGGAAATGCATACAGACGCAGCCTTGGCCACGTCTGTACCATGGCGTCCAGTCCCAGAGAAGCTGGATGTGTGAGGGAGAACCAAAGTGGACAGTGCGTCGTATCCTGAGACGCAAACAGATCCACTTCCGCTTGGCCATAAATCTCCCATATGAGCTTCACCACCTCCGGGTGAAGTCTCCATTCCCCTGGCCTCAGCCCCTGCCTCGACAGAGTGTCTGCTCCAATATTCTGAATCCCTGGAATATAGATAGCTCTCAAGGAGAGCATCTTCCCCAGAGACCACAGGAGGATCTGTTGCGCCAGTTTGTATAATGGGCGCGACCGCAGACCCCCCCTGCCGATTTATATACGAGACCACCGATGTATTGTCTGTTCTGACTAGCACATGATTGCCCCTCAGGTCTGGAAGGAAGAACTTCAACGCATTGAAAACTGCCATCATCTCCAGGCAATTTATGTGCCACGAGAGCTGATGACTCTTCCACAGACCCTGAGCTGAGCGGCCTTCCATTACCGCTCCCCAGCCTGTGAGAGAAGCGTCCGTCGTCAAAGTGACACGACGACATCGAGCTCCTAACACAGGGCCCTGGGACAGGAACCAATTCTTCTTCCATATGATCAAGGCGTGGAGACAGCGCCGCGTGATCTTGATCATACGAAGTGGGTTGCCCCTTGGGGAAAACCCTTTGGTCCTGAGCCACCACTATAAGGGTCTCATGTACAGCAGGCCAAAAGGTATCACGTTGGACGCTGCTGCCATCAGACCCAACAGTCTCTGAAACTGCCTTACAGTGCGTGACTGGCCTAGCTTCAATTCTTTTACGGCTGATAGAATAGCAGTGATGCGAGCTGGAGAGAGACATGCTCGCATTGTCACTGAATCCCAAACCACGCCAAGAAAAGTGGTCCTCTGTTATGGAGTAAGCACGCTTTTCTTGGCATTCAGTCTCAACCCCAATTTCCGAATGTGTGCGAGAACGACATCTCGATGCCGAACCGCCATCTCCTCTGACTGTGCCAAAATCAACCAGTCGTCGATATAATTCAGGATGCGTATACCCTGCAGCCTGAGCGGGGCCAGCGCTGCATCTACACATTTTGTGAATGTGCGGGGTGAGAGAGCTAGGCCGAACGGAAGAACCCGAAATTGGTACGCTTCGCCCCCGAAAGCGAACCTCAGGAACTTCCTGTGCTGTGGAAGGATGGAGATATGGAAGTATGCGTCCTTGAGATCTATTGTGACAAACCATTCCTCGGATTTGATTTGAGTCACGATTTGACTTAACGTCAGCATCTTGAATTTTAGCTTTTGAACTACTCGATTCAGATGACGTAGATCTAAAATAGGGCGCAATCCCCCATCCTTTTTTGGAACCAAGAAATACCGGCTGTAAAACCCAGACTCCCTGTCGGCAACCGGAACCCTCTCTATAGCCTCCTTTGCTAATAAGGTTTTTATTTCTTGTTCCAACACCAAAGCCTGCTGAGGAAGCACTGACGTATGCAGCACTCCTTTGAATAGAGGTGGACGGCACCAAAACTGGATTTTGTAACCTTTCTCTATAATTTGCAGGACCCGACGTGAGATATTTTGAAGAGATTTCCACTCTACCAGAAAATCTACTAAGGGAACCAGCCTCTCGAGGCTGGCCTCTGGTGTTTTGTTCACAGCACATTTTTGATGTAAATGTATCCTCCTCAGAGGATATGACGCAGTGTCGTGTTGATGTTGCCTCACTAATTCGGTGGGAACCGCTGCGCCCCGAAGCACCAAAGGTGGCGGGGTTGGCAGAGCGGCCCCCTGAGGGCCACGAGGTGGAACGGGCACTGTATACTGAGGTGTGTACCGCACCACCACGTGTGGGGCTGCCCTCAGATGTCTGACGCCACTGGCGTCAGGACTTCTTCTGCCCAGCCTTCTTCGCCTGAAGCAAAACCCTCAGGTCTGTCTTCGGCTTGGAAGGCTTGGGCTGAGAGTGCCGTCCCGGCCCACCATGTCTTTGGGGTGGAGCTCGAGAGGCGACACTCTCTTTCTGCTGTGCTCGGTACGAGGAGCTGTACGGCTGGGACTGCTCACGCCCAGTAGCCCCAGAAGGTGGATGGCGGCGTGGAAGATACTTTTTAAACGCCTCCGCCTGCTTTATAGCTTCCTGGAACCTGTCGACGACAAATGTGACTGCGTCGCCGAACAGGCCAGATGGTGCAAGCGGAGCGTCGATGAGAAAGGCCCTGTCTTTATCCTTCAACTCAGACAGATTAAGCCACAGGTGCCTCTCTGTCGCCACCAAGGCTGCCATAGACCGCCCAACAGCTCTGGCGGTCTCCTTTGTGGCTCTTAGAGACAGATCTGTGGCTCGACGAAGTTCTCGAACAGCGTCCGAGCCAATCCCCTCCCTGCCATCCAAATCCTTCAACAGATCTGCTTGGTACGCTTGCAAAACAGCCATAGTCCTACGGTTGGTCCTACGGTGATCATGGCAAAGATGGCGCCGGTGTATGTGGCATGCCGTCTGCTGCTCCTAGTCCCGGTTGTGTTTGTGTTGTTTTTGTCAATTATTTGTAAGAATACCCACTCTCTACTGGTGTATGATCGCCAAGCACTGCTCAATATTGGATTTGTTGCAAAGAACTTGATACAGTATCAACATGATGGACAACGGACATTACCTCCATTTTTAAATGTCATTCCCTTTGAACTTTGGCGTGCGCCAGTTCCTCTTTCCCAGAGGAGGTGTAACAGACGCCGGGGTAAACGCAGTGGATTGCTGGTGAAAATAAAACTTCATCTCGCCAAATACGCCCGGACGAATCTTCAAAGGATATTGGGTGACAATGAGTTGGATTGTCATCGCTTCTGGCGTACTATGGATACATCACGCACCGGGCTGATAACGCTCGTCGGCCCGAAGTCAGATGATCAGATCTCCCGCCTGCGCTCACCTCGTCTTCGCAGAGGTGGCGTGAATGTTCGAAGCCTTCGGCCGCTGGACCGGGAACCCCTGACGGCTAAAGGCCCAGTCCCTATCAGGATAGCCCTGGTAAACGCAAGATCTCTTGCAAACAAATCATTTATTTTGAATGACTTCTTCACCTCACATGCCTTGGATTTTTTGTGTGTGACTGAAACTTGGATTAATGGAAGTGATTTAAGTGCGTTCTCAGAGGTTTTACCCATCGGCTGCACATATTTTAACTCTCCGAGGTCTTCTGGACGAGGGGGAGGAATAGCGACTATTTTTAAAGAACAATTTAACTGTCGCCAACTGTCATTAGACAATTATTCCAGTTTTGAGTTGAATATCTTTGAACTGGGTCGTTTCCAGCCAGTGCTTTGCGCTGTGATATATCGTCCACCTAAGTATAACAAGGATTTCATCAATGACTTTTCTGACTTTTTGTCTGGAATTATGGCGAATTATGACAATATTTTAATTATTGGCGATTTTAATATCTATGTCTGCTGCCCTACGAAGCCTCTGGTTAAAGACTTTTTACATTTAATTGATTCTTTTAATCTGGTTCAGTCTGTGATGGGTTCGACACACGAGCATGGTCACACGTTAGACCTCGTCTTATCGTGTGGTTTACCAGTTTCTAACCTTGAAATTTCTAATGCATTTTTCTCTGATCATATGCCTGTTCTTTTTGACATTTCTATTCCTTGTTTTTCTAAACCGAGTATTCCAGCTCAGCGATGCCGTATAATTAACTCCTCCACTGCTGCTCAGTTCTCTGCTGTTTTTCAAAATTCTTCTGAAACTTATGCTACATTTCCATCATGTTTTGATACTGAGGAGCTAAACTCATTGTTTAATTCCACCTGTCAAAGTGTTTTGGATATTGTTGCTCCTTTTAAAATTACTCGTCCTAAGCCAAGAACAGAGCCATGGTTGAATGATATTACTCGCACTGTCAGACGTGAGTGTAGGAGAGCTGAACGTCAGTGGAAAAAAGACAAGCTGCAGGTGTCTTTTGACATCTTAAAGGAGACTTGGTACAAATACCAAAAAACTGTTAAAGCTGAGAAAACAAAGTATTTGTCTAATGTTATTCTTAAAAATTCCCATAAACCTAAAGTTCTTTTTAGCACAATTAATTCTGTACTAAACACTTCTCAACCCACTTTTTCTGATGTGTCCTCTGACACTTGCAAGAGGTTTTTACAGTTTTTCTGGATAAGGTTTCAGTTATCAGAACACACATTATACCTCCTTCTGTGGACCCCTCTGTCCTGATCACTTGCTCAGCTGTTTTTAACCAGTTTGAGCCTGTGTCTCTTTCCCTTTTGAAAGATATTATTCTTCAGCTGAAACCCTCTACCTGTCCTACAGATGTAGTTCCACCACGTCTTTTAAAGGAGATTTTTGATTCCACTGGGTCTGTAGTTCAAAATATTATAAATAGCAGTTTGACCTTAGGTGTTGTTCCTCTAGATTTTAAACATGCTGTGGTCCAACCTCTGATAAAAAAAATCCAACCTGGACACAACGGTTTTGTCTAATTATAAACCAATCTCTAAACTTCCCTTCCTTTCTAAAGTATTAGAGAAAATAGTCTGTACACAACTGCAATCTTTCTTAGATAGACATTCAATTTTAGAAGTATATCAGTCTGGTTTTAAAGCTCTTCATAGCACAGAAACGGCACTTTTAAAGGTTTTTAATGACCTTTTATTGGTTACTGACTCAGGAGACTCTGCAATTCTTATGCTTTTAGATCTCACATCTGCTTTTGACACCATTGATCATAAGATCCTACTTTCCCGCTTGGAACATTTTGTTGGTATTAATGGTACTGCTCTGAAGTGGTTCAGGTCATACCTATCAGACAGGTCTTTTTCTGTCCACCTAGGTGGCCATGTTTCCTCATCAGCACCCCTTCCATTTGGAGTCCCTCAAGGCTCTATTCTCGGCCCAATGCTGTTCTCCTTGTATATGCTCCCATTAGGGTCAATTCTCAGGAAATATGACATTTCGTTTCACTGTTATGCAGATGACACACAAATTTATGTGCCATTAAAGCCGAAAAATGCCAGTCCTTTAAAACATCTTTTTGACTGTCTCAAAGACATTAAGGATTGGATGGCCTTAAATTTTTTACACTTTAATGAGAGCAAGACTGAAATCATTATATTTGGTCCAAACTGTACTAATAAGACCTCTAACATTGATTTGGGCCCCTTGCTTCCCTATGTCAAATCCACTGTTAAAAATCTGGGGGTAATAATGGATACAGATTTTAAACTTGATAAACAGATAAACTCGGTAATCAGGTCAAGTTTTTGTCAGTTAAGGCTTTTATCTAAAGTTAAACCTTTCTTGTCATTTAATGATTTTGAAAGGCTTATACATGTTTTTATTTCATCACGCTTAGACTATTGTAATGCTCTCTATGTTGGTGTCAGCCAGGCCTCTCTCTCACGCTTGCAGTTAGTGCAAAATGCAGCAGCTCGACTTTTAACACGGACACGTAAACGGGAACATATTTCGCCCATATTGTTCTCGCTACATTGGCTTCCGGTTCGTTTTAGGATTGATTTTAAGGTTTTAATGCTTGCTTATAAATCCTTAAATGGCCTATTACCAACTTACCTTTCTGACCTTATACAATTCCACATCCCATCAAGGTCTCTGAGGTCTGCTGATCAAATGCTGCTGACAGTTCCTAGAGTAAGACTAAAGCACAGGGGTGATCGTGCCTTTGCAGTAGCTGCCCCTAAACTCTGGAACTCACTACCTTTGTCTGTGAGGATGGCCCCTAATTTAACTGCTTTTAAAACTAGTATTAAAACATATTTTTATTCTTTGGCATTTAATACAGTCTAAGAGCTGTGGGGTTTTTTGTTTGTTTCCTAATTCGTAATGTTTTGTATATTGCCCTTTTTATTGTTGTTGTTTGTTTTATGTCCCTTTTTATATGTACAGCACTTTGGTCAACTACTGTTGTTTTTAAATGTGCTTTAGAAATGAATTAAACTTGAAACTTGAAACTTGAAACATAGTATGCAAGCACGCACCAGCCTGACCTGCTGCCGTATACGCTTTTCCCACTAACCCTGATGTAGCTTTTAGTGGTTTAGTGGCATCGCCCCATAACCATGCTCTTTCAGCCCTCTTATATTGGAGTAGTGTTTCACATGAGGGCTGAAAAGACGTGATGAATATGGCTTTTTCCAAGTTCTAGATATCTCATCATGCAAATCAGGGAAAAAGGGAAGGCCCCGTGGTGGAAGTGCTTTGTTTGATGACAGAAACCGCTCGTCCAGTTTGCTTTTTGGACGAGCGCCAAGATTCTTGGCTGGCCACTCGATGTTTAATTTAGACACAGCACGAGAAAGCACATCCACCAGCTCCTCGTACTCAGGGGAAAGTGATGACGAGTCATCTTCCCCCATATCGACGCTCAGCACGTCTAATTCCTCAGAACTAGAGTGCTGATGCGACGAGCCCTCTCCCTGGGCGGAAGAAGCCGCGGGGCGGGCTTCCGACACCAGAGAGGGGGCGCGGGATCTGCCAGGTGAAGGCTGAGAAAAAGCACTCGTGCTCGTCTCAAGCCCCGCTGACAGATCCATCTGCGAGCCCCACGACATCTTTCTCCACGCTGCCTCGGCAGCAGCGGGTCCATAGCCGTGGGGAACGCTTGCCTGCGCACTTTCCTCGAAAAGTGCGAGGCGGGAGCGGAGCGTCCTCAGGGGAAGTTTTTCACAATGCTCGCATTCAGCCCCCTCGAAGGCTGAAAGAGCATGCTCCGCTCCCAAACACATAACGCACAAATCGTGTGTATCCCCACCCGAGAGAAAACGAAGGCAGGGAGGAGCACACGGTTTAAATGCTTGTGTGTTCGCCATAACTGTGATATTGTGCTGTATGATAATGAGACAGACAACAATAAATAGACAAAGACAGTTTCACATAGAGCGCTTTTGCTGAGGCAGAAAAGCTGAAGCCGGTTGCACCGGATGTGTATTTATTCTTTCCTGGTCGTGACGTCACCCGCCTGTGACGTTCACTCTCGCCATTGGACTAGTTGACAGTCGTGCATCAGACGCTATCACGCTGGAGGCTTTCCCAAAGCGTTCCTATCGGACGCAGCGCGAGTTCCCTCGAAAGGGAAACAGATGGTCAAAAATGCTGCCACAAAGCTATTGACAGGTACTCGGAAATATGACCATATTACCCCTGTCTTGAGAGCATTGCATTTTTTACCTGTATCTTATAGAATTAATTTTAAGATTCTACTTTTTGTGTTTAAATCTCAGCATGGCACAGCCCCGCCATACATTGCTGATCTAATTCATGTTCAGGAGTCAAAGAGAACATTTCATTCCAATGCACAAAATCTCCTACATGTTCCTCGATCTAAACTAAAGTCTAGAGGTGACCGTGCATTTGCGGTAGCTGCTCCAAGGTTATGGAAAAGTTTACCAGAATATTTGAGACAATTATCATCTCTAAATGATTTTAAGAAACAGTTAAAAACATATTTTTTTTACATTGGCTTTTGATCAGGTATGAGTATTGGGGTATTGTTGCTGTAGCTACCAAGTTAGTCTTGAATGTTGGGTGTGAGGCTTTTGTTGTGGTTTTTAATTTTTGTCATTTTTATTTTATTGTAGAGCACTATGGTCAACTATGTTGTTTTATTATGTGCTCTATAAATAAAGTTGGAGTTGGATTATGAGCGTATATAAGCAGCAGTCACTGTGTCATCCCAGCAACAGTTCCTCCAGCATCCCTCCTCCTCCCCATCTCCTCTATTTCTCTTATTCTCCCTCTGCGCAGTACTGTTATAGAGGGGTTTAGTTTGGAGCTCGAGCCGAGCCTCGGGTTCAAGCCTCCTGCGAGGACAGCAAACCAAACCAATTAATCATTAAGACTAAACTGGCAGGTGAACTTGTGAAAGTTTAAGATGTGCTGACAAACACAAAGGCTGCTGAGATGTCTGAGAAGACAGAGTCTCTGTGAGCATCTTTGCTCACCTGGGAGTCCAGAACTGTAAGATAATTATAATTTTCCACAATTTCAACATTTTGGCCATTAAGTAAAACTGGCTCAATTATTATATCTTGTTTTTTATGCAAATAATGAATTCCTTTGTATTGGCAACTGGCTAGAGCAATAGCATGTTTCAGGGGCTTCAGTGTGAGCCAGAATCACCTTGAAATTATGGTTCGAATGATCAATGAATGATTTTTTAAACCAACACTTTGCTTCTGATGTACTAGGTCAGTCTTTTATTCAGTGCTTTCTTTATAACTGTAAAAATAATATAGAATAAACATACATTTATAAAATAAAGATGTCCTGTAAGCGCTCAGTAGAAACTGGACCGACTATCAGTTTGCCACTGGTGTACCAACAACAAACCGCTGGTGTGACACCCAAAAACCTCTGACAGATCGACGGCATTTTCAGATTAGTCGGATTGTGCCGATGGTGGTCCAACCGTGTCTAGCCGCTGACTTTGTGCCGCCCAAAAAAACGCTGGTGGACCGCCAGATCATCGTTATCTGGGTAAGTTAACTGTTTTAGGCCATTTCTGATTTCAGTCATCATACAGTACATAACCCTGAACACCGGGGGTTCTGCTGGTTAAATGATTGAAATTATTCACATCTTCAGGATTTTTGGCTGAAAAAAAAAGGAAATCCAGTTTAATCCCGAAGAATCACATCCCTGATTACATAGTGGTCAGATTTCCAGGAATATTCCCTGACAGCGATCAATATTCCAGTTTAAACGAGTGGGACAGTCCACATATTGCTGAAGATAATGCAGATATTCAGATAAATCACATCAATTAAAGAAATTAAATCAGGTTGATCTGCAGAGCGAGTGAGAGCATCATTGTTCTTCACTATTCTCTCCGCATCAACGTTTGGTCCGGGAACATATGACAGATCTGACTGAACTCC
Source organism: Ancherythroculter nigrocauda (assembly GCA_036281575.1). NCBI lineage: Eukaryota > Metazoa > Chordata > Actinopteri > Cypriniformes > Xenocyprididae > Ancherythroculter > Ancherythroculter nigrocauda. Next base: position 36,581,353 of record VTFQ01000020.1, on the reverse strand, counting down.
AGCAGGAGATAAAATGATCTGAAATAAAGAGTTAAAATCTCCAGTGTGCTCACTTCCACCCGAACACAGTATTGTGTGACCAGCTATTGTCAAACACACACAGCTCCTCCAGTGGATTGAAATGAGCTCGTCTCGTTAGGCCTGGGGTTTATGATGATCTTTGAGTCAAGTTTCTGTAGGGAAAATGAGTTTACTCTGTCTGAATTCACAATCATGTTCAGCTCTTAGCGTAAGCTCATCTAGTTTGTTGCTTACCGAAGACACGTTTAACAGGATAATGACGGGAAAAGAAACCTGTTCCAGTGTTTCCAGTCTGTGTCTCGTTCCTCCTCTATTCATGCCTATTTTAAGCATGAAGATTATTTTCACAGAAAAAATGTCATTTTGGTGATCAGAGATGAGTTTAAGGGATAAAATTATTAACTACAGGGAGAATTTAACAGCAAAAATAACATTTTTTACACTGAATAATTATTATTACAGCTTTAATAAAAACACAGACTTGACATTTCTGCTTTAAACCCTCTGTTATGATCGTCTCATAGACCTTCATTGTAAGTGCATTAATGTTAAACACATTCTGTTTCACAAACTGATGAACGATCAACATTTACATTCAACTGATGCTGTTAATAGAGAGAAACTCACTGTTAATCTGAAATTATTCTTATAAATAATGCATATAATCATTATATTGTCATCTGTGTTCACAGAGTTGAAGTTTGTGCAGAAGTTTGCAGGTACAGTGAGATTGACACCAATACACTCACAATACTTTTGATTATAATGTGTTTTATACACATGAAAGTGTTTGTTCTGAAGTTGATTGATAATGTCTGATCTCTCTCAGTGGATGTGACTCTGGATCCTGATACAGCGAATCCATATCTCATCCTGTCTGATGATGGAAAACAAGTCAGTGATGGAGGCATTTACAAGAACGTTCCTGAAAACCCAAAGAGATTTTATGTCTGGTTTTGTGTTCTGGCAAAGCAGGGATTCAGTTCAGGGAGATTTTACTATGAGGTGCAGGTGAAGGGAAAGACTGAGTGGGAATTAGGAGTGGCCAGAGAATCCATTAACAGGAAGAAGTATACATGGCCGAGTCCTGGGAATGGATACTGGACTGTGACTCAGTGGAATGAGAATCAATATACAGCTAGTGATAATCCAATCTTTTTATCTCAGAGAGTGAAACCTGAGAAGGTGGGAGTGTTTGTGGATTATGAGGAGGGTCTGGTCTCTTTTTATGACGTGGACTCCAGATCTCATATCTACTCTTTCACTGGTCAGATTTTCACTGAGAAACTCTATCCATATTTCTATCCAGGCTTTAATGAAGAAGGTAAAAACTCAAAGCCACTGATCATCACACCTGTCAACTGAAACAAACAAAAATCATCAAATCTGAAAAGATTAAATATGGATGTGATGATTTCAGAATATGTAAATGAAAACCAAAATTTGCACAATCAAGTAGATTTTACTTACAAATATAAAGAAAATTAAAATGTGACACAAGTGCAAAAAAGAAATGTATATTCAGGCCTTCAGAAAAAAAATCAGTCACTGACAAAACATGAACTATAATGAAATATTTGTGAGTTAAATGTACATGTAAATGGCCAATTTGTTACACATCTCTATATTTCTTTTGTCTTTCATTAATACTTTGATTTTCAAATCTACTATGAAATTGTTTCTACATGTTATTTTGTAAGGAAATTTCTGAAGCCATTTTCTCTCTCTGAAATATTGTGATTTTTGGTTTATATTGTAATAACTGAATAAAGTCAAGAGTTCAGTTCTATAACTGATACTGATTGTAAACTAAATTGTTTGCTAATAAATATATAAATACACATTTGAGAATGATTTGAGTTCATGAACATCTGCTCACAGAAACAACAGACAGAATATGAATAAAACAGGATCTTTATTGACTTTCATCAGTTGTGAATGAAAATACTGAATTATTATTTAGTGTAGATGATCATTAAATCTAGTAAATATTCTTCAAGAGAAGCGAGAGCATTAGAAAGCTTCACAATGAAAGAGTTTTTCACTTTGGTTTGAGCACAATATCGGTGAATCCGTGAACCTGAGTGAGCTGACGGCAGTCCATCGATGCCAGGAGCTTCTGAGAGCCGGAGACGGTGGGAACAAACTTCATCAGCACCAGTCAGAGAGGAACCAGGAGTTCAGAGAACAGAACCAACACTGGATCAGATCTTGCCATGGATAATGATGATGGTGCAGATAGTGAATGTGTTGAACCTGAAGAGATGACAAACCTGTCATGGTTTGAGTTGTGTTTTGTTCTGTTTAGTTCGTTTAGAGTGTTTTTCTTTGGTCACATGTTCGCCTTTGTTCTCATTTTACCGCCACTTTTTGATTAGTGTTTGAGTTCAGCTGTGTCCTGTAGTCTCATTAGTCCTTCTGTTCACTGTGTATTTAAACCCTGTGTTTCCTTCTGTTCCAGGGCCCGTATGTATAAAACTTCTCAGAAATGCTCTTAAGAATAGTCTTTAGTGTTGACTTAAGTGTCAGAAAATTCGTAGTAAAGAGTAGGACTTTTCTAAGAGTAGGAGACTTTTATAAAGAAGCTAAAAGCAACTTTTAGTATAGTATAAGACAGGGGCCGTATTCACAAAACATCTTAAGGCTAAAAGTAGCTCCTAACTTGCCGATTTAGGAGAAACTCTTAAAAATAATGGGCGTGTCAGTCTTTTAATAAATAAATTAATATTGTCCTGTGGCAGTGGTTTTCATGAGTCACATTTACAAATGATTGAATAGAGTAAAAAATATATAATAAGTGTATGTGGCGTGCTGTCCATGGGGATCGAGGGCTCCAAGCTTGGAATTTAGCCCAAACCCAAAGTTCTCCCCATATCAGCCAAGAGTGAGGAGCGGGGTGGTGGAGGGATACAGAAAACTGCCAAAGTAACTACAGGTGAGTCGGCTCTCGCCATTCATCCTTTTGAGAAAGACCGTTTGAATGTGTTCCTCCCCTATTCTTTTTATAAAACATAATTTGTCGCTTGCATTTTGCATTCTCTTGAGATGCAGACATCCAAGAGGAGGTCCACAATTAAATGTATATATTTGTTTAATTAGTGACACTTAGCCTACATTTTAAAACCTTTATTTGAATATGGCAACATTTTTATTAAAATATATTTATTTGAATAGGGCAACATTTGTATTTTAAAACCTTTATTTTAATATGGAAACATGACACCTCATTCTACAATATTTCTATGATTAAATCGCTGACTCCTCCCCCTTCAGCCAATCACTGTGTGTTTACTCCATAGCAACGAGGTCAACCCCGCCCTTACTCTTAGCTTAAGACTTCAGTGTATTCCTTAGTAAAAGTTTGTCTGTGAAGCTTTGTGAATAGGTTTTAAGAGAAAACTCTTAGCTAAGAACTTTTACTGCTATTTAGGAGAACTCTTAGTGGTAACATAAAATGTTTTGTGAATACGGCCCCTGATTCTTAAGTGCTGACTTAAGTGTTGTGAACTAAGGACTACAATGTTGTCATCTCAAAACCTCAACCTCTGAATCAGCCAATAGCGAGCCTGGAAGGGTGAAGTCACAGCAGCACAATACCAATCATTTAATGTTATTATTATTATTGATGTTATTATTTAATGTTTTAATATTTAAATTTATTTAAAAGTAATAGCTTTGCATTGTGCAAAATTATCACAAATTAGTACTGATGGTGTGGAATCTTTTTCTATTGATATATGGCTCCTCATTTACGGTTAAAGCAATGATGTGTCCTGAGTTCATCAACGGCTCCAACAACTGCAGGGAAGCCCACAGTCAACATAAAAGTGTCTTTCTTTTGCCGCATGGTTTGATTGTCTGTCAGACAGTCAATGAAGTGCCATAGAGTAGTGGCCAAATGTGATGTCCAGCCATATGAAGATTGACATCTTCAACCTTAATTCAAATATTTTTGAAGATGTAAGCATATCGTGTAGATGTGCTTGGAGTCAATTGTTTCATGTGTGATAATGAAATTAAATTTACAATTTTATTTCAAATCATTTTTGGCCAGGCTGTCATGCAAAGAAATTATGAACACATGCAAAAACAAGAGAGAACCAATGAAATATAAAAAACTGATTATGTTGTAGTCAATATCATATTTAAAATATTTAAATTATATAAAAATAAAAATATTTTCCTCATATTTTGATGGTTTAAGCAATTTTTTTTTGTGATTAACAAGAAACTCTTGTTTGTATTTACTCTTGTGTACTGTATGTTCATCTTTTGTGTTTCCTTGTCATTCGTTCATCAACTGCGCTTTATTTTTCGTGAAGCATTTAGTTGTGTCAGCTGTGATAAACAGACACCACTCTCATTGCATGTATAACAGAGGCCAGACACTGAGAGTTTTGCAGGTAAACTACTGCACACTGATGCCCGCTAGAGAATGAGGTGTTTAGCGTCATTGCAAATATCAACAGTGTTCAACAACGAATCTGAGAAATCGCATACAGCACCTTTAAATGTATTAAAATTAGGGCTGTCAAAATAACGCGTTAATTTCGATTAATTAATCTGAGAAAAAATAACGTGTTAAAAAAAATAACGCAGATTAATCCATTCCGTATTGACCTTTGAACCTGGAGCCGTTCTTGTGCGTGCGAGCTCTCTCTGTCTTCAAAGTAAGCACCGTCTTTGCTCTCTCTCTACCTCACACATAATAATCTAAATCAACTGACACAATGCTAAAAGTTCGTAAGACCGAATCCATGTTTCACGAGGCGCATTCGGAGAATGTTTTTCCTGAATAACCGCTGGGTGTGAATAGTGCTCAAAAGAATGTCACCTCATCTTCTGACATAAACAGCTGACATAAACCACACTTTCAGTAAACAAAAAGAAAATCCTATCCAGTGGTGAAGTGTTTTCTGTGTTGACAAATCTTTTGCGATGTCCTAATAACAGTCGCGATTCACACGCAATGCGTCAACGTCCGCTAATGTCCAATTCGCGACCTAATGACTCATTTGAACAGATTCATTTTAATGAGTCATCTGTCCACACGGTCTATAATGAATCATTTACTCGAACAACTCTGAAATGAGAACATAAGTGTGCTTACCCCATTTAGCAAGAGTGGTTGGTAAAATTAGCCTTAATAATCAACAATATTTTCAGGTTATTTAAATGTCAATGTGTAGTAAATTAGGCCTACCTATAAAATCAGTTAGTTTAGACTGGAGTGAGGTGAAACCAGAACAAAGCAAGTTGTTATTAGCAATCAATTGTAAATGGTAGAAAATTATATTATTAGTTAATATATATGTCACGGAGACGAACCCCGTGATTCCATCTACTGGCCAGCAGAGGGCTCCATCTCCTGAATACTGACACTCACGCATCCACTCATCCATGTATACTGATTCGCACTACATTTCCCATAACCCCGTGCCTTGGACTCTGATCGCTCGCCAGCTGCAGCTCGTTATGAACACTATTTAAGCAGCTCCCAGACACTGTTACTATGCGAAGTCTTGATCATTGCCCCGGCTGACAATTCTGAGCGTTTATACCCTGTTGGATTATCTGTTGCTGTCTTTGTTTGCTTTTCGTTACTGACCCGTTGCTGCCTGCCCACCGACCTAGTGCCTGTTCTTTGGACTGTGAACCTTGCTTGTTTCCCTGACCTCCTGCCTGTTTCCGACCATGATTCTGCCTGCTCTTCATTGCTGTGTTTGCTGGTTCTGACCCCTGCCTGTACGACGACGAGTACTTTTAATAAAGCTTGCAAAATGGATCCTATGTCGAGTGATGAGTCATTACAGAAGACTTTGCCACAACCCGATCCAGCGGCTTACGATCGTCTGTGTGCTCACACGGCTGCCCAGGCGAGTCAGATCGCTGCTAATCAACACCAGCTGAACCGTCTGACTACCATCACGGAGGAGCTGGCTAAGGCCGTCCAGAGTCTTCACAGCACTGCTGCCGCGACACCACCCCCGGCAGCGGCCGCCATTACACACGCGGCTGAGACGCTGTCTCACGTTAATCCCCGTCTGGCGTTCCCGGAGAAATTCGACGGTGACGCCGCGAAATGCAAAGGCTTCCTACTCCAATGCTCCTTGTTTGTCGAGCAACAACCAACCCTTTACAACACCGAGAGGGGTAAGATCGCTTTTGTGTGCTCTCTGTTGACGGGAAGAGCATTGGACTGGATTACTGCGGTCTGGCACGCTGAGGGTACGGCGTTTACCTCATTTGAAGATTTCCTCAGACAGTTCCGTGAGGTTTTTGATCACCCCAGAGAGGGAAAGAGAGCGGGCGAGCGCTTACTGGAATTAACCCAAGGGAGATTAACGGCAGCTGAGTACGCCATGAGTTTTCGCACGCTGGCTGCACAGACAACCTGGGTGACTGACACGCTCAAAGTTTTGTTTTGCAAAGGTCTCAGTCACGAATTACAAACCGAGCTAGCATGCCGTGATGAGGGTAGAGACCTCAACAGCTTCATTGAACTGGCCATCTCCATCGATAACCTGCAGCGGGCACGCCGCACTAACTCGTGACGCCCAGTATTCACTGCTCCACCGTGTCACGAAGAAACGCCAGAGCCCATGCAGGTTAACACCTACCACCTATCGGCCGAAGAGAGAAATCGCCGCCTCACCAACCGCCTATGCTTATACTGTGGATTACCTGGCCATCAGCGGGTCTCATGTCCCTCACGTCCGTCACCTGCTACAGCTAAATCGGTGAGTCCCACCTCGAACTCTGTCACTTCCCTGAACTGTGTAACTGTACCGATAACTTTATTGATTCATGAGAAGCGAGTGGTCACCACTGCCCTGTTGGATTCCGGTGCAGCTGGTAATTTCATTTCTGAGGATTTCGCTAAGTCCCATGATATCTCTCTCATTCCCTGTTCAATTTCCCTCTCCATAGCCACGATAGATGGACGCCCTCTGGGGACGGGCTCAATTAACCAACTATCCCAAGAACTGTCGATGTCAACTGGTTTACTGCAGAACTCCTATGTAACTGGGTCTTTTGTCTCTATGGGTTACCGGAGGACATCGTCTCAAATCGTGGTCCCCAGTTCACCTCTCGTCTTTGGAGAGCCTTCTTCCAGGCGTTGGACATCAACGTAAGCCTGACTTCCGGCTATCATCCTCAGGCCAATGGACAGGTCGAAAGACTCAATCAAGAACTTACTCGCTTATAAGCGAGAGACCCAGGAAGAAGCCACTGCTCTAGGGGAGTGAGCTCTCAACCTGAACGGGCACGGCATGCCCTGGGAATCGTATGCCAGGGCAATGGCATCCACTATCCAGTGGGCCATCCTTGCTTGGAGACAGCCTTTCCCCTCTGCTGGCCTCCATAACAGACAAGAGCTGATCTGAGGTCCTAAAGCTTCGAGTTCTGTCCACGTAAACGCACAGAGCACGAACTGGACAGAGCGAAGCCAGGGCTGGGTCTGCCTCCTCCGAAGGCAGCGCTTGCAGGTTCACTACCTGATCTCTGAGGTTCCACAGGACAGGACGCGGGTGCCACAGGGTGCCCCGTCTCTGAGTCAGGAGGTCCTTCCTCAGAGGAATGTGCCAGGGAGAGGCTGTCGCAAAGAGCGTAGGTCCGAAAACCAGGTCCGAGTGGGCCAGTATGGAGCCATCAACAAGACCTGCTCCTTGTCCCTGACTTCGCACAGGAATTGTGCGAAAAGGCTCACTGGGGAAAAACGCATATTGCGTGGGCCCCGGGGCCAGCTGCATGCCAGGGCATCTGTGCCGAGCGTGCCGCCGATCAGGGAATGGAACCACTGGCTGTGGGCAGTTCTGGGGAGACAACAAATATCTCTGGGCCTCGCCGAAGTGCTGCCAGATCAGCTGGACCACCTGGGGATGGAGCCGCCACTCGCCCGCAAGTGGAGGCTGCCGTGAGAGCTCGACGGCTGCACGGTTGAGCACACCTGGGACATGAATGGCACGAAGCGACCTCAGATGCTTCTGACTCCATAACGAGATAGCGGGCGAGTTGCGACATGCGGCGGAAGCGTAGACCACCTGAAGGTTGATGTACGCAATGGCCGCAGTGCTGTCCGAGTGGACCAGTACGTGCTTGTCTGACAGCAGCTCCTTGAAGCGGCCCAGTGCAAGACATACTGCTAGCAACTCCAGGCAATTGAAATGCCAATGCAGTTAAGGCCCCGTCCAAGGCCCGACACTGCATGCCCGTTGTACGTGGCCTCCATCCAGTGGCCGAGGCATCTGAGGAGACCACAGCATGCCTAGACACCTGTTCGAGGGGCACTCCCGCCCCCAGGAACAAGGGGTCCGACCACCGGATGAGGGTGCGACGGCAGCTCGGTGTCATGAAGACACGGCGCGTACCGCGCTGCCACGCCCATCTCGGGACCCGGCCGTGGAGCCAGTGTTGAAGCGGCCACATATGGAGCAATCCGAGCAGCGTGACCGCGGCTGCAGATGCCATATGCCCCAGGAGCCTCTGAAAGTCTTTCAGTGGGGCCGCTGTCCTGCGCTTGAGCATACTCAGGCAGTTCAACACTGACTGGACGTGCTCCTCGCGAGAGGCGAAGTCCGGGCGACCGAGTCTAGCTCGAGACAGAGATAAGAGATCCTCTGCCCGGGGGCGAGTTTGCTCTTGTCCCAGTTGACCCGAAGACCCAACCGGCTGAGGTGAGCTAAAACCATGTCCCTGTGTTCGCACAACTGCTCTTGCGAGCTGGCCAGGATAACCAGTCGTCAAGGTAGTTGCGAACGGCCTGTTCCCTGAGGGGAACAACGGCCGCGTCCGCAACCTTCGTAAAGATGCGGCGCGACAGGGCCAGCCCGAAGGGTAGGATTTTGTACTGACATGCTCGACCTGTGGCGAGGCAGAATCGAGACATGAAGTACGCATCCTACAGGTCAAACGCTGCAAACCAATCCTCGGGACGGACGCATTCGAAAATGCGCTTCTGCATGAGCATCCTAAACGGCAGTCTGAGGGTACCGGTTCAAGATGCGCAGATCCAGGATTGGCTATAGCCCACCGCTCTTTAGGGTACAATGAAGTAGAGGCAGTAACCCTGACTTCAAATCGGCTGGAGGGACCGGCTTGATTGCATCCTTCGCCAGGAGGACAGCAATCTCCGCCCGGAGAACAGGTGCAATGTCCAGCGACACCTGAGTGTAGTGGACACCCCTGAAAACCGGAGGACACCGGATGAACTGAATCGCATAGCCGAGTCTGATAGTACGAATGAACCAGCGGAACGGGCTGGAGAGCACTACCAGGCTTCCAGACACCAGCAGAACCAAACGCACCACAGACGTACCGGGGGTGGGGCAGCGAACCAGAGTACGGGGATCCGACTCGGACGGCATGGTAGCGGCCCAGAGTGTGATCAGACTCTGCGAGGTAGCAGTGCGTATGGGAGATGGCACACGGGCCGCGGCCTGCACCAACACACTGACACCTGCTGGCGAAGTGAGAGGGGGCTGGGAGTGGCAAGGCAGAGCCTTGCACACTGCCAGCCACACCCACTTGGGACCTGGAAGACCAGAAAACAGCTCTTAGTGGGTACCGCTGGACTCCGGAGAGCCAGAGGTGGAACAGACCAAATTCTCCACCCGGCCCTCCTCCGGGGAGGGAGCGATGCGAGCATCGTCTCCCGAAGAACTGTTTACCTAGCTCCAGGTTGCCTATCTCCAAGACCGCTACCCGCTAGCCAACTGGGTTGACTGCGGGCTGGGCGGGCTGGATTTTAGGCCAGCTTGTGAGATGAGTGCATCGAGAAAGCGTACTTTGACGGCGACACATCCCAACAAGGCTAGCCAGGGCATGCCGTGTTTCTGGACCACCAAGGTGGACATCGTCTGACCAGGGGCCTGCGCTATGACTTGCATCACGCGTAGCTCAACCCCGACTCAGAACTACCCAATGCAATGAGTACTTTGGCCTACCAAGGACTTGCCGGGGCCAAGACTCATGCAGGGCAGAGGTGGTGTGCCCGTAGCACTGCCACCCCACCCTAGAGGGTAGTGAGAGAGAAAAAACTTGCAGTGCAGATTATGGCCCCCTTGGCGTACCATATTAGACGCCAAAAAAGGCCACAAACTGACAAGTTTTTCCATGCACTTCCGGGCTAAGAAAGGGGGCGGGGCAAGGCGGAAACGCATCGCACAAAGCCCCCAGAGGCCCGGGAAAGCATTGTTGTCAAGTCTGAATCTGATTCAGCACGAGCACACCACAACCGTGGGACGCTCAGCTTCATCTTCATTTTCAGAGCCCAACAACACTCTCTCCAATGTAGCAGTTGACATCTGATCCTCTGCTGAAGCTCTGAATAAGACGCTAGGTCCCCCATGAGAAGGACCAGCAATCCAAGCAGAAGCTACCAGCCATGTTGAACAGTGAACGTGGCCACCCAACTGGACGACACACGGCGCCGACGTGGCCATGTTGTACTAAACATGAACCACCCACGAACACAGACACAACATGTTTGCGATGCACTAGAGGAGTGGGGGGCCCACGGAGAATGGCTCGGCGGGTATAGCCCCTCTGTGATCCTCTGGTCACCCAAGCTTATTAACCAAAGTAGTATTTTTCTGATTTAGAAAAATAACTAGATCAGGGAATAAGTGAGGGGACTCCACCTCATTAAAGGGCACTCGAGTCTCGACCGTGCATCTAGAGCACCAGATGACGCGCAGGGTTGCCATAGCAACGCGCGCTGTCAGCCGGCAGCTCGACGGCACACGTCGTGCTGAGCGCTCAAGCCCTTACGAGAAAGGCGAGACAAACAACGCGCCGACGTGGGCATGCTCTCATTTTCACGAGAACATGAACCACCCACAAACACAGTCTCAGCACGCTAAGCAGACATCAGAGAAAGTGATTGTGGCCGTCAGCGAGGATAGGAAACGACCGCCTCCAGAAACGCACAGACTGAATGACGTCTTGAAAAAGACGCAGTGTCTGTCTGTGAAGTCTGATATTAGAAGGGGAAATTACAGCTCTTCCTGTGTCGAGACACACAGGGAGTGTCACGAGAGTGTACACACACACACACAGGAGACCGGCCCAAATCGCACACCAACTTTATGGATTTACAGCGGAACGCTGTTTCACAGCAGTAGTTTCTGCCTGGCTCCTGAAGCTCGCGGACTCGCTGCAGAGTCGTAACACCAACACGGTAAGGCTGCTTCTTTTCGTTCTTCAGACTTGTTTGAAGTTCAATCAGGCTGTAGGATACCAAAGTGTTGGCTCCGAAGCGAAAGACAGAGTGCGATTGCATCTGCTTCCTATTTATATCCCCCAGATGTGGGCAGTGCGCATTATGCAAATATCGCACGCCAATGTTCATTGGCTTGTTTTAGTTCTCTCGAAGCTGATAGGGGCTCTCTAACGATATCCCAATTCGTCGGTCACTACTGACGTACGTCGAACGTGACCGACTGAAAGGGAATCAATTTTTTTTATAGTGATAGTTTATAGTTTTTATATGCACATTCGGTTAAAGGTGCAAACAGAGGTCCAACTTGATCAAAACAGTGGCACCGCGGAGATGTTCCATAGCCGCTGGGACGAGGGGAAGTGGATAGCGGAACTTTACTGTTATCTTGTTGAGAGCCTGGTAATATATACAAGGCCGCAAGCCTCAATCCTTTTCAGCCAAGAAGAAGAAACTTGAAGCCACAGGGGAAGACGACAGGTAGATGTAACCTTGTTATAAAGCCTCTTTAATATACTCAGCCATGGCCTTCTCCTCAGGGATTGACAACAGGTAGATATTCCCACGGGGCACTGATCGATGGCACAGTCCCATGGCCGGTGTGGAGGCAACTTGGAGGCTTTCTTCAGGCAGAAGACATCACTGAAGGGGGCGTAACAAGGAGGGATATCGACCGAACGTTTCTCCACTGGACTTTCGATGGACGTAGTGCAGATGGGGAGCATCTCTGGACGAGGAGAGGAATGCTGTGGTAGAATAGGTAAACAGAATAGGTAAACACTCTAAACCTAGTAACTACATCTGATATTCACTCATAGTTCAATACCATGAAGCAGTATTATCAAAAGCAGTATTTAATGTTATTAAAAGTACGTTTGATGTGTCATAATTCAATTCAATTCAATTCACATTGATTTGTAAAGCGCTTTTCACAATACATATTGTTTCAAAACAGCTTTACAGAGAATGCATGTCAACATTACAATTTAAAGAATGCAGTAAGCAGCTTAATGTAATAATTTAGGCAATTAATTTAGAAACACTGTTAGCAATTTAACTGAAGGTAGAAGCTATGAGCTCCTGGAAAAGTGAATTACATATTAACAATAATTAGGATATAGAAATTTGGGAATGTGCATGTTGATCCAGATGATAGCGTCTTCTGAAGTCCTCGCAGGAGTTGGCGCCGTGTCTTCACAGGTAATATCATGTCAGACTTCAGAAACAGAAAGAACTTGACCAGTAAACAGAATGTTTCTGATGAAAACATTCCAGGATTATTCTTCTTATAGAGGACTTCAATAGACTCCAAACGATTGAAGGTCAAAATTACAGTTTCAGTGCAGCTTCAAAAGGCTTTAAATGATACCAAATGAGGAATAAGGGCCTTACCTAGCGAAACAATGTCATTTTCGAAGAAAATACAACTGTATTGCTTTAAACATGCTTTATACATGTTTATGTTTAACACAAATGATCGTCGTTCAAATTCTCAAGAGAATCCCAAAAGTCACAAAAATAAAAATCCTTAGAAAAACAATAGGGCCTCTGCCCTAAAGGAATTTTCCCATAACAACTGTTTCTATCAAGCTGCAGTTGTGTAAACTGTGATAACTTGATTTTTATAAAAGCTTCTTACACTGTTACACACTCAGCAGGGATGAAATATGAACTGTTCTGTATTCATGATTATAGGTGCAGGAGCTACAGCATCACTGCATGTGAATAAAAGACTTCAGCGAAAGTGAAACTTAGATGAACAGGAAGCTTCATTAAACAACAGCATTTCATTTCTCTGACAATTTGAAATGAACAACCTGATCTGATATTCACTCTCAGGTAAGTGATGGAAATGTCAGAGCTTGTTCAGTATAGTTTGGTACCATGAAGCAGCATCAGATTGTTGGTAAAAGTACTATTTGTCATTTTTGGGGCTGTAAATCAAAGTTTTATTTTTTTGTGGTCATGTCACAAAGACTTTCTATAATGGGTGAGACAGGAGGTACTTGAACTGGTGACAGAATGAAAAATTAAAACCGTAAAAATGATTTTTCTAGTACAAGTCACAAGTCTTTTAAACAGAAATGACACCTGGTGTTTACAGATGTTTATTTAATGGGTTATTTGTTTGAAAAATTACACTTTCTCCTCTTTCTGTCCTGTCTTTTATATATAAAAATATCTTTTTGTGATTGTATAAAATGGTGTGATAAAAACCAGTTACATTTGCTGTACTGTGTACTTTAGATTCTTCTTCTGCAACCCAATAGATCTAACTGCAGCCATATGAGGCCCGCAGTTTCAGACGGTAAAATAGAGATAGAGCTTATAGTCTCAGTGAGGTTAGGGTTAGTGGTGGAGGCGCTTCCTGTCAGAAACTGCTTTTACGTATGCCTGCTTATGGCATGTATGACTGCTTTGACTGCTTGACATTGGATCGTAGTTTAAGTTGTTATAATTGTATTTATTTGTAATACATTTTAGAACACACACAAAATTGTGCACATAACTTGTTTTATGAAAGTTGCTCTCTTCAGCAATGTAGATGATATCTTGCCATTAATTATCTTTTCAGTCATGGCATCCTCCAGTGGTCCAGCACTAAATCAGGAGCTCCAGTGCCCCATCTGTCTGGAAGAGTTCACTGATCCAGTCACCACTCCATGTGGACACAACTTCTGCAGAACCTGCCTGACAAACAATCAGACCTGCTTCTGTCCATTCTGTAAAGAAAGATCCAGCAAAATACTTGATCTTGAGAGCAACACAGCAAAGAGATTAACAGAGGTTATGCAAAACTTTAAAGAGAAGCTCAGTATAGGAGAATCTGGGGTGTTCTGTGACTTCTGTGGTGACAGAAAGCAGAAAGCTGTGAAGTCCTGCCTGACGTGTCAAAGCTCTTACTGTGATGATCATCTGGAGCCTCATCTCAGAGTCCCACGTCTAAAGAAACACACACTGATCAACGCTGTGGAAAATCTGGAGGATTATATATGCCAGAAACACGAGAGACAGACGTGTGTTTGTCTATTCTGCACTGAAGGAGAACACAGGACTCACAACACTGTTCCTATAGAGGAGGAGAGTCGAGAGAAGAAGGTGAAGAGTTACAGACAAAACACTTTAAACACTGTGAAATACAGTTCTCTGTTCAGCTCCAACTGAGTGTTCCTACGAGTCTGGGAAGCTCTTTGTAGTGGTCGCTTCTCATTGAGTTTAAAATTCCTGCTGATTTATTCAGCTTTCTAAAAGAGCATTCCTAGCACAGCTGCAGGCTGCACTATATACTGTGCAGCGGCCATTTACCCTGTGTGCTGCAGCACTTTGAAAAAGAGCAATTTCCCTAAAAGAGCAGCATGGGTGTGACACTGCATCTTTTTAAAGATATCATTCCACCTGTGTGTTTCTGGCTCTGTCTGACATTCACGATCACTGCCTCGCGTGTTTGAGCTTAAAGCACACTGAGGTAGCGTTTGTGGATAAGTCATGCACCCACTGCGGGAAGACCATTGGTTTCTCGGGGCGGCCCGCACTGACCCCCATGCCTTTCTTCCCAAAGGTGCATGAAGAGATTTCCAGATCATGGCAAGCTCCATTATCCTACTTTAACCGATCTTGCTACCCTCAATGGCGGGTGGCCAAGGGGTTTGTGGAGATCCCCCCAATGGAGCAAGCAGTAGCGATGCAACTGTGTCCACAAAGTGCATCTGCCTGGGGGGAAATCCGCATCTTCCATCCAGGGCTTGTAAGTTTTCATCTGTTCTCATGGCTAAGGCTTACAGAGCCACTGGACAGGCCACTTCCGCCCTGCACCCCATGGCCAAGTACACCAGGCCAAGGCCCTTAAACAGCTGCAAGAGCGTAGTTCAGACCTAGACTTGCTGCAGGAGCTGCGCACAGTGACGGACCTGGCCCTACAGGCCACGAAAGTCACTGCCGCTCCCTGGGTCAGACGATGTGCACTCTGGTGTTCCAGGAATGCCATCTGTGGCTGAACCTGGCAAATATGAGAGAGTTCAACAGAACACACTTTCTCAACTCCCTGATTTCCCAGGCCTCAGCTGCAGTCTCCACCAAACAGGTGTCAGCGCGGAGTCAGCCACAGGAAGGCACCGCAGCCCGTCTCAACTCCAGCCTGACCCGCCAAGCGTCCCAGTGGTGGAGGAAACAGCTCTTCGGGAGATGGTGACCACACCACTCCCTCCCCTGGAGGAGGGCTGGGTGGAGAATCCTATGTTCAGTTCTGTTTTTGTTCCGCCACTGGCTCCATTGCCAGCAGTACCCTCTGTAGTATCTGTATAGTCTCCCTCTGGAAACCGCAATCGCTGCTCCCACGGGGACCCACACAATTGCATGCATTGCCTGATGGGTAAACATGCTACTGTAACCTAGGCGTTTTCCTGTGTGTTGATGTTGGTGCAGGTCATTATTAAATCCTTGTCATTTTTTTTTTTATATATATATATATATATATAAATCAGCTAAAATTTAATTTTGTCAATTTGTCAGAATTTGTCAGAACTTTAAAGCTGACAGACATGGACTAAAAGCCAGGAGACTAACATTTTGAATTCATGGGATCTATCATTCATTATTCAAATAAGCTACAAATTCCATGATTAATGTGTTTTTCTCTGTATGTATCATCAACTGGTTCAGACAGACATGCAACAGATGATCCAGGACAAAATTAAGGAGAATCAAGAGAGCGAAAACTCAGTAGAGCTGAGAAAGGTGAGTTTTGTTGCCAGCTGTGTATGGAAGCAGATCAGTCTCATTAATAATTCACACAAAAAACATGATGCACACATGCATTGCCAATTTCACATGATTGAGACCTAATGAACACACACACACACACACACAAAACAATTCTTGTGTACAAAACTTAAAACACAATTCATAGATATACAACGGTGCACAAAAAGATTAGAATGTTTAAAATTTATCCTTGAATAGGAATGTGTGTATAGTATTTAAATAGTAAAAACACACAAATAGTATTTGTGTGTGTATTTTTGAGACTTTCCTGTCAGCGTTCTCCTCGTACTGCCGTCTGTTATATTTTTTATATTCAGGGTGGCCCAGCTGTGAAATTGACCAAAATCAGCAAAAATAATAAATTAAGAAATAATGCCTAACTATGCCACCGAAAGAATCTACCTATGAGACTTTACACAAGTTTCCTACCCAGTGGCAAGCAAAACATGGAGACGCAGGTATCAGTCAAACAATACAAAAAAAGAAAAAAAAGAAACCCAGTGCATGCCAAAAACCACAGCACACAATGAAGAAACACTACGGAAGCAACTGTGAACACAGCCGCTCTCCTAACAAGAGCACAAACAAAATACAAACGCAAATTAACCATACGCACCAAAACCTGAATAAAGAAAAAGAAATACAATACATCAAATTGCCTACTGCATTAAAGGGATAGTTCACCAAAAATGAAAATTCTGTAATCATTTATTCCTGCTCAAGCAGATCTTGGCCCCCATTGACTACCATAGTATTTTCCCCTACTATAGTAGTCAATGGGGGCGAGATCTGCTTGGTTACAAACATTCTTTCGATGGCCGATCGTCAGCTTGGTGTGTCCCTGGATTTACTATAGCCAATAATATACAGTATATTATAACACATAAAATTGTTGGTTTAATTTTTATTTGACAGGCATCATCATCAGAAGTGGAATCAGCTGCAAGGGCTCTTATTGAGGTGTTAGCCAGGGGCATGGCTGCATCTTCATCAAGAGAAAATGTGCAACTGAGCGGGACAAATGGCATTACTCCTTTGCCCACTCTGCCGGAACCAGAAAATAGGGTGAGGCAGGCATTGAAAAGGTAATTTTATGGGTTTACATTTTAAATATTTAGCATTATTAAAATAATTAAAAAGATGGTAATGACACTTTAAAGGGGACCTATTATGCAAAATTCATTGGCTATAAATGTGTGTTGGCAGTGTGTGTACACAACCACCCTATAGTGATAAAAATTAAACCACTCCTTTATTTAATCCCCATAAATCATAAGCAGTGTCTCTGAACAAGCCGTTGTCAGGTTCCTGGCAGTGTGATGTCACATTAGCCACAGGCCCCGCCCACGAATGTTGACAGACACTGCTGTTTGAACATAGAACCGCCCTGAGTGAGTTCACAGCGAGCTATACAGAGTCCGCCATTGCTGCACTTGGGAGAATGTCTCCCAAGCGCAAGAGTTTTAGGTCTTCTGTAGCTGGATGGATTAATCCACAGAGCTCTCTCCATGTACTCCCTAAATCTGAGCCGATGAAGATGAAGAAAATGCTCCCTCAGTTCTGCCGAAATTCGTTTATGTCTGCGCAAATCATTTCACACCGGACTGCTTTGAGAATGAATGTCAATACAAAGGGACAATACAAAACATACAGTCTCTAGAGTGATACTGGATACAGCAGTAATGAAGGTGAGAGCACTTTGTTGCAGTTCATCGGAGTTAATTTTACGAATATAAAGTGTACTATGTCCATGCTGTTACAACAGAGACACGGAGGCAGAGATATAAACAATCCAGGTAAGTTTTATTCACGTTTAAGCAGAGCACAGGGTGATGGTAAGCAGATAATGGGATGATGAGAGATGAAGAGAATATAATACTGTCCTGATTTTGTCTTGCAGATGCAGATGATGGAAGGAGCTGGCGGAGACACTCACACACACAAGCAGGTAAGTACACACGGAGAACAGGAGACGAGGGAGCTGGAGGAGACGACTGGAACAGGTAGATATGGCGTTGGGAGTCCTTAAGGTAAGCATACATATGTCGTAGTGCAAACGAGACCGGACAGTGAGTGTGTGTGAGTGTGGTGGCTTTGTACTGGTGCTGATTGCGGTGCTGATGAGTCACAGGTGGCGGTGATCAGTATGCTGGTGATTGAGTGCGTGGGTAAGGGAGTGAGGTGGAACCTGACGTGTCTGTGACAGTACCCCCCCTCCCCACGGCCCGCTCCTGAGGGCCGCGGACCCCGACGTCGTGGTGGTCTTCCTCTAGGGCGTGGGGCAGGTCTGTCTGAGTGATTGGCGTGGAAGGTCTGTAACAGGATAGGATCAAGGATATCATTCTTGGGAACCCATGAGCGTTCTTCGGGGCCATAGCCTTCCCAGTCGACGAGGTATTCAAGCTGACCACCACAGCGCCGGGAATCCAGGATTTCGTGAACCACGTAAGCTGTGCCGTCCTCCAGGATGAGTGGAAGGGGGGGCTCGGCGGCTGCCACGTCAGGTTCTGTGGAGGGAACAACAGAAGGGTGGTGAGGTTTAAGCAGTGATACATGGAATGTAGGGTGGATTCTACTGTACTGTGCTGGGAGTTGAAGACGGTAGGTGACGGGGTTGATCTGCCGGATGATGGTGAATGGGCCAATGAAGCGGGGACTCAGCTTCTTGCAGGGCAGACGCATCCTGATGTCCCTGGTGGACAGCCAGCCCTTCTGCCCCGGTTGGTATACTGGAGCTTCGGAGCGCCGAAGGTCGTCTGCGCAGGGCTCTCTGCAGTTGATGAGCTGAGTCCCAAACCCTCTCGCTCTCCCGGAACCAGTAGTCGACTGCGGGGACATTGGAAGGTTCCCCATCCCAGGGGAACAGCGGGGGTTGGTAGCCGAGTACGCACTGGAAGGGTGTCAGTCCAGTTGTGGCTTGGCGGAGGGAGTTCTGTGCGTACTCGGCCCAACCCAGATACTGGTTCCAGGAGTTCTGGTGGCCGTGACAGAAGGTACGCAGGAAGCGGCCTATCTCCTGGATCTTGCGTTCCGTCTGCCCGTTCGACTGAGGATGGTATCCAGATGACAGGCTGACGATCACACCCAGGAGGGAGAAGAAGGCTTTCCAGACGTGGGAGACGAACTGGGGTCCTCTGTCGGAGACTATATCTTCAGGTATTCCATAATGACGAAAAACATGATTAAACATCAACTCAGCAGTTGCCATGGCGGTAGGTAGACCCTCCAGGGGTATCAGGCGGCAGGACTTTGAGAAGCGGTCTACCACCACCAGGATGCACGTGTGACCGTCAGACTCAGGGAGATCTGTGACGAAGTCCACTCCCAGGTGTGACCAGGGTCTCTCAGGAACGGGCAGAGGTAGGAGCTTGCCGGTGGGAAGATGGCGTGGGCTCTTGGAGATGGCGCACTCCCTGCAGCCCTGCACGTACCTTCTGACATCGTTGGCCATGTTGGGCCACCAGAAGCGTTGTTTGAGCAACGAGAGGGTCTCATTGACCCCCGGGTGACCAGTGCCAAGTGAAGAGTGGGTATTGTGCAGAAGTGGAGTGCGACGTGCCCGTGTGATGTATTGCAAGCCTTGGGGGCAACCCGGCGGAGTGCATGTGGAGGCATTGGAGGAGGGAATGGTTTCTTCGGACCACTGGATGGGGTTCACAAAGATGGACTCCGGCAGGATTGTTTCAGGATCTTCAGGCTTTTCTTCAGGGGAATGGAGGCGAGACAGGGCGTCAGCTTTGGTATTTTTTGAACCAGGGCGGTAGGAGATAGAGAAATTGAACCTTGAGAAAAACATGGCCCAGCGAGCTTGGCGAGGGTTGAGTCTTTTGGCAGCCTTCAGATATTCAAGGTTTTTATGATCAGTGAGAACTTGGAATGGATGAGTAGCCCCCTCCAACCAATGCCTCCACTCCTCGAGGGCAAGCTTGACGGCCAGGAGTTCGTGGTCACCGATGTCATAATTGACCTCCGCCGGGTTGAGCTTGCGGGAGAAGAAGGCGCATGGATGGAGTCTACTTGGTGTCCCCTGCTGCTGTGATAGGACCGCTCCCACTCCGGTGGTGGAGGCGTCCACTTCCACGACGAATGGGAGCTCTGGATTAGGGTGGACGAGGAGGGGAGCGGTGGTGAAGGCTCTTTTAAGGGTCTCGAAGGCGTTGGTGGCTTGTTGGGACCAGGACAGAGACTTGGGCTGGTTACGGAGTAAGTTGGTTAATGGACTGACGATGGTGCTGTAGTTCTTGATAAAACGGCGGTAGAAGTTGGAGAAACCTAGGAAGCGTTGGAGTTCTTTGATTGAAGATGGAGTGGGCCAGGACTGAATGGCGGAGACCTTCCCCTCGTCCATCCGGATGCCACTGTGATCTATCATGTACCCCAGGAATTGGACAGAGGGCTGGTGAAAGGAACACTTTTCAGCTTTGAGGAAGAGGTGGAATTGCCGTAAGCGTTGGAGGACCTCCGCAACGTGGTGGCGATGTTCGGCCAAGCTCCGGGAGTAGATGAGGATGTCGTCAATATACACCAGAACGAACTTGTGGAGAAACTCCCGGAGCACCTCGTGTATGAAGTCCTGGAATACGGAGGGGGCGTTGACCAGGCCATACGGCATGACGAGATACTCGTAGTGTCCGGTGGGCGTGACAAAGGCGGTCTTCCACTCGTCCCCCTCGCGTATCCGGATGAGGTTGTACGCGCTGCGGAGGTCCAGCTTAGTGAACACAGTGGCACCACGGAGATGTTCCAGGGCCGCTGGGACGAGGGGAAGCGGGTAGCGGAATTTAACAGTGATTTTGTTGAGGGCACGGTAATCAATGCAGGGCCTCAAGCCTCCGTCCTTCTTCGCCACAAAAAAGAAGCTTGAAGCAGCAGGGGAAGTAGACGGGCGGATGTAACCTTGGTTGAGGGCCTCTTTGATGTATTCCTCCATGGCCTTCTCCTCCGGTATTGACAGGGGGTAAATGCGTCCCCTGGGCACTGGTTCACCCGGTAGCAGATCGATGGCACAGTCCCATGGCCGGTGTGGAGGAAGCTTGGAGGCGCGTTGCGGGCAGAAAACGTCACTGAAGGGGGCGTAGTCCGGGGGAACATCCACGGAGCGTTTCTCGACAGGGCTTTCGATAGAGGTGGCGTTCATGGAGAGAGACTTGGAGAGTGGAGACTTTGGAACAGGAAGCGCTGGGAAGCAATCTGGAAAGCAGTGGTCGCCCCACTTCAGGACTTCGCCCGTGCGCCAAGAGATGGTGGGATTGTGTTGTTCAAGCCACGGGCGCCCTAGAACCACGTCAGCGGTGGATTCCTCCAGAACCAGCAGATGTATCTTTTCAGAATGCAGAATGCCCACGCAGAGTTGAAGTGGTCCCACACAATGACGGATGTTCTTACGGCTCAGGGGTTTGCCCGTGATGGAGTGGATTTGATAGTTAACCGGAGACGGGGAGATCTTGAGCTTGAGTTGTCGACAGAGGGCGCCTGAGATGAAATTTCCTGCTGACCCTGAGTCGAGGAGCGCCACCACTGGAACAGAGGTATTTGCAGCAGTAAGGATTACAATAGTCGTGAGTGGTTTCATTTTCTGAATGGAGGGGAAAATAGCACTCATCACGGGCCGAGGAGGACGGGTTGGGCATGTGGAGATAACATGCCCCGGAGATCCACAATATAAGCATAAGTTCAGGGTCAGCCTTCTTTGTCTTTCATTGGAGGTGAGACGTGAATGGTCGATTTGCATTGGCTCGGTGGCTGGTTCTGGGGAGCTGACGGGTTCAGACTGGCGGAGGAGGTTGGTGGCAGACGACTGGCCCTGGTGCTTGAGGAGACACGACTGCATACGAGAACCCACGCGGATGGCGAGTTGGATGAAGCGTTCAAGTCCCGGAAAGAGGTGATGAGGGCTTGTTCATTCCATCCGCTGGTGGCGGCTAGCGTTCGGAACTGCAAGCCATAATCATTTACAGAGAGATTCCTTTGCTTTAGATTATAGAGTTTCTCACCAGTGGAAGAATCCTTCAGAGGTTTCCCGAAGACCTCACGGAAGTGAGAGACGAACGCCGAATATGATTGGACAACAGGGCCTTTCTGAGTCCACAGGGAGTCTGCCCATTGCAGGGCCTTACCTTGCAGTTGCGAAATGATGAACGCTATTTTTGCCGTGTCGGTAGTGTAGAGGTGCGGCTGCATCTCCAGGACCAGTTCGCATTGTAGAAGGAATCCGCTGCATTCCTCCGCCGATCCTGAGTAGGGCGCCGGTTTGGCCATGGGACTGGCGGTGAATGCTGGAGAAGGAGCGGTGACGGAGGGTGCGGAAGCTGCAGCGGTGGATGGTGATGGTGAGGATGGCTGTGGTGTGAGTGCTCAGCACAGTGCGTCCACGAGCTCTTGAAACGGGTCGTTGGTGCTCATGCTGTGAAGTTGTTATGGTCCGGTCTTCTGTTACAACAGAGACACGGAGGCAGAGATATAAACAATCCAGGTAAGTTTTATTCACGTTTAAGCAGAGCACAGGGTGATGGTAAGCAGATAATGGGATGATGAGAGATGAAGAGAATATAATACTGTCCTGATTTTGTCTTGCAGATGCAGATGATGGAAGGAGCTGGCGGAGACACTCACACACACAAGCAGGTAAGTACACACGGAGAACAGGAGACGAGGGAGCTGGAGGAGACGACTGGAACAGGTAGATATGGCGTTGGGAGTCCTTAAGGTAAGCATACATATGTCGTAGTGCAAACGAGACCGGACAGTGAGTGTGTGTGAGTGTGGTGGCTTTGTACTGGTGCTGATTGCGGTGCTGATGAGTCACAGGTGGCGGTGATCAGTATGCTGGTGATTGAGTGCGTGGGTAAGGGAGTGAGGTGGAACCTGACGTGTCTGTGACACATGCAGCATATATTCACAGTTTCTGACATTATAGTGCGTCGTGACTGAATCCTGACAGGGGAGAATCAGCTCTTAAAGCTCCGCCCTTATAGGCCAAGAGCAGCAGCTCATTTGCATTTAAAGGGACCACACTGAAATGGTGTGTTTTTGGTCAACCACAAAAAGTGGCCATTTTAACATGCTATAAAAAATTATCTGTGAGGTATTTTGAGACTTTAAAAACTTCACATACACACTCTGGGGACATCAGAAACATATTTTACATCTTGTAAAATGGGGCATAATAGGTCCCCTTTAAAACACTTGAGAAAAATTACTCTTCTTGTCTCTTTCTAACCTTCACTGTTTATAAATTTGTCTTTTTGTCACTCTGACTGTAGGCAATTCCCAAGTAGGTTTAGGACTGAAAATGACCAGCCTAGGGGCAAAAAACGTTTCTCTTTGGCCAAACCTGTCAATGTGAAAAAGACAGATTTTCAAATAGATGTTCTCTCCAAACAAACCCTGTTTACTCCAAAAAAAGATGAAGACCTAGAACTTTTACATGCTGGGCTTGGGAAAAGGCTGTTAAGTTTTCCAGACAATTTTAAACACAGTGAGGTATTTGCAAACATAAACATAATACAAGTAAATGTGAAGTAATGATGCAAGTAATATTTTTTTCCTTGACTTTAATGATGAATGTGGTGTTGTATGCTTGCTTAAGATTGTCACACTGCTTGAGGAAGAATTTCCTAAATTAAAAACTCTTCAGGGGGGCTGGATGTTTTACAAATCTACAGGTATTTATAATTTGCATGTCAAATATAAATGGTTGCATTGATAATTATGGATATTACTGGTGCTGTAGGTAAAAAAGTGCTTTCTTGATTGTCCTCTGATTTTATTGTCAGGAAATAGTGGGCGGCGTAAGCTGACTTTAATTCCCACTGACTCTGATGGATACTCAACTCGGCTCCTGAAGTCAGTGTCAAAAAATGGGAAGAACATGCTCTTTGTAGTTCCACTACAAGAGCAGCTTTCCATTGAACCACTACCCTATGATGCTGTGGAGTTTGCAAAGATGCCACTGTCAAACTGTATGAAATGTGGCAAGAAAATACCACTGCCATTGTTGCCCTTGCATATTGAAGAGTGCAAAACAACTGAGACTGTAGGTTCTGTACTTGTATTGTTTTTGCCTTTTTTATTTGTTAGATCTATAATGCTTTCTTAATGGTTCCAGTTCAAATCTCTTTCCATTAATTTGATAGGAATCTGTAAATGATGTGATTTTGCATGAGGAACATGATGATGAAATTGTTAGTGGAGCCACTGACCAGCCAAGCCCACTTTACACAGAATTAGAAGAACCATCTGAGGTATTTGATCAAAATTCATTTTCTGACAAATGCAGAAATGTATTTTGTTCAGCAAAATATGCACTCAGAAAACTGCTCTGTGAGGCTATTCTGAAATTCGATGAGACCGATATGCAACTTTTAATGCCTTCAGCATCATTTTCTGTCTAAGGTAGCAAATACACAGTGTTCAACAAATTTAAATTGAAAGAAATGTTTAGATCTATAATGCTTTCTTAATGGTCCCAGTTCAAATCTATTTCCATTAATTTGATAGGAATCTGTAAATGATGTGATTTTGCATGAGGAACTTGAGGATGAAATTGTTAGTGGAGCCACTGACCAGCCAAGCCCAATTTACACAGAATTAGAAGAACCATCTGAGGTATTTGATCAAAATTCATTTTCTGACAAATGCGGAAATGTATTTTGTTCAGCAAAACTGCTGAGGCTATTCTGAAATTCAATGAGACCTTCAGCATCATTTTCTGTCTAAGGTAGCAAATACAGTGTTCAACAAATTTATATTAAAATAAATGTTTATTAAGCTAGCACATTTCTTTATATGTGCCAGAAACAAATGAGTAAGGTTTTCATACATTTGTTATCTTTACAGATTTGTCCCATTTGCCAGATTTCTTTCCCAGCCGATGTCTTGCCATATCATGCAAGCATGTGT
Source organism: Ancherythroculter nigrocauda (assembly GCA_036281575.1). Lineage (NCBI taxonomy): Eukaryota > Metazoa > Chordata > Actinopteri > Cypriniformes > Xenocyprididae > Ancherythroculter > Ancherythroculter nigrocauda. The sequence goes on along the minus strand of VTFQ01000020.1, from coordinate 36,556,449 downwards.
GGTGAAGGATAAAGTTATGCTACAATACATAGAATACCTTAAAGAATTAGTCCACCCAAAGTTGATATTTCTCTCATAACTTACTGACCTTCATTCCATCTCAGCTGTTGGGGACTTTTGTTCATCTTAGTCAAATATTTATAAATATTTATAAAGATATTTATTATTTATTCACAGGGAGGAAGGAAGACAGGAACCAACAATTTGAAAGTTTAGCAGTCACATTTATAAAGCAATATATTATTCCTCATTAGTCCAGTCACTCAAAGTCTTCTGAAGAGACATATTCGTAATTAAAGTGTTTTATATAAAAGGTGAGTGATCCATGTTGTTAAAGACATTGTTTGTTAAAGATGTTGAATTACACTGAACAAAATTATAAACACAACACTTTTGTTTTTGCCCCCATTTTTCATGAGCTGAACTTTTTCTATGTACACAAAACGTCTCGGGTTACAGATGTAACCCTGGTTCCCTGAATAGGGAACGAGACGCTGCGTCTCTTGCCGTACCCCCTGCATACTTGCGAGCACTTGTTTCAGACTTATCCAGAAGCTAGCGTGCTCTGCATCCGGGTATGCTTTATAGTTTCCTGGTCCGTGACGTCACCCGTCTCTGACGTCTCGCTATGCGATTGGTTAGATACATGAGTGCTTCAGTGACGACATCACGCAGAAGGTTCCCAATGCGTTACCACGCAGCGTCTCGTTCCCTATTCAGGGAACCAGGGTTACATCTGTAACCCGAGACGTTCCCTTTCATGGGAACTGTCGACGCTGCGTGGTAACGCATTGGGAACGCTATCCCAACTATGCCGTAGCGGCAAATACTTGCCAAGTTATCTTGACAGGACTGATGACCCCGGAGTGGAGCCGACATCAAGGTTATAAAACCTCACAAATGTGTGCTGGCATGACCAACCAGCTGCATCACAGATGTCACTGATGGAGACACCCGACATCAGAGCTTTTGATGCCGCCATACCCCTGGTAGAGTGGGCACGAACATTTAAAGGAGAAGGCTGTCCGGCCACTTCATATGCAAGTGTGATGGCCTCGACCACCCACTTGCTCATCCTCTGCTTGGATGCAGGGCCCCCTTTCCTAGGGGACCCATAACAGACAAATAGCTGATCAGTTTTACGCCACAGGGCAGCTCTGTGGACGTAAGTATCCAAAGCCCTTACAGGGCAGAGCAGATTTAGTCTTTCCTGATCCGAAGATTTAAAAGGAGGAGGATGGAAGGCCTGGAGCACGATGGGACCTGGGACATGGGTAGGGACCTTAGGGACATAGCCTGGTCTAGGATGCAGGAATGCTTTCACCATTCCTGGAGCAAACTCAAGATATGAAGGAGCAACCGACAGTGCTTGTAAGTCTCCTATCCTTTTTAGAGAAGTGATAGCAAGTAAGAAAATAGTCTTTAGAGTGAGGAACCTCTCAGGAACCTCCTCTAGTGGTTCGAAGGGCGCCTCGGCCAACCCTTGTAAAACCACGGCCAAGTCCCAGGCCGGAACCCTTGTGCGCACTGGAGGCCTCAACCTCAGTGTGCCACGGAGGAAGCGAGTGACCAGGGGGTCTCGACCCACCGAGAGGCCACCCTCAAGAGGAATGTGAAAGGCAGAGATAGCCGCAACATAAACCTTCAATGTTGAAGGGGATATGCCCTCCGAGAATTTTTCTTGGAGAAATGTTAGCACATAGCTAATAGAAGCGTGGACAGGGTCCACATTATTGCGCCTACACCAGGCAGAAAACAATTTCCACTTATATGAATAAAGCTTCCTCGTGGCGGGAGCTCTGGAGTTCAATATGGTTTCCACAACCTCAGTTGGGAGACCAGCATCTATGAACCTGGCCCCCTCAGAGGCCAGGCCCACAGTTTCCATAGTTCTGGGCGGGGATGTATTATTTCGACCGCCCGCTTGTGACAGGAGGTCCTGTCTGAGGGGAAGCTCCATTGGGGAGCCGTCTAATAGGGACACTAGGTCCGAGAACCATATTCTGGTTGGCCAAAAGGGGGCTACCAGTATTAGGCTGACCCCCTCCCGGCGTACTTTCTCCAGAACTCCCGGGAGCAAGGCGATCGGGGGAAATGCGTACAGACGCCGCCTCGGCCACGTCTGTACCATAGCATCCAGCCCCAGAGATGCTGGATGGGTAAGGGAGTACCAGAGCGGGCACTGGGTTGATTCTCCCGAAGCAAGAGGTCGACTTCTGCACGACCGAAATTTTTCCACAGGAGATCCACCACTTCTGGGTGGAGTCTCCACTCCCCGGGCCTCGGGCCCTGCCTCGACAGGGCGTCCGCTCCCATATTTTGGTGCCCCGGGATGTAAGCAGCTCTCAGGGAGAGCAGCTTCCCTTGGGCCCACAGGAGGATCTGACGGGCCAAGTAATAAAGTTGGCGAGACCGCAAACCCCCCTGATGGTTTATATAGGCGACCACTGCAGTGTTGTCCGTACGGACCAGCACGTGATGGCCTCTCAGGTCTGGGAGAAAGTGTTTTAATACCAAGAACACCGCCATCATCTCCAGCCGATTTATGTGCCAGGAGAGCTGATGGACCTCCCATAGGCCCTGAGCTGGGCGACCACTCATGATCGCCCCCCAGCCCGTGAGAGAAGCATCTGTCGTAAGCATTACGCGACGACCAGAAATCCCCAGCACGGGTCCCTGGGACAGAAACCAGGGATCTTTCCACATGACCAGAGCACGAAGGCATCGTCGTGAGACTTTGATCATGCGAAAAGGATTTCCCCTCGGGGAGAATCCCCTGGTTCTGAGCCACCACTGTAAGGGTCTCATGTGCAGGAGGCCAAAAGGTATCACGTTGGACGCAGCTGCCATCAGACCCAACAGTCTCTGGAACTGTTTTACAGTGAGTGACTGACCTAGTTTCACCCCTTTCATAGCCATAAGAATGGCACTCACCCGAGCGGGAGACAGATGTGCCCGCATCGTGGTGGAGTCCCAAACTACCCCCAGATAAGTGATAGTTTGAACCGGAACTAGCACACTCTTTTTTGCGTTGAGCCTCAGCCCAAGCCTCTCCATGTGACGCAGAACAACATCTCGATGCTGGACTGCCAGTTGCTCTGACTGAGCTAGAATCAACCAATCGTCGATGTAATTCAGCACGCGGATGCCCTGAAGCCTTAGCGGGGCCAGAGCCGCATCCACGCACTTTGTGAATGTGCGGGGTGATAACGATAGGCCAAACGGAAGAACCTTGTACTGGTAAGCTTCGCCCCCGAAAGCAAACCTGAGGAACTTCCTGTGAGAAGGATGGATGGACACATGAAAGTATGCATCTTTCAGGTCTATCGCCACAAACCAATCCTCTGACCTGATCTGTGGGATAATCTGTTTGAGTGTAAGCATCTTGAACTTGAGCTTCTGGATTGAGCGATTTAACACGCGTAAATCTATGATAGGACGTAGTCCTCCATCCTTCTTTGGAACAATGAAGTAACGGCTGTAGAAGCCTGACAGCTTGCCGGGAGGAGAGACCCTTTCTATAGCTCCTTTTTGCAAGAGTGTCATAACCTCTTGTTCCATCACCAGAGACTGCTCGGGGGTCACCACTGTGGGAAGGACCCTGTTGAATCTGGGCGGGCGAGACCCGAACTGTATTCTGTAACCCTTTTCTATCATGAGCAGCACCCAATTTGATATATTTGGAAGTAGTTTCCACTCTGCCAAAAAATCTACTAAGGGAACCAGTCTCTCGAGACTGGTCTCTGGTGTTTTTTGAGCACTTGGCTCGGTGATCTGACACGGCGCCGGCAGACAACCGAATCAAGTGGCCGGCCCTCCTCGAAGGACCGGCGGGGACCGCCGTGCCCTGACGCACACTGGGTGGCAGGGTTGACGGACTGTCCCCTGAGGGTGCCGAAGGGGAGCGGGGATTAGATGTATTTTTTCCCGGCTTCCTCCGGAGGGGACCACCCTCATTGGGTCCTGACCCACAGATGTCAGGACCGCTTTGAAGCCTTCCTGGCGATGATAACGGCCCGCAGGTCCGTTTTGCCCTTGGAAGGCTTCTTGTGAGCGGACCGACCCGGTCCCCAAGCTGTTTGTGGGGGAGCTCGGTGGCCACGCTCACTTTGTTGCGCTCTGTGGTGCGCTGAGGAGCTCGTGGACGGCCGAGGCTGCTCCCGCTCAGCAGCCTCGGGGGGAATAGAGCGGCGGGGGATGAACCTCTGGAACGCCGCTGATTGTTTTTTTGCCTCCTGGAACCTCTCGACGACTGTATTTACAGCGTCGCCGAAGAGGCCCGCAGGGGACAGCGGCGCGTCCATAAGGGCAGCTTTGTCTCGCTCCCTTATGTCCGAGAGGTTCAGCCACAAATGTCTCTCCGTAGCCACCAAGGCTGCCATAGACCGGCCGATTTCTTTGGCCGTCTCTTTGGTGGCACGGAGAGCGAGATCAGTTGCCATCCTGATCTCTTGAATACAATCATAAGTGGCCTCCCCGCTCTCATCAATCTCCCCCAGCAGGTCTGCTTGATATGCTTGAAGCAGCGACATGGTGTGTAGACATGCCGCCGCCTGACCTGCTGCCGTGTATGCTTTGCCCACCAAGCTTGATGTTTTCTTAAGGGCTTGGTGGGCAACGTCGGGGCTTTTAGTGACGATGCCGACTCGGGCGAGAGATAGCCCGCAAGCGTCTCTTCAACCCGGGGCATCGCCGCATAACCGTGCCGTTTCAACCCCACTATATTGCTATATACAGACGTTTGGGGGCTGAATACGCGTGCTGCACGGGCCTTTTCCACGACCTCGACACCTCGTGTGGAGGTCCGTGAAAAACGGCAAACCCCGACGCTGGGGTAGCGACCGAGCGGGCAGAAAGCGCTCATCTAGCTTCTTTTTGGCGTCTCTGCTGGCCAATCCTTTAACTTGGCCACAGCCCTGGTCACTACCTCCAGGAGCTCCTCATATGCTGGGGAAGAGGATGGCGGGTCCTCTTCCCCAGTCTCGACGCTCACCACATCAACCTCCTCGGAGGAAGAGAGGTGAAGCGCCGGTGTCTCTCTCCGGGGGGAAGAAACCGCAACGCGTGCTTCCGCCGCCTGAGAAGAGACACTGGGGCTGGCGGGTAAAGGGCGAGATAAGGCTGGGCCCGTCTCAACCCCCTCCGCCAGCTCCATCTGCGAACCCCACGACAGTAGCCGGCGCTGCGCCTCAGCAGCAGCAGGACCCGACCCGCGGGAACGCTCGCCAGGCACCCTCCTCGAAGAGTGCTCGGCGAGATCTCAACACTCTGAGGGTTAGTCTCTCGCAATGCACGCAGACAGCTCCCTCGAGAGCTGCCTGGGCATGCTCAACCCCCAGACAAACACATATCGTGTGTCCCCGTCAGGAATGTATCTGGGGCAGGGATGCACACACTTCCTGAAACGTTTTTCCTCCGCCATTATAATTGTCTTATTTATATATATATGTGTGCAACTCTTGTCCTCAGACGAATATTGTAATATAGGACAAACAACACCAAATAAGACAGACAAGATAACATAGAGCGCTTTGTTGAAGACACAGAAGCTAGCGTGCTCTGCATCCGGGTATGCTTTATAGTTTCCTGGTCCGTGACGTCACCCGTCTCTGACGTCTCGCTACGCGATTGGTTAGATACATGAGTGCTTCAGTGACGACATCACGCAGAAGGTTCCCAATGCGTTACCACGCAGCGTCGACAGTTCCCATGAAAGGGAAAGCCTATTTCTCTCAAATATTGTTCACAAATCTGTCTAAATCTGTGTTAGTGAGCACTTCTCCTTTGCCGAGATAATCCATCCACCTCACAGGTGTGGCATATCAAGATGCTGATTACACAGCATGATTATTGCACAGGTGTGCCTTAGGCTGGCCACAGTAAAAGGCCACTCTAAAATGTGCAGTTTTATCACACAGCACAATGCCACAGATGTTGCAAGTTTTGAGGGAGCGTGCAATGGCATGCTGACTGCAGGAATGTCCACCAGAGCTGTTGCCCATGAATTGAATGTTCATTTCTCCACCATAAGCCGTCTCCAAAGGCGTTTCAGAGAATTTGGCAGTATATCCAACCGGCCACACAATTGCAGACCACGTGTTACCACACCAGCCCAGGACCTCCACATCCAGCATCTTCACCTCCAAGATCGTCTGAGACCAGCCACCCGGACAGCTGCTGCAACAATCGGTTTGCATAATCAAAGAATTTCTGCACAAACTGTCAGAAACCGTCTCAGGGAAGCTCATCTGCATGCTCGTCGTCCTCATCGGGGTCTCGACCTGACTGCAGTTCGTCGTCGTAACCGACTTGAGTGGGCAAATGCTCACATTCGATAATTAAACAATTAATTAAGTGATGATTGTGCATTAGTGATGAACACCTGCTGTTAACAAGCAGAATCACTGAAGAAAAGAGAAACACAAGAAGTACAACTGACTTCAGTCACAGCCTTATTAATTGCTTAATTATCTCATTAACTTTAACTCTGCTTCAGTGTGACTTTAACACTATTTAGAGAGGGACCATATGTACTCTGAGTAGAGTTGATTTAACTCTGTGTGGTTGGATAAAGTTTAATGTGCCGTGCATATTTTAGGGAAAGGAGTTTCAGTGACAGTGATTCTCCAAGCACTTCTACAAGACATGAACTACCAGGACCCTCAATGGCACAATCATACACATCACTATCAGCAGGTTGTGCACCACACTTTCTGCTTGGTTAGCGCTGTTGTACTGCTATGAAACAAGTGCATCTATGTGTAAAAATGTAAACTTTTTCTGTATTGTGGCATTGTTTTTAGCCCTAGATTTGTTGTACAACTATATTTGTGAAAAGTGTAACTTGTGAATTTCTTTTTCAGCATGGAAATATGAAACTGACCCTCTGAAAGCATCTCAAATGTTCCGTGCAGAATTGCTTTCCGAAAATAGGTTCTGTCCATCTATGTCACTAATGATCAACCAATTTGATACTGTGGACGAACAGGACAGAACACTGATTTCATTTTATAAAAAGAACAGTACTAACTGGTCAGCTCCATTGAGATGTAGTTTGATAGGTATTACGCGCTAATGTTATTTGAAGCAACCATTGTTTGTACAATTTGTGAAATGTACTTGAGATTGCTATTTAGTATTTCTTTTTAGGAGATGAAGCTGTTGGCACAGGAGTCAACCGTCATATCTTTTCAATGATTATGCAAAAACTGAAGACTGGCTTCTCTTTAAATTTGGGTATGTAATCAGTTGCAATTCTATTTCACAAACACATACTTATATAAAATGCGATCGTGAAAGTAGCTACAACATGCGCAAGTTGTTGTCCTGCTTCATGTTTGTCACCAATGAACTATATGAAATGTAAGCTGGTCTACGTAGGTGTGGAGTGAGGCGGGTGTGTTAAATCATTTTAACGTGTTATTGTTCCATAAATAACTAATTAAATTAATGTGTTAAATCAACATCCCCCTCCCTACACACTGATGTGCCAGGAGGTCAAACCAGTCAATCTGCTACCAACAATTTTGGACGACTGATCATTGAAATCACTTTTTTTCTCATCCTGATGGTTGCAAACATTAACTGAAGCTCCTGGTAGTGTTGTAGTCAAGATCACCTAAACCGAGACCAAGTCGAGACCCTTTGGGGGGTTGAGACCATGACAAGATCAAGACCAAGGCAAGTCGATACCGAATCAAGACCAAGACCAGACTAGCACTACTCAAATTCATCTGAAAGATCCACATTTACTGCCTGAGAAATGTCTTATTTTTAATCAATATTTACAATTAGAAGTAAAGCTGCAAGCAGCGATGAAAGGGCCCTCGCACTCGGGCTCACTACCACCCGGTGGCCTTAGTAAAACAGTGAATAGTGATCGACATTTATGTAAGCGAGTAAATACATAAATAGAGGAGAATTATGGCAAAGTCATTTCAAAGTGCCACACTTCCTGCTACCAACAGGTGGCGCTTTGACTGTAACTGAATAAGCTAAGGTTCATGTTTTTCTGAAGGTTCTGCTGCCACAACCCTTTTTGAGGGAGAAAAAAACCACCGTGTCCCATCTGCATCTGTTGTACTACGTGACAGCAACCTATTCCAAATGGCTGGTCGAATGATAGGTCATTCTTTTATACATGGAGGTCCTTGTCTTTCTGGACTGAGCTTACCGGTGGTAATACTTCTAACTGGAGGAAGTGCTGATAGTGCAGCTTCAGCTCTGACACTGCAGGATTGCCCCGACTTTCGTTTGGTAAGTACTTGCAATGTATTGTAAGATTTTTTTTTTCTTTTTGTATAAACATGTCAACGAATCATTTTTTTAATGATTTGAAAGTATTTGATGTTCTTGCAGCTCAAGAAAACAAAACTCACTGAAGAAGAAAGGACTAGATTGTCTGAACTTTGCCTTTTCTGGGATCTCCCTGTTCTGTCTTCCACTAATCGTGACTGGCTGTTTCAACAGCTGTTGTCACATGCAGTAAGTCTTGCCATTTTGTTTTATAATGATACTGTGACAGGAGTCGTTAAAAAAAAAAAAAAAAAAAAAGATTCAGCTCTATTTACCTTGAATTTAATATATCAATCTACTGTCACGGCAAATCACAGAGACGAACAGACAGATCCAAGTGCAGGGTTAATTTAATGGGAAATCCAAAATCGTAGTCCAAAAACAGGCAAGGGTCAAAATCAAATAAAGCAGTCAAAACAGAGAACAAGAAAACACACAAAGAAACTGGTAATCTGAACTGAAACCTCCATGACAAAAGCAGAAACAAACAGGGTATAAATAGACAACACAGATGAGGAAACACAAAATAGCTGGGTGCAATGACATGGGATAATGAGTCCGGGAAGTGCATTATGGGTAATGAAGTTCACAAGTGGGGTGAGACACAGTCTGGGTTGGAGTGCCCTCTAGTGGCAGACAAGGGCACTCCCAGTAATGATCATGACATCTACTAAATGAATATTGTTGCCTCAGCTCACTGTTTCTAAAAATATGAATTATTTAACCTTTTTTTATGCTGTTCAAAATTAAACTTTGTTTTTGTACATTTTGCTTTCAGGTACTTGGACGTGTTAAAAGACAGATTAAGGATTTGAGAAAAGGTATCAAAGAAACTGGTATCTGGCCACTTCTATCCCAGAGACATGACATGCAACACATAGTTTTCCCAAGGGATTCAGTTATGGACATTACATCACAGGTAAGTATACTTGCATTTGAAAAATAAAATAAAGTAAATAAAAAAAGTTCAGGGAATGTTTTAACATTCTTATTCAAACCTTTATAGACAGTCCTTCAAAAAATTGAATGGCCAAAGGACAATGACTCTATTTCTGTTGAGACAAAGTGCGTCATCACGAGCTATATGCGAAGGTTCATTGAAGAAGGTATGGTTTTATTTATGCTATGAGTTGCAAATTTAGTTAAAAATATCTGTGTGGTTTAATACCATTTACATAAAGCAACTAGAATAAATGTTTATAATTAAACGTATGATTTCTTTAATTACTCTTTCATAGCATCACCAAACATGCTGAGTGACCTAATGAAGTTCTGGGTGGGATGGGAGGTGCCAGAAGAAAACCTGGTTTTGGAAGTGGTGACTGCCAGATACCCTGTTGCACACACGTTTCAAAAGCTTGAGCCTTCCCTGTCACTATCAGAGCTATGCCGCATTCAAAATGGATATGGTAATGTGCCTACAATCTGTAAATAGTGGATTTGGTCTCGTTTAACTAGCAAGAGATAACTGGGGTAGTGTGTTTGATGAACTTCTTATATGCCTCTTTAAAATGATGTATGATATAGTAATGTTCTTCAACTGAATAAAGGATTTAGCCAAATTTAACAATTTAAATTTAACAGAGTTAAAAAAAGGAAAAAAAAGAAAAAAAAAAAAGAAAAGAGGCTACTGTGTTTGACAATGTTTTAACATTTAACCAAATTTATTTTCCAGTTGGTATACACTTGTATATACATGTCTTTTAAAGTGGTCATGAATTGAGAAATCAACTTTCCCTTGAGCTTTTGATATATTAGAGGTCATCGTACTATAAGAATATCCTGTAAGTTTCAGAACTGAAAACTGAAAACTTACTCCAATAAAAGCTTTTATTGACACCAGACCCATCGAACGACTGGAATGTGCCTATTGATAGATGAAACCCCGCCTCCTCAGAAGAAATCAATGCCTATTTCATCATTGCAATGTTAGCCCCGCCCACTGGTGTGTGAGTGAGATGAGGAGGAGAGAAGAGCGATACAGGACTAAAATAACATTACCTTTCAAAGGATCCTAATGCGAGGAATATGGTTATTTATTTTCAACAATGTGAATGTCTCAGTTGAGCTTTATTTATTTGTATTCGGTTCATTTCACTGTGGATTCTTTGGTAAATCAATCGCATTTCGGTACAAACAGACTTTTACGATATGAACTCGACAGTAATGCAACAACATGTCAGTAACTGTGTTCATTCTAATGCCTGATCTGATATTAATGATTCATGTACAGTCACATGATCTTTGTCTGTGTGTCAGTAAATCAAACCAACTGTCCACTTCTCGTTTCGCTTAGTAGGATAAAAAATAATCTTATTTAAACGGTGATTAAATTATATATAGAAAGCGATCAAAGAAGCCTCCCTTTGCAATCGCTGGAGCTGTCAATCAAACATTGTGAGTTTATCAGTGACTGACGCACAAAACTCCCGTTTTATTCAACGAATCTCTTAGTTATATTGCGTATGCACTGTTGGTTATGATGAAAGCATTAGTTAGTGTGCAGAAATTGAGTTGCAATGATGAGATCACTGCTTTCATGAGCTCAGCAACATGTCTGTGATCGACTACAGTGTTCATCACTGCAACCTTTCATGCCACAATATGTAATGTCATAGTTCTAAATATAATCAAAACTTTACATGATTAGTTAACCTTGAGAGCTATAATAGTTAAAATGTGTTTGAGAGAGTAATTCTTAGCTATTTAAAATGGAAAGATCTTAGCCAATCACAGCAGTGGGGTTTACACTGAAGTCTCACAGAGACACGCCCCTTAAAACAGAGCGTTCAAATCAGAGGATAAAATCAGGGTAGGAAAAATGCCTTTTATTTCTAAATGATGACAATTTTGATGTAAAAGTCATATTAACTTTATATGTGCACCCCAGGAAACATTATAAAAAAAAAACAACACAGTTCATGACCCCTTTAAAACAGTAAAAACCTGTTTGCATGTTAGAAAGCAATATTAAATGTCAAAGGAATAGTTGTAGCTGTAGGATTGTTTTTTTAGATTAACCTGAATCAAAATTTTTCATTCTGTATAATGAGACATTTTAATGTTTTGGCCAAATCAAATGCGTATACATATAGTTTAATGCATAAATAAAATATATAAACAGACCTCATTTTGATTCCAACTGACTTAAAATTGTGAGAATGAATAAGACATTTTTTGGCATGAAAATTGCAATAGAAAGTTAGTTCACCCAAAAATGAAAGTTCAGTCATTAATTACTCTCATGTCATTCCACACCCGTAAGACCTTCATTCATCTTCAGAACACAAATTAAGATATTTTTGATGAAATCCGAGAGCTTTCTGACCCCAATAGCCAGCAATGCAACAAAGCCCAGAAAGGTATTTAAGACATAATTTAAAATAGTCAATGTGATTACAGTGATTCAACCTTAATGTTATGAAGTGACGAGAATACTTTTTGTGCACAAAAATTACGACTTAAATTCAACAATCTCTTCTCTTCAGTGTCTGTCTCTGATGCTATAGATGTTGTAAACGCAGTTCAATGCTTTCGGATTCTGTCAGAATGACAGCTCAGTGTCGTGGTGCTCATGTGAACAGTGTCAGAGACTGACACAGAAGAGAAGAAATTGTTGAATAAAGTCGTTATCTTTGCACACAAATAGTATTCTCGTCGCTTCATAACATTAAGGTCGAATCACTGTAATGGACTATGGACTATTTTAAACAATGTCTTTAATACCTTTCTGGGCCTTGTTGCGTTGATGGTTGAATCATTAGTCACATGGACAATTTCTCGTAGCTTCATAAAATTAAGGTTTAATTATTGTAGTCAAGTTGGACTATTTTAATAATGTCTTTACTACCTTTTTGAGCCTGAAAGTGGTAATTAAATAACTGGCTATTGGGGGTCAGAAAGCTCTCGAATTTCATCAAAAATATCTTAATTTGTATTTTTTGGTTAAAATAACCCTTTCATTTTGAAAACATGTTTGGTACCTGTTGGTATAAATACTCTGGTATGCTTTTAAAATAATCCTAATAATGTGAAAAGTCAAAAAGTGGGTAAATCTGCAAAATGAAGGCTCCACACATACAGAATAAGCAGGGTGTACAACAAGGCAAGAAATGTAAATGGAATTCGGCACAGATTAACTTGACAGTGCTAAAATAGAGGTCTAAAAGACTCAGAATGTTGCATTGACTCGATGGTTTCGATTCTGTTCTGCAATGTCATCAACTGTTAATGAAATGATAAGCACATGGTTTCAATAAGTGCCAAAAGTTCCCTGAATTCATCAACACACAAACACAAGAGATCATGAGATAATGAACTTCACTCAAAGACACAGGTAACACTTTACTATCAATACTGCAGCAGAAAACACTTTGATCACTTTTTGTTAATAGTTCATGGTTAAATGAATTGAAAATGATGCGATATGCCCCAAGAGCCTCTGAAATTGTTTCATTGGAACCACTGTCTTCCTTGGTGAGATGTGACATCATAATGACCGAGACCTACTCCATTCCGAGAAAAGAGATGCTCTCATGGGGGAGAGCTTGCTCTTTTCCCAGTTGACCCGAAACCCCAGACGGCTGAGGTGCCCGAGGACCAGGGCCCTGTGCTCACATAACTGATAAGTGTGCTAGAGTGAGCCATACATTGTTCAGACATGAAAAATTAAACAAAATCAATACTCACATATCTTGGCTCGATAAACCAAAATATTCTCCTCAGACGGACCGTCTAAATAACCGTTGAAATTTAAATGGTAGAGATTCGCGCTTCAGGATCGTGACCTGTGCACCCGTACAGTGACTACAATTTTATTAAAACAGATATCTTTTTTTATTACATGAAGGTCACATTAACATTGTCTCTGAAACTTTTTAGCATGTTTTCATCGTTTATTTTTTACTTTTAAATGACAATATTGGTTTAGCCTTACAAGACACAGGAAATCAATGACGATGTTTATTGTGTGACATTTAATTATATGCAGTTGTGCTTCATAAAATGCTAGTTATGAAATTAGCATTACATGAAAGAGTACTATATCTACCCTAACACTGTTTACACTATTTCAAGAAATATGGGTGGATCTACTGTATGACATCACAGCAGGCGAGTGAAAGACTTTAGTGAAGGTGAAACTGAAAGCTTCTTCAGACAACAACCTTTTTTATAACACTCTGAAACTAGTGATTACATCTGATATTCACTCACAGGTAAGTGACAGAAATGTAAGAGTTTAGTAGTTAAATACCATGATGCAGTATTATCAAAAGCATTTCATGTTATTAAAAGTGTATTTGATGTATAATATCATGTCAGACTCCAGAAACATGAAAAACTTGACCAGTAGACAGAATGAACAAAGTCCAGTGAAAACTACTCCATAAAATGAAAATTGCATGATGTTTAGAGGACCTTTATTTATTGGGTAATTTATCTGAAAAATAAGTACTTTGCTGTGTTGTCTTTCATATAGAAAGATTCTTTTATAATGGTATTATATGCTGTTGTTCTTCACTGTAGCTCGTAGAGACATTTTATGCACAAGAGAGATGATAATCAATTTCTTTGACATAAACAACTGTTCATATTTACATTGTTATAATAGATTTTATAAATACACTGGAGTATGTTGTAGCACTTTATTTTACAGTCCTGTTTCACATGTACATATATACCTATTGTTGTAATTACAATAACAGAATAATAACTAAGTACTAGTCCTGAACCTAATCCTAACCTGTAGTTACCTCATATATTATACAGTAGTTTCTTGGTAAGTACACTGTAAGTACATTGAAAGTGCACGTACTGTAAAATAAAGTGCAACCGAATGTATCACCATAAAGATTGCATGTTATCCACTATCAGTGTTTGTTTGACTGACATGAAACATTTACTTATCAATTTCAAGGTACCCAGACTAAGAAAGAATGATACGAGTTGTTGCCCTGCCTCTGGTGGTGTAGCCTAGCAGTTAAAGACCTGGAATAACTGACAAATTATAGTACTTACTTACTATAGTATTTTTAATACTAAGTATTTTTAAGTATTATTTTGAGGAATTTGTACTAATCATATAGCCTAAATTTGTACTTTGTAAAACCTTGTACTTTGTACTCCCTACAGTCTCATTTAGACTTTCAATTTATTCCTTATCAAAAGATAAGAAAGTCTACAATACCTGATAAAAAGCTATCTGTTGCATTTCCATTCACCTCAATGGAAGTTGCTTGGCTTGTGCATGAAACCTAGAAATACACAACCAACCCATTGTCATAATTGTTCATGAACACAGCGTCTATAATATAATTTATGTTGCATGGAAAGAAATATTTTGTCAGTATACATGGCAACTTGTGAATTACAGAATTATACTTTTTTGGCCATATAAATGGTGTCTACGGCATCTGTAGACTGTGCTAACCAACTAAACTTTTACCCATGATATATTATCATTTTCTTTTCAGTCATGGCATCCTCCAGTGGTCCAGCACTAAATGAGGAGCTCCAGTGCTCCATCTGTCTGGAAGTGTTCACTGATCCAGTCACCACTCCATGTGGACACAACTTCTGCAGAACCTGCCTGGGCGAGTGCTGGACAAACACACAGACCTGCTTCTGTCCATTCTGTAAAGAAACATTCAGCAGAAGACCTGATCTCAAGATTAATACAACACTCAGAGAGGTTGTGCAACACTTTAAGGAGAAGCTCGATCTAGGAGAATCTGAGGTGTTCTGTGACTTCTGTGATGAAAGAAAGCAGAAAGCTGTGAAGTCCTGCCTGACGTGTCAAAGCTCTTACTGTGATGATCATCTGGAGCTTCATCTCAGAGTCCCACATCTAAAGAAACACACACTGATTGACGCTGTGGAAAATCTGGAGGATTATATATGCCAGAAACATGAGAGACCTCTGGAGATGTTCTGCAGAGATGATCAGACGTGTGTTTGTCTGTTCTGCACTGAAGGAGATCACAGGACTCACAACACTGTTCCTATAGAGGAGGAGAGTCGAGAGGAGAAGGTAAAGAGTTACAGACAAAACAATTTAAACACCCAATGAAATGCAGTTTTCTGTGTGTTGATGTTGATGCAGGTCATACTGAAATACACTATATGGCCAAAAGTATTGGGACGCCCCTCCAAATAAATGAATTCATGTGATCCAATCAATTCCATGGCCACAGGTGAATGAAATCAAGCACCTAGGCATGCAGACTGCTTCTAAAAACATTTGTGAAAGAATGGGTCGCTCTCAGGAGCTCAGTGAATTCAAGCGTGATAACGTGATAGGTTGCCATTCGTGTCCATTTGTGAAATTTCCTCACTACTAAATATTCCACAGTCAACTGTTAGTGGTATCATAACAAAGTGAAAGCAACTGGGAACAACATCAACTCAGCCACGAAGTGGTAGGCCATGTAAAGGTATCTCATGTAGGTCCTTCAGGGTATCTTGGAGAGGTGAGGTGTCCAAGTCACATCATCTTGCTACTGGGGTACCTCAGGGCTCTGTGCTTGGACCACTTCTACATGTCATCACTGGGATCTGTCATTCAGGATCATGGTTTCTCCTATCAATGTTACGCTGATGACACACAACTCTACCTCTCATTCCAACCAGATGATCCGACGGTTGCTGGTCGCATCGCAGCCTGCCTGACAGCCATTTCTGCCTGGATGAAGGACCACCACCTTCAACTCAACCTTGTAAATACGGAACTGCTTGTGGTCAGTGCCAACCCACCACTTCATCATAACCTTTCAGTTCAACTTGGGTCGTCAACCATTACTCCTTCCAGGACAGCCAGGAACCTTGGAGTGGTGATGGATGATTGTTTAAGCTTCACAGATCATGTTGCTACAATGGCCCGGTCCTGCAGATTTGCCTTGTACAACATCAGGAAGATTAAACCCTTCCTATCGGAGCATTCCACACAAATTCTTGTCCAAGCTCTTCTTCTATCCAGACTGGACTACTGTAATGCTCTCTTGGCTGGCCTTCCAGCATGCACTGTCAAGCCTCTACAACTGATCCAGAATGCTGCAGCAAGACTGGTCTTCAACGAACCAAAGAGAGCGCACGTCACTCCTCTCTTCATAAGTCTGCATTGTCTGCCAGTAGCTGCTCGCATCCAATTCAAGGCTCTGATGTTTGCCTACAGAACAACCACTGGCTCTGCACCGCTATACCTTAACTCACTACTTCAGACTTACGCACCCTCCAGAAACCTGCATTCTGCAAGTGAACTGCGCCTTGTGGTGCCATCACAAAGGGGCACAAAATCACTCTCACGGACCTTCTCCGGGACTGTTCCTGGCTGGTGGAACGACCTGCCACGCTCTATCCGAGCAACTGAATCTTTAGCCATTTTTAAAAAAATGCTAAAGACATATCTTCTTCGTCAACACTTGACCCAGTTATAGCAGCACTTACTTTTTTATCTATCTTAATCTTTTTTTATCATTTCTATTCTTTTTCCATCTGTGTATTTATTAAAAAAAGAAAAAAATTCCTTGCTATGAGCACTTTACTGACGAAACTGTGACTTCACATAGCACCTACATACTGTTGTAATCATTTTGATTTGATTGCTTCTACTACTCTCTTTTGTAAGTCGCTTTGGAGAAAAGCGTCTTCTAAATGACTAAATGTAAATATAATGTAAATGTAAGATCACAGAGCGGGGTCAGCGCATGCTGAGGCTCACAGTGTGCAGAAGTCGCCAACTTTCTGTAGAGTCAATAGCTACAGACCTCCAACCTTCATGTGGCCTTCAGATTAGCTCAAGAACAGTGTGTAGAGAGCTTCATGGAATGGGTTTCCATGGCCGAGCAGCTGCATCCAAGCCTTACATCACCAAGTGCAATGCAAAGCGTCGGATGCAGTGGTGTAAAGCACGCCATCACTGGACTCTAGAGCAGTGGAGACGTGTTCTCTGGAGTGACCAATCACGCTTCTCTGTCCGGCAATCAGATGGACGAGTCTGGGTTTGGCGGTTGCCAGGAGAACGGTACTTGCCTGACTGCATTGTGCCAAGTGTAAAGTTTGGTGGAGGGGATTATGGTGTGGGGTTGTTTTTCAGGGGTTGGGCTTGAACCCTTAGTTCCAGTGGAAGGAACTCTTAATGCTTCAGCATACCAAGACATTTTTGACAATTTCATGCTGCCAACTTTGTGGGAATAGTTTGGGGATGGCCCCTTCCTGTACCAATATGACTGCACACCAGTGCACAAAGCAAGGTCCATAAAGACCTGAGTAAAAAGATAAAGAGTCCTGACCTCAACCCGACAGAACACCTTTGGGATGAATTAGAGTGGAGACTGTGAGCCAGGCCTTCTCGCCAACATCACTGCCTGACCTCACAAATGCACTTCTAGAAGAATGGTCAAAAATTCCCATAAACACACTCCTAAACCTTGTGGAAAGCCTTCCCAGAAGAGTTGAGGCTGTTATAGCTACAAAGGGTGGGCCAACTCCATATTAAACCCTACGGATTAAGAATGGGATGTCATTAAAGTTCATTTGCTTGTAAAGGCAGGCGTCCCAAAACTTTTGGCAATATAGTGTATGTCACTTGTCACTTTTTTTTTTTTTTACATAAATCAGCTAAAAATTAATTTTGTAAATTTTTGAGAATGCAATATGTTACCTTCAAAGCTGACAGACATGGACTAAAAGCCAGGAGACTAAAGTTTTGAATTCATGGGGTCTTTATTCATTATTCAAATAGGAATTTTTGCTAACACTATTTTAGGGTTCAATTCTCACTTTTAATTAGTTGCTTTATATATTAGCTGCATATTACTAGTATATTGGCTGTTTATTAGTACTTATAAAGCACATATTAATGCCTTATTCTACATGACCATATTCTACATCCCTTAATCCTACCCAATACCTGAACTTAAATGCAATAAAAACCTAACCTTACTAACTATAAATAAGCAGTAAATTAAGAGTTAATTGAGGCAAAAGTTGTAGTTAATAGTGAATATGTGTTCCCATTACTGAAGTGTTTCATTTTTTATTTTTTTATTTTTTTTGTCAGAAGATGGAAATGTGTTTTTCTCTGTATGTTTCATCATCTGGTTCAGACTCAGACAGACGAGCAGCAGATGATCCAGAAGAGAATAAAGAAGATTCAAGAGATCAAACACTCAGTAAAGCCGAGAAATGTGAGTCAAAAAAATAAAATTAAAATGAATAATAATTTAATTTTCTAAATAAATTGTTGCCTCTTGTTCAAATTTTGAGCCAGTTGTTACAGTTAAACATCATAACATTTAAAAATCCCACATTTCAAGTCACTTGAGGCCAAAAGATGAAGAGACAAATTCTTTTATTTCCTTTTATTAAACAGCTTTATCAGATTATTTCCATCTGATATACAAACCTAAACCTATTCTTTAACAAAGTGTCTGAGTCCATCACTGAGTGAATAGTCTTCTGGCTTATTGCACTTTGGGCCACAACTTGATACAAGCTTTGCGATCTTTCTTAGAGAAGTGTTACTTGAACTGAATCTTCCTCTTTTTGCAGCCTATCACCTCCAATGACGGTTTCCTTACATCATCTCGAACCGTCCACATTTCAAACTGGATGATTATTGGTCTGGGTGTCCTGTTGGTAGCAGTGTTGATCATCTTTCCTAAACAATATACTGTGAGTCTGAATGAGTGTGTGTCAGTGCATTGGTTTAGGAGCATAGGGAGGTTTGGTGTTTGTGGTTTGGTGTGTCTTCAGCTGCTTCTTGAGCAGATGGTCTTCAAAGAGATTGTCTCAGCAGTTCAGGTGGAGGCTAAAATAAATAAATGAAGGATTTAAATGGATTTAGTGGAAAGAAAAAATAACAGTAAAAGTTTTTTTTTTTTTTTGTAAAATCAAGTGTAACTGTTTGCAAATAATATTTTATGTCTAAATATGCATTGATTCATATACCTAATATGTTGAAAACATAAAACTTTTGGTGGTAAAAACTACAAATCAGCCACTGTGCAGCAATGAAGGGGTGACACTCTAAAATGTGCAAAAAAAAACACATCATATGAACTAGCATAACTATAACACAGAGCAAGTTTTTGCAAATGTGTGAAATAAAATTTCATTGGATTATTACACACACAAATGAACCGGTGTGGCTGTATCAATATGGTAAAATTGAGCCAAAAGACTCAAATAAGAGGTTGAAATCAGATCAGACCCAGATTCATTAAGCTTTGATAAAGCATACCTGTTTATTTTTGATACATTTTTATTGAATTTTGATGTTATGTGTAACAAAATGTCCTTCTCAGTGTTCAGGTTTGACTGTGGTAAATGTAATGCAAAAACTGACACTTGAAATCAACATTAAGAAAAAAAAATTGACAAAAAGTAGTCTTGAGTATGTCCAAGTAATTCAAATACAAAACTTAATAAAAATAAGTATTTATTTCTAAAAACACTAGATAATTTATAAGCCACTAGTGGTTACACTATGGCATTACAAAAGATTTTCTTTTTTTACCCCCACCAGATTGTACTAATATACCTTCAAAAAATGGATTTTAAAAGCCTCATCTCTATTTTAACATTGAATCTGCTTTAATTGAAAAATTATTGAAAAATATATTAGAAAAACAGTGTATTATTTTAATGGGGACAATAGCTAATAAAAATGGATAAATATTGCATAGTATCATAAAATACCCTCAAAATAAAAAAAATATTATTGAACAAAAATATATTACATTGGTATAATGTATATATATATATATATATATATATATATATATATATATATATATATATATATATGCAATTGTCTTCTCTCTCTCCGGCTGTAGAAGTGCTCATCCCGGAACAGCCTTTCACACACCAAGAACTGGACTGAGATCAGTAGTGACTCTGATGTGTATGTGCTGAAAAGAGCTCTGACTGAACTGAGGAAAACTCATGAGACACTAAATGAAAAAATCAGTCAAACTGGTATGTGAATATCAAAGTTTCAGTAACTGAGAAAATACATTTTTCAAAAAAAAAAAAAAAAAACTACATTATTATAAAATCACTTAAAGTTTTATCTTCAACTCATGTCATAACCAGTTATAGAAGTATTATGGTAACTTTAGTGATATGTAAGTCACATGACGTAACTATCCCTGTACAAACTCTATCACAGGATCATGTGACTGACACACAACCAGAATCTGACTACTAAATAAACTGTCTAAAAAGTTTTCCCTCCTCACAAGGACAATTTAGACATTTTACAGCAAACATTCTTTTTTTTTTTTTTTTTTTTTTTTTTTACAGTGAATAATTATTATAACATCTTTAATAAAAATAAAACCTTGACATTTCTGCTTTTAAATCCTCTGGTAGGATCATGCATACATTTAAATTGTAAGTGATTTTATGTGTTAAACACATTCTGCATTGTGTTTTACTGATGCTGTCAGTGGAGAGAAACTCCCTGAAATTAAATAATTCATCATTATATTGTCATCTGTGTTCACAGGGTTGAAGTTTGTACAGAAGTTTGCAGGTACAGTGAGACTGACACCATTTTCTTCAATACACTCACAATACTTTGTTATAATCTGTATTTACTGTACTTATGAAAATGTTTGTTCTGAAGTTGATTGATAATGTCTGATCTCTCTCAGTGGATGTGACTCTGGATCCTGATACAGCGAATCCATATTTAATCCTGTCTGATGATGGAAAACAAGTCAGTCGTGGACACATTGAGCGGAATGTCCTAGAAAACCCAAAGAGATTTGATTACACGGTTTGTGTTCTGGCAAAGCAGGGATTCAGTTCAGGGAGATTTTACTATGAGGTGCAGGTGAAGGGAAAGACTGGATGGGCTTTAGGAGTGGCCAGAGAATCCATTAACAGGAAGGGGCAGATCATACTGACTCCTGATAATGGATATTGGACTGTGTGGCTGAGGAATGAGAATCAATATGCAGCTTTGGAAAGTCCATCTTTCTCTTTATCTCTGAGAGTGAAACCTGAGAAGGTGGGAGTGTTTGTGGATTATGAGGAGGGTCTGGTCTCTTTTTATGACGTGGACTCCAGATCTCATATCTACTCTTTCACTGGTCAGACTTTCACTGACAAACTCTATCCATATTTCAGCCCATACCTTAATGATAAAGGTAAAAACTCAAAGCCACTGATCATCACACCTGTCAACTGAAACAAACAAAAAACATCAAATCTGAAAAGATTAAATATGGATGTGATGTTTTTAGAATATGTAAATAAAAACCAAATAAGAATTTGCACAATCAACAATCAAGTAGATTTTACTTACAATTATAAAGAAATTTTTTTACATGTGATACAAGTGCAAAAAATAACTGAATCATCAAAACATCAACTATAATGAAATATTTGTGAGTTATGTACATGTAAATGGCCAATTTGTTGCACATAAAGGAGAAAAAAGGAGTACTGTTGCACATATATATTTAGTTTGTCTTTCATTAATACTTTGCTTTCAAATTTACTATGAAATTTTACATAATATGATTTAAAGGTGCAGTACATGATTTCTTAAATTCGATGTTGAACACTGTTGATATTTGAAATCAACCCAAACAAACCCACCCCTCTCTTCATTGCTCTGCCTCCAAAACACACACTCCATCCTAACCACTCTGCTCCGAGTCGGTTTTGAACCCCAGCCTGATTGCTGCTGGCATCTGAGGCAAGTGCACTAACAATGACACTACACACCTCATTCTCTAGTGGACTCAGTAATATTTAGTCCACCTTTAATATTATATTGTGAAATTCTACATAATATGCTATTTCCAAACTTTCTGATGTGTTTCTACATGTTATTTGGTAAGGAAATCTCTGAAGCCATTTTCTCTCCTCTCCAGCTGTTGTATTACTTGTGAAATATTGTGGTTTTTGGTTTATATTGTAATAACTGCAGCATCTGAATAAAGACAAATGTTCAATTCTATAACTGATACTGCTTGTAAACTAAATTAAACAGTTTGCTGATTATTATGCAAAAACACATTGAAGAATGATGGATATCTGCTCACACACAGTAAACAACAGACAGTATATTTATTGTTGACTTGAATCAGTTTCATATGACAGTACTGAATTATTATTAAGTGTAAATGACCATTCGATATAGTAAATATTCTTCAAGAGAAGTGAGAGCATTAGAAAGCATCACAATGAAAGAGTTTTTCACTTTGGTTTGACCACAATCGGTGAATCCGTGAACCTGAGTGAGCTGACGGCAGTCCATCGATGCCAGGAGCTTCTGAGAGCCGGAGACATTTCAATGCATTTCATTAAGGAAAATTCATTGAAGGAGAACACCTGCACACTTAAGCATAGGCTATTTATTTACCAATATTTTGGCTAGTAGCCTGTGACAAGATACCTTAAACTATGTTTAAGTGAGTGTGCAGTTTTTCCCCCTCAATCGTAGTTTTTATCCTCAACTTGCACCTCTATAGGTGTGCGTTCACTTTGCCTCAATTACTCTATTAAGGAAAATGGGAGCAACACTAGCTAATCAGGATCCATAAATTTTATGTCAATCAAATTGTTGAAGATCCTTTTCATGTACAGAAATATCAGTTTAAAATTCAATTGATAAGTAAGTATTCTGAGGCAAAAATTGTACTTTTAGGGGTACAACAGCTTGTCACTGGAGTAATACCCTGAAAAGGACAACTTTGGACCTTATTTACTCCTAAAAAGTTAATAGTAGTACCCCATAGTAGTTTTTACATATTACAACTCTAAGGTAGTAATATGCATCTTTTAAGGGTAAATAAGACATAAATATATCCCTTTAAGGATCTAAAGGTACAATTTGTTAATGAAGCTAGGATTGAACACCAACTGCAAGGAGGCCACATCATCAAATGACATTTGACAAATGCAGCTACTAATTGGGGCCCAATAACCAGAAAAAAAAGCCTCTGATGGGACTGTTTTAACAACTCCACTGACTCTCATGCAGTTTGAGGTTGACAGGAATCCGGTCCTTCTTCTTTCATTTTCATCACTCCAGCATAGTTCAGGCTAGAGGCACACCGATTATACCTCAGTTGCTATTTAAATCTCCTCCTGTTATTCTAGGCTCTAATTCTAAACCTGTTAAAGCACAAAAAAGACCATCGTGTCCAAGGAAAAATCCAGTTACTTTACGCCAGCTTGGTAGAATTAGAGGTTTCAAAATTTGTCATCTAAACATGAGAAGCCTTTTTCCCAAACTGGATGAATTTAAAATCATGCTTGCCCAAACTAAGGCTCATGTCATGGCAATATCTGAATCATGGTTGACCCCTGTTATACCAGATTCCTTTCTTGCAATTGAAAACTATTCACTATATCGCAGAGAAAGGACTGATAAAATTGGCGGTGGTGTCGCTCTCTATGTAAATAAAGTGTGCACATTCTATAGTAAAATTTTCAACAGATTCAGAGTCACTTCAACTAGTTGTTCACTTTACAAATCAATTCTCAGTTACTATTATTGTCACATACAAGCCTCCAAATGTCAGTTCAACTGCATATCTAATGCAGCTCTCTGACTTAATAAAATCTGTTAAAACTAAGGAGCTTGTTATTCTTGGTGACATTAATTTGAATTGGATCGATAATTCATCTAAACTTTTGAAAGCAACTGTGATAAAATATGGTCTCCATCAATTAATCAAGGATCCCACCAGATTTGGTAAAAAACGAAATTCTATTCTGGATCTTATATTCACTAATCAACCCTCCAAGTATGGTATATCTGGAGTGATAAACACAGCAGTTTCAGATCATTCACTCATATATGTTATTAGGAAATGTTTTAAACAGCCAAAATGTCATAAAAATAACTACGCTAAAAAAGTTTCAAACTCAAAATTGCTGAATTTGCTGATACTGATTGGAGTAATGAGATGTCTTTGCAAAATCCTGACCATGTTCTGTCAAATTTCCACAGAAGAGTGGAGACAATACGTCAAAAATTTACTACTACCTGTAAAATACATATTAGGCAAAATACAGTTCCCTGGGTAACTCAAGCTTTTAAAAAAGAAGGCCTCCTCTCTGAAAGCTTACAGATCACTAAATACACTAAGCTTATTTCCATACAGTATAGAAATAAGTGTAATTTTGAATTGCACAAATCTAAACAGCTCTATTTTGAAAATCAAATTAATCTAACGGTCTCCAATCCAAGAACATTATGGCAAACAATTAAATCTATAACTGGTGAAAACAAAATTAAAAATATCAACAGTTTACAAATGGTATTCTTCTCACTGATCATGATAAAATTGCCAATTCTTTCAATGAGTATTTTATTGCATCTGTACAAGAATTATCCTCTAGATTTACTGTTCCTCTATTTCTCCCATCAGTACCAACAGCATCTCAGCAATTTTCTTTTTCTGAAATCTCACAAAATGATTTAACTAATATTTTGTGTTCTTTGAACGCTTCCCATGGTTGTGATGTAAATAACTTAAATATGATTTTTCTTAAAACTCATGCCAGTACCCTCATACCACTTTTTCATCATTTAGTTAATCTGTGTATTAGGCAATCAGTATTTCCTGCCATGTGGAAAACGGCCCAGATCACCCCTATTTTTAAGTCTGATGATCCCACCAATGTCTCCAACTACTGTCCAATTGCAATTCTTCCAACTGTTTCCAAGTTACTTGAAAAAACATTATATAATCAACTAATCAATTACCTTGAAAACAATAATCTACTCAGTTATTGCCAGCATGGCTTTCGACCCTCGCGGTCAACCATGTCGGCTTTGCTGCTTTTTACTGAGCAGATACATGCGTCTTTAAACAAGGGTCTGGTTACCGGAGTTATATACATAGATTTTCGAAAAGCCTTCGATACAGTTAATCATCAAATTTTGTTAAATAAACTTCTTTCTTGTCATTTGTCCTCCTCTGCAATAGACATGTTTACATCATATTTAAGTGACAGATCTCAGACTGTAAAAATCGGCTCAGTAACATCACAGCCACGAGTGTGTTCTATGGGAGTTCCACAGGGCAGCATTTTAGGTCCTTTACTTTTCCTTATGTATATTAATGATCTTCCTTATGTGCTTAATTTTTCTAGTTCTTTGTTATATGCTGATGACACTGTTATTTTTCTGTCTGGCCCAAACATTGACAGAATTAATCACAAAATTAACACAGATCTGCAGCATTTACATAACTGGCTGCAAGATAATCATTTAACACTTAATATTAAGAAAACAGAATGTATGTACTTTTACTCATCTAGGAGAGATGAGTAAAAGATCCAGCTATCCATATCCAATCACCTTTTCCAATCAAAAGCTCTCAATTGTATCCACGTACAAGTATCTGGGAGTCTCTCTTGACTCACATCTCACTTATTGTGAGCATGTCCAGACCCTAGCCAGAAAGTTAAATCAAAAGTTATTTGTTTATAGTAAAATTAGAGCATATTTGTCGCTTTCTGTCTCTAAAACATATCTTCATGCCATCATTATGTCCACTCTGTCATATTGTTTATCTGTTTGGTCACTCACAGCAAATGAAATCCTTGAACCAGTAACAAGACTCTATAATAGAGTCTACAAGATCCACAACAGGCTTCCAGGCTGGACTCACCACCGTATTGCACTATCTTTGTCTAATGCCTTGAAATTTCAGAATTATAAAATAAGCCATGGGATAAACTACGAGATCTGTTACAAATGGACTTTTGCCTTTACCGGCCTTTAGGAACTGCTATGGACAGAGATCTTTTTTTCATGTGCGGACTAAAGCACTTAAAATAACATTTGCTCGCCATCTAATGGACAGGTACATCTGTGACCACTGAGGTGGCTCCATGGCCTCCCTCTAATGCTCTTTCTCTTGGTTTGTGTGTTTGTTGTTGTCTTGTCTTGGAGTTTGTTGTGTGTGTGGTATTTATGTTCTGCAGAGCAGGAACCTGCTGAAAACCAGTTTTATGGTGAGTCAGGCCTGATTGTTTTTAATCCTTTCCTGCTTAAAATATAAATAAATAAATAAACTCTACTCAACTTTGTTGTCCATCAGATCAGATCTAAACAGATCTATCCATCAGAGCGGATTTAAATAGATCTTCCTCACGCAGAGGGATAACTGTAAAAATATTTGTCAGGTAGCTGTGCGTTTACACAGTACCCTTACAGACAAATCTTCCTGGAATAACTCTGTCAGAGCTGCATCCAGGGATAACAAATGCTTACTTCCTAATTCTCCCAGCTCTTTCAACCAGACAGCAAGATTTAAAATGCATTAAAAGTCAGAAATAAAAAGATGATACAGAAAAAATCAATATAAAATAATAATATCAAAAATAATATCGAAATAAAATGCATTAAAAATGAAATAAAACAAGAAAAAGAATTAAAAGAATTAAAAGATAATTCATATAAAATAAAGTGCAAACAGTTCGGACATAGCACAGTGCTCAATCAGTAAATGCATATAAAAAGATGTGTTTTGAGTCTTGATTTGTGTCAGGGCTCGGGTCTGATCACCTGTCTTTGTGCTCGTGTTTTGTGTTTTGGTGCGTGGCTTTGTTTTGACAGCTCGCCACGTGCTCGTGTCTCTGCCCTCACCTGTTCCTGCTCGTTAGCTCATCTCTCACACCTGGTTCTTGTTCTCCTCATTATTATTTCCCTTTATAGCCCCTCGTGTGTCTCTGTCCTTTGTCAGACTGTTATGGTTTCTACCGCTATTCTGACTACCTGTGTCCGTATCTGTACACGTCTTGTCTCGTCTCTTCCAGTCTCGTTCAGGCTCCCGTGCTCGTGGCTGCAAGCTGTCTGGCCATTCTGCTGCGCTCACTGTGGACTCAATCTTCTCTCGCATTCAGCGGCGGTTGTCTGGATTTGTGAGCAGCCTTTCCCGTTTGGCCGATTGCCGCGGTCGCGGCTTTTCCTGACCCACGAACTGTTTTTCTGACGCTTCAGCTATTTTCTGTTCAATAAACCTTCTGTTTGCACCCGCATCTGAATCCTGCCTATTTTCCTGACAGAACAGTCTGACCAGCGATGGATTCAGCGGGATCCGACACGCTCCGTTCTGCTCTCGTTCAGCAAGGGGTTTTGCTGGGTCAGCACTCCAGCCAGATCAACACTACGGCTCAGGAAGTGGACGCGCTGAATGCCCGAGTCGCGGAGCTCCTTTCACGGGTCGATGAGCTTCAGCAAGAGGCGGCTAACCGGGCGCCCGCTCCTCGCGCTGTTATTCCTCCTGAACCCGAACCACACGCCAATAATCCACCGATCTATGACGGCGATCCGAAGTCCTGTCAAGCATTCCTCTCTCAGTGCGCTCTGGTGTTCGCTTTACAACCTCGACGCTACGCCACAGAAGAGGCAAGAGTGGCGTATGTTATCACTCTTCTCTCCGGTCGCGCCCGCGAATGGGGAGTGGCCGTGTGGAATTCTCGTGCTCTCTGCTGTGCTTCTTTTGAGGATTTTCGTCAGGAGATGACGAAGTTATTCGACCGTTCTGCACAGGGAGATGAGGCGGCAGCTCAGTTGTCTGGTCTGACTCAGAAGAGGAGTTCAGTGACTGATTATGCGATACAGTTCCAAACTTTGGCGGCTGCTTGTGCTTGGAATGAGGGCGCTTTACGTGCTCGTTTTCTTGATGGACTGGATCATGCCATTGCCGACGAGCTGGCTGCTTTGGATCTGCCTCGGGGATTGGATGACATAATTAATCTCGCGCTCCGTGTTGAGGGGCGTCTCAATCGTCGCCGTCAGCGCCGTCTGTCTACTGCTCCGTGGCGCCACCTGGAGTCCTCTTCACATGATGACCCAAGTTCCCTGTCAGTTGAGGCTGAGCCGATGCAGCTGGGTCGGCTTCGATTAACACCACAGCAGAGACAGGAGCGTTTAACCCAAGGCTTATGCTTGTATTGTGGCAAGCCGGGCCATTTTGTTCTTCAGTGCCCGTTAAAAGCCAAAGCCCACCAGTGAATCGGGGAGTCCTGGTGGGCGCTTTTTCCTGTTCTAACTCTCCAGCCTCACGCACTCAGATGCCTTTTCATCTCACCTTCCGGGGAGACGTCCACTCGGGTCAAGCACTTATTGATTCGGGCGCTGAGGGAAATTTCCTAGATTCTGCCTCCGCTCTCAAATGGAATATTCCCACCATTCCCTTGGCTGAACCCATTGTAGCATGGTCGCTGGCAGGAAGTCCCCTTACTACCATCACACACGTCACTCCTCGTGTAAGCCTTTCACTTTCTGGTAACCATTGTGAGGAGATTGAACTGTTTATTTTGGACTCTCCTAATGCACTGTTAATATTAGGACACCCGTGGTTGCTAAAACACAACCCGCAGGTTGACTGGGTCAATAATTCCATTTTAGCCTGGAGTCAGTCTTGTCACGTGTCTTGTTTAGGTGCTGCGTTTTCTCCTGTCTCTGTGTCTTGTGTTTCACAGGTGGATCCTCCTGACCTTACCGGTGTACCTGCGGAGTACTTTGATCTTCGGGCGGTCTTCAGTAGGTCTCGGGCCACCTCACTTCCTCCGCATCGCCCATACGATTGTGCCATTGAGCTCCTCCCGGGCACTTCTCCGCCTAAGGGTCGGCTTTATTCCCTGTCTGGTCCTGAAAGAGAGGCGATGGACAAGTATATTCGTGAATCACTTCAGTCTGGGCTCATCCGCCATTCCTCCTCTCCTGCTGGTGCAGGGTTTTTCTTCGTTCAGAAGAAAGACGGCTCCCTACGTCCTTGTATTGATTACAGAGGTTTGAATGACATTACTGTTAAGAACAGGTATCCCCTACCTTTAATGTCTTCTGCCTTTGAGTTATTACAGGGAGCTCGGGTCTTCACCAAATTAGACCTCCGCAACGCCTACCATCTGGTGCGCATTCGGGAGGGGGATGAGTGGAAGACGGCATTCAACACTCCATCGGGGCACTATGAGTATCTGGTTCTTCCGTTTGGTCTTACCAATGCTCCAGCCGTCTTCCAAGGTCTCGTCAATAGCGTTTTGGGAGACATGATTAATCAATTTGTCTTTGTGTATTTGGATGATATTCTTATCTTTTCTCCCTCTCTCCAAGCACACACCCAACATGTTAGACGGGTCCTCCAGCGTCTGTTAGAGAACCAATTGTTTGTCAAGGCGGAGAAATGCGAATTCCACGCCGAGTCTGTTACGTTCCTTGGCCACATTATTTCATCCAAGGGGATCAAGCCTGATCCAGCCAAGATAGAAGCTGTCGCTAAGTGGCCAGTCCCCGACTCTCGTAAGGCTCTGCAGCGCTTCCTGGGTTTTGCTAACTTTTACCGCCGTTACATCAGGAATTTCGGTCAGATTGCTGCACCCCTCACTGCATTAACCTCCACCAAGGTGGTCTTCAGCTGGAACCAGGATGCTCAGGTAGCCTTTGATAACCTTAAGTCCCGATTTATCTCTGCACCTGTTCTGTTGGTCCCAGATCCCGAGTCCCAGTTCATTGTTGAGGTCGATGCATCTGATGTCGGGGTTGGCGCAGTTCTATCTCAGCGTTCCCTTCGTGATGGGAAGGTGCATCCTTGTGCTTTCTTCTCTCGTCGCCTCAGCCCTGCAGAACGTAACTACGACATTGGCAACAGAGAGCTGTTGGCGGTGAGATTGGCTCTGGGTGAGTGGCGTCACTGGTTGGAGGGGTCAGCGCAGCCCTTCTTGGTCTGGACGGATCACAAGAATTTAGAATATATCCGTTCGGCCAAGAGGCTGAACTCGCGGCAAGCCCGTTGGGCACTCTTCTTTGGCCGGTTTAACTTCACCCTCTCGTACCGGCCGGGGTCCAGAAACGTTAAGCCCGATGCTCTCTCGCGTCTGTTCGATGCTCCGGAGGGAGAGCTTACGGCCGATGCCATTCTCCCTGAGGGGGTGGTGGTCGGGGCACTCTCCTGGGGCATTGAACGGCGAGTGGAGGAGGCCGGCAGAGGGGTGCAAGTGCCCGGGGAGTGTCCTGCAGGTAGATTGTTCGTGTCGGCTGCGCTGCGCTCTGAAGTCCTTCAGTGGGGTCATTCGTCCAGGTTGGTCTGCCATCCTGGGATTCGGAGAACGTTGTCTGCCATCCGTCAACGTTTCTGGTGGCCCTCTCTGGCCGCAGATGTCAGACAGTTCGTGTTGGCCTGCCCCACTTGTGCTCAATGTAAGCCGATTAACCGCCCTCCTGATGGTCTGCTCCGCCCCCTTCCCATACCCTCCCGTCCTTGGTCACACATCGCCCTTGACTTTGTTTCTGGGCTTCCTCCCTCGAAGGGGAACACGGTCATTCTCACGGTGGTGGATCGTTTCTCCAAAGCGGCCCATTTCATTCCCCTCCCTAAATTGCCTTCCGCCCGGGAGACCGCTCAGCTGATGGTGGATCACATCTTCCGTCTCCATGGGTTGCCGGTTGATGTGGTTTCTGATAGGGGTCCTCAGTTCGCCTCCCGGTTTTGGAAGGAATTTTGTAGACAGATCGGGGCCTCTGCGAGTCTGTCTTCTGGTTTTCACCCTCAGACCAATGGGCAATGTGAGCGGGCCAACCAGGATCTGGAAAGAATGCTCCGCTGTCTGACATCCAATAATCCAAGTTCCTGGTGCCAACAGCTCTCTTGGATCGAGTACGCCCGAAACTCCCTTCCGATGGCGGCTTCAGGTATGTCCCCCTTTGAGTGTTCTGTGGGTTATAAGCCTCCTCTGTTTCCATCACAGGAACCCGATGCTGCGGTCCCGTCTGCCCTGGCTTTCGTCCAGCGTTGCCGTCGCACCTGGAGGAAGGTCAGGGGGGTTTTGGCCCAGACCTCTAGACGAACCAAAGCAGCAGTCGATCGCCGCCGGTCCTCTCCTCCTACCTATGTGTGTGGTCAAAGGGTATGGCTCTCTACCAGGGATCTGCCTCTCCGGGCGCCCTCTCGTAAGCTGGCACCCAGATTCATTGGTCCATACCGTGTCACCAAGGTGGTTAATCCAGTGGCGGTCAGGCTCAAGCTTCCCCCTGCTCTTGGTCGGGTTCACCCTGTGTTTCATGTTTCCAGGGTTAAACCTGTGTTTTCCTCTCCCATCAATCCTGCTGGCGATCGTCCAATCCCCCCACCCCCTCGTCTTGTGGATGGCTCTCCCACCTATACGGTTAGGAGGATACTCGACGAGCGGCGCCGCGGTAGGGGGTTTCAGTATCTCGTGGACTGGGAGGGCTATGGTCCAGAGGAGAGGTGCTGGGTGCCGTCCCGGGACATTTTGGACCGCTCGTTGATCGAGGACTTCCGTCGGGGACGAGGTGAGCCTCCTCCTGGGGCGCCTGGTGGCTCTCCTGGGAGGGGGGGTACTGTCAGGGCTCGGGTCTGATCACCTGTCTTTGTGCTCGTGTTTTGTGTTTTGGTGCGTGGCTTTGTTTTGACAGCTCGCCACGTGCTCGTGTCTCTGCCCTCACCTGTTCCTGCTCGTTAGCTCATCTCTCACACCTGGTTCTTGTTCTCCTCATTATTATTTCCCTTTATAGCCCCTCGTGTGTCTCTGTCCTTTGTCAGACTGTTATGGTTTCTACCGCTATTCTGACTACCTGTGTCCGTATCTGTACACGTCTTGTCTCGTCTCTTCCAGTCTCGTTCAGGCTCCCGTGCTCGTGGCTGCAAGCTGTCTGGCCATTCTGCTGCGCTCACTGTGGACTCAATCTTCTCTCGCATTCAGCGGCGGTTGTCTGGATTTGTGAGCAGCCTTTCCCGTTTGGCCGATTGCCGCGGTCGCGGCTTTTCCTGACCCACGAACTGTTTTTCTGACGCTTCAGCTATTTTCTGTTCAATAAACCTTCTGTTTGCACCCGCATCTGAATCCTGCCTATTTTCCTGACAGATTTGAATGTGGCTACTGTTGGAGCACATCTGATCTCTTCTGGAAGCTGGTTCCAGCCACGGCTGGCGTAACAGCTAAAAGCAGACTCTCCCTGCTTTGAGTGAACCCTTGGTATTTCTGTGACTTGATCCTGATGATCTTAATGATCTGTTAGGTTTAAATTCTATGAGCTTATCTGCAATGTATTGGGGTCCTAGGCCATTGAGTGATTTATAATGTCTTATGTCTTATGATCATTTTGGGAAGACCAGTGAGGAGTCCATTACAATAATCCACCCTGCTGGTGATGAACAAGTTTCTCTAAGTCTTGACTGGAGACAAAGCATCTAATTCTTGCAATGTTTTTTGAGATGATAATATGCTGATTTAGTTATTGTCTTTACATGGCTACTGAAACTCAGGTCTGACTCCAAAATCACACCAAGATTCCTGACTTGATTTTTAGTTGTTTGACCCCTAGAGTGAAGGTATGTGTTCACTTTGAGAACTTCATCTTTGTTTCCAAACGCAATGACTTCAGTTTTGTCTTTGTTTAACTGGAGGAAGTTTAGGCACATCCAGTTTTTAATTTCATCAATGCATTGGCACAGGGAGTCAATGGGTCTGTAGTCGTTAGGTGATAGGGCTAGGTAAATCTGGGTGTCATCTGCATAGCTGTGATATGCAATTTGGTTCTTTCTCATTATTTGGCTCAGTAGCAGCATATATAGTTTGAACAGGAGGGGTGCGAGTATTGAACCTTGAGGGACTCCGCATGTCATGGATGTCCACTCAGACTTATGGTCACCGATACTCACATAATAACTTCTCCCTTCAAAGTATGACCTGAAACATTTAAGGACCATCCCAGAAAGCCTGACCCAGCCTGTCAAGAAATATGTTGTGATCGAAACTGTCAAACGCAGCACTGAGGTTGAGTAGTACCAGCACTGATAATTTACCTGTACTAGATTGAAAGTTGTCAAAGTATCCATTCAAGCTTAAGAATTTGTTCAGCTGATTGAAAACAACGTTTCAATGATCTTGCCTATGAAAGGAAGATTTGAGATTGGTCTGTAGTTGCTCAATATGGTGTTATCCAGATTGCTCTTTTTCAGGAGGGGCTTAACAACTGCAGTTTTCAGGGATTTTGGAAAAGTCCCAGAAAGAAATGAGGCATTTACCACTTCTAGGAGATCTGCTTCTAAACAGTTAAACACGCTTTTGAAAAAAGATGTGGGAAGGGTGTCAAGGGCGCAGGTTGATGTTTTAAGGTGCTGTAATGTTTCATCCAAAATTTTACCATCAATTGCTTCGAAATCAGACATTATAGCTACTTTCTGAGGTTCTGATATGATCTGTTTTACCCCAGTGCAGCTCAAGGATGTGCTGATCGCCTTTCTGATATTATTAATTTTCTCAGAGAAGAAAGAAGCAAACTCACAGCATTTGCTGTCTGAGAGCATTTCACTGGGAATCTGACTTGGGGGGGTTTGTTAGTCTCTCTACAGTAGCAAAAAGAGCCCAGGGGTTGTTTAAGTTTCTGTTTATAATATTTGAGAAGAAGGTCCGTCTAGCTTTGCCTAGTTCCACATTAAAAGCATGACGGATATCTTTATAGATGTTATAGTGGATTTCAAGTTTTGTCTTTCGCCACATGCGCTCAGCTTTTCTGCATTGTCTTGTTCATATTTTGCACTGCTGTTGAGTTTCTCCATGGTGCTTTTTGTCTGCCACTTTTCTTCCTGACTTTCACAGGAGCAATGTTATCAATAACATTTTGTACTTGTACTTGAGTTAAAAGATTCAAGGAGAAAATCAACAGAGTCTGCAGATATGCTTGGTGTTAAAGATATAGCCTTCATAAACAGTGCACTAGTATTCTCATTTAAGCATCGCTTTTTGACCGAGATAGATCTAGCTTCAACAGTAGGAGAGATCAATATATCAAAGAAAATAGAGAAATGATCAGATAGTGCTACATCTTTAATGAAAATGGATGAAATGTTTAGACCCTTACTGATAATTAAATTTAGAGTGTGTCCACGATTGTGTGTAGGTCCATGTACATGTTGAGTCAAAAGTATTCAAAACAGTTATGATTTCTTTGTCATATTGAATTCTGCATTATCTATGTAATAGCAAAACAGTCAAACTCTGAGGAAATTGCTGATAACAGTTCTGTAAAGTCCTCCACAAAGACTGGAGAGTATGTTGGAGGCCTGTAAATAACTATAAGTAGAATGCGAGGAGCACCTTTTAACACAATACCCAAGTATTCGAAAGACAAGAAATCACCGAATGACACTTGCTTGCATTGATAGACATCTTTAAATAGAGCAGCAACACCTCCACCTCTCCTAACAGCTCTGCAGACACTCATAAAAGTAAAGTTAGGAGGGGCTGTTTCATTCAGGATTGTTGAACTGCAACTGTCTTCAAGCCATGTTTCATTTAGAAGAATAAAATCTAGGTTGTTTGTGGTTATTAAGTCATTGACTAGAAGTGACTTATTTTTAAGTGAACTAGGGTTGGGGGATGTCCCCTAAATTGGCAGTTGACGATGTTTACAGTAAAACATCGTGATGGACGATGATATCGTCGGGGGTGGGGGGTGTATTTTAATTTTTCGTTATTATATAATTATTATTCTTTATTTTACTTTATTACTTTATTTATCCCTTTGACGCGTACGATCACACCGGTGTGATTAGAACGTTCAGTGCGGTGCATCACGTGATCAATTGCCAAATTCAAATGTGCGTGTGCGCTTTGGCTGGCGCTAAACCAGAGATGGACGCGCGCAGCACTTTTCATATATCACAAATATGCAGTGTTTTCAACCACATAATGTTTATTTTAGGCTTCGGATGTTTAAATACATATAAGATGTTGTGAATCCAACAGAACCTGCGGCACAAACTAACATGGCGACGCCCATAACGTGTATAGCTCAACTAACGCAATCATTATAAAGTTGTTTAAACAGCAAAACACATCCACTTTCACATATTTGACAATCGGAATATCAGATATTTCATGTTATAGTTAACAAATTAGTGAATATTTTGAATAAAAAAGGAAAACTGAAATAAAAGCAGATCATCAGTCATACAGCGCTGCGGTGTGTGACATGACAAGCAATGACGCGTCACCATGGAAACAATAAAGTGATACGTTCTAAATAACGGTCGCCTTGAAAAACTCACGCTGGGGGGTCAGCCAGAATATTTTAAACTTATGTGCGAAAGGGTTATTTTATTTCCCAACTAATGACTCATCCGGGCTTTCCAATAGGTTGCACGTGAGGGGAATAAAAGGGGCGGAGCGGGGCGGGGCGGGGGCGTGGCATCACGATGGTGTCTCTCCATCGTGATGTCGGTCAGCCATCACGATGGACGATGATATCGTCCATCGGCACAACCCTAAAGTGAACGGATGTTTAAAAGTGCTAACTTAACAGTCTTACTTTCTGTCTCTACAGTGATCTTAGTTTGACGTGTTATAGGCAGCAGATTAAATGGGTTTTCCAAACGGTTTGAGAAGGCCTTAGACTTTCTATCACGTAATAAAACAGAAATAAAGAAAGCAACAGGCACACTGTGTTCCTGCTTATTCTGTAAACATTTGACAAAGTCACTGTTATCATAATGGGGAACCGACACACATCACTGAGAGCTGATATCGGTTGTTTTTGGTTCACCTAGAACGTGGTCCAGAAGTGCCGTCGTGTCCTGTGGGCCAAGGCTCATTTAAAATGGACTGTGGACTGGAAAAGTGTTCAAATTTGACATTCTTGTTCACAGACTCCGTGTCCTCCAGGCTAAAGAGGAGGGAGACCTTCCAGCGTGTTATCAGTGTTCAGTTCAAAAGCCAGCATCTCTGATGGTATGGGGGTGCATAAGTGCATACGGTATGGGCAGATTGCATGTTTTGGAAGGCACTATGAATGCTGAAAGGTATATAAAGGTTTTAGAGCAACATATGCTCCTCTCCAGACGATGTCCATTTCAGGGAAGGTCTTGTGTATTTCGTCATAGAAGAGTCCAGGTGCTGAATTGGCCTGCCTGCAGTCCAGATCTTTCACCTGTAGAGAAAAATACATTAAAGACCACCACAAACTCCTCAGAAGTTGGAAACCTATATCAGGCAAGAATGGGACCAAATTCCAACACCAAAACTCCAGAAACTCATAACCTCAATGCCAGATGTCTTCACACTGTTTTGAAAAGAAGAGGAGATGCTGGTACACATGCCCCCGCAGCTAAATTATTACTTAGTGTAGATGATCCTTTTTCAATTAGATATCTATTCCATTAGTAACTTTAGAGTAAAGTCATGCAGAAGTTCACTAGTGTTTTAGGCTTTACATTGAATTTGAAGTAAGTTTATGAATATTGTACATAAAATAAAATAAAAAAAAAAAAAACATTTGTAATGTATTTACTACCTGATTTGCTATATGAAAGAGTTGTGTGAAAGAGTCTAGACTGACTACATGTTGATAAGATTTGTTTGTTTGCTTATTTGTTGTTAATGGGTGTTTATTGTATATTTACAGTATTTCTGGTTTAAAATACAGTAATTTAAAGTTAAATAGCTTTGAGTGTTTTTAATAAAGCAAACATGAATCAGTCTTATATAAAGACAGCTGTCTGCAGGAGAGATAAGTTACTATTTTCAGTATTTTTATTCACTATTATTTCAACTCCAAACATAAAATGATCTTATTTTGTTACCTTTATGAATTTTTGTATGAAATAAAACATGAGCATGGATGTGAACATTGAATTTCAGGTTTTTGAAGAGGAAATGCATAAGTTAGATCAGTTTATAAGACTGAATGATAAGAATTTAGCTGCTGAAGTGCTGTTATACCTGTAGTTGTGTAGATTAGAGTTAGTTTCTGTTCATATCCATGTTTTCTGTCATGCAAACACCCATAAAGCCAATACAGTAAGATCATTTTATGTTTGGAGATGAAGTAAAACAACTCCAAACGTAACTGGAACTGAATTGGAAAGCAGCACAAGAGTCACACAGTCCCAAACACTTTTCTGAACTATTGCTGCATGAGCTGATGGATGTCAAAAACAGCAGATACAGTGAAATATGTGTGATTTAAATGTCACTTGGAAAATAAATATTTTGTCAGAATATACAGATATTGTCAGTGGACAAATGCTTAAAATCATAATATCTCAAAATTGCTCACTTTCTCTTCATTGTTTTGTCAGTCGTGGCGTCCTCCAGTGTCCTGTGACTTCTGTGATGATAGTATTGGGCCACGTTCACAAAGCAGCAGAATATGGTTGTCAGTCCTGTATTGAGTCCTTACGTTCACACACAGTACGGTTATAATTTGGGTACATATTGGGTACCAAAAGTGTACATTCCTAAATAGTACATATTAGAACCCTTTTAAATGGAAACATCCCAGCAACAGCTTAACAGTATAGCCTGGACATTTCTAGTAATCCTGAAGACATTGCTTTGCTGGTTCGGGTATGTTTGGTTGGAGCTGAACTTTTCAGGACATTGATCTTCCAGCAGGACACCCCTGACATGCCCTTCACATGTGATTTATCAACACCTTACATCTTAAAATATAGAGCTCATGACAAATGAAAACAAAATAAAAGAAAATATTGTGTAGAAAAATACCACCAGAGCTTTGCTGGACAAGCATTAAATACATAAAGCAGTGGGAATAAACAATACCTTGAAAGAAGTTTGCAAACTTCAGAGAAACATCAACCAATTCCACATATGATAGACATATATTTAGATAAATGTATTCGATTAACCACTCCAGAAACTCTCCTCAGTTCACAATTCATATAATTGCTATTTTTATTGGATTGTATTTCTAATTCAAAGAAAACTAGCTACTAACAATATTTTTTTTATAAATATATAACTTTAACATTACAGTTCCTATTCATAATTCGTATTTCAATTGAAAATATGTTACTCTCCAACTCTGCTAATTTTGTCAGTAGTCAAGTTCACTGATTCAGTTATCTTTTTTAATCTCATTCTTCCCGTGTGAACTGAGTAGCTACATAACGCTTAAAGTCATACTTTTAAATTTCAGTTTAATCTGATATATTATCATGGTATATGGGAACACCAAACTCTGTGTAAGCAGCATAGGCTACTGTATGACTTGTGATCTCTCAAGGGTCTTACATTAGAGGCGAAGCTTTGCAGCAGCACTAGTTAAATATAACACATTTCTGATTTAAATATCAGCGAGTGCTGGTTTGCATGGCGTAAAGTGGGATGATTTGACAATGCTGTACCGACTCCTATTCAACCTGACAAGGCCGGTGTTACAATATATTCGGTTCCTGAAATATTCTGTTCCACTGGGTGGCGCTTACGCGAATATTCATGATATCCTCCTATTGTGGGCGTGTCCTTGAGACAACACGCAAGCGAATGGAACTGAAAATATTAGCACACACTCCTCAAATTGCAGCTGTTTAATAGATTATTTCGAAAGGTTAATAAAATATTCCTTTGAAATATAAACCTTTGGAGCTTTGTTTTGATGACAGTCTTCATGCCAGCAGCTACTTAAAGAATGTTATTTTTGTTTAAAATATTATAATTATGATAGGAAATTATAGTTTAGTTTTGTTTTATTTAAAGTTTGACAAGGCAGGATATTGCAGCACAAAACCCTGAAATGTGTCAAACATAACACATACTCAAACAACCCTTTGTACCGGATTTAAAACAATTTCAAAAGCAGTCAAATAAAATAAAGTAATTCTGATAATAATATAATTTATTTCTGTGAGGTAATGCAGCACAAATGCACAGAAAAAAGACAGCTACTTTACAAGATGACGTTATAGCCTAGTTGTTATTATCAACAATGTCAAAATATGGTCTTGTTTAGCTTTTGTGATTACACATTATACTCATCATCTTGTAAAGTCACTGTCTGTTTCAGGCTGGATGTGAGAGCTGAAGTCTTGAAGAGCTCTGGCAGTGTGTGATCTGGACATACATGAAGGCTGTTCCCGAGTGCCAAGGCCCCATTTTAAAATTTACCTCAGAAGCTCAGATTTAGCATTTCTTCTTTTCACATATTGTTTTGAATTTGTCTTTTCAATGTCTTTTCAATTTGAGTTACATTCATAGAGTAATTACTTCTGTACTTGTTATAATATTTAATGTAATTAATATTTATAAAGGCTACAACTGGATTTGTTGTTTTAAAAATTTAAATAAAACTAAGAAAAAATGAAAATCAATTTTCAGGATAATATTTTAAAGATAATCCAAACAAGCTTTACAGATCTTTAGAAAGGGTTTTAACAATGTTTGTCATGTTTTTCAGTTATTGCATATGCACCTATAGGTCAATCAAGGTCAGTTACAATAACTTAGGACACTAAAGAGACCTTTCTACTGACTCTAAAAAATACCAGAATAAAGATGCCCAGGGTCTCTGATCACCTGTGAATGTGCCTTAGTCCTACTGCAGGAGACAAGAGGACTGCAGATGTGAACAGAGCAATAAACTACAATGTCTCTAAGATGCCCGAGACAGTGCTACAGGAAGACAGAAGGACAGCTGATTGTCCTTCCAGTGCCAAACCATAAGTCCCACCAGACATGTTTGAGAATGTGAAATGCCTTGATGGAAGAGTGGAACATCTCACAGCAAGAGCTGCAAATCTGGTGCTGAGGATGAGATGCTCTGTAAAGCAGCTGGTGCCACATCAGACTTACAGATTTTTTTAGCGTATGTCTCAGTTGTTGAATCTTTTTGTTTGTACAAATATTACACGTTAAGAAATTTGCTGGTGTAACCGGGTGGAAGAAAAGACACACGCACCGGAAGCAAAA
The DNA here is from genome assembly GCA_036281575.1 of Ancherythroculter nigrocauda. Classification (NCBI taxonomy): domain Eukaryota; kingdom Metazoa; phylum Chordata; class Actinopteri; order Cypriniformes; family Xenocyprididae; genus Ancherythroculter; species Ancherythroculter nigrocauda. The sequence continues at coordinate 36,516,447 of VTFQ01000020.1, read as the reverse complement.
TTATACTTTTCAAAATTTGGGGTTTGTTTAAAGGGATAGTTCACCCAAAAATGAAAATTTGATGTTTATCTGCTTTCCCCCAGCACATCCAAGATGTAGATGACTTTTTTTCTTCAGTAGAACACAAATTGTGATTTTTAACTGCAACCGCTGCCGTCTGTCAGTCAAATAATAGGAGTGAATGGGAACTTCTACTAAAAGAGTAAATAAAACTTGCTTAGACAAATCCAAATTAAACCCTGCGGTTCGTGACAACACGTTGATGTCCTAAGACACGAAACGATCGGTTTGTGCGAGAAACCGAACAGTATTTATATAATTTTTACCTCTAATACACCACTATGTCGAACTGTGTTCAGCATTCGCTTAGTGAGGTCTGATCGCGCTCTGACAATGGAAGTAATGTCTCGCACTCATTGAAGTATACGCACGAGACATCACTGTCGTTGTCAGAGCGCGATCAGACCTCACCAAGCGAATGCTTCTACTCTTATAGTAGAAGTTCCCATTCACTCCTATTATTTGACTGACAGACAGCAGCGGTTGCAGTTAAAAATCATCATTTGTGTTCGACTGAAGAAACAAAGTCACCTACATCTTGGATGCGCTGGGGGTAAGCAGATAAACATCAAATTTTCATTTTTGGGTGAACTATCCCTTTAATCTGACTGCTGTTCAAAAAAAAAAAAAAATGACAGCAGTCGATGGGAGCAAAGCTTGAATAAGCAAGCTTACAAAAGAAGACGTTGAATAATTGAAGATTTCACTTATTATATCATACAAAAAGAAAAAAAAAAAACTTATCCACAATTTAAGCAATCAAATTCTGAGAAAGATAAGTTTGCAAAGAAAAGTTTACGACAATAATAAGCGTCACATCAAATCGACTAGATGTAGTTCAGAAATACAGTAAGATGCAAGGTGAAAGACTAACAAAAAAAAAACAAACAAAAAAAAAACACACGGGAGTCCACCGGAAATAACCAAATTACTTGGAAAAAAACAAATGTTAATACAGACTGGAATATGGCAGTGGCTGAGGTACAGAAGAAAAATAAAAGCACATTAGCAAAGCCACATTCCCTTTGTTTCACATATTAACCATGAACCATAAGAATTTATGATTGATTCTGATTTTTATATATATATTATATATACACATAAACAAATAAACATTGCTTTGAAATACTTATCAAATCGTGAAATTAAATTTACATACCCAATAACCCTTTACTATTTGCCACGAGGTTCACTCGTCAGACACGCAATCCAAAAGCATTGACTGAAATATATAAGCATCAAATAGTCTTTCGGACACCGTTTCAACACATATTAAACATATTGGAGCTATATTCACCCGTAAAGATGATGAAACCACATTAGACCAGACGAAATGCAAGCACTACCACACGGAGCGCGCACGCACCCAAAATCGCGCAAATAGTATCGCGAGAAGAGAGAGAGGAGGTTTCTTAAAGGGGCCACAACCTTTTTAATACAAAATAGAAACATTGTCTATTTACACCACTTGGCCACACTGGAAAAACAGTTGAAAGTGAAAAACTCAATGTGCACCAATATTGATCGAATAATAATCAAGAAATTAAGGTTGACATCGAATATTCACACCAGTCTATAGCTTATTTTTATTAGGCCACAGATACATTTGAGGTTTATTTCAAGTTGTCAACACTATGCTGTCATCACAGAATGACAACAAAGAAAGCAGACTAATCAAACTATTCAAAAAAATTTTAAAGACTCAAATAATAATAATAAAAAAGCTAAACATAAAACACATCAGTGCAAAACAAGGTTATTGGCTCATGTTTGCTTTGTATCCTTACGTTAACCGTTTATCTGAATGCCTGTCCTGTACTCAATCAGGCAAAATATCTCATCTATAGATGATTTATCATATTACACAAACTATGCATTGTTTTGAACATGTGAACCAGTGGCGTAGCGTCTGGGCATGCAAGGTATGCACGTGCATATGGGCCCGGGCGGACTGGGGGTCCGATACGGCCTACCCCAATGTAGGCTATACTTAAGTCCCGGGTATACTTCACTTTCCGCGCCCGGACGCGTCACGCGCGCAGTCACGTCCGCGCTTCTTTCGAAGTATACTACACCACCGATGCGCGCGGATGACCGCGTTCGTCACATGCGCAGTACAGTTTTTTTTCTATGCTCTACCTGACATCGGAGAGCAGCACTGAGTCGTGTCATCAACATGACATTCACTGGGCATGATCGGAGAAGAAAAGAAGTGCATCCTTTCCCATATTTTACTTATCCCCCTCCATGAATTTGCTGCCCTAAACACGTCTTTGTACTCTTTAAACATGAATTGTACAAATGTGGTTACTTTCTAATCTCTTCGCACAAACGCTGGTCAAGTTCGCTGTCCATTGTCGTGTTTTTCTCTTTTCAAGCGTGTTGTTTTTAAAACGGTCTTTTCACACTCTTCTTTGACGGCTGAACACTGTGCTCAGTACTGTGCGTATTGCCACCTATTGGACTCTTCTATACTGCTTGCGCATGCGCTGTTGCACGCGGACTGTCCGCGCCGTCTCGAAATTTGGCCTGCACGCGGCCGGGGTGTGCGGCCGGCCGCGAGCCCTCCGCATGACGAAAATTACGTCATGCGGACGGTGCACGATCGCGGACGGCCGAAGTATACCCGGGGCTTTAGGGCGTCCGTGCACCGTCCGCATCATAAATTTTTCGTCATTAGGAGTGTTCGCGGACGACCGCACTACCAATCCACGTGCAGCCCAATTTTTGTGATGGCACGGACAATGTGTGTGTACTGTACAACAGACCATGCTGTACAACAGAGTGAATTGAGTGCTTGAAAACAAAAGTCCACTATAGTGCGCAGCGCACACGCCGAACGCGTCTTTCTGCATCTAAATACTTCAAAGGCTCGAACACGCGTCTGTGCGCGCGACAGAACCCGTGTACATGTTCAGAAAAATAAAGTATAATAGAAATAATGTTGTCAATAACTTTCTATAGTCTATCTATGTTAAATGTACTGAAAATCATTAAGAATCTTAATAAATGGACCATAAAATGGTCAATGCCATGTCTTAGCAATGATCTATTGTATTTGACCATTCGCTTTCTGAAAACTTATGCATGCAGTAATGTAAGAATTTTAAATGAGTCATATTGGTTTTCTGAAAAAAAAAAAAAAAAAAAAAAAACTACGTCTACGTCGACGACTACGTCTGCACATTTTAAGATATTGCACAAGATGTGAATAAATGTAACTCGTACACTCGTTGGGGTGGATACTCTTTATTCAACGAAATAAAATGCACATAAAACGTGATGGAAAAATATTTAGAGAAGAAACTTATAGTAAATTCATTAGGAATAAAACGTGCATTAAAAAAGACAGAATAATTAATTCATAACTGGAATAATCTTCGGACTCATCGCATCTGAAATGATGCTATTGTCATTCTGAAATTCCAAAGCAAGAGTCGAATCGGTCGAATTCAAGACTGTGTTGAAAAGCCGTTTTATCATTCCTATAAATGTTTTTACCATTTCTGTCTGCATGTTAGTGATAATATCTTATTAAAAAATAATATCCGTAAACAAATTTGCATATGGGCCCGGGGCTGACTTACGCCACTGATGTGAACTGTTGACTAACATTGTATATTTTATTACCTTTTCGAAATAATCTATTAAACAGCTGCAATTTGAGGAGCGTGTACTACTAATATTTTCATTTCCATTCACTTGCGCGTTGTCTCAAGGACACGCCCACAATAGCAGGATATCATGAATATTCGCGTAAGCGCTACCCAGTGGAACAGAATATTTCAGGAACCAAATATATTGTAACACCGTCCTGGGGATGGCGCGGTTTGACCAATCAGATGAAAGGGGCGTTTCAGCGCCGCCCACATGCGCGAATGAAGTATCAAAGCCATAAACCGATTTGTAAACCACAAACGAAAAATGGGAAATTCGGCCAAAATTCTCATTTTCCGTTTGTTAAACTAAACGAAAAAAAAAAAAAAAAAACGAATAAATGAGCTAACTTTTCATTTCTCGTTATTCCATTCCAAGTAGGAAATTCCGTCTCCCGAACAAACTTTCGCTTTCAGTTCTGTCACGAACATGGAATGGCGTCTAGTTCAGGTAGGAATCAAATAAGAAATAAACGTGTTTAACAAGATAACATACTGAAATTTTACTGAAATTCTAACAGCATGTATTCTTTTATTTTATTTATTAAATAATAGCCTAAAGTAAATGTATAATAAATGTACAGTAGGTACAGTAGGATCACGGAAATGCGCTTTTCTGTCATTGTAATCCAGTGCGCAGTTTATTTTTATCAAGGCAGAATAATAAGACAGAGAAGCATATAAATGTGATCCTATCATAATTAATAATAATAAGGCAACGTTTGTCACCATGTGAAATCATAAAGCAGCACAATTTTCAGTAACATCTCATTATATTAACTACTTTCTCAAATGGTGGAGGGCCTATAGGCTACTATTTCATTAATTCACTTTGGCACTGCGCTATTTTGCTCATACTGTAAAAAAAGAGAAGCAGATTCATTTTTAAAAGTTTTTGAGTATGTTTGTCAGAATAAAAAATGTTATGAAGATCTACCCATGTGCTGCTGCTGCTGCTGCAAAAAAAAAAAAAAAAAAAAAAAAAAAGGAATATGAATAAAAGCGAAATAAATAAATAAAAATAAATAAAAAAGAGCATATTTAACATTTGATATGTGACTAATCTTCAACACACATTGCCTTCAAAAGATAGATATGGTCAAATACTGCAGCCATTCCAGACAAGAGCCTAAATAGGCTAAATATATACAAACACAGAAATATATAAAATATAAAAATATATACAAATATATTGAAAGATTTTTTTCCCCCTGTCCAATATTGTATTTAAATTAACTTTATTTTAACTGCAGGAAACAGAAGTCTGCAAAGACAACACAAAGATCTCCCAGATGAGGAAGCAACTAACATGACTGCTGGTAAACAAAACAAAACAAACAAACAAACAAAAAAAGATTGTGCAGATGTAAATAGTATGGATTTTTTTTTTTTTTTAAATGTGTTATTTAATTATCCTCATGTAGGCAATAAACTTTTATGTATTATGAAAGAAAGAATATAATACTGAGGTGGAATAATAAATGTTGGTAAATTGTTCTTTTGTGTAAATTATTTGTTTAATAAATAAAGATGATAACAGAATTTGATAAAAGAATTTGCCAAATTTTAAATTTTATGTTATTTCATTTGCAGTTAAAAGAGGATGTGGAAGTCCATCTCTTAAGCGACCTAATAGTATAAGTCAACAAATATGATGATAATTCATAATATTCAGTGCTGCAAATATCAAAATCCTTGAGAAACTGTGTGTCTAAAGGGAGGTTTATATATACACTACTGGTTAAAAGTTTTTGAACTAAGATTTTTTAATGTTTTTAAAAGAAGTCTCTTCTGCTCACCAAGGCTTGATTTATTTTGATCCAAAATACAGCAAAAACAGTAATATTGTGAAATATTTTGTGAATAGTAATATTGTGAAATACTTGAGCAGCAAATCATCATATCAGAATGATCATGTGATCTGAAGGATCATGTGACACTGAAGACTGGAGTAATGATGCTGAAAATTCAGCTTTGATCACAGGAATAAATTACGTTTGATTGAAATAGAGAACAGCTCTTTTAAATTGTAAAAATATTTCACATTATTACTGATTTTGGTGTATTTTGGATCAAATAAATCAAGCCTTGGTGAGCTTTTCTTTTAAAAACTCTTACAGTTCAAAAACTTTGGACCGGTAGTGTAAAATTGTGTTCACATCTCCACTCATCTCAATGGAAGTTGTTGATCTGGTCCAGTACCTTCGATCTGAAATCTGACATCTCTGTTCATGGATCACGGGTCGAGTTTTACTGTTATTTGTGTTCTGTGTTCCAGTGAGTGATTTGAGGATTGTTCTGCTGGGGAAGAATGTAACAGAAAACAACAGAGTGGGAAACTTCATCTTAGGAAGAGCAGCATTTGAGAGTGAAGCACCTGCTGATGTAGAGCTGAACATTGAGAAACACAGAGGAAAACTGAAGGACAGAGACGTCACAGTCATCAACGCTCCTCACCTGCTGAGGCCAAATCTGTCAATCACTCAGATCACACAGGGAGTGAAAGAGTGTGTGAATCTGTCTGCTCCTGGACCTCGTGTGATCATACTTGTGCTGCAGCAGAACAACTTCAGTGACAATGACAGACATAGAGTGAAATATGTGCTGAATGAATTCAGTAAGGAGGCTCTTAAACACACTATAGTTTTGACTGATGAGAGAGAGATACATAATAACGCTATTCATCAATTAATACAAGAGTGTGGAGATGAACATCTTCAGTTTGATGAAAGAAAATCAGGATTGCACTCTGAGATACTTGAAAGAGTGGAGAAGATACTCAAGGAAAACCAGGTCCAGTTTCTTATCTCTGACTTGTATGAGGAAGCAGGAGAAGAAACACCAGAAGATGGAGAGAAGAGGAGATCTGGAGGTTCAGTCACAGCAGAAGAAGAGGGAGATTTTGATCATGAAGGTAATGGAAAAATCAAACAGAGAAACAAAGAGAAAATGGAAGTTGCTGTTCAAAGGAAAGCTTTATGTAAGTTTTGTTGGCAAGAAAGTTAGTTTAACCCACACATAATTTGAGAAAATAATAATAAAAAAAATATATAATGATAAATGATATTACAAAAAAAGTATTATCATTGTATAATGTCTACAACAAACTCATACAGTAAAAAAAAAGAAACATTTTTAAACAGTTGTATTTGACTGTATATCCATTTGTAGAGATTCTGTAAAAAAAAAAAACAACTGAAAAAAACTTTAATAAATATTATTACTGTAACAATGTTAAAGGCTCAGGTAAGAAAGAAGCGGGAACCAGCAATCTATGAAAGTAAAGTTTAATCATAAAATAAACAACAAAACGTCTCAGTTACGTATGTAACCCTCGTTCCCTGAAGGAGGGAATGGAGACGCACATCAGTAGTGACCGACGAATTGGGATATCGCCAGAGAACCCTATCAGCTTTGAGTGAAACTAAACAAGCCAATGGAATTGGCATGCATTATTTGCATAATGCGCACCGCCCCCCGCCAGGTGGGTATAAATATGGAAGCGGATGCAATCGCACTCTGTTTTTCACTGAGGAGACTACCTGAGACTGCACTACAGCGAACTGTGGTGACGGGATGTACGTCTCTGTTCCCTCCTTCAGGGAACGAGGGTTACGTACGTAACCAAGATGTTAACTTTTCAGTTGCATTCGACGTACGTCAGTAGAGACAGACGAATTGGGATCCCAAATAAAGCCCCACAGCGTAAGCTCCAGCCACCCGGCACACCTGGGGGGCGGAGAAGGGGGCGAGCTTACAGTGAAAGAGTCTACTGCTGTTCTGCAAGACCCACTACAGTAAGACTTAGACAATACTGGGGAAGCGAACCCATAGGGGATGCTGCAGAGGCCACAACTTACTCTGCAGGGGAGGAATTACATGAAAATACACGTATGGACTAGCCGTGGGCAGTACGCATATGGAGTCCCTGGGATGGCTCCAGCCTAGAGATAGGGGGAGACTCATCTGACAGGTGACAGCAGAGCTGGCTCTGCTAAGGGGGCAAGCCGACACTAGAACGGGTTATGAGATACCGGTTCAAGCGAGCGGGCAAGGCACACCTTGGGACTGATAAGCCAAGGCGATTTCATCCACTATCCAGTGGGCCATTGTTTGCTTGGAGACAGCCTTTCCCTTTTGCTGGCCTCCATAACAGACAAAGAGCTTATCTGAGGTCCTAAAGTGCAGAGCGTGGAAGGACAGAGCAAAGCCAGAGCTGGTTTTGCCTCCTCTGAAGGCAGTGCTTGCAGGTTCACTACCTGATCTCTGAAGGGAGTGGCAGGAACCTTGGGCACATATCCAGGCTGGGGTCTCAGGATAACGTGAGTCACCGGGCCCGAATTCCAGGCACGATTCGTCAACCGAAAATGCATGCACGTCCCCTAACCTCTTAACCGAGGCCAATGCAACCAGGAGGACGGTCTTAAGGGACAGTACTTTTAACTCTACTGACTGCAAAGGCTCGAAGGGATGACCCCGGAGAGATGTAAGTACCAGGGAGAGATCCCAAGAGGGTATAGAGGAAGGGCGAGGCGGATTCAGTCTCCTCACCCCCTCAGAAACCTGACAATCAAGTCGTGCTTCCCCAAAGACTTACCATCAACTGCATCGTGATGTGCGGCAATAGCGGATGGTTGATGTACACAACAGTTGCAGTGCTGTCCGAGCGGACCAGTACGTGCTTGTCTGACAACAGCTTCCTGAAGCGGCCCAGTGCAAGACGTACTACTAGCAACTTGATGCAATTGATATGCCAATGCAGTTGAGGCCCCGTCCACAGACCCGACACTGCATGCCCTTTGTACTTTGCTCCCCACCTGGTGGCAGAGGCATCGATGTAGGGTCTACATCGATGCCTCTGCCACCGGGTGGGGAGCCAAGTACAAAGGGCATGCAGTGTCGGGACACTTGTTCAAGGGGAACTCCGTGAGTGAGGGTATGACGGCAGTTCATTGTCATGGGGACACGGAATGTACCGCGTTGCCACGCCCATCTCGGGACCCGGCCATGAAGCCAGTGCTGAAGCGGCCTCATATGGCCATAGATTGGCCATAGAATGGTGTAGTTACTGCCTTTGCCAGCAGGGGTTAAGTGGACTGTGCTAACCAACTAAACTTTTACCCTGTGCTTAAAAAAAACTTTTAGATTTGTATATTTGAATGTAGATGATACATTGTCATTACTTATCTTTTCAGTCATGGCGTTCTCCAGTCCTCCAGTAAAGCCGAGAAAAGTAAGTGAAAAATATATTAAAATTAATTATAATTTAACAATTTGTTAAATAAATTATTTTTGTTGCCTCTTGTTAAATTTGCAATTTTGAGCCAGTTGTAACAGTTAAACATCATAATATTTTTTAAAAAAGTTTCAAGTGACATGAGGCCAATAGATGAAGAGAGAATTTTCATTTCCTTTTATTAAACAGCTTTATCAGATTATTTCCATCTGATATATAACTGTAAACCTAGTATTCAGAGTCCATTACTGCAGTGCTTCTCAACTGGTTTGTCTGTGGGAAACACATTTTCTCACAGTCATTAAGCCACAACCAAGAGTTTTAGGAATTTTAACTAATTTATTTCCCCAAAAAAGTTATCTCTCTCTCTCTCTCTCTCTCACACACACACACACACACACACACACACACACACACACACACACACACACACTCACAAACACTCTCCTATTGCCCTACACCCATCACAGGAAACTGTGCACATTTTTACTTTCTCACAAACTCATTCTGTATGATTTATAAGCCTTTTGAAAAATGGGGACATGGGGTAATGTCCTCATAAGTGTCCTCTCATTGAAATACATACGTCAAACCCATGTCATTATACAAATTTGTGTCCTGATGTGTCACAAACACACACACACACACACACACACACACACAGTACCACTCCACTTTAGAATGTCACTAAAATGGATAAATAAACAGTATAAAGTAAGATAATTAAAATAGCAGTTCCAAACTAGTTCCCTTTCAGTCGGTCACGTTCGACGTACGTCAGTAGTGACCGACGAATTGGGATATCGCTTAGAGAGCCCTATCATCTTCGTGTAAACTAAAACAAGCCAATGGAATTGGCGTGCGATATTTGCATAATGCGCACCGCCCCCGACAGGTGTATATAAATAGGAAGCAGATGCAATCGCACTCTGTCTTTTGCTTCGGAGCCATTCACTGGTGTCCTGTTTTAGAAGACTCCTTTCTTCGTTTGTTTTATTCTAAAACATTGCCTCAGAAGAGGATTTACAGCGAGCTTTCAGTGCTGGTGAAAGGGCACGTTCAGCGAGGTCGCGAGTCTCCGAGGAGCTGAGCTATAAGCTCGAAAACTGCTGTTTTCACAGCAACACAAAGAGTGTGTAGCGATTTGGGCCGGTTCCTCGGTGTGTCAGGGAGTGGTGTACCTGACACATCGCGTCGCTCCCTGGGTGCTTCAGCACGAGTGAGTTGACTTCCCCTTCTAAAAGAGCTTTACAGACGAACCCTGACAGTATGTCATTTCGTCTGTGCGTTAATGGGTGCGGTCGTTCCCTGGTCCCTGCTGATGGGCACAATCGTTGCATCTCGTGTTTGGGCATTCTGCACGCTGAAGCAGCTTTTGTGGATGGTTCATGTTCCCATTGCGGGAACATGACTATCGCGATGCTGAGGTCGAGACTCTCCTTCCTGAAGTCTCAGGAAGCGGGGGTCCCCTCTCCTATGCCGCGTACGACCGTTTTTTCCGGCCCCGGGAACCGGAATGACGGTACGGCGCTGTATAGGAAGGGTGACCGGAGGATTACGGTCAGGGCTTCCCCGCCGAGCGGAAACGCTCCTCGGGCCCCTGCCGCCTCATCAGCACCGCAACCCATCGTGCCACCGTTGGTTTCCGCTGGGCCCTCTACGGACTGTCCAGCCGTTACCTTTGGTGTGCTGGCGGCGGATCGGATGTCGATCGCTGCATCGGAAGGTGAGCCTGAGTCCTCGGGGGAGGATTCGGACGCGCTGCCGCCCGGGACGGTAGCGTTGCCCGAGTCGGATCCCGAGCTCACGGCTGTGCTCTCCCGGGCCGCCTTGTGCGTCGGGCTTGAGTGGAACCCTCCACCCTGTCCCGGCCCATCTCGGTTGGACGATTGGTACTTGGCGGGGGGTCGCGCTGGTCAAATCCAGCGTCCCGCCCCAATGCCTTTCTTCCCGGAAGTACACGATGAGGTGACCAGGTCTTGGCAAGCTCCGCATGGGGCTCGTACAGGGCCTGGTCCCTCATCCGCCTTCACCTCCCTGGACGGCGGGCTAGCCAGGGGGTACGCGAAGATCCCGCCAGTCGAGCGGTCTGTTGCGACGCAGTTGTGTCCAATGGCCGCTGGCTGGCGCGGTGAGCCGCGTCTCCCGTCCCAGGCCTGTGAATTCTCAGCCGGTCTGACTGAGAAAGCTTACAGTGCCTGTGGGCAGGCTGCCTCTGCCCTGCACGCGATGGCCCTTTTGCAGGTCTATCAGGCAAAAGCGCTGTCGCAGATGCCCCAGGAAGGTCCTGACCAACAGCTGCTTGGGGAGCTGCGCGCTGCCACTGACCTTGCCCTCCGGGCAACGAAGGTGACAGCGCGTTCTGTTGGCCAGGCGATGTCTACTCTGGTAGCCCAGCAACGCCACCTCTGGCTGACCTTGGCAGACATGAGGGAGACCGACAAACATCGGTTCCTGGATTCCCCCGTGTCTCCGGTCGGCCTTTTCGGCGACGCGGTGGAGAGCTGTGCCCAACAGTCCTCCGCTGCACAGAAGCAGGCTGAGGCTATCAGACATGTCATGCCACGGCGGTCCGCTGCTGCCTCCACCCAGCCGCCCGTGGCTCAGCCTCAGCCCGCTCGTCGCCGAGGGCGCCCGCCTGCGTCTTCCTCCGCCCCTGCTAAGTTGGCAAAGCAGCAGCCTACACCAGCCAAACAGCAGGGTGCCGGGCGCGGACGTGGTGCCCAGCCCGTCTCTGCCAGCCAGGTGGCAAGCGGTCGGGGAAAACTCGGCCCTGAGACGGGCGACCTGGAGCGGAAGGTTCCTGCCCTTTGGGAGAGTATTCCATCTGCTCTCCCACCCCCGGAGGAGGGCCGGGGGGGATTTTGTGGCGGCTGTCTATCTACCGCCGCTGGCTCTCCGGAGTCCAGCGGTACCCACTTTGCCACAAAAAGAGCAGTTTCCTCAAACTCCAGGTCACAACAAGGGGTGTCTGCCAGTGTGCCAGGCTCCGCCTCGCTGCTGTCAGCTCCCTCCCCATTCGCCAGCAGGTGGCAGTGTGATGGTGCAGACCGCGTCCCGTGCGCCGTCTCCCATGCACACTGCTGCCTCGCAGAGTCCGACCCCACTCCGGGCCGCCCTCAAGCCGTCCGAGTCGGGTCCCTCTCTGCCTTGCTGCCCCACCCCCGGTGTGTCTGTGGTGCCTTTGGTCCCGCTGGCTCAGTGTCTGGAAGCGTGGATAGCGCTCCCCAGCCTGTCCAGTTGGCTCATTCGTACTATCAGACTCGGCTATGCGATTCAGTTCGCCCGGCGTCCCCCGGTCTTCAGGGCTGTCCACTTCACTCAGGTGTCGTTGGACAATGCACCTGTTCTCCGGGCGGAGATTGCTGTCCTCCTGGCGAAGGATACAATCGAGCCGGTCCCTCCAGCCGATATGAAGTCGGGGTTCTACAGCCCCTGCTTCATTGTACCGAGAAAGGGCGGTGGGCTACGGCCAATCCTGGACCGTCCCCAGGATTGGTTTGCAGCAATAGACCTGAAGGACGCGTGCTTTCATGCCTCGATTCTGCCTCGACACAGACCCTTCCTAGGTCGGTCTGCGTTCGAGGGTCGGGCATGTCAGTACAAAGTCCTACCCGACATGGTTGTAGCTCCCAACCGGTTGGGTCTTCAGGTCAACTGGGACAAGAGCAAACTCGCCCCCGGGTAGAGGATCTCTTGTTTCGGTCTCGAGCTAGACTCGGTCGCACGGACTGCGCGTCTCACCGAGGTGCGCGTCCAGTCGGAGTTGAACTGCCTGAGCTCGCTCAAGTGCAGGACAGCGGCTCCACTGAAAGATTTTCAGAGGCTCCTGGGGCATATGGCATCTGCAGCCGCGGTAACGCCGCTCGGATTGCTTCATATGAGACCGCTTCAACACTGGCTCCGCGGCCGGGTCCCGAGATGGGCGTGGCAGTGCGGCACGCTCCGTGTCCCCGTGACACCGAGCTGCCGTCGCACCCTTGTCCGGTGGTTGGACCCTTCGTTCCTGTGGGCCGGAGTACCCCTCGAACGAGTGTCCAGGCACGCTGTGGTCTCCACAGATGTCTCTGCCACGGGATGGGGGGCCACGTACAACGGGCATGCAGTGACAGGTCTTTGGACGGGGCCTCAGCTGCATTGGCATACCAATTGCCTCGAGTTGCTAGCGGTTCGTCTTGCGCTGGCCCGCTTCAAGGAGCTGTTGTCAGGCAAGCACGTTCTAGTCCGCTCACTAAGCACTGCGGCTGTTGCGTACACCTACCGTCAAGGTGGTCTACGCTTCCGTCGCATGTTGCAACTCGCCCGCCATCTCTTGTTGTGGAGTCAGAAGGATCTGAGGTCCCTTCGGGCCACTCGTGTCTCAGGTGTGCTCAACCGTGCAGCCGACGAGCTGTCACGGCAGCATCTACTTGCGGGCGAGTGGCGGCTCCACCCCCAGGCGGTCCAGCTGATTTGGCAGCGTTTCGGCGAGGCCCAGGTAGTCCTGCTTGCCTCCCCGGAAACTGCCCTCCGCCAGTGGTTTTATTCCCTGACCAGCGGCACGCTCGGCACGGATGCCCTGGCACTCAGCTGGCCCCCGGGTCTGCGCAAACATGCGTTTCCCCCAGTGAGCCTTCTCGCACAACTCATGTGCAAGGTCAGGGAGGACGGGGAGCAGGTTCTGTTAGTGGCTCCGTACTGTCCCACTCGGACCTGATTCTCAGACCTCATTCTCCTCGTGACAGCACCTCCCTGGCCGATTCCTCTGAGGAAGGACCCCCTGACTCAGAGACGGGGCACCCTGTGGCACCCGCGTCCCGATCTGTGGAACCTCCACGTGTGGTCCCTGGACGGGATGCGGAGGTTCTGAGTGATCTCCCGCAAGCAGTCGTAGACACCATCACTTCCGCTAGAGCTCCTTCCACTAGGAATCTCTACGCGCTGAAGTGGAACCTGTTCGTCGAATGGTGCGCCTCTCGCCGAGAGGACCCCCGATCATGTTCGGTCGGATCCGTGCTTTCCTTTCTGCAAGATGGGTTGGAGCGAAGGCTGTCTCCCTCCACCCTCAAGGTGTATGTTGCCGCTATTGCCGCACATCACCACGCAGTTGAGGGTAAGTCCCTGGGGAAACACGATCTGATCGTCAGATTCCTGAGGGGGGCCAGGAGACTGAATCCTCCTCGCCCTTCCTCCGTACCCTCTTGGGATTTGACCCTGGTTCTCACAGCTCTCCGGGGTCATCCCTTCGAACCTTTGCAATCAGTCGACCTGAAACTAATGTCTCTTAAGACGGTTCTTCTGGTTGCATTGGCTTCCCTGAAGAGGGTAGGGGATCTGCATGCATTTTCGGTCGACGAAACGTGCCTAGAATTCGGGCCCGGTGCTTCTCACGTCATCCTGAGACCCCGGCCTGGATACGTGCCCAAGGTTCCTACCACTCCCTTCAGAGATCAGGTAGTGAACCTGCAAGCGCTGCCCTCGGAGGAGGCAGACCCAGCCCTAGCTTTGCTCTGTCCCGTCCGCGCTCTGCGCGTTTACGTGGACAGAACGCGAAGCTTCAGGACCTCAGATCAGCTCTTCATCTGTTACGGAGGCCAGCAGAAGGGAAAGGCTGTCTCCAAGCAGAGGATGGCCCACTGGATAGTGGATGCCATCGCCTTGGCGTACGAATCCCAGGGCGTGCCTTGCCCGCTCGGGTTGAGAGCCCACTCCACCAGAGGGGTGGCCTCTTCCTGGGCGCTGGCTCATGGCGCCTCGCTGACAGATATCTGTAGAGCTGCGGGCTGGGCGACACCTAACACGTTCGCTAGGTTTTATAGCCTACGTGTAGAGCCGGTATCCTCGCGTGTACTCGCATCCACTAGTCGGTAGACGTGTTGTACCCACTCTAAGTGTCGGCTTGCAATGCCATTCCCGCCACTGGCCGGATACGTGCATACTTTCACTCCAGTCGCGTTCCCCGCTTGGCGAACCCTGTCGAGTTCCTCCGCCTCCCCCTTCGGCTCGGACATTGCGGAGTGTCTGATGCCAGGCCTACATCCGTCGCTGACGCTGTCTGTTGGCTGGGGCCCATATGTCGTGACCCCTCTACGTGAGCGGTCCCATATGTGTATTCTCCACGGTTTAAAACTCCCTACGGGCCGAGTCCGTGTCTTTCCCTTAGCAGAGCCAGCTCTGCTGTCACCTGTCAGATGAGTCTCCCCCTAACCAGGTGGAGCCATCCCAGGGACTCCTTATGCGTACTGCCCCCCCGGGCCAGTCCATGTGTGTATTCCCACGTAAACTCCTCCCCATGGGTAGGTAGTGGTTTCCGCAGCGTCCCTTACGGGTTCGCTTCCCCAGTGTGTCTAGTTTACTTAGTGGGTAGTGGTTAGACAGCAGTAGACTCTCTCGGTGTAAGCTCGCCCCCTTCACCGCCAGCCGGTGCTATGGGCGGCTGAGCTTGTGCTGGGCACTGGAAGGGGTTTCGTAACTGTGGCGCTTTAGTTGGGATCCCAATTCGTCGGTCACTACTGACGTACGTCGAACGTGACCGACTGAAAGGGAACGTCTCGGTTACGTATGTAACCCTCGTTCCCTGAAGGAGGGAACGGAGACGTACGTCCCGTCGCCACAGTTTCTGTACCCTCGCTGTAGTGCGGACACCAGTTGTCTCCTCAGCGAAAAACAGAGTGCGATTGCATCTGCTTCCTATTTATATACACCTGTCGGGGGCGGTGCGCATTATGCAAATATCGCACGCCAATTCCATTGGCTTGTTTTAGTTTACACGAAGATGATAGGGCTCTCTAAGCGATATCCCAATTCGTCGGTCACTACTGACGTACGTCTCCGTTCCCTCCTTCAGGGAACGAGGGTTACATACGTAACCGAGACGTTTTTCATAATACAATATAGACCCACCACAGTCATGATCACCTGCTGGTGTGCCCTTGATAGCCACCAGAGGGCACTCCACTCCGGACTATTGCTACTATCATGGAAACTTTAGTCATCCAAACTTTAGAAATTAACTCAAAGGCAAAATAAAGTGGTATTTTGGGTCACAGAAACTAGTTGTTACCATGTTAAATACACAATACCAACATGAACTTTTAATAAAACATTTGTAAATGATCCTGATGAATAGAATGAACATCATACCTGCATGTTTTTTTTTATCACGCATGTCTTTCAAAATAAAAGTCTTGCATCAAATTTTTTTTTTTTTTTCGTTTCTTTGATGACACACTCCAACCCAAAACAGTTACAACCCACCAGTTGAGAAACACTGCATTACTGAGTGAATAGCTTTCCTTTAGAACATGTTTTCTTGCACTTTGGGCCACAATTTGATACAACTTTTGTGATCTTTCTTTGAGAAGTGTTCCTTGAACTGAATCTTCCTCTTTTTACAGACTCTCGCCTCCAATGATGGTTTCCTAACTTCATCTCGAACCGTTCATATTTCAAACTGGATGATTATTGGTCTGGGTGTCCTGTTGATAGCAGCGTTGATCATCATCTTGCCTACACAATACACTGTGAGTATAAGTGTGTGTATATGTGTAAGTGCATTGGTTTAGGAGTGTGGGGTGGTTTGGTGCTTGTGTCTTCAGATGCTTCTTGATTTATATGATGGTCTCAGCCAGGGGTTGTGCTAGGGGTGGACTAAAGGGGCTGGAGCTCCGAATGTTTTCAGTAAAGCCCCAAATGTTTTTACAAACATTTTGTCCTCAAAGTTGATGTGTTAGAAGCAGGAAAAATGGGCAAGCGTAGGCATTGCAAGCAAGTTTGACAAGGACCAAATTGTGATGGCTAGACGACTGGGTCAGAGCATCTCCAAAACTGCAGCTCTGTGACTCTTTCACAATTAGAAACTGAAGCTCCTTGCTGAAATTCACACTCAGCTTCTGTGGACTGTAAAGCCTGTCTTCTTTGATTAGATTGGGCATCTCAGTCCTTTTGACATTGATGAGCGCTGTAAGAACGCAGAGGCAAACCAGCTTAAAAATATAACTTTTAATGTAACTTGGCGGGTGGGGAACACAGATAAAGAGAAATCATCCAGTGTTGAGCTCTTCACTGATCTGATCCAATCCATTTAGGAATGTCAGTCTGAGCAGCTGAAGATGAAGGAACAGGCTGAAGATCTCATTAAGCTGCAGCAGGAAATCACTGAGCTGAAGATAAGAAACACTGAACTGATGATGATGGAGGAACAGCAGAAAGCAGCAGAGAAACAGGATGAAGATCTCATTAAAGAGCTGAAGCAGGAAATCACTGAGCTGAAGAGAAGAAACACTGAGCAGGAGAAGAGAAACACTGAGGTGAAGATGATGGAGGAACAGCAGAAAGCAGCAGAGAAACAGGCTGAAGATCTCATTAAAGAGCTGAAGCAGGAAATCACTGAGCTAAAGAAGAGAAACACTGAGCTGGAGCAGCTCTCACACACTGACGATCATCCTGATGTCATACAGGTATGTGAACATCTGTCTCATCGGTCATCATGTACAATATTACAGGACAAACACTGTTTCCAATCCTAGTGAACTGCCACTGTAACTGAATAGAATGAAACAGTAATAAAGTTATTAAATAATTAAAACATTGTCAACACTAAGTCCTAGGGAACTTGAAGCACTGACTAGAAAAATAAATAAATTTATATATATATATATATATATATATATGACCTGTCACGGAAACCAGGGACACAAGTCGGCAGCACAACTATCGAGCAAAATGAGAAAGAAGCGTTTTTTTTTTTTTCAAAATTGGTGATTTTTGTTTTTTTGCAGAATCTGTTAGTTGAGATCATGAAGAAGCCTCTCCATGTTTGAGATAGCAATATTGGTATATTTAAAAGCGTACATTTTGAGGTTGAAATCGGCTTGTTTTTCAGAGATTCTAGCACGCAGTAGGGGCGTGTCATTGTCTGTGTGTATTTCCATACTGGATAGCTGGCTTTTGTTTCTTTTGTTATTGTCCCCGCCCTCCAAGGGAAGCGTGGCTATTTATTGTGCACATTGCAGCAAAACAGACTTAAAATACTCCGTCATTTCTTGTCATAGAGACATAAGTAATATATCAATTGAAACTATAGAATGTCTTCTTTTATTTGTGTACACTCAGAGTAAAAACAAAAAGTTGTGCTTTTTGTAAAATAAAGAAAACTAACATGATGCGTGATCTCTCGTCTCCCTCTGAACGAAGTCCAATCTGATAGTTCTCAGAAAATTAATTGTAACTTAGTGGATACTAATCATCAAAAAAATACACTTATGTCTAAAGACACGTTGAAATGTCAGGTTTTAAATCGTGTAAGTCAAATCGAAAACAAACATTCTGTGTTTATGTAATCTGTGTGAAAAGAGAGCCATGTCAGAAGTCCGTGATTCAGCTCATTATCTGCTAATGCGGCCACGCCCACGGAATGAGCACTATTCAGACGCAAATTCTGAGTCAATACATGCATTCATTGTCTCAATCGTGTATTTATTATCTTGAAAAGTGTTGATCTGTATGTTAAAGCCATGGTTAGCAACCTCTAGAAGACATGCCAGTAGTCCTGGCTGGTAGTTGGGAGCGTTGGAACGCCAAAGTGCAGTGCATGTTGGAGTTGATAATGTGCTGAGTCCCAGACCCTCTCCCTCTCTCAGAACCAGTGGTCGACTGATGGTACATCCGATGGTTCCCCTGACCAGGGGAGTAGTGGGGGTTGGTACCCAAGTACACACTGGAAGGGTGTGAGACCAGTGGTGGATTGCCGCTGGGAATTCTGTGCGTACTCGGTCCAAACCAGGAACTGGTTCCAAGAGTCCTTGTGGCCGTGACAGAAGGTACGGGGGAAGCGACTGATCTCTTGGATCTTCTACTCCATCTGCCCGTTTGACTGCAGATGGTACCCAGAGGAGAGGCTTACGGTCACACCTAGGAGAGAGAAGAAGGCTTTCCATACCCTGGAGATGAATTGGGGCCCTCTGTCCGGCACGATGTCCTCCGGGATCCCGTAGTACCTGAAGATATGGTTGAACATGAGTTCAGTGGTCTCCATGGCTGTGGGCAGTCCCTTTAAAGGAATCAAACAGATTTAGAGAATCTGTCAACAATCACCAATATACAGGTACAGTCATTGGAAGCAGGTAAGTCTGTGATAAAGTCCACTCCTAGGTGTGACCAGGGTCTGTTGGGAACGGGCAGAGGATGGAGTTTACCAGAGGGAAGATGACGAGGGCTCTTCGAAATGGTGCATTCCTTACATCCCTGCACGTACCTTCTGACATCAGCTGCCATGTTCGGCCACCAGAAGCACTCTTTCAGCAGTGAGAGGGTTTTATTGACCCCTGGGTGGCCAGTGCCCTGTGACGTGATCAGTACTCGGGTGAGGGAGTGCGCTGTGATTGGGTGACGGTGGAGCCTGGCGTGTCTGTGACGCATACATAGCCATTACAGCATGAAGTAATATTTAAGTAATATTTAAACCTATAACATTTTACATAGATAACTTTTAACTTTTAAGGTAGGTTTTTAGGTAGGCTCCACCCACAAAAAACATCATCGCTATTTGCAAACACAAAATAGGTCTATATGCACTGCTGCTGGAAAGCATTGCCGGTGTTGTGACGACCGGACCGCGATTACGCAAATTAGCTATGAAAACTGAGACTTTATAACAAATAATATAAAGTTTACCTGATTCTTATGAAGGCTGAGATTAGATTATATTATAGTTTATATTATGAACTAATCTAAATCACAAGTGAGTCTTCCATGCAATGAAGCCAGAGGAATTTGACAGGACAGCTCAGACTGTCAGAAGTACAGACAGACCTAAACCGACTCATCTCTGAAGAGCAGGTGGTTTGATTGTCTGTCATCTAATTATGGTTCATTTATATTTTTCCCCATTTTAGCCAGTGGAACCAGGACAACACAAACCTCAAGGAGGGATAAAGAAAGCCTGTCAGGACTGTGCTCTGCATTTCCAAGAGACCTCTTATATATTATATGTAATACAATATGTAATATGTTATATATTATATGTAACATATTATGTAATATATTCTATATTATATGTATTATATTATGTTATATATTCTATTTTATATGTAATATATTATGTAATATATTTTCTTTTATATGTAATATATTATATATTATATGTGATATTTATTATTATATATTATATTGTTATATTAATATGCAACTTTTGTTATTATGTGATTGCACTGTCCATTACATTATTGTTAAAATTCTTGAGTTTTTTTGAAAAGATATTTTCATTATGATTATTGTAAATTGTATTACTCTTGAGTTTGCCATGAATATAGTCTTTGACGCCGATATGGCGTTAAATGAATAATCCAACCATCTCTATTGACTTTGTATTGTGTGAGGCTGCTTCCTTGTCATTTCTGGCTTATAACAAAAAACAGAACAATGTCTTAAAGCTGCTGCATGACAAGGTGTACAGCAAACAAGCTAAAAAACCCAGAAGTCTTTATAAGCTGTCGACCCAAAAAATGAGTGTTTAAGGACTAAAAAGTGGATACAGGCGATTGAGACAGAGCGTGACATGTTATATTACTATGAGAACTATGTCCACTGGAGGGGAATGTAATCAGCGACAGGAAATATAATATATAAAACTGACATTTGGATATTTGACTTAACAGTGACTAAATGTTTACTGCACACGTAGACATGCTGAGGCATACTGAGTGTCAGGATCCCAAAATTTACCCATTCTTCCTGCTGATGCTTCACGTCTTATTGCCTGTATCCACTTTTGTCTCCTTAAAGGCTGGCTTTTACGGTTCGGTAGCTTATAAAAACTTAGTTCTGTTTTTTTAGCTTGTTTGCTGTACACCTTGTCACATAGCAGCTTTTAGTCATTGTTCTGTTTTTTGTTATAAGTCAGAAATGACAAGGAGGCAGCCTCACGCAATACAAAGTCAATGGAGACGGTTGGATTGTTTCCCCCTGGTGTGGCCTAAAAGCGCTCCGTCTCTATGGCTGTTTCTCAATAGGCCCTTTTCACAATGATGTCAGTTAACTTCCGCCTATCCACAAAGCAATGGATTTTAGATCATTTTACATTATACCAGTTTAAAAAAACTTCTGCAATATATTAAGATTGTGTAATTTGTAAGAAGTGTATTGAAAATACAAAACGGAAGTATGTGATAATTTAATGTCATTCCCTGTATATCAGTATATTTCAAGTGTGTTAATGATTAGTTAACTTAAAGTGTGCTATTTTGAAACAACTAATTTTGTACTAAGTATATTTTAGTTGTAATTAAGTTGTATAAAACACAACTTTAAGTATGTTTAGTGTACTTTTGTGAGCTAAATTGGAACAGCTTCAAGTATACTTAGTACACTTTAAGTTGATGTCTGTGTAGGGACTAATTGCATGCTTGATTAGTGATATTAAAGTGTACTTAATTTGTGTTATAACTATACTTTAATTGTTATAAGTATATTTTATTTGTGTTATAAATATACTTTGTGTTGTTATAAGTATACTTTATTTGTGTTGTAAGTACACTTTATTTGTGATTTAAGTACATTACAAATTAATTAGTCTTCCGAACACACAAGCAATATACTATGAATATATTAAGATTGTATAATTTGTAAGAAGTATTGAAAATACAAAACAGGGGCCGTATTCACAAAACATTTTATCTTACCACTAAGAGTTCTCCTAAATAGCAGTAAAAGTTCTTAGCTAAGAGTTTTCTCTTAAAACCTATTCACAAAGCTGCTGAGACAAACTTTTACTAAGGAATAGACTGAAGTCTTAAGCTAAGAGTAAGGGCGGGGTTGACCTCGTTGCTATGGAGTAAACACACAGTGATTGGCTGATGGGGAGGAGTCAGCGATTTAATCACAGAAATATTGTAGAATGAGGTGTCATGTTTCCACATTAAAATAAAGGTTTAAAAATACAGATGTTGCACTATTCAAATAAATATTTTTTAATAAAAATGTTGCCATAGTCAAAATAAAATGTTGCCATAAAGGTTTTAAAATAGGCTAAGTGTCACTAATTAAACTAGTATATACAGTTAATTGTCCGCCTCTTGGATGTCTGCATCTCAAGAGAATGCAGAATTCAAGCGACAAATGATGTTTTATAAACAAAGTTTGGGAGAAACACATTCAATCGGTCTTTCTAATCAGCTCGAGAGGAGGAATATATACACAGACGAGAGTCGACTCGCCTGTAGTTACTTCGACAGTTTTCTGTATCCCTCCGCCAACCCGCTCCTCACTCTCGGCTGGGGATACGGAGATAACTTTGGGTTTGGGCTAAATTCCAAGCTCAGAGCCCTTGATCCCATTGGACAGCACACCAAATGTGCTTATTATATTTATATTTTTTTACTCTATTCAATCATTTGTAAGTGTGAACTCATGAAAACCATTGCCACATGTAATCAGACAATATTTATTTATTTGTTAAAGTTTTTTTTTTTTTTTTGCATCTCATGGTAGATTCAAATCTATAAATAAAAATGTATTGCATTTATGAAGAAAAAGTTCAGCACCCAAAGCTCTATCGCTATTGCATCAATGGTGTTCATTAGGACTGTTTGTGATTTGGTCTTAGTGACTTAGGAGTCCTCTTGACTACTCCTAACGTTTCACAGACTTAGAAGCTAGTTTTAGCGCTAAAATGCTTTGTGAAATACTCTTAGAGCAAAAATTTAGGACTCCTAAAATTAGGACTGACACGCCCATTATTTTTAAGAGTTTCTCCTAAATCGGCAAGTTAGGAGCTACTTTTAGCCTTAAGATGTGTTGTGAATACGGCCCCTGATGTGTTAATTTAATGTTATTCCCTGTAGAAATAATTTGATTTTGCTCATTTAATGCTGTAATAATGAGTACTGTTGTAAATCCTCTGTATATTTTTGTATGCGACGATCTTGTTCTGCAATAAAGAGATGAATGATGGCAATGTTATTTTACTATGGTAAAAATGCCATGTACATGAGTCTGTTTTTACAACATTAAGAGTCTTCATGTAGAAATAGTATTATATTAAACACAATTTTTATTATTATGCATGTCATATTTATCAAAATAAAACTGAAAAAATAGACTTTGATATTTAAAAAGAATAAGCTTATGTTAATCATCATTGTACATATAGGCACTGAAATAAGTAGTACTTTAATGAATTAATTTTTTTTTTCCGCACTTAAATGTCGGAAACATGCGTTTATTTCACAAATACATATAAACAGCTTCATCTGCAATAAAGACAGCAAAGTTTGCAAGTGACTACGGGCAGCAGAAAGTGTATGATGATGACATCATTAACAAATAAATATGGGGCCGTTAACACAGAGCACGTTTTTCCATTCCACACATACTTAAATAATGAATAATAAGAAATACATTTCACAAAAAACAGCAGAGAAGCTCATATTTGCACGGGATTGCATTTTAGCATATTTGTTTCAATAGCGACAGTCTTGAGAACATGCACAGTAAATCTGCACTGGTTTTTTTTTTTTTTCAAGCTCATGTCCGCCTTTTGGGGAAGAAGTTATCACTTGGGTATTTCAGTAATTTATGATGAACGCAAGGCAAAATGCACCGTTAAAGCAGTATGTGGTGGCAGACACATCCATGCTTATAAAATTTGGATAATCTATTAATATAATATTTCATACAATATCCGAGTTGGTTAGACAGAAAATAATTATATATACAGTTAAATTACTGTTATTGATTTATCATTCATATTAATCATATACATACATAATAAATATCTGTCATATACAATTTATGACATTTAAAACAGTTTTTAAAAGTTCTAAATTATTTACATAAAAATGTAAGTACTCCCTGATAAGTGTGCACACACACACACACACATCACCCAGAGCAAGAGCACACCAATCAATGCACTTCCTTCGGGATACGGAAGCCGAGAGATTTTTCAACAATGCGTACATCATTAAAAAATGGCACTGATCAGGGAGTCGGCCACATTCATTTTCATGATATGCTGATTCACGACCTATGGAGCTGATTAATCTAACAGAAACGCTATGCGTAGGTCCTAAAGATTGCGGCCGTAGCAAAAAAGTCACATGCCTGAAACCCATGAATACTTAGCCATTTCAAATGGAAAGATGTTAGCCAATCACAGCAGTGGGCGTTTACACTGAAGTCTCATAGCAGACACGCCCCTTAAAACAGAGCGTTCAAATCAGAGGCTAAAATCAGGGTAGGAAAAATGCCTTTTATTTCTAAATTATGAATTTATTTGATGTAAAAAAAAAAAAAAAAAACTTAAATTATAAGTGCACCCCAGGAAACATTATTAAGCAATAATACAACACAGTTCATGGCCCCTTCAACAAGTTTGGTACAGTGTTGTTCCAACACTGCATTTATAATCAGATCCAAAACCAGTTTAGAACTGAGGTAGAAGTTTAAACTGTGAGAATTGTGAATTTTATCAATTAAAGCTACAATATGTAAATTGTTTGCCGTTAGTGGTCGCTAG
The DNA here is from genome assembly GCA_036281575.1 of Ancherythroculter nigrocauda. NCBI lineage: Eukaryota > Metazoa > Chordata > Actinopteri > Cypriniformes > Xenocyprididae > Ancherythroculter > Ancherythroculter nigrocauda. The sequence continues at coordinate 36,491,999 of VTFQ01000020.1, read as the reverse complement.
AGGCCTATTCAAAACAAAGGCACAGCTTGATGAGTGTTTGAGTGCAGAATCTTAGGTTTTCACCTCACAGCCGGTAGAAAACAATCGGGATAGGACTCAGGAAGAAATCATGTTCATGGATGCGATTATTAACGTTACTGTAGTATGAAGCAGAGCAGGAGCGAGTGTTGTGGAGCTGAACGAGGAGCTGGAGCGATTGATCAACACACGCCTCACGAGCAGCGGGACTTTTATTATGACACAGTCGCCGGCGCCGCTTCCGCTTTTCCGGTCATGAGTATGAGGTAACACAGCTCTGTTTATCATATTAGATACATTTGAGAGTGTTGAAAATGATGTTATAACGTTACTCTGAGTGTTCACTCGGCGGCTGCTGTGAGACACTGTTACACACTGCAGTAAGATAGATCGATTTTACAATATCATATTAAATGCTGGATGGCTTGTGTTGATAAATGGCATGCTATTAATTTTAAAATGTATTGTATGATGGAGAAAATGCTTTATTACTGTTACTAAAAATAAAGCTGCATCTGATTATGCTATGTTAGCTACTTCACAAAATAGTGTTTTTCTCTGAGGCATGGTAAAGCATGGTAGTACTCGCAAAAAAAATCAAGAAAATTGATTTAAACAATAAGACTAAACGTGTTGAGCTATATAACAACAAATCATTTTCTATCTATAAATGTATCCAAACAGCTGTAAATATTACATATTTACATAACATGTAAATATTAAAGCGTTTTTGGTGTTTCCATGATTTCTACAAAATCAAACCGGAAACCGAGGGTAACGCGGGTATGACGCAATTGACAGGCGACTCCTCACACGTCCCGGAGCCTTGGTTAAAATTACAATTTTCTCACAATTTACTAAGAGTTGGAAACATTTGGGATATTGTAAGTACTCAAGTGAACAAAATATATAACACTGACCTAGTGGTTTTTGGATATTTTACTGCAAAACTCTTACATAGGCTATTGTAACTTTAATCAATTTATGAAAGAAGAAAGAAATGAAATACTGTAAAGGCAGACACATACAATAATTAGGGGATGAAGTGAATCTTCATCCTGTACAAACCTCTCTGTTCAGATTGTGGTTTCTCATCTTCAGCTTTACTTCATTGACACAGCCTCTCTCTTCATTTCTGTGATTAAACCATCAATATCTAGCATGGACAGACATTATCTCCTTCATTTAACACATTCATATTTTAAACACGTTATTCTCACTCATGCCAGTTTCTTCTGAATCTGTGAGCTCATTTCAAAAAGTGAGGTACTGCTACAAACCAGTGCAATAGCGCCACCTGCTGGCAGTATGGATCAGAAATGATCATCTCTGGAGGTATCAGGGCTACTCATTGTTTTCAGCTCCTCCAGTATCTACACCAGAGCTTTTTCCCTTTTGTGAGCTCTTTCTTGCTTTTTTGTGATTTTACTGACGGGTCTCTTTTTTATTTTAATTTTATTTTTTTTCACTCACTTTTCTCGGCGTTACTGAGTGTTTGATCTCTTGAATCTTCTTCATTCTCTTCTGGATCATCTGCTGCTCGTCTGTCTGTGTCTGAACCAGATGATGAAACATACAGAGAAAAACACACATTTCCATCTTCTGACTAAAAAATCAAAAACACTTCAGTAATGGAAACACATATTCACTTTTAACTACAACTTTTGCCTCAATGAACTCTTAATTTACTGCTTATTAATAGTTAGTAAGGTCGTTTTTGTTGCGTTTAAGTTCAGGTATTGGGTAGGATTAAGGGATGTAGAATATGGTCATGTAGAATAAGGCATTAATATGTGCTTTATAAGTACTAATAGACAGTCAATATACTAGTAATATGCAGCTAATATATAAAGCAACTTATTAAAAGTGAGAATTGAACCCTAAAATAGTGTTTAAAATATTTCATTCTCAAAAATTTACTAAATTAATTTTTAGATGATTTATGTAAAAAAGTGACAAGCCCTTCAATATGACCTGCACCAACATCAACACACACGAAAAACTGCATTCATGAGGTGTTTAAAGTGTTTTGTCTGTAACTCTTTACCTTCTTCTCTCGACTCTCCTCCTCTAGGTTTTGTATTTCTAGATTTCATGCACAAGCCATGCAACTGCCATTGAGATGAATGGAAATGCAGCTTTTCATCAGGTATTGTACACTTTCTTATCTTTCAAGGAATAAATTGAAGGTCTAAATGAGACTGTAGGGAGAACAAAGTACAAGGTTTTCAGTTGTACTGTAAATGTAGGATACATGAGCAGTACAAATTCCTCAAAATGTTTCATGTCAGTCAAACACAGATAGTGGATAACATGAAATCTTTATGGTGACACGTTCAGATGCACTTTATTTTACAGTACGTGAACTTTTAATGTACTTACTGTGTACTAACCACTTGTAGTACACTATGGGTTCAAATGTACGATAAGTGGCATCTAAATAAATTTTTTAAATACAGAGATAGTATATTAAAAGCACATTTAAGTTCATATTTCATGGAATTTTTAGTATATTAAGTACAAAATTAGTGCACGAAAATAGAGCACTTTAAGTAGCCTACATTATAGAAGTGAACTTTTTTTTCACCTGGGATAACACTGCATCATGGAATTAAACTACTAAACTCTTACATTTCTGTCACTTACCTGTGAGTGAATATCAGATGTAATCACTAGTTTCAGAGTGTTTGAATAAAAAGGTTGATGTCTGAAGAAAGAATAACGAAATGAATCTCAGACATATTCGGATAATTTTCTGATTCACGAACAAATGGAATAACATTTCGTAAGTGAACTTGGCTGCGCTGTGTGTTTTTGACTCACAAAGAATCGGTTCATAAGAGTCATTTGTTAATGAACCTGACTACACTGGGCGCGCTGCGTGCGCGTGCAACCGTCTCGCACATGTGTTTTCTTGCCATTATTTTGTGTTACTCTGTCTTTTTTTATATCATCACATTGAAGCACCGCTGCTGAAAATCAGTGCTTGAAACGTGATTCACCTTCTGAAAACAAGTACAGGTCTCTGCAGGACATTAATGATTGATGGGCAGAGAGGCGTTTTGAGAGCGTTACCTGATTTGCTGACGTCAGAGTGTGGGTAGGGTTTAGGGGAGGGGTGGGGTGGGGTCGGGTAAAGGGGATCATTCTCATTGCATTGCATATATAAACTCCCATCAGTTTGAAAACACCCACAAATACAGAAACGCCCACTTTTGTTCCGCAGAGACCTCATACTCTCTGAAAACGCCGGATTCTTCTGGTCGAAACGTCTATCCGATACAACATTTTTGCGCACATACACCTAAACGCTCCGTGTGGACGGAATGGCGTCTAGTTCAGGTAAGAATCAAATCAGACCAAATAAATGTGTTTAACAAGATAAAATACCATGTTTACTGAAATTCTATTGAATTGAATAGAAGTCTGTAAAGACAGTGCAAAGATCACCCCGACAAGGAAGCACATGACTGGTGGTAAAAAAAAAAAAAAAAAAAAACGATTGTGCAGATGTAAATAGTGTTGAAATAAATGAAAATGTGATATTTATTTATCTCCATGTTTTTGTGTATTATGAAAGGATGAATATAATATTGAGGTGGAATAATACATGTTGGTAAATTGTTCTTTTTGTGTGAATTATTTCTTTGATAAATACAGATGATAGAATTTGGTAAAAGAATTTTCCAAATTTTAAATTCCATGTTATTTCATTTGCAGTTCAAAGAAGACGTGGAAGTCCATTTCTTGACCGACCTAATAGTAAGTCAACAAATATGATAATTCATAACATTCAGTACTGCAAATATCAAAATCCTTGAGAAACTGTGTGTCTAAAGAGAAGTTTATATCTCTTACTCTTACTGACCCTAAACCTTTGAACTGTAGTGATAATTATACAAGAGCATTCATTTTCAGATAAATGCTGTTCTTTTGAACTTTCTATTCATCAAATAATCCTGAAAAACTGTTTTACAACTGTTTTCAATATTGACAATAATCAGAAATGTTTCCTGAGCAGCAAATCATCATATCAGAATGATTTCTGAAGGATCATGTGACACTGAAGACTGGAGTAATGATGCTGAACATTCAGCTTTGATCACAGGAATAAATTACATTTGATTCAAATGCAAAACAGTTCCCATTCAGTCGGTCACGTTCGACGTACGTTGGATAGACTGACGAATAGGAATCTCGCTAGAAAGGCCAATTTGCTTCGAGTGTAACTAAAATGAGCCAATGCACATCGCCTCACAGCGCGGGTATATAATGAGCAGCAGGTGCGTTGCATCTTCAGCTTTTTGCTTCGGAGCCGAACGGTGTTTGTTCCTGCTCTCTGCAAGCAAGTGTCTGCTAGAAGATGAGTCAAGCTTTTTGGTTGAACTTCTTCTTTTTTTTTTCGAGTGCGGGCAAACAGCACAGCTGCGGGGTCGAAGTTTGCCATTATTGAGCAAATAGCTGTTTTGACAGCGTCAGAAGGCTGTTCTCACAGCCGGTACGGTAATTTTGAGCGCTGAAAGCCATTTTTACGGCTGGTAAGAGTGAGCGCCTTCAAAGAGAGAGAACACACGACAGACTGCACACAATCCCTGTCTGTGTCGCGACGGCCGTTGCCCTGCGTTGCCCTGCCCACTTTTAAAGGAGTAAAGCCCCTAAAAGAGCTTACACAAGTAGAGCTTGTGTATTTTTAAAGATGACAATCTATTTGTGTGTTTCTGGATGCGGTCGTTTCCTGTCCTCACTGATGGCCACGATCACTGTTTCACATGTCTGGGCGCTTGCTGAAATGATGTTCGTGGGTGGCTCATGTTTTCGTATGAGAACATGATCATGTTGACATGCCGGCCGTGACTCTTCTTTCTCCGGGAAGCTTGAGTCCCCTCTGTTGTTGGCCAGCTGCCACTTGTGTGTAAAAGCACAGCCGCAGGTCTGCCTGACACTCTTGGTGCTCGCTCAGCGCTCTACATGCGTGGTCTCCTTGCCTAATCTCCATTGTAGCGCCCTCTTTAGTGCACCAGAAGAGGTCTACTTTGGTGAAATGGCTTGGGTGACTTGAGGTTGAGGGGTTTCTTCGGGGAACCAACCCCCTAGGGCCCCTCCCTCTCTAGCGCATTGCAAGCTGTGCAGCTTCTGGATTGGATTGCTGGTCCTTCTCATAGGGGAACCTAGCATTTCATTCAAGGCTCCAGCTGAGGGTCAGATGTTGATTGCAGCATTGGAGAGATGGCTGTTATGCTCTGGAAATGAATGTGACGCTGCCCACTGTAATGGTGTGTGCTTATGCTGACTCAGATTCAGAGTTCACAGCCATGCTTTCCCTGGTGTTCCGGATGTGCATGGAAAACTATGTATGGAGCTATATTGGTGCCATAAATATGGAACGCCAAAAGTGTCAAAATCTGCATAAAGTTTTTTCCCCTCTCACTACCCTCTTGGGTGGGGTGGTTGTACGCAGACTACACCCACCCTGCATGTGAGGCCAAGGCACTCTATATGCATGAGGGTAGTTCTGAGCTGGGGTTGAGCTGCGCTTGTTGTCTGACCGTGATCAAAGGCACGGCGCAGGCCCTTGGCCAGATGATGTCTACCTCAGTGGTCCAGAAGCGCCCCCTGGCCTACCTTGCAGAGGTACGAGAGGTTGTCAAGCTAAAAACACTTTCTCGATGCTCCCATCTCACAAGGTGGCCTTTTCGGTGACACTGTCAGGGACTGAGCCCAGCAGTTCCTCTCAGTTAGTAGCAGACCGGGGAGCTTCCCCTGACAAACTCGTGGGCCGCCCCTCAGTCTGCTCATTGCCAAGGGTGTCGTCCCCTGCACAGCCTGCTCTACTGTGTCCGCTGTGGGGAGATGACGCCACCCGTCTCTGCTGCTGAACTCTGCCAGCCAGTGCCACAGTTCCTCAACAGACCGTCCATACCGGCATGATGAATACGATCCTCAACTGGATGGAACTGAAATAAATACTTTGAATGTTGCAATCCCATCGGACTTATGATAGCAACCTGATTCGTAACAAAGCACTGTTCGCCAGAGTAGAACTGGCCCCCCGACTAAGCCTGGTTTCTCCCAAGGTTTTTTTCTCCATTTTAACACCTATTTCCCACCTGTTTGCCACCTGATGTCACCTGTTGGAGTTTGGGTTCCTTGCCGCTGTCGCCTTTGGCTTGCTTAGTTGGGGACACTTGACATTTGACTTGACATTCGATATTCAACAGTATTCTTGACATTTATTCAACAGTGCTTTGATCTGCCTGCATTGACACTATTCTTTAAGAGCTGCTGTGCAGCCAAAATTATATACCAGTTATCACTGTAAAGCTGCTTTGACACAATCTGCATTGTAAAAAGCGCTATATAAATAAAGGTGACTTGACTTGCTGTTTAAGTGGTTGGTGAAAAATCACCCCTGAGGCGGCTCCCCTCCAACAGTATCAGGGGTTTGGACGGGCCCCCAACTGCATTGGCACATCAACTGCCTCGAGTTGCTAACAGTACGCCTTGCCCTGAGACGTCTGAAAGGGCTGTTACTTTTGCAACTGTGCATAGACATGACCCAAAGCCTCAGGACCTCAGACCAGCTGTTTGTCTGTTACGGAGGCCAGCAGAAGGGAAAGGCTGTCTCCAAGCAGGAGATGGCCCACTAGATGGAAGCCATCGCCTTGGGTTAACAAGCACAAGGTGTGCCCTGCCCGCTCAGGTTGCATGCTCACTCTACGAGAGGTGTTGCATCCTCCTGGGCGCTGGCTCATGGCGCCTCACTGACAGATATTTGTAGAGCTGCGGGCTGGGCGACACTTAACACAAGCGTTAGATTCTATTGCCTTTGTGTCGAGCCAGTCTCCTCCCGTGTTCTCACCACAGGTCAGAGGGACAGAGAGGCCTCGGCCTAGTGTCAGCTTGCTGTGCTTACATGCGCTTATTACTACAAGGCAGACCCTGTTGAGTCCTCCGATCTCCCCTCGGCAGCTGACGTGGCGGAGCGTCGTCAGGCCTATATTCAGCTGTATCCTTGAGAACCAGATTTAGGCTGGGTACCATATATGTGACCCTACAGGGATCCCATATGTGTAGTTCCACGATTGCTCCTAAACGAAGCCCGTGTCTTTCCCTCTGGAATGGGGCAGCCCCTGTGGCGCTTTGGTAGGGATTCCTATTCGTCGGTCTGTCCGACATACGTCCAACGTGACCGACTGAATGGGAACGTCTCGGAAGGAGGGAACGGAGACGTACGTACCGTTGCCACAGTCACTGGACCCCGCTGATGCTGCCACCTAACCTGTTCGGCTCCGAAGTGAAAACCTGAAGATGCACCGCACCTGCTGCTCATTATATATCCGTGCTGCGAGGCGAGCAGCTGCTGTATATGATTGCATGTCAATGTGCATTGGCTCGTTTTAGTTACACTCGAAGCAGATTGGCCTCTCTAGCGAGATTCCTATGTACGTCTCCGTTCCCTCCTTCAGGGAATGAGGGTTACCTTTGTAACCGAGACAATATTATTTCACAATATTACTGTTTTTGCTGTATTTTGGATCAAATAAATAAATCCTTGGTGAGCAGAAGAGACTTCTTTTAAAAAACTCTTACAGTTCAAAAACTTTGGAGCAGTAGTGTAAGATTGTGTTCACATCTCCACTCATCTCAATGGCAGTTGTTGATCTGGCCCAGTACCTTCAATCTGAAATCTGACATATTTGTTCATGGATCACGGGTCGAGTTTTACTGTTATTTGTGTTCTCTGTTCCAGTGAGTGATTTGAGGATTGTTCTGCTGGGGAAGAATATAACAGAAAACAACAGAGTGGGAAACTTCATCTTAGGAAGAGCAGAGTTTGAGAGTGAAGCACCTGCTGATGTAGAGCTGAACATTGAGAAACACAGAGGAAAACTGAAGGACAGAGACGTCACAGTCATCAACACTCCTCACCTGCTGAGGCCAAATCTGTCAATCTCTCAGATCACACAGGGAGTGAAAGAGTGTGTGAATCTGTCTGCTCCTGGACCTCATGTGATCATACTTGTGCTGCAGCAGAACGACTTCAGTGACAATAACAGACATAGAGTGAAATATGTGCTGAATTAATTCAGTAAGGAGGCTCCTATACACACTTTAGTGTTGACTGAAGAGAGAGAGATAAACAGTAACTGTATTCATCAATTAATAAAGGAATGTGGAGGTGAACATCTTCAGTTTGATGAAAGAAAATCAGGATTGCACTCTGAGATACTTGAAAGAGTGGAGACGATACTCAAAGAAAACCAGGTCCAATTTCTTATCTCTGACTTGTATGAGGAAGCAGGAGAAGAAACACCAGAAGATGGAGAGAAGAGGAGATCTGGAGGTTCAGTCACAGCAGAAGAAGAGGGAGATTTGAGAAACCAAGACAAAAAGGAAGTTGCTGTCCAAAGGAAAACCTTGTGTAAGTTTTGTTGGCAAGAAAGTTAGTTTAACCCACACATTACACCACTCCTTTTAAGAGAAAGACTAAACAGTATTATCATTTTAAGTCTACAGCAAACTCATACAGTCAACTTATAGATTTGACTGCATATCCATTTGTGGAGATTTGGTAAAAAAATCAACTAAAAAAACATCTAATAAACATCATTACTGTAACAATGTTAAAGGCTCAGGCAAGAAAGAAGCGTGAACCAGCGAACGATAAAATCAAAGTTTAATCATAAAATAAACAAAACAAAAGTAAAGCGGCAGCATCTCATGGACTGCTTCATATTAAAAATAGATTCACCTAACTACACTGTAAGAAGAACACTGTAAAATGCACAGTAACTTGCTGGCAGCAATTAGCAAGTAAGTTGCTGTGTTCTATTCCACAGTATGCGTACTGTAAATGTAATCACAGTAACTGTAATTTTACTGTAATAATAAACACAGTAATAAAATAGTAACTGTAAATCAAATCACAGTAACTTTTTTTACTGTGTTTCTTATTACAGTAAAAATACTGAATAATAATAAAAACAGTAACAAAATAGTTACTGTGATTACATTCACAGTATGCATACTGTGGAATAGAACACAGCAACTTACTTGGTAATTGCTGCCAGCAAGTTACCGTAAGTATTTTATTATTACTGCTGTATTTTTTTATCACAGCAAATACAAGATTACTGTAAACTGTTTTTATTGTGTACTATAAAATGAAGACATGATTTTTGTCACAAAATGACATTTATTTTAAATATTTTAAATGTGAAAATACATAGGCATAAAATATGTTACATTATATACACATTTATAGGCTATACATTTTTATTATTTGGTATACAACACTCATAAACATACAAATCCATCATCTTTGTTGTAGTTGAATTAAAATGTCCAGATACAATTGGAAATGAATAAAACAGAAAGTATATATAATAAAAAAACTGTAGAATTTTAAGCGTCAAAATCCTTAATACCAACTTTATTCCTGAATGGGAAAGTTCCTTCTGGACTGGAGTCATTTCCTGCAGTGGAAGAAATTAGTCATTAATGTAGACAATTAAAGGCAAGACTGGTGGCTTGATGACAATGTTGGTCTGGCTAAAGTAAATAATCCAGTCAACATTAATATTACTATGTTGTCCATATTAACTAGTGTGGACATGATAATGAGTGGGCCTCAATCAGCTCCCTAGTTCAGTAGTCAGCACTGATCAGGGAGTCAGCCATTTTAAGGGCTGTCTCAGTCACAGAATCTTTCCAGTGCCCTGAAATATTCACTTCCTAAAAAGTCCCACAATGCACCATGAAAATCAGGGAGCAACAATGCTCACTATGCTCCCTTAACGGAAGTTCTGAAGAGAAACTTTGATCACATGAGCCAACTCACTACACATAACGACATGAGATAGATGTTTGTTTGTTTTAATTTTATTTTCAATTATGGCATAATGGCTACATTATATTACATTATATTGTATTATATTAACATGTATGCTGTCTTCATTGTTTTTGGTTCTTCCCTGTTGGACCTAGTTTCTCAGTCTGTTTGATTAATCATTCTGTTCACCTGTTGTCTCATTAATTATCTTATTAGGTCCCTTTGTTTGTTCATGCTTATAAGCCCTCAGTTTTCCCTTAGTCTTCATCAGTTCTAGTGACAGATAGCATTTATTTTTATTCCTGTTTTCTAAGCATTCATCATTAAAGTCTGTCCTTGAAATTTTCCTCATCTTTGTGACTTTCCTAACCACGCATTGTAACAATTATATTATTGTCACACAATGGGTGTGTGTGCCGGCAGACAGAAAAATACTATTGCAGCATTGAATATAAATCCAATACCAAGTTTAATAAATTCCCCAAAGACAAGACAATCCACTAAACAGGCAGAGTGACACACCTTAACATAATTGTAACACCAAACAGAGAATGGAGACGAGGCACAACTTAACTAGTTAATACAAACAAGACTAATTAATCTAACACAGCTGAAAGCAAATGAACTAATGACAGTTACTATAGAAAAAAAATGAAAAGCATGTTGCTATATGTCATGTAGATTATTTTACACTAAACTTGTGGCCTTGAGAACATATGAACTTGAGATCGATCATGACAACACATCGATTGGGCACAACACAACGATGTACATAGTTTGTCATATCCATTTTGTATCAATGAAGTTCCATATCGATCAAGTTCCCGAACAAAACTCGTTGAACCAGTCACCATATATTATAATGCTCACAATGCTTCCACAAGGCAGGAATTCACTTTAAAAAGCTAGCATCTATTCTATGTAGCTGCTGTATTTTTCCTAGCAGAGAAGCTCAGAAAAACATGATCCTTTGAAAAATGTTGTGCTGTTTTAAATCCTTACCTGTTGCTGCATTTTACTTCAGCCTACTTCGTTATTCGATTCATCATGCCATAGCTAGAAAAACAAGAAGAAACGGCTAGCACACTTTGCTAACACACATGCATGTACATGTGCATAGAGTCCCAGTTTACTTTTATCCAGCAATGTTACTCCACCAAACTAATGACGTTATCAAATATTGACAGATAAAAAAAAAAATCTATCAAATTTACATGAGCAAACAGTTATGTTTGTAATGATATGGATTACTAGTGCCGATCTCTGCATCTCTCTCCTGGCACACTCCTAAACACAAGTGAATTTACATGAGGACGCCTTGGTAAATTAACCTAACATTGCAAAATATGAGAAAAGTTACCTTGTTGAAGACAAATCCTAAAGAAATTGTGGAATCTCCTCAGTTTCTGCTGCTGAAAAAAGCCCTGCTCAAAATTTCTTTATTGTGATTCACAGCAAAAAATAAATTTACTGTAGAATTTACCCACCATTAAAATTTAACCATGATGCTTTGCAGATTTACAGCAACATGCTGTGTACAGGTTCTACAGTAAGGATTTGTTCATTTTACAGTAATAATGCTGTGAAAACTACAGAAATTTGTTACAGTGTATCACTTTTTTTTTTTTTTTAAATCGATTTTAAAATCAATTTTTTATTCTAGAATCGATATTAATTCAAATTAAATTAATTTAGTTAAATTAATTCTAGATGGACAGAAGTTACCCATTTATGTATGCGTGTCAAGTAATGTAATATCTTTTTCAAGCGGATGAGAGAAAGCGATGTGAAACTACCCAGCACTTCAAAGAAAGAGAAACACATCACAAAGTCGATCGCAGTGTTTCCCATACAGCATATTTATTTGTGGCGGCTGCCACAATATCAACATTGACCATCTGCAAGGTTATTTAATCTTACATTTATGGTCCCGATTCGTGCCTCATTCTCAGTTTGTCTTTTTCACTCATTGAATGCATAGGCCTATGGGAAAGAGTCATGAACATGAAGCCAATCTGTTCACAAAACCTCCTCCCAGACTTACTTCAGTACAGGGCTTTTAAACATGTTCAAGGGGTGGTGTAACAATTGTCCAATGAGAATATACTTTCATGATATAGGAATGTGGTACATATAGAAAAAACAAGTCTAAATATGGTCAACATCTGGTCCAGTGCCCCAGCCTGCCTGGGGCTCCAAGAAGACCCCTTCTATACTTGCAATACAAAAGGCAGGGACCATTTCTTAGCTGCTTTCCAAGAAACACACACACACATATACATTGTGTACATTAAAACCAGATGTGTGACAAAACCATAACAACTAGTCTTCTTTCTACCCTTGCATCCGTGAAGACCAGGTGAGAGAAAACAGGGAGAAAAAGGGAAAGAAAAGTCAGGCTCATAAAAATATCTATCAGTTCCCCCATTTGATCATAAAATGATCACTTACTCATAGCATGACTTTTCCTCACAACACTTAATCACTTTCCTTGACCTTCAATAAGCTTTTTACTATATTCTAGAACAGTGGGTAAAAATCCACTGTAGACAACTATTTTGTCATCTTTCACATCTAAATGTCTTCGTTCTGTGCTTCAGCATCAGGGTGATTTAATCAGTTTCTGTTGAATTTCTCTTTTTGCTGCTAAGCACTGTGGTGCTCGTCGATCCTTCATCTGTTCTTGGATGCTCTTGATCAGTTGGAGCAAACAGCGGGCTTTTAAGCCATCAGTCGAGTCTGCTCAATCTCCTCGTTGGTCCCCCTAAGGAACTCTTCTGCCTCTGCCAGGGTTAGAGGTATGCCTGGTGTGAACTCAGGGTGTTCCACTTTTGAGCACTGCGCATAGTGTGCTCATGGATCTTGCTCAGCCACTCAGATAGTCTTCTCTTGTGGTCACAAGCAGGTGTCAGTCAAATTTGGTTCTATGAAGATACTGCATTCAATCTCCTGATAGCATCTACTCGTACCTTAAACCTATATATGATGATAGATAGATAGATAGATAGATAGATAGATAGATAGATAGATAGATAGATAGATAGATAGATAGAGGAGACATGGAGGACACACACACAAAATAACAAGACCAAAACAAGACAATAGCATTGTCATTTTCCATACCATAAAAATACATCAGTACCTAGATTGTAGGACAAACATTTTTGTATTAAATTGGTGATGAACTGAGAAATCAAATTTCCCTTGAGTTTTTTGACATATTAGAGGTCATCATATTTTAAGAATATCCTGTAAGTTTCAGAGCTGAAAACTTCCTTGTTAGACCAATAAAATTTTAATTGACACCAGACCCAGCAAACAGCATTTGTAATTTCATAAATTAGGAATTAGGCTATTAGTTCAATTTATCCCTAAAAATATAAATAAACCAAGATGAGGTGACCAATATTATGGCTTTACCATCCACAGTTTGTTCTAGGACACTTTGTGTCCCAATTGTAATCCACTCCTTTTTTTGTTAAAAGAACTCTGTAACGTGCTTTATAGAAAGCTCTGTCTTACGAGCAGACTCTACACTTTCTCTCTCTACACTTCATAGCCTCACCAGTGATCTAATTTAACATTTTACCCTAGATTTTATGAAAGATCTCCTAACTAGACTAAGTCCAGTCCAAAGTTTTAACTGATTTATGAATCAGATCAAACACTTAACTTCATTTAAGGTTGGACTGGTGCCTATCAAAAGAAAGCAGAGTGTTGTTAGTTTATCAAAGCATAAAGAACTGCTATGAGACCAGTAAATAACCAAGCTACAAATTAATGTGACAAATCTAAATTTTAGGCGGTCTCTGTAGTGCTCATTAAATATGCAGTACCTGCACACAAGGGAAGGGATAGAAGTCTTGCTTGATCATCAGTTAGTTGAATGTGTTACTTTTCTCAGATTCATCTGGTAGTTCTGAGATTTCTGTAGGACCGCTGTTCTGCAGCACTGGACCTTCTGAAAGAGTCCTTCAGTTTCACATGTCTTTCTCTTCATCCAGTGAACTTTGTCAGTCTGTGATGAGGATCTGATGAGAGCACTGGAGGTCTGGAAGATGCAGTTGTGTCTCTGTCTCTCTTTTCAAGGCATCTTGTTGCATTGTCGTTTCTCCAAGTCCAGCCCCTCTGAGATACAGTATCAGTTTTCTCTTTCAGGGGTGGAGCTGATGGTCCATCCAGCCATGTGCCGTCTTCTCTCTCCCTCATTAAGTGCACAGCATAGTTGTTCTTTATTTTGGCAACATCCCAGAAGCCATGGTCTGCTTTCTAAAAAATGAACACTCAAGAGAGAGCCGCATATAAATTCCAACCACAATTGTATATGAGCAATCTGATTTGCTTTTTAATCACCTCTTTCAAATATCTCTTAACTTTATCATCTGGTTGACAATAGCAGTTCCTCATTTTTATTTTAATAAAGCAAGTTCTTCTTTGCCGGAAAAAGCAAGCAATTTCTTCTTTGCAGAGTGCAGAAAAGAGCAATAAGCTACTCTGAAAAATATCTAAGATCACTACAAATAAATAATCCTCACAAATGCATCAGCATAATGTATTCTGCTATAAAGTCAGACTTCAATCTCAATCTAGTAATAGTAAATATAAGTTGGCAACCGTCAAAAATATTTTTTCTTTTTATGTTGAGCTCAAAACATCTAATTAAATTAGTCACCCAATCTTGATCTCATTCAACACAATGCAGAAGTTGTTCTTCAAATAACAAAATCTTATAATCTCTGCCATAGATCAAATTTCATACTGTCTCCCAGGGATAACGAGTACAAATACAGACGTCTGTACATAACAAGATTATACTATATATTTTATATTAATTTAATATTGTCCTATTTATTTGTTTCTCTATTTAACTCTTGACGTTATTTCATTTAAAGTATGGTATTTAACTTATATCTAAGCCGAGACTCAAATCAAAATCTCATAGGTGTATTCAGCCAAATTATCTAAATACAATTGCACATATCTGTGCTATCCCCCATTGTCAAATATCTAATCAACAGGATTTTGATATTGACTCCTAATTCACCATGGATTTCACATACAACTGCTTTTAAGATCAGCAGCCCCTCAATCTAACACAGGAGGGACAGAACATGATCTGCTTCATAACTTCACTGAATCAAAGTGAACTTGAATTCTCTAATGTTCTGTCTCCTGTCCAGATCAATTTTTTTAGGCAAATTTAAAAAAAATGTAATTTAGAAGTTCAAGTTAATGCCTTGCAAGGACTTCACAATACCATTTCTTTAAAATAATTCCAAAATTCATTCAATCATGAAAAAGGACTGAGAGATATCCTAAGGAATAGGAAAACCAGAAAAATAAATAAATCTCTTCACACATATAATCATCTATTCCTTCTTCCCATGCTCAAAAATCGTGAGGATAACACCAATGACAAAAAGGGTGATCAATCCTCTTTTTGTCCTTCCCATATTTATTCAAATACGAGGATAACCAACTTTAACCAAGGGCATAGGCTGGCATCTGATTGCGTCTGCATGAAACATTCGTTGACCAAAAAAAAAAACAAATGTCAAAAAACAATAACAACAATGAAAACTCAAAATAAATCAAGAAAAACACAGCATACTCAAATTGCTTAAAGTGCATGTATTGACCCCGTTTCTCATCCTTCAGACCCCTTCACACAAACATATTTTTACATCGTACACCATCAAATGCCTAAAAAACCCCACACAAGTTACAACACATAAGCAGTAGGAAAACATTCAACTCCGTAGTAAACCAAAAAGTCCCTTAGTTCATTCCTCAAAGTCCATTTTTTAAAATCTCTTCCATTTTAGACAACCTTAAAACACGTCTTGTGTAGCCGTTTGAGCTCGTGGAACACATAAGCAGAACATGGCGGTTCTTTTTAAGCTCCAGCTTATCACACCAGCATAATAACGCGTGCTCAGTCCAATGCGTTCGTTTCACTGTCATTAGGACTCATCAGCATAAGCAGAACACAGCGGTTCAGGCATTTAAACTCCCGCTGCTTACCACACCGGTTCTACCGACAGCGCAGCTCACTCGTGGAAATAACGTTAACTCAGTCCAAAGTCCACAACAGGCTCCATCCTTCCAAACTTCGATGAAGTGTTCCACGAAAAGTGAACGCCAGTCCAGATTCACCAGGCATGAGCGGAACCGCGGCCTTATTTTTAACTTAGTGTTCTCCCTATATATACTGTATCGACACATCAATCAACATGCTAGTTCCACGTCACACTTTTCTTCCGCATCATATTATGAAACTTTGTTCCCATAACAACTATACAGAGTAAATATGGCATGCATATAAAATACATGAAAAATAAAAATAAAAATAATGAAAAACAAAACAAAACATCATTCATGTGTTCAATCATATGCAAGTCTCAGCCACAGCTAATGGGCACCATTACACTACCCTTGCATCCGTGAAGACCAGGTGAGAGAAAACAGGGAGAAAAAGGGAAAGAAAAGTCAGGCTCATAAAAATATCTATCACCATCTCAAATAGAACTGTCCCGAAAACAGTTCTGGTGGGAGAAGCGCTGTATCACTTCATGAATATTAATATAGAAATTAATGCACTGAAAATCCCTCACACTACTCATATACGCTTTGCATCAGGTATCAATGCTGAGAGAGAGTAAGACAGTAGAGCTGCATGATTAATCTGTAAGATTGTGATCTTGAATCAAACACCCACATGATTGTATTCCTAAATGACAACAATTCGTCAAGTCAAGTCACCTTTATTTATATAGCACTTTTTACAATGCAGATCGTGTCAAAGCAGCTTTACAGTGATAACTGGTCTATAATTTTGGCTGTACACTGTTGAATATCAAATGTCAAGTGTCCCCAACTAAGCAAACCAAAGTTGACAGCGGCAAGGAGCCCAAACTCCAACAGGTGTCATCAGGTGGCAAATAGGTGTTAAAATGGAGAAAAAAACTTTAGGAGAAACCAGGCTTAGTCGGGGGCCAGTTCTCCTCTGGCAAACAGTGCTTGGTTACGATTCAGTAGCTATCATAAGTCCGATGGGATCGCAACATTCAAAGTATTTATTCCAGTTCAATCCAGTTCAGTTGAGGATCATATTCATCACGCCGGTATGGACGGTTTTCTGAAGAACTGTGCCACTGACTGTCGTGTCGATGAGACCTTCACAATGGATGATCTAGTTGACTCGATCTCTGCTGATACTTCAGGGCTGCATTGTGGTCGTGTCAAGACGCAGGTCCTCGGTCTCACCTGGATACGGTCTGGATTCGGTTGACTACGGTAAACCTCGGGATAAACAGAAAGACTAATATTAGCGTGGATGCCATTCTTCTTCTGATGATCTAGTGTTATAGGAAGTGTTCCCGGTTCCGGCTGACCTAATTTATGCAGCCTAATAATCCTTTTAACGGATTTGAAAATGTAAATTGATAATGTGTTATGTGCAGTGTTGGGGAGTAGTTAACTACATGTAGTGGCACTACTAGTTTAACTACATTTTTTAGTAGCTTGTATGTAGTTTAGCTACTTTTAAAACAGTGTAGCTTTTCCAGTAGTTAACCCTCTGGAGTCTGAGGCTGATTTGGGGCTTGGAGAAGTTTTGACATGCCCTGACATTTGTGCTTTTTTCAGTTGTTCATAAACATATAAATGACAAAAGTGTCATTACACTGTATTCAGCACAAACTAGGCTACAATAATATGTGAGGAACATGTATGTACATGTTTGTATTTTTGAAGGAATAATGTTTATGCATGGTTATTGAAAAAACAAAAAACTTAAGTCACTGAAATAAGGCCAAAAAAAGTATATTAAATCTGTGTTCACAAGACTTTAGGGTATTGGAGGTTGTAGACTAGAGTTTTTGCTTCAGAATTATGTAAAAAAATATGCTGCCTGCTTGTTCATATAAAACAATATATTGATTTAGTTTTTGTAAGACACTTTTTGTCAAGAAACACAGTATGCGTGGAGGCGTGAATCTGCATGAATAATGGGCCATTTACACCTGAGAAGACAAAAGAATTGCATAATAATGACCTGAAATGACTTGCATATTAATGAGGCCTTTCAGTCAGGTAGGCTGTGAAAAAAACCCTCTGTAATAATGTCTCAGCTCATCATAAACAGCAATACTGTGAAATATTATTACAATTTAAAATAATGGTATTCTATTATATTCTTTAAAATATAATGTATTTCTGTGATGCAAAGTGTCTGAACAATTATGTTACCTCTATGGCATTTCATATAGGCTTTTAGCTTAAAAGCATGCACATTTGGAGAAATATTGATGGATTCTTATATATTTATGTCAATTTTCTATACTGAGAAGTAATATTTATTGTCATAACTATGAGTGCTGGATACTGTGTTTTTAATTCATACTTGCAGCCGGAGGGCGCTCTCTGTGCACATTTAGCCAAGTCAAGTCAAGTCAAATTTATTTATATAGCGCTTTTTACAATTGGTAATTGTTTCAAAGCAGCTTTACATATTAGAAGCACAGAAAAAAGAGAAGTGGTTAAAAATAAGCTGTACAAGCAAGCGTGGTAATATGTAACATATACAAGATGGTGCTACATTAAGCCAATGTCGGCTGACTCCCAGGGGTGGAAAAGACCCCCTAGGAGAAAAACCCAGCGTGCTAACACTGGGAAAAAAGTCCTAGGAGGGAAAAAACCCCTTGGAAGATATATATAATATATGTAAATGGATATGGAGATCAAAATCTGAATTATACATTTTTATTATAGAGATTAAAAATAGATTATATATAAATATATGTAAGCGGATACGGAGATTAAAAATCTGAATTATAGATGCAGCCAGAACTGGATCTGTAGGCCATTGTCTCCTGGGCTACGTTGTAGTCAGGTCCAGACACAGGTTCTCCATCTGATCTGGATACGGCCTGGATCCAGCACCCGGCAAACCTCAGGATAAGCAGAGAGACTGATATTAGCGTAGATGCCATTCTTATTCTGATGTACAGGTATATCTAGTGTTATAGGAAATGTTCTCGGTTCCGGCCGACCTAATTATTGCAGCGTAACAATCCTTTAACGGATTTGAAAAATGTTAATGTATTGATAATGTGTTATGTGTATGCAAGAGCAAAGAGATGTGTTTTTAGTCTAGATTTAAACTGACAGAGTGTGTCTGCTTCCCGAACAATGCTAGGAAGATTGTTCCAGAGTTTAGGTGCTAAATAGGAAAAGGATCTGCCGCCTTCAATTGATTTTGATATTCTGGGTATTATCAACTGGCCTGAATGCTGAGATCGCAATAGACGTGAAGGACTATAATGCACCAAGAGCTCGCTTAGATACTGGGGAGCTAAACCATTTAGAGCTTTATAAGTAAGTAGCAAGATTTTAAAATCTATACGATGTTTAATAGGGAGCCAATGTAATGTTGACAGAACTGGGCTAATATGGTCATACTTTCTGGTTCTAGTAAGAACTCTAGCTGCCGCATTTTGGACCAACTGTAGTCTGTTTAAAAGCCGAGCAGAACAACCACCCAGTAGAGCGTTACAGTAATCTAGTCTTGAGGTCAGGAATGCATGAACCAACTGTTCCGCATTTGTCATTGAGAGCATATGTCGTAATTTAGATATATTTTTTAGATGGAAGAAGGCGGTTTTACAGATACTAGAAACATGACTTTCAAATGAAAGATTGGTATTTAGTCCACAAATTATTCTAAGGAAGAAGAGGACATTTCAGGAATGGTGTTTTTAATTCATACTTGCAGCCGGAGGGCGCTCTCTGTACACCTTTAGGCCACAAATTCATATAAAGAAGAAAAGGAACTAGGAACTAACTGCATGTCTTCTAGAGATCGTTAACCATTGCTTTAACATCCAAATAAACACTTTTCAAGACAATAAATACACGATTGAGACGATGAATGCATGTATTGCCTCTGAATTTGCGTCTGAATAGCGCTGGCTCCGTGGGCGTGGCCGCATTAGCAGGTAATGAGCTGAATCACAGACTTCTGACATGGCTCTCTTTTCATACAGATTACATAAACACAGAATGTTTGTTTTTTGAACAAACATTTTGACTTGCACGATTTAAAACCTGACATTTCAACGTTTTTTTAGATGTAAGTGTCATTTTTTTTTGTCATTAGTATTCATAAGTTACAGTTCATTTTCTGAGAACTATCAGATTGGACTTCGTTCAGAGGGAGAGGAGAGATCACGCATCATGTTAGTTTTCTTTATTTTACAAAAAGCACAACATTGTGTTTTTACTCTGAGTGTACACAAATAAAAGAAGACATTCTATAGTTTCAATTGATATATTACTTATGTCTCTATGACAAGAAATGACTGAGTATTTTAAGTCTGTTTTGCTGCAATGTGAAAAAAATCCTGCAAAACGCGCCGGCGCGTTTTCAGACCTCAGAGAGTTAACTACATTTTCCAGCAAGTAGCAGTGTAGCGCGACTAAAAGCTATTAGCTACATTCCATTTTGCACTCTGCAATGCATTGAAGCAGCACAGCGTCTTCAGATCACGGACTAAAACCGTGCATTACCGCCATCTATTGTTATATCACGTATCTTGCGGCTTCATCAGTTCATCAGCAGGTCATCAAGAAGAGATCTTCTGATTATGTAAAGGACAGAGTGGGTTCACACTGCACAAATCTATTAGTAAAGGTTACGCTTAATTTATAAACAAATTATTAAAACGCTGTCTGTGTTGAAGACTTCAAGCACATACAGGTGAATAATAGCCTTTTTTAAATATTTAAGTTCCGGTTCGGTTTAAGTGCAGGTCCGGTTCCAGAATCAAATCATTAAGGGGGTTCTGAAATAAGTGAGGGTGCTATAGTAAAGTGCAGATGTAATGTGTAATCAGCGGCTCCACCATGATAAGAATAGCAATGTATAGTGAGACATTTAAGATTTTAAGTCATTTTACAAATAATTGGAATAGAATTTCAAAATTATTGATACAAAAATTCTAATATTTTTCTAGTCTGCGTTTACATTGCTTATTATTATTGCATATTTTTGTCCTGTGTTATGGTTGCAATTTTGAGCATGAATCCTGCATATATGTAGATATCTCTTCTGAAACTGCAGAGTGCAATTGGTCATCGGTCCTCTCATAGCATGAAAAACAAAACTTATATTAAAATTCTGAATGTATTATATATAAAGCATGCAAAAGGAGTCAGTGTGAGATATAGGCTACATTTGAATATTGTATCTTTTGATATAGTTTACAAAATAAAGCATTCTTCATTAACAGTTATCCAGTTATTTGTAATAAGCTATGTCATTTAAAAAAAAAAAAAAAAAAAAAAATCAAAGTAGTTTCAATGTAGCTAGCTACTTTTTGATAGTAACTTGTAGTGTAGCTAACTACTTTTTCAAAAGGGTAGATTGACTGTAGTTTAACTACTTTCATTTATGAGTAGCTTGTAGCTTGTCAAACTACAGTTTCAGAGTATCTTCCCCAACACTGGTTATGTGTATGCCAGGTTAAATGGTTCAGGTCATACTTAGAAGGGAGAGGTTATTATGTGAGTATCAGTGACCATAAGTCTGAGTGGATATCCATGACATGCAGAGTCCCTCAAGGTTCAATACTTGCACCCCTCCTGTTCAACCTATATATAAAAAAACCCACATTAAACATGTCTCTTGCAGACAGCTACAGACCTGTTTCTCTCCTACCATTCATAGCAAAAACACTTGAACGAGTTGTTTTCAACCAGGTGTCATCTTTCCTCTCACAGAGCAACCAATTGGACGTCAATCAATCTGGTTTCAAGAGTGGCCCCTCGACTGAGACTGCACTGCTGTCGGTCACTAAATTCTTGCGAAATGCTAAGGCTGATTCCAAATCATCGGTTCTCATTCTGCTTGATCTATCTGCTGCCTTTGACACAGTGAATCATCAGATCCTTCTGTCCACCCTCTCATCACGGGGCTTCACAGGTTCTCCACTTCTCTGGTTTGAATCCTATCTCACAGGAAGGTCTTTCAGGGTTGCCTGGAGATGGGAGGTATCCAATGCTCATCAACTGACCACAGGGGTTCCTCAGGGTTCAGTTCTTGGACCCCTCCTCTTCTCCATTTACACTACATCACTTGGTCCCATCATTCAGGCACATGGTTTCTCCTACCATTGCTATGCTGATGACACATCACTCTTCCTTTCATTCCAACCAGATGATCCCACAGTAGCTGCACGAATCTCAAGCTGTCTGGCGGACATCTCGGCATGGATGAAAGAACATCATCTACAGCTCAACCTGGCTAAGTCGGAGCTTCTCGTCTTCCCTGCCAATCCAACTCTAAATCATGATTTCAGCATCCAGCTAGGCACATCCTCAATTACCCCATCAAATTTGTCCAGAAATCTTTGAGTAATCCTTGATAACCAACTGACCTTCAAAGACCACAACTTCTGGTCCAGACCCTGGTCATTACTAGGCTTGATTACTGCAATTCTCTTCTGGCTGGACTGCCATCTTGCACAATCAAGCCTCTACAAAATGATTCAGAACGCTGCAGCACGTCTCGTCTTTAACGAGCCCAAAAGAGCCCACGTCACACCTCTCTTCATCTCTCTGCACTGGCTACCACTTGCTGCTCGCATCAATTTCAAGGCGTTGACGCTTGCTTACAGATCTACCACAGGCTCAGCACCCTCCTACTTCCACTCACTCTTACGAGTCTACACTCCTACCAGAAGCCTACGCTCATCAAATGAGCGAAGGCTTGTGGTACCGTCACAGAGAGGCACAAAATCACTCTCCAGGACATACTCGTACAAATTGCATATCACAGCTATGCAGATGACACCCAGATTTACCTAGCCCTCTCACCTAACAACTACAGCCCCATTGACTCCCTGTGCCAATGCATTGATGAAATTAAAAATTGGATGTGCCTAAACTTCCTTCAGTTAAACAAAGACAAAACTGAAGTCATTGCATTTGAAAACAAAGATGAAGTTCTCAAAGTGAACGCATACCTTCGCTCTAGGGGTCAAACAACTAAAAATCAAGTCAGGAATCTTGGAGTGATTTTGGAGTCAGACCTGAGTTTCAATAGTCATATAAGGCAATAACTAAATCACAATTAGATGCTTTGTCTCCAGTCAAGACTAAGAGAAACTTGTTCATGCTTTCAGCAGGGTGAATTATTGTAATGGGCTCCTCACTGGTCTTCCCAAAAAAGACCATAAGACAGCTGCAGCTCATACAGAACGCTGCTGCCAGGATTCTGAGCAGAACCAGAAAACATGAACACATCACACCAGTCCTCAGGTCTTTGCACTGGCTTCCAGTTGCATTTAGAATTGATTTTAAAGTACTGTTACTTGTTTATAAATCACTCAATGGCCTAGGACCTCAATACATTGCAGATATGCTCACAGAATATAAACCTTACAGATCACTAAGATCAATAGGATCACATCAGTTAGAAATACCAAGGGTTCACTCAAAGCAAGGAGAGTCTGCTTTTAGCTGTTACGCCAGCCGCAGTTGGAACCAGCTTCCAGAAGAGATCAGATGTGCTCCAACAGTAGCCACATTCAAATCAAGACTCAAAACACATCTTTTTATCTATGCATTTACTGATTGAGCACTGTGCTATGTCCGAACTGTTTGCATTTTATTTTATACGTGTTATCTTTTTATTCCTTTTCCTGTTTTTATTTCATTTTTAATGTATTTTATATCTTTTACGTATCATCTTGTTATTTCTGACTTTTAATGCACTTTAAATATTGCTGTCTGGTTGAAAGAGCTGGGAGAATTAGGAAGAAAGCATTTGTGATTAGGTTATAATTTGGTAAATTTGGATAAGGTGACAAACCATGGGGAAATTTGAGCTGTGGTGCATGGTTAAGATATCTCTGGATTACAGTCAGGACACTTTCCAAAGGGGAAATTTGAACTACGTTGCATAGATATCTCCAGAAGGGGGATTAGGGCTGTGTGGCGCAGTTTGAGGTGTCTTGGCAAAAGGGGAGATTGAAACTTTGTTTATCAGTTTGAAGTGTCTTAACAGGTAGAACTAGACAGTGGTCCTATCATGTGAGGAAGATCCATTTAGATCCGCACTTATGGATAGATCCGTTTAGATCCACTCTGACGGACAGCAACAACAACAACAACAACAAAAACTCTCTGAAACTTCCTAGCTCTTCCATCCAGATAGCAAAATTCTCTGTTTTTACTGTTATTTCTACAAACCCGATTGCAAAAAAAGTCACTGTATAAATTGTGAATAAAAAACAGAATGCAATGATGCAGAAGTTTCATATTTCAATATTTTATTCAGAATACAACATAGATGACATATCAAATGTTTAAACTGAGAGAATGTATCGTTTTAAGGGAAAAATAAGTTGATTTTAAATTTCATGGCATCAACACATCTCAAAAAAGTTGGGACAAGGCCATGTTTACCACTGTGTGGCATCCCCTCTTCTTTTTATAAGAGTCTGCAAACATCTGGGGACTGAGGAGACAAGTTGCTCAAGTTTAGGAATAGGAATGTTGTCCCATTCTTGTCTAATACAGGCTTCTAGTTGCTCAACTGTCTTAGGTCTTCTTTGTCACATCTTCCTCTTTATGATGCACCAAATGTTTTCTATGGGTGAAAGATCTAGACTGCAGGCTGGACATTTCAGTACCCGGATCCTTCTTCTACGCAGCCATGATGTTGTAATTGATGCAGTATGTGGTCTGGCATTGTCATGTTGGAAAATGCAAGGTCTTCCCTGAAAGAGACGGTGTCTGGATGGGAGCATATGTTGTTCTAGAACTTGGATATACCTTTCAGCATTGATGGTGCCTTTCCAGATGTGTAAGCTGACCATGCCACACGCACTCATGCAACCCCATACCATCAGAGATGCAGGCTTCTGAACTGAGCGCTGATAACAACTTGGGTTGTCCTTGTCCTCTTTAGTCTGGATGACATGGCGTCCCATTTGTCCAAAAAGAACTTCAAATTTTGATTCGTCTGACCACAGAAGAGTTTTCAACTTTGCCACAGTCCATTTTAAATGAGCCTTGGCCCAGAGAAAACACCTGCGCTTCTGGATCATGTTTAGATATGGCTTCTTTTTTGACCAATAGAGTTTTAGCCGGCAACGGCGAATGGCACGGTGGATTGTGTTCACTGACAATGTTTTCTGGAAGTATTTCTGGAACATCAAAAATATTCCCACATCCAGCATTGACACTATTTTCACTCACCTCCTCTTGTATTTTCACCTCTTCTGAACCTCTTCAGAAACACCACAATTGCTTTATTCATACGTGTTGCAGATGCTATATTATTGAACCCAATCTGCTCCCCGATAACCAGAAGCAGATCTTCTACCATCACTTCCTGCTCTGGCACACACCTGCAACCATGCCAGAGTGTCATTGCTGACCCGGGAACAGACGCCATACCTGCGTCTAAACGTACGCGGCTTTAGAACCACAACTTTCCTTTCTCTATCCTCTACCAAAGAGATTGGAAAGAAATACCAAAGGGAAAAACAATAAATAAAGAAAAAGATCTTGGCCTACAGGGCTTGATCACTATCAACACATCTGTGCCTTCCAAATGGCCCTTGTAGCAAGAGAGAGGGGGTTGAAACAGTAAAGCAAATGTCTGTTCATTTTAAGATATCTTTAGATATTTTCAGTTCTACATAATGCCCCGTGTATCATCACCTTTAGTTCACTCAAATCTAAACAAATCAGAGAACATGGGCGGAAATATTGACAGTCGGTGAAAAAAAGTGCAGTGGACGGAATCTCCTGTTTCCAACAGCTTCTGACGCCTTCTATGCATCTGGTTGCATGTCTTGTCCATGACACAGAAATACACAACTTACCGGTTTTCCTCATTATTTATGAACAAAGCATATATAATATAAATTACATGTTGAATGGAAAGAAATATTTTGTCAGTAATCTTTGCTACTTGTGGATTACTGAATGATACTTTTGGCCATAGAATGGTGTAGTTACTGCCTCTGCCAGCAGGAGCTGAGTGGACTGTGCTAACCAGCTAAACTTTTACCCTGTGCGTAAAAATACTGGATAATAGAATAATCCAGCAATGTAGATGATATATTGTCATTACTTATCTTTTCAGGCATGACATCCTTAAGTGGTCCAGCACTAAATGAGGAGCTCCAGTGCTCCATCTGTCTGGAAGTGTTCACTGATCCAGTCACCACTCCATGTGGACACAACTTCTGCAGAATCTGCCTGAGCAAGTGCTGGATGAACACACAGACCTCCTTCTGTCCAAACTGTAAAGAAAAATTCAGCAGAAGACCTGATCTCAAGATTAATACAACCCTCAGAGAGGTTGTACAACACTTTAAGGAGAAGCTCGATCTAAGAGAATCTGAGGTGTTCTGTGACATCTGTGATGAAAGAAAGCAGAAAGCTGTGAAGTCCTGCCTGACGTGTGAAAGCTCTTACTGTGATGATCATCTGGAGCCTCATCGCAGAGTCCCTCGTCTAAAGAAACACACACTGATCAACGCTGTGGAAAACCTGGAGGATTATATATGCCAGAAACACGAGAGACCTCTGGAGATGTTCTGCAGAGATGATCAGACATGTGTTTGTCTGTCCTGTACTGAAGGAGAACACAGGACTCACAACACTGTTCCTATAGAGGAGGATAGTCAAGAGAAGAAGGTAAAGAGTTAAAGACAAAATGTCTCAGGTTACGTATGTAACCATAGTTCCCTGAGAACCAGGGAACGAGACTCTGCGTTTGACACGCAATGGGGAACATCACACGTGACCCGATGTCTGAAACCAACTATCCCACAACTCCAACGCCCCTTTTTTAACGCGCTCTTACTGCAACTGCAGCCTGCCGAAAAGCGCGTCCCAAAAACACCAGCAGCTCCGCATACACAGCAGCCAGAGGAGCACTCGATGCTGGACGCAATGACGTCAAACACAGAC